>CM038144.1:194818104-196018104 GCA_021437245.1 Aegilops speltoides | reverse complement strand
TGCTCTCATCCTCGCCTTCCTTCCGATAAGGCAAGAAGCGGGTTGCCAACTCGTCTGCCATCTCTGGAAGAAGGTCTCGGAGGCGGGTGAGTACCTTGAGGGTTGCCGTCTCGACGGCAAGAACTAGTGTTGCCATCTGGGGTCCCTCGAAGAACCAGCTTGTTGGAGAGTCGTTGGCCTTCACGGTCACTTCCACGTGATACTCCGTCTCGGTGTCATTGATCCAATGCTCATGGTAGGTGAAAATGGGGGCTCGGTGGTACTGGCACTTCTTGAGGCTATCCTCGAGAAGCACGGGAAATCCGTGGTCGAAATCTTGCACAAAGAGCCATCTACAAGGGTTGAATGGGAGAGGTCAATAAGGGAAAATGCATCTTGGGTGGGGTAAGCTTCAGAAAAGAAGAGAGTTTTAGATGGGCTCAAGTTAACTAACATCCATGCTAACTAAGGCTTCCTACAGTCAGGGTGGCTCTGATACCAGCTCTGTGGGGACCCCGACTCATAAGTCGTGATCACCGAATGCACGTGTATAGTGATCCCAGAGATCAATGCTCACTGAACACACAGAAACTGAATAACAAGAGTCTTACATCCATACATACCGTCTTACACAAATTATGACCATTATGGTCAAGTCTTACATTGATAAAGCCTTAAGGGCTGAACATCAAATGAAACACAAGCAGCGGAAATCTTCGACGATAAGTAGAACCCATGCCATCTGCCTTAACCCTACAGCACTCGACCGAAAGCGTCCTAGTTCGCATGTTCGTCTCCAAAGAACTCTTCTTGAACTCCGGTTCTTCCATGCCCGGTCAATTAAATAACCAGTGGCAAGCCAATGAGTACTTTGAATGTACTGCAAGCAACCCATGTTGTGGTTCAAGGTACAACAATGCATGACATAGGTAAATTTTGCATAAAGCTAGTTTTGAGTGTAATGACAGTTCAACATCCTATAAAGCATGTATCAAGAGAGTCCAGTAACCATGAGGACTGGTTACAGATATCAACATAAATATAGTGGGCACCAACCCATTTATCACAAACAGTGGGCACCAACCCATCTCAATCGTGTCAAGTCCCTTGACTTGACCCAAGTAGTTTTATCAACACACACACACACGGTTGAAAACTCTGGACGTAGTTTAAGCAGCACCGCCCAACTGTCCTTGACCGTGGACACGGCTATTCGAATAGTTTTACACTCTGCAGAGGTTGCACACTGTACCCACAAGATCCGAGGAACTTCCGTGTCATCCACGACCCGCGGTACCTCAAGTACCCGGGGTAAGCACCCGATCACTACCTTTCCCTAGACGACACTAACATGGAGTCCACTCGATTGGTAGTAACCCCCGTGCCCAACATTCCACGTCATAAAGTTGGGGAGCCTCGCTCCCATATTCATCATATACCACAAGCACGGGGTACCAACGGTGTGTTCGGTGCCCTGTGAAAACAGTCATGGCCGCCCTACCTGGCACGACCCCGTCCCGAGAGAGAGCACCAACTCTCCCCCGTCACTAGTAATGCGGGCTCCAAGCTAGTATCGACCTAGGTAATCAATAATGCCCTTTCCCATATAAGGGTAGAGTGGTTGCGCATGTAAGGTTGGGACAGTCGACAAATCTTAAATCTAATCCATTTTTGAAAACAACACACACACTTGCCTTGGTACACCACTTCGTCATCAAGTGGTTACCCTTTTCATCATCTCCCGCGGGCATAAGTGGCACCCGACGGGGTTTTCGAAAAGACTTTTGAAAATACTTTGTCTCCATCACATGCATATTCCCATCCCTTTTTGCGTAGCAAACTACTTAGCATCCTATCTACTCCCATCGACATAACCCTCATAAGAAGGTAGGGTCAAGCACAATGCAAGTGTCTACGAGAAAAAAACGAGGCAACCCACCAAAGTGGTTACCCTTCCTTCATGATTCGATGCAACAATAATAAGTGCTATATGACATGCATAAAAAGGGTTTCATAGACATGGTCAAAGGGCTGCTTACCTGGCTCAACAAAGTCTTCTGGGTCTTCAAAGTCTTCTGGTCCAATTCCTTCGTCAGCAACGCAATCTATCGTCACAAAGTAAATAACGAGAAAATAAGGCAATAGTAAAACTCAAAAACCAAAGTGCTCAGAAAAATGTCAACACCTTTTTGTAAAATACTAGGTTGGAAACTAAGAAGGGGAAAATTCCTAGTTTGGGATTTGGTGTAGCATAATGGGAGAAATGGATTTTCAAAGATGGATTTAAATGCTCAAATTTGAATTTAAATTTGAACTATACAGAAAAGTTTGATGGATACTTATGAAAGTCACACCATTGAATAGGTGGGATTTTAGAAGAATTTAGGAGTTGGAATTATTGCATTTGGATTATTATTTAATCTGTTGAAATTTTGGAAAAAGTGATGAAAGGAAAAAAAAGGGCACTGTGCTGCCGGGCCGTAAAGCAGCAGGCGGCGGCTCACCAACAGGCCGGCCTAGCCGAGCCAGCAAGCAAGACATGCAAGTGCTACCACCCATTTCAAACCCGACGGCCGGGCCCGTGGGTCGAGAGAGAGAGGGCGCGGAATGAGGGAGAGGATGATGGTGGGCCCACTGTCATCACTAACCCGTGGGCGAAGTCGCGGTGCTCACCGGCGACGATGCAGCGACGGCGAGCTCCGCGAAAGTCTTGGGATGGCCGAGGGGCCGCCGCCGCCGGGGTGGTGGACTTGGCGGCGGGAGTGCTGGTTCACGGCGATGAGGTTCAAGGCGGAGAAGCTTGGAGGCGGTAGCTCGGCCGTTCCGCAGCTACAGAGAGGGGAAACGAGGGGAAAAGAGTCAGGGGGATGCAGGGGTTCCAGATCGAGGCAAAGGAGGAGCGGGGGAGGCTTATACCTCGCGAACTCCGGCTTGCCGAAGCGGCGGAGCTCGAGCTCGATCTCGAGCTCGGGCGGCTTTGAAGGGCGAACTGGGGTGCAGGGGAGGTGTTGGTGGTGCAGAGCGAGGGGTGAGGGTGGAAGGGCTTGGGGAGGCCCTTATATAGGCGAGCGGCGGTCCACCGTGGGCTCGTGCGCCGGCGGGCTCGTGCTCGTCGCCACGGGCCTCGGGAGGGCGCTGCACCGTGTCTAGGGGGCTCGTGGGGGTCGAATACGCCCAGGGGATGAAGAGAGAGAGGGAGCAGGGGGCCAGAGGCACCGCGCGTGTGAGCACGCTCACTGGTGCGCTCGGGCGGCCCTTGTTCGCTTCTTGCGAGGCGCGGGAGGAGGAGAGAGGAGGGGCCCGACCGTGAAGTGCCACGGACGCCGAGGCGCATCGGCAGCGCTGGGGAGGCCCGAGGTGGCGGAAGCATTGGGGCGTGGTGGCTCAGACCTAGTCAGATCAGAGCGCACTCTGAGCGCTGCGTTTGGCATGCCATGGCATATTATATGCCCCGTGGGCGACCACCGATGTCCATAGTGCGGGGGTAGTAAAGAAGGAGGGGAGGCATTGGATGCCTGGATGGCCACCGGGGTGAGGAGAGAGGTGAGGAAGAGGGAGAAAGGGGCTGTCCAGAGAGAGAAGAGGGGTTTCACCCTCAATTATTGAGCTGGGACTTGCCATTGTTACAGGAGGTGAAAGAGGACTAGAAGGAGCTGTGGTAAGAATTGGAGCTCTCCAAGAATAGTGGAAGGGGTCAAAACAGTGGTTTTTGCAAAAAGTCAGAAGGTGTTTGATGCTTGATTGGTTGAGCAAATGAACTCCAAATGCCACGAGACTCCACAAGGTGAAATGACTCATATAAATATATCCTTCCACCAATTTGGAGATTATTTGGGCAAAGTTGCCAATGCAACTTTTGTGAACCCTAGAAATGAGCAGAAATAGACTTGAGTAGATCTAGTTGAGCATAACACTTCTCCTTGATGCACCACTTTGTGTAGTGGCCTCATTTGGTCATGTGAACATGCTCACAAAAGTTGGGGTCAATGGGAGAAAGTTGGTAGTACAAAGTTGCTCAAACTTGATTCTGGTCAGAGAGGGTTTTGGGGCATTTTGGTGAACCAAAATGACTTTAATTGACATGAGGCTTTGCAAGGTGATCACAATATGCATTTGTGACTTGCTGGATTTTTCTTGGATTTTTGTGAAAATATTTCCTATAGAAATATTTCAAATCCTTGAAATGGGCAGAAATGGTTTTGGGGGGTCTTGTCCAATATTTTGATCATAACCATATGTTGAAACTCTTATATATGGAAAATATATGTCCACTGAGTTTCCCTGATTTTTGTCAAATATTTTTGAAACAATAAAATAATTTTTACCTATTAAAGACCATTTCGGCCTTAAGAAAAAGCTTTTAAATAAAATAGAGAAATAGCTTTTAAAATTATCTTTTTGTTGTTTCTGGGTATCCTATATCTAATAGGTTTCAAATATACTTTTGGAAAGATTTTTCACACCTCAAATCAAGTACTTGCAGTGCAAATCTTAATTCAAGGGTTTTTGGAAAGCTAATTTTAGAAAATACTTTTTGGCCAAATTATTTTTGTAAGAAAATACTATATTGCTCTACACACATGGCATGATCATTGGACAGAAGTTTGGGGCAAGGAGATGAAGTATAGAAGGTGGAGTAGTTGACTATTAAGAGCACTTGAAAAACCACATAGAGAAAACCAACTCCAAATAAAAGCCAAATAAAGCAAAAAGTTTTTGTTGGTCCAAATTTTCATGCAAGTGAAATGTTACAAAATGCAGGGTGTGACAGTTATATTAAATAAATAGTTTTGTTTGTTTTTTTGATTGTGGTATGATTGCTTGTGTGATTTGCTTGTGTGACACTGAGTGAAATTTGAAACTTTTTGAAAGTTGAATGAGAGGGAATAAAAGGACTTTCCCAAACTATAGTATTCTCCACAGGGCTTCGCCTAAGCACTAGGAAATTATGACCGGAGGCGTAAACTATGAAGGGGGGCGCCACACACGGCTAAGATAATGTCTGGGGTGTGCTAGGCGCCTCCCCTCCCACATATATAGGTGGGGGGAGGAGGGAGCAGCCAGGGGGCGCCCCAAGTAGGATCCGAATCCTACTTGGGGTTTCCCCAAGTATTTCCCCCTGCCTTTTTTCACTGGAGAAGAAAGGGATGGGGGAAGAGAGAAAGGGAAGGGGGCTGAACCTCCTCCTTCCTTCTCCCAATTCGGCCTCCTACCATAGGGGGGCGTGCCACCCCTTGTGGGATGGTGTGCTCCCCTCTAATGGCCCATATCTTTCCCCTGGGGGTTCCGGTAACCCCTCCGGTACTCCGATAAATACCGATACACTCCGGAACACTTCTGGTGTCCGAATACCATCGTCCTATGTATCAATCTTTACCTCTCAACCATTTCGAGACTCCTCGTCATGTCCGTGACCACATCCGGGACTCCGAACAACAATCGGTCACCAAATCACATAACTCATATAATACTATATCGTCAACTAACGTTAAACGTGCGGACCCTACGGGTTCAAGAACTATGTAGACATGACCGAGACACCTCTCCAGTGAAGAACCAATAGCGGAACCTGGATGCTCATATTGGCTCCCACATATTCTATGAAGATCTTTATCGGTCGAACCGTTATGACAACATACGTTATTCCCTTTGTCCATCAGTATGTTACTTGCTCGAGATTCGATCATAGGTATCTTCATACCTAGTTCAATCTCGTTACCGGCAAGTCTCTTTACTTGTTCTGTAATACATCACCTCGTGACTAACTCCTTAGTCATTTGCTTGCAAGCTTATGATGTGTATTATCGAGAGGGCCCAGAGATACCCCTCCGATACTTGAAGTGACAAATCCAAATCTCAATCTATGCCAACTCAACAAACACCTTTGGAAATACCTGTAGAGCATATTTATAATCACCCAATTATGTTGTGACATTTGACAGAACACAAGGCATTCCTCTGTTATCCGGGAGTTGCAAAATCTCATAGTCGAAGGAATATGTATTTGACATGAAGAAAGCAATAGCAATAAAACTGAGCGATCATTATGCTAAGCTAACGGATGGGTCTTGTCCATCACATCATTCTCCTAATGATGTGATCCCG
The DNA here is from genome assembly GCA_021437245.1 of Aegilops speltoides. Classification (NCBI taxonomy): domain Eukaryota; kingdom Viridiplantae; phylum Streptophyta; class Magnoliopsida; order Poales; family Poaceae; genus Aegilops; species Aegilops speltoides. The sequence continues at coordinate 196,012,020 of CM038144.1, read as the reverse complement.
TTATCAAATAAAAACTCATGTCAATGATTAGGAAACCTTAACCATCTTTGATCAACGAGATAGTCAAGTAGGCTCACTAGGGACACAGTATTTGTTTATGTATTCACAATGTATCTAGGTTTCCGATCAATAAAGTTCTAGCATGAATAGTAAACCTTTATCATGAATATGGAAATATAAAATAACAACTTTATTATTGCCTCTAGGGAAAATTTCCTTCACTCTCCCGCTTGCACTGGAGTCAATAATCTAGTTCACATCGCCATGTGATTTAACACGAATAGTTCACATCGTCATGTGATTAACACCCATAGTTCACATCACCATGTGACCAACACTGTTAGGAATATAACTATTAGGTATGACCCGCCCAGGAGGGGCTGGGTTAATACCTATGGCGACTCTTGATATGAAGCCCACGAAGACATTGAAGATGGCGGTTCACAAGCAAGGGCCCAAGGCCCAAGGGCGACCCTAGGCCCGTAGAAGTAAACCGCCATACGTGTAAGACTTGTATTGTAAGGCATGTATAGGTAGTCACTGAGCCGGACACGTTGTCTATGAGCCGGCTGGGACTCCGTGAGCCACTGGGCGTCAACCTGTGTATATAAAGGGACGACTCAGCGGTGGTTCAGGGCAAGAAACAAGAGATCGAAAGCTTGGTCAAGCGGATTCGCTCCCTGGTAATTGAGACATAAGCAATACCACCTCAAAACTGTAGTAGGCCTTTACCTTCACAGCAAGGGGCCGAACCAGTATAAACTCCCATGTCCTTTGTCCCATTTAACCCCTTTAAGCTAACCTAGTTATTGTGGCTCCACGACTAAGTCCTTTTGCTAGGGCATCTGCCGTGACTATTCTACGACAGTTGGCGCCCACCATGGGGCCAGCGCACGATGGTTTCAAGTTCTTAAAGGGCAGCTTTGAAGGGCTCAAGGGATACGCTGTGGGCCGGATGACCAAGAGTCTTCGCAGCAAGCTCTACATCGACAATGTAGGATGGGGCCCCGAGGCCGGCTCTATTGAGTACGGGTACCGGGTCCCCTTCGGCGGAATTCACGTCTTCATTGGCAAAATCGGTGAGCTGGGCCCTGAGCCGGACATCTGCACCGACATCATCGAGACGACTCAGCGTGCGAGACCCGCCCGCGCTTAGCCCGCCGTGAAGCGTACCTTCATGGGATTCATCCACGGAGCGGAATTTGATGAAGGGTCAATGTCTGGCAGTGAGACGGCCATCTATTCTGATGGTGAGTCGTCCACGGGCGATACTACTTCCTTGTACCAATTGCAAGACAGTGGGCTGAGGGATTGTTCTGATGGCGACAGTATTCCGGACCCCTATGAGCCGCCTAACCGGGTTGCAATCTTCATGGCTGGTACGCAGCCTGGGCAAAATTCTTCAACCGCAGCAGCGATGACTTCCGGGTCAGCAGCAGTGATGGCAGCCGGGGCAGGAGGCCTTGTGCGCCCGCTGGCTCAGGTGTTGACGGAGTTGCTGGATAGACTCACAGCCTTGTTAATAATAGAAGTTAACCCGACAAATCAAGCTCGGCATAGCGGAGAAATTGCAAAGCTGCGTGATGAGGTAGCGCAAGCTAAGGAGAACCTAGCGGCAGAGGACGTCAGGATGGCTGCGGAATGGGCTGCCCTATATGCTCAGGCCCAATGGATTCAGTCAGAGGCTTTCCGGCTTACGATGGATCAAAATGCTTCAAATGAAATCATGAGGAGGAGGCACAAGTCTCGTCTACCTCCGGTTTACGAGGCGAGAAACCTGTTTTGCATGCCTGGAGCAGGGACCAGTAACCCGCCGGAGATAAACTGGGCTGCAGCACCTGGGGTTGGAACGCTGGTCCAACCATGCATGACGGAGCCCCCTCGTCTGAATAGCGCTCCGCCTCAACATGTACCAACACCACCGGGTCATTATTTCAATCCTTTGGAGAACATGATTGCTGTAGCGGCACGAATGGCGGCTCTCCCGGTGGATGGCGACTCTCCAGCGGTGGTTGAAACACGAAGGGCTAGAGAGCTTCTTCAGATAGCATTGGTGCAGCAAGAAACATATTCTTGTAGTCGAGATAGGATTCACTCGACCCCTCGCCCAAGCCAGAGTTATAGCAAGCACATGGACTCACCAGCCGTTTCAAGCAATGCCCAGCACCGTAACCAGCCACGTGGGCATGACCCGGCGCGTGATGGAGCTTATAACTTGGTCGACCAGGATAGAGTGCATCAAGAGGCTGAGCGGGCGGCTCACCAGCCCCTTCCGGTTTATCCAACAACTTCGGTAGAGGCAGGCGTGACCTCTAGAACTACAGGTGTACCCTGTTTGGTGCCAGCTCTGCATAATGAGCATTTGCCCAAGGATTTAAAAGGACCTTGTAAGGTGCCTAATTACACAGCCGACTTACCCCCTGAGGCGTGGATTAAGAGTTATGAGATGGCCATGGAACTATTGGAGGTCAGTGATGCTGTGTGTGCTAAATACTTCACCATGATGCTGGATGGAACGACCCGTACTTGGTTAAAAGGGCTGCCAGCTAATTCCATCGGGTCGTGGACTGAGCTGTAGGCCCAGTTTATTCAGAACTTTAAAGACACATGCAAACAGCCCATGTCGATTGTGGACTTAGCTGCTTGCGCCCAAGAGGAGGGTGAATCAACGACCCATTGGGTGCGCCGGGTCAAAGCTATCATACACTCATCCGATAACATGAATGCCGGCTCTGCAGTCTTAATGTTGGAGAAAAATTGCCGTTTTTTGCCTCTTATACAGAAGCTCGGGCGGCTCAAGCGTGATTGCAATGATATGGGACAGCTGATGGCGACTCTAATCAAATATGCCGACTCTGATAGTACCAAGGACCCCGAGTCTGATGATGACAAACCGGGAAAGGGAAAGAAGAATGGCAATGCCAAGGGTCCGTAGCATAACTCGACGAATCAGGGGGGAAATGGTAAGCGCAAGGCTGATGGTAACTCGGAGTTTATGGCTAACACCAATGCACAGGGCAATAATCAGCGTCGTAAGGGGAGGCCGCCTCCTTGGGTGGATCATCTCCTAGTCTTCAGCAGTTGCTGAATAGCCCTGTCCAAAGCATGGCACGCATGAGAAGCCAGCTACTCATGTTTGGAAAGATTGTTCAATTATGAGGGATTTCAAAAATTCTAACTCATTTCATAGCAATCATGGGCTGGGCGGCGCCTCAGGTTCCGATGGCGGCGGTTCTCATGGCCCGGGCTACGGAGGTGGTGGTTCTAATTCCTGCTTCCAAGGCCACCAACACCATCAAAGTAATCAGGGTGGTTATAATCAAGGTAATCAAGGTGGTCATAATCAAGGTAATCAGGGTGGTTATAATTAACAATCCGGCCAAGGGAGTCAGCAGCAGCAGCAGCAACAACAGTCTGGATATCAAAGTCAACTGAAGCAGTTGAGTAGCGGGCAGTATCACATTTTCACCACGAGTCTATGCAAGCGGGACCAGAAGCTTCACAAGAGGGCTGTAAACGCCATTGAACCGGCAGTTCCCCAATACTTGCGATGGTCTGAGCAGCCCATTATGTGGAGCCGAGAGGATCACCAGCCCCGGATTGATAATCCGGGTCACTTAGCTCTGGTGGTGGCGCCTCAGGTTGGTGGATACAAATTCACTAAGGCACTCATGGATGGAGGTAGCAGCATTAATATCCTTTACTATGATACTTTCCATCGTATGGGATTAACTGATAAAAATCTTAAGACGTCCAATACTGTTTTCCATGGAGTGGTGCCTGGTAAGTCGGCGTACCCCGTAGGCAAGATTGAGCTAGAAGTGGCCTTTGGAAATGAGTATGATTCCAGGACCGAGAAGTTAACCTTTGAGGTGGTCAAGATCAGAAGCCCGTACCACGCTCAGTTTGGATGGCCGGCTTATGCTAAGTTCATGGCACGGGCTTGTTATGTTTGTTTGCAGCTCAAGATGCCGGGTTACAAAGGGACCATTACAGTGCATGGGAGCCGGAAAATAGCTTTGGAGTGTGAAGAGGGTGATGCTGCTTACGCTGAGTTTATCTGCGCAACAGAGGATTGAAGTTCTATAAAGAAATGACGATCCAACTGATATGACATCTCTGAAAAAGCCTACTACAGAGCATGATCTGGTGCTGAAGTTTAAATCGGCCGATGACACTAAGCTGGTTGATTTTGTTCCTGGCCACTCATCCAAGCAGTTCAGTATCAGTGCTCACTTGGATCCAAAATAGGAAAGCGCGCTCATCGAGTTCATCCGTGAGAACCGGGACATCTTTGCATGATAACCTTCTGACATGCCAGGTGGACCGAGGGAACTCGCTGAGCACACTCTTAACATTGATCCGAAGTTTAAGCCGGTCAAGCAATTCCTTCGTTGCTTCAATGGGGAGAGGCGTAAGGCCATTGGTGAAGAAGTGGCCCGGCTCTTGGCGGCTGGGTTAATTGTTGAAGTCTTTCATCCTGAGTGGTTGGCTAACCCGGTGCTGGTTCTTAAGAAGAACGACACTTGGCGTATGTGTGTGGACTACACGGACTTAAATAAGGCTTGTCCGGCTAATCCTTTTGCTCTCCCTTGTATTGATCAAATCATTGATGCTACGACGGGTTGTGAGCGGTTGAGTTTTTTATGCTTATTATGGTTATCATCAGATCAAGATGGCAGTTAAGGACTAGGAGGAGACAACTTTCATCACTCCCTTTGGAGCCTTCTGCTATGTGTCTATGCCCTTTGGGCTAAGAGTGCCCAGGCGACTTACCAGCGGTGTGTGCAGAAATGTATCCACAGTCAGATTGTGTGCAATGTTCATGCTTATGTGGATGATATTGTGGTGAAATCCAGAGAGAAGGAAACCTTGATAGATGATTTGAAGGAGACCTTCGAAAATCTCCGGGTCTATAAGATGATGCTTAACCCGACCAAGTGCATTTTTGGTGTGCCAGCAGGCAAGCTTTTGGGTTTTCTAGTTTCTAACAGAGGCATTGAGGCTAACCCGGAGAAGATCAAGGCCATTACCTCCCTGGCAAAGCCGGCGTGTGTTAATGATGTTCAACATCTGGCAGGACGTATTGCTGCCTTAAGCCGGTTCATAAGCCGGTTGGGTGAGAAGGCCATATCGCTATACTAGATGATGAAGAAAATGGATGACTTTGTCTAGAGCAATGCTGCTAATGACGCGTTTGAAGTTTTGAAGAGACAACTCGCTGAGCCACCAGTACTTGTTGCTCCTATTGATAAGGAGCCGTTGTTGTTATATGTGGCTGCTAACGTCCGGTCCGTCAGTGTAGCCATTGTGGTGGAATGGAAGGAGGCTGGCAAGGAATATCCGGTTCAACGGCCGGTTTACTATATCAGTGAGGTGCTTATTGAGTCCAAGCAGAGGTATCCACACTGGTAGAAGCTCGTTTATGGGGTGTTCATGGCCAGCCGGAAGCTTAAACAATATTTTCTGGGTCATCCCATCACCGTGGTCAGTTCTGCTCCCTTAGGGGATATTGTTCAAAACAGAGAAGCCACAGGGCGGGTAGCCAAGTGGGCCATTGAGCTTGGGCCTCATGGTTTGAAGTATATGCCTCACACTGCCATCAAGTCTCAAGCACTGGTGGATTTCATCAACGACTGGACAGAGCTGCAAATGCTTGAAGAGAAGCTAGATAACACATATTGGACTATTCACTTTGATGGGTCCAGGCAATTGGAGGGCTCAGGGGCTGGAGTTGTCTTAGCTTCCCCTCGAGGTGACAAGTTTTGTTATGTTCTAAGGTTAATGTTTCCCTGTACTAACAATGCAGCTGAGTATGAAGCCTTGCTCCATGGTCTTCGGATGGATAAGGAGATGAACTTAAGCCGGTTGAGATGTTTCGGCAACTCAGACTTGGTGGCTCAACAAGTCTTAGGCACATGGGATTCTAAGGATCCACTCATGGCGGCTTATCGCCGCGAAGTTGATGCTATTGCTGGGCACTTCAAGGGTTATCAAGTGGAATACATTGATCACAGGAAAAATGAGGCGGCTGATGCCTTAAGCTGGTTGGGGTCTCAGCGTAAGCCGGTGCCACCTAACACTTTCTTGGATGTACTGCATAACCCTTCTGTCAAATTGCCCACAGAGGAAGATCTGGCTATTCTTGACCCGGAGTCACAATTGGTGGCGGCTCTTCATGCTATCCTAGATTGGACAGTACCATATTTGGCTTATATGACCCGGGGTGAGTTACCTGAGGATGAAACTTTGGCCAAACAGATAACCCGGCGGTCTAAGTCAATGACAGTTGCCAATGGCGAGTTGCACCATCGCAGTGTCACTGGGGAGTTTCAGCGTTGTGTCTCTCCCGAGGAGGGTCGTGAGATTCTTCGTGAGATTCATGAAGGAGATTGTGGTCATCATGCAGGCTCAAAGTCCCTTGTGGCCAAAGCTTTTCAGCATGGATTTTATTGGCTGATGGCTCATGCTGATGCGGAGGATTTGGTCAGTAAATGTGATGGTTGTCAGAAATTTTCACGGCAAGCTCACGTGCCGGCTCAAGAATTGAGGATGATTCCAATTACTTGGCCGTTTGCTATCTGGGGGTTTGACATGGTTGGAACTTTTAAAAGGTCCAAGGATATAAAGACTCACCTTTTGGTGGCGGTTGACAAATTCACAAAGTGGGTTGAAGCAAAGCTGGTCAGTAAGTATGACTCGGCAATGTCGGTTCAATTCATTTAAAAGGTGATTTTTTGCTTTGGCTTTCCCCACAACATCATAACTGATAATGTCACTAATCTGTCCAAGGGTGCTATGAAAGAATTTTGTCAATGAGAGCATATTCGACTTGACGTGTCGTCAGTAGCTCACCCCCAATCCAATGGTCAAGCTGAAAGAGCCAATCAAGAAATTTTGAGAGGCATCAAGCCCCGGCTTATGGTTCCTTTGCAAAGGATGTCGGGTTGTTGGGTGGAGGAGTTACCTTCAATGATATGGAGTACCAATACTAGCCCTAACAGATCTACAGGTTACACGCATTTCTTCATGGTATATGGAGTAGATGCGGTTCTCCCTAGTGACATCCGTCACGACTCACCCCATGTGGCGGCTTATGTTGAAACTGATAATGAACAAGCACATCAGGATGCACTTGACCTGTTAGATGAGAAGCGTGACCTTGCGGCAGCCCACTCAGCGATTTACCAACAAGATCTGCACCGTTACCACAGCCGCCGGGTTAAGTCCAGAACCTTTCAAGAAGGTGATTGTTGCTCCGGCTCATCCAGGATCAAACTGATGTGCACAAGTTATCCCCACCTTGGGAAGGGCCCTTTGTGGTCAGCAAGAACTCGAACAATGGGTCATACTACCTTATCGATATTCGAGAGCAAGAGGACTCATGTAAGTCGAAGGAGGAGACCCGCCAGCCGTGGAATATTGCTCATCTTCGGCCTTACTACACTTGAGCCACCGCTTATGATGTACATATTTTGACGATGTATATATTATGATGATTATAATAAAGTAGGGCCTCTATTGTTTCATCTTCAAGAATATTAAGTCTTCTTCATCATAATTTCATGGTCACTTGGGGGCTTGATCGTATTCGAATCAACGCCATTAACCCTCTTGGTCCGGCTTCCTGGTCGTATTCGAACCATAGCCGTTAAATATCACAAAACCACTTGGGGGCTTGGTCATATTCGAATCATAGTCGTTAACCCTCTTGGCCCGGCTTCCTGGTCGTATTCGAACCATAGCCGTTAAATATCACAAAACCACTTGGGGGCTTGGTCGTATTCGAATCATAGCCGTTAACCCTCTTGGCCCGGCTTCCTGGTCGTATTCGAACCATAGCCGTTAAATATCACAAAACCACTTGGGGGCTTGGTCGTATTCGAATCATAGCCGTTAACCCTCTTGGCCCGGCTTCCTGGTCGTATTCGACCCATAGCCATTAAATATCACAAACCACTTGGGGGCTTGGTCGTATTCGAATCATAGCCATTAACCCTCTTGGTCCGGCTTCCTGGTCGTATTCTAACCATAGCTGTTAAAACATCACAAACCACTTGGGGGCTTGGTCGTATTTGAATCATTGCCATTAACCCTTTTTGTCCGGCTTCCTGATCGTATTCGAATAATAGCCATTAGTCATTATGGTCACTAGGGGCTTCCTGATCGTATTCGAATCATAACTGTCGATACCCCTTTGATCGGCGCAATGCCAAAAACCATTTGGGGGCTTCCTGATCATATTCGAATCATAGCTATTAACCCTTTTGGTCCGGCTTCCTACTCGTATTCGAAGCATAGCCTCCTTTTTTCTCATTTGGCTTGATTCTTTGAAGATTTTTTCCGTTTCTTCTTGATACTATCTTGCCTTTTTGGTTTCAAGTGATTCCGGCCATGTAGCTTTCTAACTCACATCTCATATTTGAAGCATACCTGTGGTTTATATTACCTGACTTCATGAGAAATGGCCTTAAAGCTGTCATGCACTCCTGGGAAATGATCTGCATTTGCATCAATGTATTTCCAATCAACCCATCTCATGTCACTTACAATGGGCTTCTTATCCAGCAAAACAGTCTCATAAAAATCTCATTGCTCTTTGTTGTGGAACCTGTAGTCCACTGCAGTCCTCCTCCTCACAGCATATGGATATGCTTGTCTCCATCTTCTGAGACATGCATCCTTTCTCTCTTTCATGTTTTCAGCTACTGGGTGACTGTCATTGTGGTCTGGAATCTTAGGTTTGAGCTTCCTGAGCACTGGGGCTTCAGCATCTTCTGCAGCTTTAGGCACTGGGGCCTTGTTCTTCTTTGTTGCAGGTATGTTCCTGGTGCTTCTCTTTGGAGCTTGAGCTGGAGCTTTGGGGGCTGTCTTGGGCTTTGAAGGAGCTGCCCCAGACTTGATGGCATCCCCCATCAGCTTCTGTGACTTAGCAGGAGGTGCTTGTGCAGCAACCTCTTCTTCTTCTTCTTCCTCACTAGCTGAGTCTCTCCTCATGGATGGATTTCCATGCACTCTAGCAGTGGTTTTCCTGACTCTCTTCTTCCCTTCTTCACCTGATCTTTGCTCAAGTGAGAATGTCATGGTCTTTTGAGTTGCTCCCCTGGCCTTAGACAAAGGAACTCTCCTGGCAGGGGCCTTCACATTCTTTCCTGGCTTGGTGGAAGCAGCATCACCATACTCTTTCTTTAGCACTTTCTTCTTTGAGCTAACTTCCTCAAGCTCAAAGTCTTCATCTTCAGAGTCTGATGTTTTTTTCTTTCTCTGCCTAGTCTGAGCCTTAGGCAGGTTGGTTGGAGTGCTCCTGCTTCCTTCATCATAGCTTCCAGAGGGACTAGTGCCCTCACTCAAGTCCATCTGCTCCTTTGACTTGTTTTGACTATCACTGTGGGAGTCCTGGACTAGGGGGTGTCCGGACAGCCGGATTATCATCGTCAGCCGGACTCCAAGACTATGAAGATACAAGACTGAAGACTTCGTCCCATGTCCGGATGGGACTTTCCTTGGCGTGGAAGGCAAGCTTGGTGATACGGATATGTAGATCTCCTACCATTGCAACCGACTCTGTGTAACCCTAGCCCTCTCCGGTGTCTATATAAACCGGAGGGTTTTAGTCCGTAGGACACACAACCATTACAACAATCATACCATAGGCTAGCTTCTAGGGTTTAGCCTCCTTGATCTCGTGGTAGATCCACTCTTGTACTACCCATATCATCATTATCAATCAAGCGGGAGTAGGGTTTTACCTCCATCGAGAGGGCCCAACACAGGTAAAAACATCGTGTCCCTTGTCTCCTGTTACCATCCGCCTAGACGCACGATTCGGGACCCCCTACCCGAGATCCGCCGGTTTGACACCGACATTGGTGCTTTCATTGAGAGTTCCTCCGTATGTCGCCACCGATAGGCTTGATGGCTTCTTCAATCAACAACAACGCAGTCCGGTGAGAAATTTTCTCCCGGACAGATCTTCGTGTTGGCGGCTTTACATCGCGGGCCAATTAAGCAGCCATCTGGAGCAGATCGAAGCTACGCCCGCCATCGAGTCAGGTTTGGAAGCCTAAACTTCACTACCGACGTCGCGGAGACTTGATCTTTAACGGATTCGAGCCACAGCCGAGCGTGCCGCGCTGTCACGATGGGCATGATTTAGCTCTGCCGCCGGACAGTGCCCTGGAGGCCGCACACGAGTCTGCTTTGACTCATAGTTCGGAGCAGACCACGCAGATCGAGGACAGGTGGCTGGACACCGCCTCGGGAGCTGCAACTCATGCGGCGATGGAGCCGAATACTGACCTTGTCCCTTATGGAGCTCGTGACTTCGAGGCACCGGATATCTTGCCGGACTCCGAACCTCCCGCGCCCCTGCCAATCGAATCCGATCGGGCGCCGATCAGGGAGTTCACCACCGCAGACATCTTTCAGCACTCACCCTTTGGCGACATACTAAATTCGCTAAAGCATCTCTCGTTATCAGGAGAACCCTGGCCGGATTGCGGTCAGGATGGTTGGGATGCGGACGACGAAGAAATTCAAAGCCCACCCACCACCCACTTTGTAGCCACTGTCGACGATCTAACCGACATACCAGACTACAGCTCCGAAGACATCGACGGTATGGACGACGATGCCCGAGACTACCAAGAATCAGCACCAATCGAGCACTGGAAGGCCACCCCAACCCATGATGTATATATGGTGGACACCCCAAAAGGAAGCGATAACGAGGAACAACGGGACGCGGCAAAGGATAATTCCGCCGACAAACAACCAAAACGGCGACGCAGACGCCGCCCTAAGTCCCGCCTCGACAAAAACAACACTCCTAATGACCCAACAATAGAGCAGGGCAAACCAGTGGACGACGAACATGCAACCAAGCAAACATCCGAATAGGACGAATTGGATAATCAATCCATGCCCGGCGAAAACAACAGTCCAGACGATCTCACGCCGGACACACCACCGGAGCATAAGAACCTTCACAAAAGACTTGTCGCCACTTCAAGAAGTCTGAAAAAAGAAAATCGAAAGCTCAAAACAGCGGAAGACATACTCAGAATGAGGTGGAGCAAAGTACTCAAGACCGCGGACAAATACGGTAATAGCCACCAAACAAAGAGCTACCCGCATAAGCTGCTACGAGACCACGAGGAGGCCATAGAGCCCCACAACAAAAAGCGAAGAGGCCGCTGGCGGATAGACGACAGATGATAGGCCAGCGACAAGCGGCGCCGCACACAAGACGACACACGATCCTCGTAAAACAGACGGCCCGGTCAGGTCCATTTATGGGCCAAAAAAGAGGGCCCCAGGAAGCAACACAACACGCCGCATGTTCGAAGATAACGGCACACCTAAATACAGGGGCGCCGCACACCCACTATGTTTCACCGATGAGGTGCTGGACCATGAATTTCCAGCGGGATTCAAACCCATAAACATAGAGGCATACGACGGAACAACAGGCCCCGGAGTCTGGATTGAGGATTACATACTACACATACACATGGCTAGAGGAGATGATCTCCACGCCATAAAATATCCCCTCAAGCTCAAAGGGCCAGCTCGGCATTGGCTCAAAAGCCTCCCAGAAAATACTGTTGGAAGTTGGGAAGAGCTCGAGGACGCGTTTAAAGCAAACTTTCAAGGGACTTACGTCCGCCCTCCGGATGCAGATGATTTAAGTCACATAACTCAACAGCCCGGAGAGTCAGCGCGCAAATTCTGGAACAGGTTTCTTACCAAAAAGAACCAAATAGTCGACTGTCCGGATGCCGAAGCCTTAGCAGCTTTCAAACATAATGTCCGAGACGAATGGCTCGCCAGACACCTCGGCCAAGAGAAGCCGATAACAATAGCTGCGCTAACAAGCCTCATGACCCGCTTTTGCGCGGGGGAAGACAGTTGGCTAGCAAGATGCAGCACCAGCGACACGAGTACATCCGAGATCAGAGATGGAAACGGAAAATCACGGCGCAGAAAGGACAAGCGCCGAAATAAAGAAAAAAGCCCAAAGAATACGGCGGTCAACGCCGGATTCAAAAGCTCACGGCCAAACAACAAAACACTGCCTCTTAAGGACAACAGTGAAGAGCTATCCAACTTAAACAAGATTTTGGATCGGATATGTCAAATCCATAGCACCTCCAGAAGGCCTGCAAACCACACCCACCGAGATTGTTGGGTCTTTAAACAGTCCGGCCGACTCAACGCCGAACACAAGGGGCTCGACGCGCCAAGCGAGGATGATGACGAACCCCACCAGCAGAGCGCCAGAAAACAGAAGACTTTCCCGCAAGAAGTCAAAACAGTAAACTCACTTCATGTGATAATACGGAACAACAATGCGGCACTCGCCAAAGTAAGTGTCGCACGGTCCACCCCAATGAACCTCGAGATTGATGTCAAAATCAATTACTTTCGACCACCGGACTATTCCGTATATTCAAACGCAGGATGGACTGCCCTGATATTGGATCATATAATCGACGGACTACAATTTACAAAAGTCCTGATGGACGGCGGCAGTGATTTAAACCTGCTATATCCGGACACAATCCGCAAGTTGGGGATAGAACTTACTAACATCCGACATAGCCGCACTTCCTTCAAAGGAGTGACGCCAGGCCCTTACGCCAAGTGCACGGGCTCCTTACTACTAGAAGTTGTGTTCGGGTCACCCGACAACTTCCGACGCGAAAAGCTAATCTTTCATGTCGCCCCATTCAAAAGTAGCCATCAAGCACTATTGGGACGTCAAACTTTTGTCCGCTTTAATGCAATACCACACTACGCGTCTCTTACACTTAAAATGCCCGGTCCACGCGGCATCATCTCATTAAAAGGTCGTCTAAGACCCCAGACACGGCTAGACGAGTCCGGCATAAATAAGCTAGGGGCTCCCTAGCCGCACACCCCTTTACAAGGGGCTGTACATGTGAGCTAATATAAGCTCAGCTTTATTCATTCATTCATATTTCAATTTTAATTTCATTTTTTGCACGATTACTTTTCAAATTAAGTTCCTCTCTTTTACAGATGAACAACGTGTTACACCCGCCTGTGATACAAAGACAACGGAGACACAGCGCAGACGCAGATGAGGACCCGCTGCAAGGATTCTTTTCATTTAAGACCCTGCGTAGACCTTTTTTACTGTCTCTTGTTGCTATATATCCCCTGGTTTCTCATTACAACCAGAGAGGAGACTAACGTTTTGGCATCGGCGCGCCGAGGACCTTGCATGTACACGACACTAGGGGCTTAGGGCATTGTTCGCCTGCTATCATAAAGACCGAATACCTTAGGGAGTGTTCGACGTCTCGAGTTAGGCCTTATATGCATCAGCTCCGAATCATGTCTTTGGTCAAAAGTTGGGTTTGCCCGGCTCTCGTGTTTTGCTGCCTTACGCTCAGATCATCGGCTAACGCGGCACCAGGAGAACTACCGCGATTGTGCCCCGGTTCGGCCGGGCGAGCACCTCAGTAGAGAAAGCCGAAAACTGACTGTCATGATACAGCGAGAGACTGGTCAACCACTCGATCGACTACCGGAATGTTTAGAATTCCTCCGCTTTGACGAAGGACCGCTTCCCGGTCAGGCACATACACGCCCCGAATTCGGAGAGCGCGGTGCCCCTAGGGGCCATATCGTAGCCCCACCCTCGAACTCCTATGGCTAAGTGAAAGTGATAAAGCATTATAGTCCGGTTGCCTCGTTTGCTACGCTACCACCTCCTTCACAGGACCGAGACGTCGGATTAAGTGTGAAAATGCGCTATTTTTGCGAACACCCCCGCACCTTGTGCGTGGGGGCTGAAGCCGACGACTGCCATCTTTCAGGTTATACACACGTATACATAAACGGCCGCAGATGAGATATTTTAATTTGAATGCACAAGTACAAAAAGCGCTTACATCATAAACATCGTTTTACAAACCAAAACGTTCATTTGAACGTGACATTTTTTGAACACTGCGACTCTATTACACGAGCACCACGCAGAACTTCCCCAAAATAGTGCTCGGCGGGTAACCGCTCTCGTCCAACCACAGGTCGCAACAGCGGTGGCATCCATCTATGTCCAATGTGTCTTCACACGGGCGAGGGCCATCCGTGCACCCTCTATGCAGGCCGACCGCTTCATCGCCTTGATATGCGGCACCGCCCCAAGAAATTGCTGCAATAAGCCAAAATAACTCTTCGGCTTAGCCTATCCGCCGCATATGAGTCACGATATCTGTCATGGCAAGTTCGGACAATCTATTCAGCTCAGCCCACTCGGCCAGCCGATCGGTCAGCAGAAGTGAATGCTCCGGACTATGGAATTGAGACCAAAACAGCTCTTCCGTCTTGTGATCCTTTTGACTTCGGAAGTGTACAACGGCATCTGCCGCACTCGACGCTAAGTCCATATAAGGATCCTCCAGACCCCACAGCTGGCCAAGCTGAGCATACTTTGGATCTGTAAACCTTCGGCGCAGCAGAAAGGGCTTGCCAGCCACAATGTCTCCGGCCTGGCGCAGCTCCTCCTTTATAGCCCGCATTGCAGAGCGGGCATCCTTGGCTTCGGCGGTGGCCTTCCCCAGGTCCTCTCGCTCCGCTAGGCGCTCCTTTTCAAGAACCTCATTGCGGTCGGTAGCATCTTTTAACTTCACGGCCATTTCGGCCATCTCCTCCCTCCTTCGGCAGTGTGCAGCCCTCTCGGCCTCTAGCTCTTCGGCCGCCCTCGAGGCGGCCGCATCACTCCTTCTGGTTTGCTCCATGGCTTGAGCAAGTTCTGCCCGAAGGCTCTCCACAGCAGCGGCACCATCTGCATTTAGCACACATGTTGTAAGGAGTGGGCTTTGGCTCCCTTACTAGGTGACCATGGAGAAAAAACCTACCTTGCGACTTGTCAAGTCGTTTATTGACCAGCGCGATGTCCACATCCGCAACGTCGAGGTGCCGCTTTAGTTCGGCAACTCCATCAGTCCGGCTAGCCACCGAACTATCTGCCACCTGCACAGGAAAGGCGAAAATCAATACCTGGGACTTTTTGATCCTCGGCACGCTATCGTTCTCGACACCCTACCGAGTCTTAGGGGCTACTATCTATATAGGGCGCACTTTATGTGTAAAACTGTCAAAGGGTATGTCATTTTTTGCGTACCTCAAACCCCGCCAGCAAACTCCTGACGGCATCACGCGATCCGCCTTCGGCAGATGAAATTCTTTCAATCACCGTATTCATCAGTGTATGGTGACCTTCTGAGATGGACGCCCTCTCAAGTAGATCCTTCAACTCCCCCGGCCGCACACCAGTTGGTGCCGAACTATTCGGCCCTGCCGGACTCGAAGATACCCTCCGTGATGACACTTCAGGCTCGTCCGCCCTATCAGATGGTGCGGTAGATGGAGGCGTCTCGCTCTCCATCATCTCCGGACAGAGTTCCCCCGAAGATGAGCTCATCTGAGAAGGACGGAGATCCGAACTACAAGGTAAAAACTTAAGTTATCCTCAGAAGCACAAATAGGGATGTTCCTTATCACAAAACTCCCTTTTTTCTACTGACGGCTCGCTGGAGGGCTGATTCTTTAGGGAGACTGTGCGGCGGAGCCTCTCCGGACGCAGGACCCTCTGGTGAAGATCTCTTCTCCCGCTTCGGGGCTTTGGCCTTCGGGTTTTCGGAGGTGGTCCTCTTCTCCCCTTGGGAGGAGGGATTCTCGATCCCTGTCGGTGTCAAAACCGGCGGATCTCGGGTAGGGGGTCCCGAACTGTGCGTCTAGGCGGATGGTAACAGGAGACAAGGGACACGATGTTTTTACCCAGGTTCGGGCCCTCTCGATGGAGGTAAAACCCTACTCCTGCTTGATTGATATTGATGATATGGGTAGTACAAGAGTGGATCTACCACGAGATCAAGGAGGCTAAACCCTAGAAGCTAGCCTATGGTATGATTGTTGTAATGGGTAGTACAAGAGTGGATCTACCACGAGATCTATACGGACGTGGGTAACCCAATCGCGCCCGTCGCCACGCCTCCTCTATCGGAGGCGAGTCTTGAACGGTCACGGGGACGGCCCTTGGTATTCTCCCTCTTTATAACGGGACCAAGGCTCATTTCTTTTCTTCAATCCTCCATCGAATCATATCCTTGCCCCAAGTTCCAACACCCAGAGCCCTAGATTCGAGCGCTTCGGACCTTCAACAATGTCCGACTCCAACCTTCAGGGCCGGTGGATGCCCTCCTCCGTAACGGAGGAGGACGTGCTAAAGCTGCGAGAGGCCAAGTACCTATCTTACGAGATTTCGCACAGGTTGCCCGCCGAAGGGCAGGCCATCCCACACCCGAGCCCGACGAGTACGTCGTTTTTGTATCCCACCTCCGTCGGGGTTTAGGCTTCCCGATGGATCCTTTTGTGAGAGGGCTCATGTTTTACTATGGGTTGGAATTCCACGACTTGGCTCCGGAGTCCATCCTCCATATCTCTTCATTCATCGTCGTCTGTGAAGCCTTCCTCCGCATCACCCCTCACTTTGGCCTATGGCTGAAGACCTTCAATGTGGAGCCGAAGATGATCGAGGGCGCCAAGCGAGTCTTGTGGGCGGGCGTGGAAGGAGGAGGGCCGATGCCCCGTGGCCCGAGGGCTCCTTCCAAGAGGAGCTCGG
Organism: Aegilops speltoides; assembly: GCA_021437245.1. Taxonomy (NCBI): domain Eukaryota; kingdom Viridiplantae; phylum Streptophyta; class Magnoliopsida; order Poales; family Poaceae; genus Aegilops; species Aegilops speltoides. The sequence goes on along the minus strand of CM038144.1, from coordinate 195,995,363 downwards.
CTTGTGGAAACAGGAGTGATTGAAAGTGCAACTAATCCCCAGGTGGTTTTGGTAATTAATAACAACATATATATCATTGAACTAATAGTTTCTTGAGTATCATTTCGAAAGTTCAAGGATATGGGTATGGCAATGATCAAGATGTGGACCCTCAAAATGCTAAGGAAAGCATTGGCAAAAGCTCAAGACTCCATTTTTGGTTTAGTGATCCAAGATCACATTGAGTCTATAGGAAAGCCAATACTATTAAAAGGGATGAGGTTATGATAATGATCTGTTGCTCAAAGTGCTTAGTGATCTATCTCCCAAACTATCAGCAATCTTTCATTCCAACATATACTCACAAGTAATCTCGGTCCCACCGATTCCATAAACTCACCACACCGAGATGAACCACCTCAGCCACAAAGCCAAACCCTAGTAATTTCGGTTTTTCCGATTCCAAACTCGGTCTCACGAAACTAGTGTTGCCAACCTTCAGAACCTTCAGAATCAAATCGGTGTCACCGAGATGATAAAGTCGGTCCCACCGAGAATGGCAAACCCTAGTCTTTGGAAGAATCGGACTCACCGAGATTGTATTTTCGGTCCCACTAAAAATCCCAACGCTCACAAGATTTGAACTTTCGGTCTCACCGAGTTGTCAACTTCGGTCCGACCGAGATTGGTCAAATGTGTGTAACGGTTGGATTTTGTGTGGAGGCTATAAATACCCTCCACCTCCTCTTCATTCGTGGAGAGAGCCATCGAAAAGAACTACCACTCCTACCTTACATTTCGAGAAGAAAACTACCTACCCTTGTGTTGAGATCAAGTTGCTCCACTCCCACCATATGAAACTTGATTTCTAGCCTTCCCAAGTTGCTTTCCACTCAATCCTTTCTTCCACCACAGCCAAATCAGTGAGGAGAGTTGAGTGTTGGGGAGATTATCATTTGAAGCACAAGAGCAAGGAGTTCATCATCACCAACACCATCTATTACCTTTTGGAGGGTGGTGCCTCCTAGATTGGTTAGGTGTCGCTTGGGAGCCTCCGTCAAGATGTGGAGTTGAACCAAGAAGTTTGTAAGGGCAAGGAGATCGCTTACTTCGTGAAGATCTACCCCGAGTAAGGCTAGTCCTCCGTGGGCGTATGCCATGATGGCATAGACAAGGTTGCTTCTTCGTGGACCCTTCGTGGGTGGAGCCCTCCGTGGACTCTCGCAGCCGTTACCCTCCGTGGGTTGAAGTCTCCATCAACGTGGATTGACGATAGCACCACCTATCGGAACCACGAGAAAAATCTCCGTGTCACCAAATTGCGTTTGCTCTTCTCCACCTCTATTTACTACATGTGCAATTTACTTTCCGCTGCCATTACTCTAGAATTGCATGTGTAGGGTGATACTTGACTTGGTCATCATTGTGAACTTGCCAAAAACTTGTCTTAATCAAAAGGATAAATCTTTAAATTGTCAAGTAGTCTAATCACCCCCCCTCTAGACATACTTTCGATCCTACAGTGGTTCTATATTACCGCTCCCAGGGGTAGCAGGCAGAAGCCGTCGCCCGTATTCCGCTCGGGACCTCCACGACGATTGATGTCGTGGGTCAACCAAGGGCTCAACTGGGGGCCGTCAAAGGACGTGCCCCTATTGCAGGGCCGGATTCGAGACCTCCAAGCGAGGGAGATCGACCTGGTCGTGGTGATGCAGGTCATGCTGATTAGGCGCCTCCTGCCTCGCAACGCCGCCTCTCCGGCTATGGGAGTTTAATCCGGAGGGACCACGGATTCTCCAACACTTCATGGGTACGACACCCGTGGAGATGTACAAATTGTTCTTCGGATCATGGGAGGTGTGTCCGGAATTGACCGAGGACGCCGGCCTAAGCTGCAATCGCCCGGATACTCAAGTAAGTAGCTGTGTGTTCGGACATACCATTTGTTTGCCTTTCTACAATTCGCCTTTTAACCCATTGTCCTTTAACAGGAGTGGATAGTGCAAGCAAAGCTGATACGGTGTCCGGCCCCCCTCCCAGAGACCGCGCCGGATCCCGTGCTGGTCAGGATGCTGGAGGTTGCGCCTTCAGAAGAAGGCGAAGGGGAAAATAGGGGAGCTACCGCCTCGCCCAAGGAGGCTCTTGAAAAAGGGGGGATCGAGACTCCCTCCCTCCAAGGGGAGAAGAGGACTGCCTCCGAAGACCCGGAGGCCAAAGCCCCTAAGCGGGGGAAGAAATCTTCACCAGAGGGTCCTGCGTCCGGGGAGGCTCCGGCCGCACAGTCTCCCCTAAAGAATCAGCCCTCCAGCGAGCCGTAAGTAGAAAAAAGGGAGTTTGGTAATAAGAGACATCCCTATTTGTGCTTCTGAGGATAACTGAAGTTTTTACCTTGTAGTTCGGATCTCCGACCTTCTCAGATGAGCTCGTCTTCGGGGGACCTTCGTCCGGAGATGGAGGAGAGCGAGACGCCTCCGTTCGCTGCGCCGTTGGATAGGGCGCACGAGCCTGAAGTGTCATCACGGAGGGTATCCCCGAGCCCGGCGGAGCCGAAGAGTTCGGCGCCGACTAGTGTTCGGCCGGGGGAGCTGAAGGATCTGCTTGAGAGGGCGTCCATCTCAGAAGATCACCATGCATTGATGAGTATGGTGATTGGAAGGATTTTGTCCACCGAAAGCGGATTGCATAATGCCGTCAGGAGTTTGCTGGCGGGGTTTGAGGTACGTAAAAATGACACACCTTTTTGACAGTTTTGCACGTAAAGTGCGCCCTATATAGATAGTAGTCCCTGAGACTCGGTAGGTTGTCGAAATCGACAGCGTGCCGAGGATCAAAATCGCAGGTATGAACTTTCGCCTTTTCCTATGCAGGTGGCGGATAGTCCGGGGGCCAGCCGGACTGATAGAGTTGCTGAACTAAAGCGGCAACTCGACGTTGCGGATGCGGACATCGCGCTAGTCAACAAGCGACTTGACGAGTCGCAAGGTAAGTTTTTTCTCCGTGGACAGCTAGTAAGGGAGCCGAAGCCTACCTCTTACAATATGTGTGCTTGACGCAGATGGTGCTGCTGCTGTGGAGAGCCTTCGGGCAGAACTTGCTCAAGCCAAGGAGCAAGCCAGAAGGAGTGATGTGGCTGCCTTGAGGGCGGCCGAGGAGTTAGAAGCCGAAAGGGCTGCACACTGCCGAAGCAGGGAGGAGATGGCCGAAATGGCCGTGAAGTTAAAAGATGCTACCGACCGCAAGGAGGTTCTTGAAAAGGAGCGCCTAGCGGAGCGAGAAGACCTGGGAAAGGCCACCGCCAAAGCCAAGGATGCCCGTTCTGCAATGCGGGCTATAAAGGAGGAGCTGCGCCAGGCCGGACATATTGTGGCTGGCAAGCCCTTTCTGCTGCGCCGAAAGTTTACGGATCCAAAGTATGCTCAGCTTGGCCAGCTGTGGGGTCCGGAGGATCCTTATATGGACTTAGCAGCGAGTGCGGCGGATGCCGTTGTGCACTTCCGACGCCAGAAGGATCACAAGATGGAAGAGCTGTTTTGGTCTCAATTCCATAGTCCGGAGCGTTCACTTCCGCTGAACGACCGGTTGGCCGAGTGGGCTGAGCTGAATAGGTTGTCCGGGCTTGCCATAACGGATATCGTGACTCATGTCTGGCCGGATAGGCCCAAGCCGAAGAGCTATTTTAGCTTATTGCAACAATTTCTTGGGGCGGTGCCGCATATCAAGGCGATGAAGCGGTCGGCCTGCATAGAGGGTGCACGGATGGCCCTCGCCCGTGTGAAGACACATTGGACAGAGATGGATGCCACCGCTGTTGCACCTGTGGTTCGGACAAGAGCGGTTACCCGCCGAGCACTATTTTGGGGAAGTTCTGCGTGGTGCTCGTGTAATAGAGTCGCAGTGCTCAAAAAATGTCACGTTCAAATGAACGTTTTATTTTGTAAAACGATGTTTATGATGTAGGCGCTTTTTTGGTACTTGTGCGTTCAAGTATTGAAATATCACCTGTGCGTCCATTGATGTATACGTGTGTATAACCTGAAAGATGGCAGTCGTCGGCTTCAGCCCCCATGCACAAGGTGCGGGGGTGTTCGCAAAAATAGCACATTTTCACACTTAATCCAACGTCTCGGTCCTGTGAAGGAGGTGGTAGCGTAGCAAACGAGGCAACCGGACTATAATGCTTTATCACTTTCACTTAGCCATGGGAGTTCGAGGGTGGCACTACGATATAGCCCCTGGGGGCACCGCGCTCTCCGAATTCGGGGCGCGTATGTGCCTGACCGGGAAACGGTCCTTCCGCAAAGCGGAGGAATTCTAAACATTCCGGTGGTCGATCGAGTGGTTGACCAGTCTCTCGTCAGATCATGACACAGTTTTGGCTTTCTTCTCGAGGTGCTCGCCCGGCCGACTGGGCACAATCGCAGAGTTCTCCGGTGCAGCGTTAGCCGATGATACTGAACGTAAGGCAGCAAAACACAGGAGCCGGGCAAACCCAACATTTGACCAAAGATATGATTCGGAGCTGATGCATATAAGGCCTAACTCGAGACGCCGAACACTCCCTAAGGTGTTCGGTCTTTATAATAACGGGCAGAACAATGCCCTATGCCCCTAGTGTCCAGGTACGGGCAAGGTCCTCTGACGCGGCCGATGCCAAAACGTGAGTCACCTCTCTGGTTATGATGAGAAACCAGGGGATTATAGCAACAAGAGAGAGTAAAAAAAGGTTTACGCAGGGTCTTAATCTAAAAAGAATCCTTGCAACGGGTCCCTACTGCACGTCTGCGCCTGTGTCTCCGTTGTACCGTTATCCTGGACGGGTGTGCATGTTGTTCATCTGTAAAAAGAGAGGAACTTAGTTTGAAAGGAAGTCGTGCGAAAAGTGCATAAAAATTGAAATATTAATAAATAAATAAAGCTGAGCCTATATTAGCTCGTTATTGCTTATATGCATAGCCCCTTGTGGAGGCGTGTGCGGCTAGGGAGCCCCTAGCTTATTTATGCCGGACTCGTCTAGCCGTGTCCGGGGTCTTTGAACGACCTTTTAATAAAATGATGCCACGTGGACCGGGCATTTTAAGTGTAAGAGATGCGTAATGTGGTATTGCGTTAAAGCGGACAAAAGCTTCATGTCCCAATAGTGCTTGATAGCTACTTTTGAATGGGGCGACATGAAAGATTAGGTTTTCGCGTCGGAAGTTGTCAGGTGACCCGAACACAACTTCTAGTGAAAAGGAGCCTGTGCACTTGGCGTAAGGGCCTGACGTCACTCCTTTAAAGGAAGTGCGGCTATGTCGAATTTTAGTAAGGTCTATCCCCAACTTGCGGATTGTGTTCGGATATAGAAGGTTTAAATCGCTGCCGCCGTCCATCAGGACTTGTGTAAATTGTAGTCCGTCGATTATAGGATCCAATATCAGAGTAGTCCATCCTGCGTTTCGAATGCTTCTGGAATAATCCAGGTGGTCGAAAGTAATTGGTTTTAACATCCAATCTCGGTGTTCCGATGGGGTGGACCGTGCGACACGTGCTTTGGCGGGTGCCGCACTGTTGTTCTGCACTATCACATGAAGTGAGTTTACTGTTTTGACTTCTTGTGGGAAAGTCTTTTGTTTTCCGGTGCTCTGCTGGTGGGGTTCATCATCATCCTCGCTTGGCGCGTCGAGCCCCTTGTGTTTGGTGTTGAGTCGGCTGGACTGTTTGAAAACCCAACAATCTCGGTGGGTGTGGTTTGCAGGCCTTCCGGAGGTACTGTGGATTTGACATATCCGATCCAAAATTTTGTTTAAGTTGGATAGCTCATCACTATTGTCCTTAAGAGGCAGTGTTTTATTGTTTGGTCGTGAGCTTTTGAATCCGGCGTTGACCGCCGTGTTCTTTGGGCTTTTCTCTTTATTTCTGCGCTGATCCTTCCTGCGTCGTGATTTTCCGTTTCCATCTCTGATCTTGGATGTACTCAGGTCGTTGGTGTTGCATCTTGCTAGCCAGCTGTCTTCCCCCGCGCAAAAGCGGGTCATGAGGCTTGTTAGCGCGGCCATTGTTCTCGGCTTCTCTCGGCCGAGGTGTCTGGCGAGCCATTCATCTCGGACATTATGTTTAAAAGCTGCTAAGGCTTCGGCGTCCGGACAGTCAACTATTTGGTTCTTTTTGGTAAGGAACCTGTTCCAGAATTTGCACGCTAACTCTCCGGGCTGTTGAGTTATATGACTTAGATCGTCTACATCCGGAGGGCCCACATAAGTCCCTTGAAAATTTGCTCTGAACGCGTCCTCGAGCTCTTCCCAGCTTCCAACAGTGTTTTCTGGGAGGCTTTTGAGCCAATGCCGAGCTGGCCCTTTGAGCTTGAGGGGTAGATATTTTATGGCGTGGAGATCGTCTCCTCTAGCCATGTGTATGTGTAGTATGTAATCCTCAATCCAGACTCCAGGGTCTGTTGTTCCGTCGTATGCCTCTATGTTTACGGGTTTGAATCCCGCCGGAAATTCATGATCTAGCACCTCATCGGTGAAACATAGTGGGTGTGCGGCTCCCGTGTATTTAGGCGTGCCGTTATCTTCGAACATGCAGAGTGTCATGTTGCTTCCTGGGGCCCTCTTTTTTGGCCCATAAATGGACCTAACCGGGCCATCTGTTTTATGAGGGTCATGTGTCGTCTTGTGTGCGGCGCCGCTTGCTTTTGGCCTGTCATCTGGTCGTCTATCCGGCCAGGCGGCCTCTTTGCTTTCTGACTGTGGGGGCTCTATGGCCTCCTCGTCGAATTCAGGCAGCAGCTTGCGCTTCGGGTAGCTCTTTGCTTGGTGGCCATTGCCATATTTGTCCGCGGTCTTGAGTACTTTGCTCCACCTCATTCTGAGTATGTCTTTCGCTGTTTTGAGCTTCCGTTTTTCCTTCTTTAGACTTCTTGCAGTGGTGACGAGTCTTTTGTGAAGGTTCTTATGCTCCGGTGGTGTGTCCGGCGTGAGGTCGTCTGGACTGTTGGTTTCGCCGGGCATGGATTGATTATCCGATTCGTCCTGTTCGGACGGTTGCTTGGTTGCATGTTCGTCGTCCACTGGTTTACCCTGCTCTATTGCTGGGTCATTAGGAGTGCTATTTTTGTCGAGGCGGGACTTAGGGCGGCGTCTGCGTCGCCGTTTTGGTTGTTTGTCGGCGGGATTATCCTTTGCCGCGTCCCGTTGTTCCTCGTTATCGCTTCCTTTTGGGGTGTCCACCATATATACGTCATGGGTTGGAGTGGCCGTCCAGTGCTCGGTAAGCACTGGTTCTTGATCCTCTCTGGCATCGTCGTCCATACCGTCGATGTCTTCGGAGTCGTAGTCTAGCATGTCGGTTAGATCGTCGACAGTGGCTACAAAGTGGGTGGTGGGTGGGTTTTGAATTTCTTTGTCGTCCGCATCCCAACCATCCTGGCCCTAGTCCGGCCAGGGCTCTCCGGCTAGCGAGAGGTGTTTTAGCGAATTTAGGATGTCGCCAAAGGGTGAGTGTTGAAAGACGTCCGCGGCGGTGAACTCCATGATCGGCGCCCAATCGGATTTGATTGATAGGGGCGCAGGAGGTTCGGAGTCCGGCAAGGAGTCCGGCGCCTCGGAGTCACGAGCTTTATAAGGGACAAGGTCGGTATTCGGCTCCATCGCCGTAGAAGTCGCAGCCCCCGAGGCGGTGTCCAACCACCTGTCCTCGATCTGCGCGGTCTGCTCCGAACTATGGGTTAGAGCGGACTCGGGTGCGGCCACCAGGGCACTGTCCGGCGGCAGAGCTAAATCATGCCCATCGTGACAGCGCAGCACGCTCGGCTGTGGCTCGAATCCATCGAAGATCAAGTCTCCACGGATGTCGGCCGTGAAGTTTAGGCTTCCAAACCTGACCTGATGGCCAGGGGCGTAGCTTTCGATCTGCTCCAGATGGCCAAGTGAATTGGCCCGCAGTGCAAAGCCACCGAACACGAAGATCTGTCCGGGGAGGAAAGCCTCACTCTGGATGGCGTTGTTGTTGATTCATGAACCCATCAAGCCTATCGGTGACGACACAGAGGAACTCTCAATGAAAGCACCAATGTCGGTGTCAAAACCGGCGGATCTCGGTAGGGGGTCCCGAACTGTGCGTCTAGGCGGATGGTAACAGGAGACAAGGGACACGATGTTTTTACCCAGGTTCGGGCCCTCTCGATGGAGGTAAAACCCTACTCCTGCTTGATTGATATTGATGATATGGGTAGTACAAGAGTGGATCTACCACGAGATCAAGGAGGCTAAACCCTAGAAGCTAGCCTATGGTATGATTGTTGTAATGGTTGTGTGTCCTACGGACTAAAACCCTCCAGTTTATATAGACACCATGGAGGGCTAGGGTTACACAGAGTCGGTTACAATTGTAGGAGATCTACATATCCGTATTGCCAAGCTTGCCTTCCACGCCAAGGAAAGTCCCATCCGGACACGGGTCGAAGTCTTCAATCTTGTATCTTCATAGTCTTGGAGTCCGGCTGACGATGATAGTCCAGCTGTCCGGACACCCCCTAGTCCAGGACTCCCTCAATCCCCCCTTCCTCAAAAGCCTCCTTGGTTGAGGCGGTAGTTCCTCTGTTCTCCCCTTCGCCTTCCTCTGAAGGCGCAGCCTCTAGCATCCTGACCAGCACGGGATCCGGCGCGGTCTCTGGGAGGGGGGCCGGACACCGTATCAGTTTTGCTTGCGCTATCCACTCCTGTTTAAAGGGCAATTGGTCAAAAGGCGAATCATAGAAAGGCAAGCCAACGGTATGTCCGGACTCAGAGCTACTTACTTGTGTATCCGGGCGATTGCAGCTTAGGCCGATGTCCTCGGTCAATTCCAGACACACCTCTAGTGATCCGAAGAACAATTTGTACATCTCCACGGGTGTTGTACCCATGAAGTGTTGGAGAATTCGTGGTCCCTCCGGATTAAACTCCCACAACCGGAGAGGACGGCGTTTGCAGGGCAGGAGACGCCTAATCAGCATGACCGTGATCACCACGACTAGATCAATCTCCCTCGCTTGAGGTCTCGAATCCGGCCCTGCAATAGGGGCACGCCCTTTGACGGCCCCACCGAGCCCTTGGTCGACCCATGACATCACCGCTGTGGAGGCCGGGCGGAAGATGGGCGGCGGCTTCACTGCTGCCCGCCCACAGCGGTTATGTAGAACCACTCCTGCTGCCATAAGCCGAGCTCCTCCTGAAAAGAGCCCTCAGGCCATGGAGCGTCGGCCTTCTGCTTACAACCGCCCCGCCGCACTCTGCTTGACGCCCCTCGATCATCTTCGGCTCCACGTCAAAGGTCTTAAGCCAGAAGCCGAAATGAGGGGTGACACGGAGGAAGGCTTCGCAGACAACGATGAATGAAGAAATATGGAGGATGGACTCCGAAGCCAAGTCGTGGAATTCCAACCCATAGTAAAACATGAGCCCTCTCACAAAAGGATCCATCGGGAAGCCTAAACCCCGACGGAGGTGGGATACAAACACGACATACTCGCCGGGCTCGGGGGTGGGAATGACTTGCCCTTTGGCGGGCAACCTATGCGAAATCTCATAGGTCAGGTACTTGGCTTCTCGCAGCTTTAGCACGTCCTCTTCCGTGACGGAGGAGGGCATCCACCGGCCCCGTGGGTCGGAGCCGGACATTGTTGAAGGTCCGAAGTGCTCAAATCTGGGGCTCTGGGTGTTGGAACTCGGGGCGAGGAGAAGATTCGATTGGGGATTGAAGAAGAGAAATGAGCCTTGGTCCCATTATAAAGGGGGAGAATACCAAGAGCCGTTCCCGTGTACGTTCGGGACTCGCGTCCGATAGAGGGGGCGTGGCGACGGGCACGGTTGGGTTACCCACTTCCGTATTGATGGGAATCCCGGGATAAGGGGAACACGATCTCTGCTTCGACAGGACGTGCCAAGGAAACCGCTTCGCTAAACGCTACCGAGGTGGTATAATAAAAACGATTCAAGTAAAGGCTTGGTGGTGTTATGACGTCATGCCACAAAATACGCCGCCAGATTGAACTTGTGTACATATTATTCTCTATGGTGGAATGTGGAATTTATTTTCCAGAGCGGACACTATCCCGGTGTTCACAATCTTCTATGAATTATTCGAGGAGGAACCCGCCTTGCAATGCCGAACAATATCGCGCGGACTCATCGTCATTGAAGCCCGGTTCATGGGCTACTTGAGGAGTCTGGACTAGGGGTGTCCGGACAGCCGGACTATCATCGTCACCGGACTCCAAGACTATGAAGATACAAGATTGAAGACTTCGTCCGTGTCCGGATGGGACTTTCCTTGGCGTGGAAGGCAAGCTTGGCGATCTGGATATGTAGATCTCCTACCATTGTAACCGACTCTGTGTAACCCTAGCCCTCTCCGGTGTCTATACAAACCGGAGGGTTTTAGTCCGTAGGACACACAACCATTACAACAATCATACCATAGGCTAGCTTCTAGGGTTTAGCCTCCTTGATCTCGTGGTAGATCCACTCTTGTACTACCCATATCATCAATATCAATCAAGCAGGAGTAGGGTTTTACCTCCATCGAGAGGGCCCGAACCTGGGTAAAAACATCATGTCCCTTGTCTCCTGTTACCATCCGCCTAGACGCACAGTTCGAGACCCCCTACCCGAGATCCACCGGTTTTGACACCGACAATCACTTTGATTAGACATTCTGCACAGCAAACTGAGAACTGACCTTGTGAATAGTTGTAGATGAGATAGAGTAGATGAGCATCACAAAGTGCATAGTTTTTGCAAAAAGAATGAGTCAAAAACTTAGTTTTAGTTTTCTACAGGAAGCATTTCGGAGCTACCGATTTGTAAAACTCGGTGACACCGAAGCAACTTTGGAGTCTAAACATGTGGAATCTGTTAGACCGAGACATAGTACGGTGACTCCGAGTTTGCTAGGGTTTCACAAAGTCCTGGCATCGGTCACACCGATTTGTAACTTTTGGTCAGATCAAAAATCACTTGTGCACTGGCCTAAGACAAATCGGTGGGACCGATTCCTACAATTCGATCGGTCCGAGATGAGTCCGGCGGAAACCTAACCCTAAATTTTCAACTCAAATCTAATCTAGAGGATGTTTTCTCTGGATGGATCAATCTCATACTTGGAAAGAAACATGGCATTGCCTTTGTACTAGGAATCGGAGTTGAAAGAAAGCACAAAGAGTTGAGATCATACCCTAACTTGACGACGAGCTTGCTATGGCGGCAACAGAGGTGAGGATTTCCGTTGACGCTGGCAGAGACCAACGGCGGGAGGTCGCCGGCAATGAGAAGACGATCAGGGGACCCAGGCGGCAGAGCAGGACACGTGTGGGCGAAGAGGTTTTGGAGAAATTTCCAAATTCTGACCCGTCAGTATATATATCCTGGCACTGTTGTGTGACCGAGTGGAACAACTCAGTGGCACCGAGATGCATAATCGCAAGCGGTTACTGCAACTCGTGAGACCAAAAAGTTCTAATCGGTTGCACCGAGATTGAAAACTCAATCAACCCAGTGAACTCGGTGTGACCGAAATGGAGGAGTCGGTCAGACTGAAATACACAGAGAGGTTTTGGAAGTTTTAAGTCTATGACAAAACGGGACTCCGAGTGCTCCTCACACAGAGGGTTTGAATTTGACTTAGATCAAACTTTGTGATGTAGCATGAATAGAGTTTGAGAAGAGAAAAGCATAGATAGCTAGAGGGAGTTCTTAGGCATTCTTGTCCATCCATTTGGCAAAAAGGAGAAAATCCAAACAATCGAAGCAACAAATGGATGTCCTTGAATGAGAAAATTATGCAACCAACATGCTCACACAATAAAATAGCAAATCAAATATGTGGCAAATCATGCACAATTACTCTAGCATCTATCAAGCAATTGGCGATGACTAGGTCATCTATATATGAGTATATTGACTTAGGAGTCAAATGAGAACATTTGATCATAGGTCATACTCATCGTTTAAGCACAAGTGCGGTTACCACTTTTACATAAAGCATTGTTGTGTTCACACCATTAGAGTTGCTTTAGCTCAATTCTTAGAGTAAAGCTCCCCTAGATGTGATATCCCCCCTAAGAGGGATGAACTAACCTTGGGTTTTGTCGATGATGACTTCATGTAGATATGGAAGATGTGGATGCTCATTGTTGATGTAGATCATTTGAAGAAATCCATTGGAGTGAGTTGCACTTTCAATACCTACGTGGGTTAGTCCCATAAGGAACAAACAAGGATATCCATAGACATAGAGTGAAGCACACACATGATGATGTCCATGATAGCATTAGGTTACCTTGTCCCTTGTCTTACCAACAGGAGGGTTTGTGACTCCTTGAACTAGTGCAAGATGTGGAAGTTGTTTGCACTTGTCCTTGCCAAAATGAATATGAGTGAAGTATGTTGGCGGAGTCACCCTCAAGAACTCTCTAGTTCTTATTCTTCGGGATCCACATCATCTTGATGGGAATCCTTGGGGTTGTAGATGTACTTGATGAAGTAGAACTTGATGTAGTCATGGGAGCCCACTTGACCAAGGCCATCGGAGCATCTTCAAATGCATCAATCTCCTCTTGAATCTTGTCCTTGCCTTTTAGCTTGTGGTGGAAGATCATCTTGAGCTTGTATCCCCTTGAAGGAAGTAGGGTCATACTTCTCTTGTTGAGGAATAAACTTCGTCTTGGGGTATTGATCTTCTACCCACTCAACTCCATTGGCATTGAACTTTCGTTCAAAACCAACACCTTGATTCTTCTGGTGCCTTCCTTGCTTGCATACAATTTCCGCAAATTGGTTACTTCTGGCAAGACTTTTGTAAACACCTTTCTCTATAATTCCCTTCAATAAGCTATTTTCTTGCTCAAGTGTAACTTGGCTAAGAGAGTCATTAGTGGAATCAAGAGAACTACTAGAAGCAACAATATTGGATTTACCATGATTATTGTTACTACTAGAAGAAGAATCTTTCTTGTTCTTGTTGCTAGATTTTACTTGTGGCATGTAAGTAGACAAGAGTAAACGCTTGGCAATGTAAGAAGTATTTTTCTTCCGAAGATCATCATTGATGGCTTTTAAGAACCCATGCTCTTGCTCAAGATTGTGTTTTTTGAAGCGTAACTTCTCAAGAGTTTTTAAAAGTCTCAATGATCTTCTAAAGTAGTTTCATGAGCTAACTTAAGAGTGTTTAGTTCTTTAGTTAGACGCTCAATCTCCTTCTTATCATTGTCAATCATTTTGTCTTGATTAACATGACTAATTGATGTTTCATCATAGTATTCATCACTAGAGTTGTCAACAAGTAAATCATCATCACCTAGCAGATCATCTTCATCACTATTGAAATTAACATACTCGGGGTGTGATACCTTGGGGCCTTTAGCCATGAAGCATCGTCCAATTCCTTCATTTGGTGAGTCAAATATGTCATAGGAGTTGGTTGACACAAGTGCTAAACCGGCAACACCTTCATCTTGAGTATATTCGGAGTCGGAGTGATAATTTCTCTCGGAGTGGTGGTCGGAGTTGGAACCGGATACCCATTCACCAACATGAGCTTGATGTCTTCGTTTTGTGTAGCTCCTTGATGATTTGTCCATCCTTTCCGAATCCTTGCTTCTTCGACAGGTTCTTCGTTCATAGAGATCATCTCTACTCCTTCTCTCTCTTGGAGGTGATTCTTCCCTTTTGCTTCTCCTTTTAGTTGAGTCTTCTCTTCTTTTGTAGGGAGCCGTACACTTGTTGGAGTAGTGTCCGGGTCTTGCACAATTGTAGCAATTTCGCTTACGACTAGAAGATCTCTTGTCATTCTAGGACCTTGACTTGGATCTTCTTTCCTTGCTTCTACTCTGCTACCTCTTGAGAACTGTGTTGGATTTCCCCGAAGAGGAGAGGATGATGCAGCAAAGTAGCGTAAGTATTTCCCTCAGTTTTTGAGAACCAAGGTATCAATCCAGTAGGAGACCACACACAAGTCCCTCGTACCTACACAAAACGATAGCTCCTCGCAACCAACATGATTAGGGGTTGTCAATCCCTTCACGGTCACTTACGAGAGTGAGATCTGATAGAGATGATAAATAATATTTTTGGTATTTTTGGTATATAGATGCAAAGTGAAAAGTAAAAGGCAAAGTAAAAAACAAAGCAAGTAATAAAGTAATGGAGATTGATATGATGAGAATAGACCCAGGGCCATAGGTTTCACTAGTGGCTTCTCTCAAGAGCATAGATATTCTACTGGGTGAACAAATTATTGTTGAGCAATTGATGAATCGAGCATAATTATGAGTATATCTAGGTATGATCATGTATATAGGCATCACGTCCGAGACAAGTAGATCAAACGATTCGCATCTACTACTATTACTCCACTCATCAACCGCTATCCAAAGATGCATCTAGAGTATTAAGTTAAAAAGCAGAGTAACGCCTTAAGCAAGATGACATGATGTAGAGGGATAAATTCATGCAATATGATAAAACCCCATCTTGTTATCCTCGATGGCAACAATACAATCGTGCCTTGTCGCCCTTTTGTCACCGGGAAAGGACACCGCAAGATGAACCCAAAGCTAAGCACTTCTCCCATTGCAAGAACTACCAATCTAGTTGGCCAAACCAAAAGGATAATTCGAAGAGACTTGCAAAGATAACTCAATTATACAAAAAGAATTCAGAGAAGATTCAAATATTGTTCATAGATAAGTTGGATCATAAACCCACAATTCATCGGTCCCAACAAACACACCGCAAAAAGAAGATTACATCGAATAGATCTCCACAACAGAGGGGGAGAACATTGCATTGAGATACAAAAAGAGAGAAGAAGCCATCTAGCTACTAGCTATGGACCCGAAGGTCTGAAGTAAACTACTCACACTTCATCGGAGGGGCTATGGTGTTGATGTAGAAGCCCTCCATGGTGGATGCCCCCTCCGGCGGAGCTCCAGAACAGGCCCCAAGATGGGATCTCGTGGATACAGAAGGTTGCGGCGGTGGAATTAGGTTTTTGGCTCCTGTTCTGATCGTCTCGGGATATGTAGGTATATACAGGAGGAAGGAGTACGTCGGTGGAGCAACAGGGGGGCCACGAGGCAAGGGGGCGCGCCCTAGGGGGGGGCCCACCCTCGTGACCGACTCTTCTGCTTCTTGGAGTAGGGTCCAAGTCTCCTGGATCACGTTCGGTGAGAAAATCACGTTCCCGAAGGTTTCATTCCGTTTGGACTCCGTTTGATATTCCGTTTCTTCGAAACACTGAAATAGGCAAAAAACAACAATTCTGGGCTGGGCCTCCGGTTAATAGGTTAGTCCCAAAAGTAATATAAAAGTGGAAAATAAAGCCCAATATAGTCCAAAACAATAGATAAAGTAGCATGGAGCAATCAAAAATTATAGATACGTTGGAGACGTATCAGGCATCCCCAAGCTTAATTCCTGCTCGTCCTTGAGTAGGTAAATGATAAAAACAAAATTTTTGATGCGGAGTGATACTTTGGCATAATTTCAATGGAAATCTTCTTAATTGTGATATGAATATTCAGATCCGAAAGATTCAAGACAAAAGTTCATATTGACATTAAAGTAATAATACTTTAAGCATACTAATCAAAGCAATCATGTCTTCTCAAAATAGCATGGCAAAAGAAAGTTCATCCCTACAAAATCATATAGTTAGGCTATGCTTCATTTTCGT
This sequence comes from Aegilops speltoides, assembly GCA_021437245.1. Taxonomy (NCBI): domain Eukaryota; kingdom Viridiplantae; phylum Streptophyta; class Magnoliopsida; order Poales; family Poaceae; genus Aegilops; species Aegilops speltoides. The sequence continues at coordinate 195,979,691 of CM038144.1, read as the reverse complement.
CACACAAAGATGTTCCCAACTTCTATACCCCCGATGACAAGCCAAGCAATTGTTTCATACTTAAATAATCTCAAAAAATTTCAACCTTCACGCAATACATGAGCGTGAGCCATGGATATAGCACTATGGGTGGAATAGAATATGATGATGGGGATTGTGTGGAGAAGACAAAAAGGGAGAAAGTCTCATATTTACGAGGATAATCAACGGGCTATGGAGATGCCCATCAATTGATGTCAACATGAGGAGTAGGGATTGCCATGCAACGGATGCACTAGAGCTATGAATGCTCAACAAAAGAAAACTAGTGGGTGTGCATCCAACTCGCTTGCTCATGAAGACCTAGGGCATTTGAGGAAGCCCATCTTAGGAATATACAAGCCAAGTTCTATAATGAAAAATTCCCACTAGTATAAAAAGACAACTTATGAGACTCACTATATGAAAAACATGGTGCTACTTTGAAGCACAATATACGAGACTCACTACATGAAGAACAAGGTGCTACTTTGAAGCACAAGTGTGGAAAAAGAGATAGTAGCATTGCCCTTTTTTTGGGCCTTTCTTTTTTTTTTCTTTTGGCCTTTCTCTTTTTTTTTGTTTGGGCAATGCTCTAATAATGATGATCATCACACTTCTATTGATTAGAACATAAGGATTACAACTCAAAACTTTAGAACAAGATATGACTCTATATGAATGCCTCCGGCGGTATACCGGGATGGTGCAATGAATCAAGAGTGACATGTATGAAAAATAATGCATGGTGGCTTTGCCACAAATATGATGTCAACTACATGATCATGCAATGGCAATATGACAAAAGTAATGTATGTCATGATGATGATGATGGAAGTTGCATGGCAATATATCTCGGAATGGCTATGGAAATGCCATGATAGGTAGGTATGGTGGCTGTTTTGAGGAAGATATAAGGAGGTTTATGTGTGATAGAGCGTATCGTATCACGGGGTTTGGATGCACCGGCGAGGTTTGCACCAACTCTCAAGGTGAGAAAGGGCAATGCACGGTACCGAAGAGGCTAGCAAAGGCGGAAAGGTGAAAGTGCGTATAATCCATGGACTCAACATTAGTCAAAAGAACTCATATACTTATTGTAAAAATTTAGAAGTCATCAAAAATCAAGTACTACGCGCATGCTCCTAGGGGGATAGATTGGTAGGAAAAGACCATCACTCGTCCCCGACCGCCACTCATAAGGATGCACAAGCCAGGTACACTTCATGTTTCAAATTTGTTACACAACTTTAACCATACGTGCATGCTACAGGACTTGCAAACTTCAACACAAGCATTCTTTGAATTCATAGTCACCGAACTAGCACGACTTTGATATTATCACCTCCATATCTCAAAACAATTATCAAGCATCAAACTTATCTTAGTATTCAACGCACTCAAAAGAAAGTTTCACATATCTTGAATACCAAGTATATTAATATTAAGCAAATTACCATGCTATTAACGACTCTCAAAATAATCTAAGTGAAGCATGAGAGATCAATAGTTTCTTTAACACAAATCCACTACCATGCTCTAAAAGATCTAAGTGAAGTACTAGAGCGAAAATTATCACTCTCAAAAGATATAAGTGAAGCACTATGAGCAAAACTATCAAGCTCAAAAGATATAAGTGAAGCACATAGAGTATTCTAGCAAATTCCAATTCATGTATGGCTCTCTCAAAAGGTGTGTACAGTAAGATGATTGTGGTAGACTAACAAGCAAAGACGCAAATAATACAAGACGCTCCAAGCAAAACACATATCATGTGGTGAACAAAATATAGCTCCAAGTAAATTACCGATGGAAGTACACGAAAGAGGGGATGCCTTCCGGGGCATCCCCAAGCTTTGACTTTTTGGTGTCCTTGGATTATCTTGGGGGTGCCATGGGCATCCCCAAGCTTAGGCTCTTGCCACTCCTTGTTCCATGATCCATCAAAATAATTCACCCAAAACTTGAAAACTTCACAACACAAAACTCAATAGAAATCTCGTGAGCTCCGTTAGAGAAAGAAAACAAAAGACTACTTCAAAGTACTGTAATGAACTCATTCTTTATTTATATTGGTGTTAAACCTACTGTATTCCAACTTCTCTATGGATTATAAACTATTTTATTAGCCATAGATTCATCAAAATAAGCAAACAACACACGCAAAACAGAATCTGTCAAAAACAGAATAGTCTGTAGTAATCTGTAACTAACGCAAACTTCTGGAACTCTAAAACTTCTACCAAAATAGGAAGTCCTGGAAAATTTGTTTATTTAACAGCATCAAAAATAATCAACGCAAAAGCACGTTTCCGTGATTTAACAAAATTATATTCATGCGCGCAAAGTTTCTGTTTTTCAGCAGAATCAAATCAACTATCATCGTAGGTTATCCTATAGGTTCTACTTGGCACAAACACTAATTAAAAGATAAAACCACATCCAAATAGAGGCTAGATGGATTATTTATTCCTAAACAGAAGCAAAAACAAAAAACAAAAATAAAATTGGGTTGCCTCCCAACAAGCGCTATCGTTTAAGGCCCCTAGCTAGGCATAAAAGCAAGGATAGATCTAGGTATTGCCATCTTTAATTTTCAGTTTTTTAGCGGAGTCATGCTCAAATCCGGGGGGTTCTTCCCGCTTCCCTTCATACTCGGAAATTTTTAGATCTAAAGAATCCAACCGCTTATTACAAAGAGTAATCAACATATTCATACGGTGAAGATTTCCGCTAACACCTTTAAGAGGCTCAAGAGATATTTGTAAAAATTTTGTTACTTCGCAAATCTTCTCAAACACTTGGGTTTCTTCCTGGGTAGGATGAGATCCTCCCTTTTGGGGCAGTGTTCCCACTATTCCCTCTATAATTTCATGCGCAATACTGGGATCAATCTCCATGAAATTTCCCTTGGCCATGCAATCCAAGAATTGTCTATACGTCATATTTAACCCAACATAAAAATTACGAAGAAGAATTCTATGGTTCACTTCTAGGGTGCACTTACAATAAGATTCCATCATCCTATACCAAGCATCTTTTAAGTTTTCTCCTTGCCTTTGCTTGAAGTGAAGAACTTCAAACTCGGGAGACATAGGAGTGGATAAGGGATTAGACATGACGACAAGCAAGCAAACTAACACGCGAGCAAACAAGCGGACGAGGAAAAAGGCAACGGGAAAAAGAGGAGGAGATTGGGAAAGAGAGGGCGAATAAAACGGCAAGGGTGAAGTGGGGGAGAGGAAAACGAGAGGCAAATGGCAAATAATGTAATGTGAGAGATAGGGATTGTGATGGGTACTTGGTATGGTTGACTTGCTCTTGCGTGAGCCTCCCCGGCAATGGCGCCAGAAATTCTTCTTGCTACCTCTCGAGCACCGCGTTGGATTTCCCCGAAGAGGAGAGGATGATGCAGCAAAGTAGCGTAAGTATTTCCCTCAGTTTTTGAGAACCAAGGTATCAATCCAGTAGGAGACCACGCACAAGTCCCTCGTACCTACACAAAACGATAGCTCCTCGCAACCATCGCGATTAGGGGTTGTCAATCCCTTCACCATCATTTACGAGAGTGAGATATGATAGAGATGATAAATAATATTTTTGGTATTGTTGGTATATAGATGCAAAGTGAAAAGTAAAAGGCAAAGTAAAAACAAAGCAAGTAATAAAGTAATGGAGATTGATATGATGAGAATAGACCCGGGGGCCCTAGGTTTCACTAGTGGCTTCTTTCAAGAGCATAGATATTCTACGGTGGGTGAACAAATTACTGTTGAGCAATTGACAGAATTGAGCATAATTATGAGTATATCTAGGTATGATCATGTATATATGCATCACGTCCGAGACAAGTAGATCGAAACGATTTTGCATCTACTACTATTACTCCACTCATCGACCGCTATCCAGCATGCATCTAGAGTATTAAGTTAAAAACAGAGTAATGCATTAAGCAAGATGACATGATGTAGAGGGATAAATTCATGCAATATGATAAAAACCCCATCTTGTTATCCTCGATGGCAACAATACAATACATGCCTTGCTGCCCCTTCTATCACTGGGAAAGGACACCGCAAGATTGAACCCAAAGCTAAGCACTTCTCCCGTTGCAAGAACTACCAATCTAGTTGGCCAAACCAAAAGGATAATTCGAAGAGATTTGCAAAGATAACTCAACCATACATAAAAGAATTCATAGAAGATTCAAATATTGTTCATAGATAAGTTGGATCATAAACCCACAATTCATCGGTCTCAACAAACACACCGCAAAAAGAAGATTACATCGAATAGATCTCCACGAGAGAGGGGGATAACATTGTATTGAGATCCAAAAAGGGAGAAGAAGCCATCTAGCTACTAGCTATGGACCCGAAGGTCTGAAGTAAACTACTTACACTTCATTGGAGGGGCTATGGTGTTGATGTAGAAGCCCTCCGTGGTGGATGCCCCCTCCGGCGGAGCTCCGGAATAGGCCCCAAGATGGGATCTCATGGATACAGAAGGTTGCAGCAGTGGAATTAGGTTTTTGGCTCCTGTTCTGATCGTTTGGGGATACGTTGGTATATATAGGAGGAAGGAGTACGTCGGTGGAGCAACAGGGGGGCCACGAGGCAGGGGGCGTGCTCTAGGGGGGGCATGCCCCCACCCTCATGACCGACTCTTCTGCTTCTTGGAGTAGGGTCCAGGTCTCCTGGATCATGTTCAGTGAGAAAATCACGTTCCCGAAGGTTTCATTCCGTTTGGACTCCGTTTGATATTCCATTTCTTCGAAACACTGAAATAGGCAAAAAACAGCAATTCTAGGCTGGGCCTCCGGTTAATAGGTTAGTCCCAAAAATAATATAAAAGTGGAAAATAAAGCCCAATATAGTCCAAAACAGTAGATAAAGTAGCATGGAGCAATCAAAAATTGTAGATACGTTGGAGACGTATCATAGTCTTGTAGAATTTGTTGAAGTTCTTCACCATTAAGCTCAATTCTTCATTGAAGGCTTGTTTCTCATTTGATGATGTAGGAGCATCACATAAGGCTTTGTAACCACCACTAGATTTGTTGTGAAGCTCTTCTTTATCTGTTCGGGATATAACTACTAGGTATGACCCGCCCAGGAGGGGCCGGGTTATACCTATGGCAATTCATAATATGAAGCCCAAGACGATATTGGAAGATGGCGGTTCAGTTAAAGGCCCAAGGCCCAAAGGCGGCTTAAGGCCCGTAGAGATAAACCGCCATGTATGTATGACTTGTATTGTAAGGCAAGAATAGATAGTCACCGAGCCGGACACTGTTTATGAGCCGGCCAGGACTCCGTGAGCCGCTGGGCGTCGACCTATGTATATAAAGGGACGACCCGACAACGATTCAGGACAAATAACATCAGATCAAAAGCTAGGTCAAGCGAATTCGCTCCCTGGTAATCTAGACACAAGCAATACCACCTCAAACGAGATTAGGCCTTTACCTTCACCGCAAGGGGCCGAACCAGTATAAACTCCCGTGTCCTTTGTCCCGTTTTAACCCCCTTAAGCTTCCTAGTTGTGATGGCTCCACGACTAAGTCCTTTTGCTAGGACATCTGTCGTGACCTTTCCATGACAGCTGGCACCGACCGTGGAGTCAGCGCATGGTGGATTTGAGTTCTTGAAGGGCTACTTTGAAGGGCTCAAGGGATATGCTGTGGGCTGGATGACCAAGAGTCGTCGCGGCAAGCTCTACATCGACAACGCAGACTGGGGCCCCAACGCCGGCTCAATTGAGTACGGGTGTCGGGTCCCCTTCGGCGGCATCCACGTCTTCATCGGCAAGATCGGTGAGCCGGGCACTGAGCCAGACATCTGCACCGACATCATCGAGACGACTCAGCATGCGAGACCCGCCCGAGCTCAGCCCGCCATGAAGCGTGCCTTCGTGGGATGCATCCATGGAGGGGAATTTTCTTAAGGATCTATGCCTGGCGGTGAGACGGCCATCTACTCTGATGGTGAGTCGTCCACGGGTGAGACAGATTCGTTGTATCAACTTCAAGATGGCGTGCTTGGGGGCTATTCCGATGGCAACAGTATTCTAGATCCCTATGAGCCGCCGAACAGAGTCAGGATCTTCATGGCTGGTAAGCAACCTGGGAAAAACTCTACGGCTGCGGCTGCAATGACTTCTGGGTCAGCAGCGGTGGCGGCAGCCAGGGCAGGAGGCCCCGCGCGCCCGCCAGCTCAGGTTCTGATGGCTCTAATGGATAAATTGACGGCTCTGTTAACAGCCGTGGTTAACCCGGCGAATCAAGCTCAACATGATGCGGAAGTGGCGCAGTTACAGCAGGAGGTAGCACAAGCCAAAGAACTGGCGACGGAGGACATCAGGATGGCCGCAGAACGGGCGGCTCTGGATGCTCAGGCTCAATAGATTCAGTCGCAGGCCTTTTAGCTTACAATGGATCAGAACGCATCAAATGAGATCATGAGGAGAAGGCTCGAGTCCCGTCTACATACGGATTATGAGCCTAGAAATCTCTTCCACACGCCCGACGCGGGGCCCAGTAACTTGCCGGAGGTAAACCGGGCTGCGGCGCCCGGGGCTGGGACACCGGTTCAACAACGTGTGACAGAACCCCCTCGTCTGAATACTAATCCACCTCAGCATGTACCGACACCATCGGGTCATTATTCTAATCCTTTGGAGAACATGATTGCTACGGTGACACGATTGGCGGCTCTCCCAATGGATGGCGACTCTCCAACGGCGGTTGAAACACGAAGGGTCAGAGAACTTCTTCAGACAACATTGGCATAGTAGGAGGCATATTCTTATAGTCGAGACATGATTCATTCGACCCCTCGCCCAAGTCGGAGCCGGAGCTATAGTAGGCACTTGGACTCACTAGCCATTTCAAACAATGCCCAACACCGTGATCAGCCATGCAGGTACGACCCAGCACGTGATGGAGTTCCTAATTTAGTTGATCAGGACAGAGTGCGTCAAGAAGCCGAGCAGGCGGCTCAGCGGGCGGCTTACCAGCCCCTTCCGGTTTATCCAACGACCTCGGTTGAGGCAGGTGTGACCTCAAGATCTAAAGGGGTGCCCTGTTTGGTACCGGCACTGCGTAATGAGCATTTGCCCAAGGATTTCAAAGGACCTCAAAAGGTGCCTAATTACACAGCTGACTTACCCCCTGAGGCATGGATTGAAAGTTATGAGATGGCCATGGAGCTACTAGATGTCAATGATGCTACGTGCGCCAAATACTTCACCATGATGCTGGATGGGGCGGCCCGTACTTGGTTAAAGGGACTGCCCGCCAACTCTATCGGGTCATGGGGAGAGTTGAAGGCCCGGTTTATTCAGAACATTAAGGACACATTCAAGCAACCCATGTCGATTGTGGACTTGACTAATTGCAAGCAAGAGGAGGGCGAATCCATAACCCATTGGGTGCGCCAGGTCAAAGCTATTATACATTCATCTGATAACATGAACGCCGGCTCTGCAGTCTTAATGTTGGAGAAAAATTGCCGTTTTGAGCCTCTGAAACAGAAGCTGGGGCGGCTCAAGCGCGATTGTAGTGACATGGGTAAGCTGATGGCGGCTCTAGTCAAATATGCCGACTCTGATAGTACCAAGGACCCCGAGTCTGACAATGAGAAGACAAGGAAGGGAAAGAAGAACGGCAACGCTAAGGGCCCGCAGCATAACCAGACGAATCAAGGGGGCAATAGTAAACGTAAGGCTGATGGTAGCTCGGAGTTTGTGTCTAACACCAATGCGCAGGGCAACAATCAGCGATGTAAGGGGAGGCCGCCTCCTCGGGCAGGCAGGCCAGGTCCTACTCTTGAGCAGTTGCTAAATGAGCCCTGTCCAAGGCATGGCACGCCAGAGAAACTGGCCACTCACCTTTGGAAAGATTGTACGATTATGAAGGCTTTCAAGAACTCTAATGCGTTTGATGGCAATCATGGACTGGGCGGTAGCTCAGGCGGCGGCAGTTTCCAAGGCCCGAGTTATGGAGGTGGCGGTTCTAATTCCAACTTCGAGGGTCCCCAAGGTCATCAGGGCGGTTTTAATCAAGGTAATCAGGGTGGTTACAATCAGTAATCCAGCCAGGGAGGTTAGCAACAACAGCAATCCGGATATCAGAGTAATCCAAAGCAGCTGAATAGTGGACAGTATCATGTGTTTACCACCAGTTTGTGTAAACGGGACCAGAAGCTTCATAAGAGGGCTGTGAATGCTGTTGAGCCGGCAGTTCCTCGTTACTTGCGATGGTCTGAGCAGTCTATTCTATGGAGTAGGGAGGATCACCCTCCCCGGGTTGACAATCCGGGCCACTTGGCCTTGGTGGTGGCGCCTCAAGTTGGTGGATACAAATTCACTAAAGTGCTCATGGATGGAGGCAGTAGCGTCAACATCCTTTATTATGAGACTTTCCGTCACATGGGGTTAACTGATAAGAATCTTAAGACGTCCAACACTGTTTTCCATGGAGTGGTACCTGGTAAGTCGGCATACCCGGTGGGCAAAATTGAGCTGGAGGTAGACTTTGGAGATGAGCATGATTCCAGGGCTGAGAAGTTAACATTTGAAGTGGCCAAAACCAGGAGCCCGTACCACGCTCTGTTTTGACGGCCGGCTTATGCCAAGTTCATGGCACGACCGTGTTATGTTTATCTGCAGCTCAAGATGCCGGGTTATAAAGGAACCATTGCAGTACATGGGAGTCGGAAGATAGCCCTGGAATGTGAGGAAGGCGATGCAACTTATGCTAAGTTTGTTTGTGCAACAGAGGAGTTGAAGTTTTACAAGGACAATGTTGACCCGGCAGATATGACGTCTTTAAAGAAGCCAACTACAGAGCGTGAGCCGGTGATGAAATTTAAATCGGCCGATGACACCAAGTTGGTTGATTTTGTTCCCGGCGACTCATCCAAGCAGTTCAGTATCAGTGCTAACTTGGATCCCAAATAGGAAGCGCGCTCAGCGAGTTCATCCGTGAGAACCGGGACATCTTTGCATGGAAACCTTCTGACATGCCAGGTGTACCGGGATATCTCGCTGAGCACACTCTCAATATTGATCCGAAATTTAAGCCGTTCAAGCAGTTTCTTCGGCGGTTCAATGAGGAGAGGCGTAAAGCCATTGGTGAGGAAGTGGCCTGGCTCTTGGCGGCTGGGTTCATTGTTGAAGTTTTTCATCCGGAGTGGTTGGCTAACCCAGTGCTAGTGCTTAAGAAGAATGGCACCTGGCGCATGTGTGTGGATTACACGGACTTAAACAAGGCTTGTCTGGCTGATCCTTTTGCTCTCCCTCGTATTGATCAAAAAATTGATGCTACGACGGGTAGTGAGCGCTTGAGCTTTTTGGATGCTTATTCCGGTTATCATCAGATCAAGATGGCAGTTAAGAACCAGGAGAAGACAACTTTCATTACTCCGTTTGAAGCCTTCTGCTATGTGTCTATGCCTTTTGGGCTCAAGAGTGCCCAAGCAACTTATCAGCGATGTGTGTAGAATTGTCTTCACAGTTAGATTGGGCGCAACGTTCATGCTTACGTGGACGACATTGTGGTGAAGTCCAGAGAGAAGGAAACCTTGATAGATGATTTGAAGGAAACCTTTGATAATCTCCAGGTCTACAAGATGATGCTTAACCCGGCCAAGTGCGTGTTTGGTGTGCCATCAGGCAAGCTTTTGGGTTTCCTGGTTTCTAACAGAGGCATTGAGGCTAACCCGGAGAAGATCAAGGCCATCACCTCCCTGGCCAAGCCGGCGTGTATCAATGATGTTCAGCGTCTTGCGGGTCGTATCGCTCCCTTAAGCCAGTTCATAAGCCGGTTGGGTGAGAAGGCTATACCACTATATCAGATGATGAAGAAAACAGATAACTTCGTCTAGAGTGATGCTACTAACGATGCGTTTGAGGACTTGAAGAGGCAGCTAGCTGAGTCGCCAGTTCTTGTTGCTCCCATTGATAAGGGAGCCGTTATTGTTATATGTGGCTGCTAACACCCGTGCTGTCAGTGTGGCCATCATGGTGGAATGCAAGGAGGCTGGCAAGGAATATCCGGCTCAATGGCCGGTTTACTACATCAGTGAGGTGCTTACTGAGTCCAAGCAGAGATATCCACATTGGCAGAAGCTCATTTATGGGGTGTTCATGGCCAGCCGGAAGCTGAAGCAGTATTTTTCGGGTCATCCCATCACTATGGTTAGTTCTGCTCCGTTAGGAGATATTATTCAAAACAGAGAAGCCACAGGACGAGTCGCCAAGTGGGCCATTGAACTTGGGCCTCATGGTTTGAAGTATGTGCCACACACTGCTATCAAGTCTCAAGCACTAGTGGATTTCATCAATTATTGGACAGACCTACAGATGCCTGAAGAGAAGCCAAATAACACGTATTGGACTATTCACTTTGATGGGTCCAGGCAATTGGAAGGCTCAGGGGCTGGAGTTGTCTTAGCTTCCCCTCGAGGTGACAAATTTTGTTATGTGCTAAGGTTGATGTTTCCCTGTACTAACAATGCAGCTGAGTATGAGGCCTTTCTCCATGGTCTTCGGATGGCTAAGGAGATGAACTTAAGACAGGTAAGGTGCTTTGGCGATTCAGATTTGGTGGCTCAACAAGTCTCAGGCAAATGGGATTCCAAGGATCCCCTCATGGCGGCTTATCTCTGTGAAGTTGATGCTGTTGCTGGGCACTTCAAGGGTTACCAAGTGGAGCACATTGATCACAGAAAGAATTAGGTGGCTGATGCTTTAAGCCGGCTGGGATCTCAGCGTAAGCCGGTGCCACCTAACACTTCCTTGGATATTCTGCATAACCCTTCTGTCAAGTTGCCTACAGAGGAAGACTTGGCTGTTCCTGACCTGGAAGCATAATTGGTGGCGGCTCTTCACGTCATCCCAGATTGGACAGTACCATATTTGGCTTATATGACCCGGGGTGAGTTACCTGAGGATGAAACCTTGGCCAGGCAGATAACCCGGCGGTCTAAGTCAATGACAATTGCCAATGGTGAGTTACATCATCACAGTGTCACTGGGGCATTTCAGCGTTGTGTCTCTCCTGAGGAGGGTCAAGAGATTCTCCGTGAGATTCATGAAGGAGATTGTGGCCATCACGTTGGTTCAAAATCCCTTGTGGCCAAAGCTTTTCATCATGAATTCTATTGGCTGATGGCTCACGCCGATGCAGAGGATTTGGTCTGTAAATGTGATGGTTGTCAGAAATTTTCACGGCGAGCTGACGTGCTGGCTCAATAATTGAGGATGATTCCAATTACTTGGCTGTTTGTAGTCTGGGGACTTGACATGGTTGGGCCTTTTAAAAGGTCCAAGGATAAAAGACCCATCTCTTGGTGGCGGTTGACAAATTCACAAAGTGGGTTGAAGCAGAGCCGGTCAGTAAGTGTGACGCGGCAACGGCAGTTCAATTCATGAAAAAGGTGATTTTCCGTTTTGGCTTTCCCCACAGTATCATAACTGATAATGGCACTAATCTGTCCAAAGGTGCTATGAAAGAGTTTTGTCAACATGAGCATATTCATCTTGATATATCATCAGTAGCTCACCCTCAATCCAATGGTCAAGCTGAACGAGCCAATCAAGAGATTTTGAGAGGCATCAAGCCCCGACTTATGGTTCCTTTGCAACAGACACCGGGTTGTTGGTTGGAGGAGTTACCTTCTGTGATATGGAGCATCAATACTACCCCAACAGGTCTACGAGTTACACGCCTTTCTTCATGGTTTATGGAGTAGAGGCTGTTCTTCCTAGAGACATCCGTCATGACTCGCCCCGTGTGGCGGCTTACGTTGAAGCTGATAATGAGCAAGCACGTCAGGATTCCCTTGACCTATTGGATGAGAAGCGTGATCTTGCGGCAACTCGTTCGGCAATTTACCAACAAGACCTGCGACGTTACCATAGCTGTCGGGTTAAGTCCAGAACCTTTTAAGAAGGTGACTTGGTGCTCCAGCTCATCCAGGATCAAACTGATATGCACAAGTTGTCCCCACATTGGGAAGGGCCCTTTTTGGTCAGCAAGAATTTGAATAACGGGTCATACTACCTTATTGATGTTTGAGCGCACAAAGACTCACGTAAGTCGGAGGAGGAGACCCGTCGGCCGTGGAATATCGCTCATCTTCGGCCTTACTACACTTGAGCCACCGGCTCTTATGATGTACATATTTTTGACGATGTATATATTATAATAAATAATAAAGCATGACCTCTTTCCTTTTCATCCTCAATGATCATGTGTCTTCATCATCATAATTCCAAAGACCAATTGGGGGCTGATCGTATTCGAATCTAGCTTAACTCCTTTGGCATAGCTTCCTGATCGTATTCGAATCATAGCTGTTCAAAACAACTTGATCATTTGGGGGTTGGATCATATTCGAATCATAGCTTAACTCCTTTTGGTCCGACTCTGATCGTATTCGAATCAGAGTCGTTAAAAAATTCTCAAGGTCACTTGGGGGCTTCCTGTTCAAACATAGGTGTCATTCAACAAAGACAACATAGCTGTCGGTACCCACTTAATCGGCGCAACGCCGAAAGCCACTTGGGGGCTTCCTTTTCAAACATAGGTGTCATTCACCAAAGAGAACATAGCCATTAACCCTTTTGGTCCGGCTTACTGATCGTATTCGAATCAAAAGCCTCGTGTTTTTTCTCTCCTTGTCGATTTAAGTCTTTTAAACATGGTTTTCCGAGTTTCTTTTGATACTTTTTTGCTTACGTCTAAAGCATATATGTGGTTTCAATCAACCCGGCTTGACTTTGGATGATAAGTCGCCAACATATGAGAATCATCAAACACTTGGAAGTTTTGGCTTCTAAAGGTCGGGTTATCACCCTTTACTACACATGTCATGTAAACCGGCAGCTATATTTCAAGCTATGATTCATAATAGGCTTATCTATGACTCCTTTTTACACATCGGTGGTTATACATAAGATATTATGACCCGCCCTGCGGTAAACCGCCAACGGATCTTGTGATCTATTTCTGTGTGCAGGATAGTTCAAGGATTTTCTTATGCACAAGTCAAATAGATGATAAAGTGTAACAAGGGTAAATATAAGAGGGCGGCTTAATAGTGTTGAGCACCAAAAACATGCACGATGGCACGACATAGCAAAGTCATTGCGACCCTATTACATGACTCCGCGAGTCTAAATGATCAATTGTTTTTCAAAGTCACAAATATGAACCGTCCAGCGGATCAATCTTCCTGCCTCTGCTGGCCCGAGGCTTCTGGATCAACCCTCTCTGCTTCTTTCTCCTGTTCCACGTCCTGGAAGGTTGATGACGACCAAACAATGCCATTCAAAGCTTGAAACTCAGCTTCATCATCAATTAGCCTTGACGGGTCAACTTCAGGGGCAAAGGTGTGCTTACGGATTGGGGGGATCAGGCTTGTCACTTTATAAGTTGGTGTTCTCTGCCTCTGATTTCCCACATCGTAAGCCAGAAGATACTTGGTGAGATTTGTTTCATTTGCAATCAGGCTGGCCACAGGACGTATCTCCTTCACGCGAGCAACAAAGTCCATCTGTTCAAACGGAGTGCCATCCTCCTTGAGGCTGGGGGTACCCAATGGTGATGTCGGTCGGGTCTAATTCCGGCAGCCATGCTTTGGCCCGGCTTAAGGCAGATACGGCTCCGGCTCTTGCAGATGAACACTTTACTTCATTAAACCGGTGGGGCAGCACAGAAAGCTTCCTTAGCACGTCAACCAAGAGTGTGGGGGCTTCATTGGACAGAGCAACTGTAGCGACCCGACCTCAGAAGGTCAAGTCTCTGTGTTTAAGTGTCATCCCTGGATCAGTATGCTGACACACACAATACTCGAGGATTTATAATAAAGGTAAATCACATGTATAAAGTAACGTAAATACTATTACCTCAATCCAAATAGCGGAAGTAACAAGGTTGTGGACTCCCATCAACACCAACGGCAAAGTTGAGTGTAGCAATTGTAACCCTAACGTATCACTTACTCGCTGTAAGAATCCTGCAACATGAGACAATGCAGCCACAAAGGGTCAGTACATTGAATGTACTGGCAAATTCAGACCATAGGATAATGATGAATAATGGCTATCACTACATGCATATATGGCTGGTGGAAAAGCTCTACAGTTATAATGTTTTTGCGAAAAGCCAAATTTTCCCTACTGCAAAGGAATATATTTTATTTAACTACAAAGTGTGTTGAAAACATTGAGAATGGTAAACCCCATCTCAATCCCAATTAAAAGTAATCATTAACAATCCAACAAATTAATTAAGTAACGTGATGAGATCAACATGATAATTCAAGAACCAGATACTCAATATTGTCCATAACCGGGGACACGGCTAATCATGATTAGTTTGTACACTCTGCAGAGGTTTGCACACTTTTCCCATAAGACACGATCGCCTCCGTTGGATTTCTCGCACTACAAGGTGTTTGAGAAACGGATGACCGAGACATAGTCTTTCAGAAGCGTTAGCACCTTACAATGGGTAGACAATACCACCTACATCCCCTACATCTGCTAGTCTACCACTGTAAGAGTTCACACGACTTAATCAACTATGCTAGAGCCCATAATAGCTTGTGGCTGCACACGGAAGTTTCTAGCATGAATAATCTTATGATCCCTTTGAGCCTGGGTGGCGGTCCATAGGAAAATCACACGGAACCCCGGGATTTCCAAAAAAAATAGGCAACACTGGATTCCCCAGGTGCCTCAATCCACCCAGATGTGTATTAACGTAGCCACCTTAAGTTAACCAATAATTAACAATCTCACATCTGTCATGGATGCACTCAAACCCAATCGACGTCTACGAGCATAGCATAGCAGTACTAAGCATAACATTGAATTAACTCCCAAGGGTTTGGTAATAAACAGGGCAATAGGTTATACCTCATCAACTACTTCCCAATACCCACATGTTATCAATTCCCTACCATGCAATGTTTGAGGGTAAAACTAATGCATAAAAACTGGGTATGAAAGGGATATGATCAAAGTGTGAACTTGACTATACTGTTGATGAAGATGATTCGCACTCAACTCTGGATAGTTCTATTCGTCTCACTCCGGTCAATCTATCGTGAGCAAGCAATAGTAACCACACATAAGCAATCACCCAAAAGATTAGAAAGAACGAAGAAGACAATTCGGAAAGCATCAAAACCAAGCAAATAACTCTTGCAACGTAAAACAATTTCTAACAGTACCAAAATTATGTGAATTTGGCCTTATCAGAAAGTTTAGGTCGAGAGCTTCGATTTGCAAAAAGAATCAACTCAAATGTAGTCACGAAACTCAAATTATGATCAAACGAAGTTCAAATACTAAACTATTTGAAATTCAAAATTTTAAACTTCCAAAAATATGTTTAAGTTGTTTTACTGGATAGAGGGGATCAAAATGAAGAAGTGGGCATTGGTTTTGTTGGATTTGGATACACGAGTAAAAAGAGGTGAATGTTTAAAGAACAGGGACTATTTTGTAAATAAACTAATCACAAACGGGTCCCTGGCCGAAGATAACAGAAAAGGAAAAGACTAAAAAGCGAACGTTCGTTAAACTGATCTATAGAACGAAAACGCTCGCTGTAAAGTCTAAAACAGCGAACGGTCAATATCTAAAGGATAACTGTTCGAAAAAAACTAACCAATCTAATCTAGCCCTAGATCTACGATCAGATGGACGAGGGGATTCCGGTGGCTCACCGCGATGGTGGAGGTCAACGGCGAGCCGGGACGGCGGCGGCGGCTCGGGTCCGGCCGGGGCGGCGGCTCTGGTCGTCCAGGAGGGCGGCGAAGGGCACGGGGAGGGACGGCGTGGAGCGGCGGTTGCGGGTGGCATCGGCGGTCGGACAATGACGAGGGCGGCGGCCTCCGTGGCTCAAGGCGATGGCGGTGAGATCTTGAGACGCACGCGCGATGTGAGGAGGAGGAGAGAGAGGGGGAGGGCGCTATTTATGGAGGGGAGGCGCCAGGGGGGAAGGGGCAGAGGAGACCGACTCGCCACGACGAAGGCTTCATGAGTCGTCGGCTTGTGGGTCTCTCCGCTTTCGGGAGCTCGGGGATGGTGAGGAAGTGGGCTGGGTCGGCCCAGTCGGTGACGGAGGAAGATTTCCTTTTTTTTAACATTTTAGAAGACAACAAAAATAAAATAAACCATACAAAATAGAAATATACTATAGGCATATAATATATCAAAATTTTTAGAAAATTATTTCCTACAGCATGAATATTTCTCTAGCATCTAATAAAATACACACAAATTTAAATAAAGAAAAGAGTGCTACTGTTGCAATAAAATCTCATAAAAATCATCTTAAAAATACCAAAATTAGTTCAAATTTATTTCTCTCCAATTTTCTGATGTAGGGAATCATTTTACCCTAATTTCCATATATTTTATTTTTGTAGAAAAATAATTTGAATAAAACCCAAATAACTCCAAATTGAAAATAATTTTCAAAAGGGATTTTCAATTTGATTCTTCGAAACTCCCAACTCATATTTCATATGTTTTGAAGAAGTCATTTTGTCTTCTCTAATGAAAACCATTGAGTTGCGTGAAGTTTATGAATTGGTAAATATTTCTGAATGAAATTCAAATCTTTTCAAAACCCTTTTTCATTTAATTAAATGGAAGAAGTCATGTCATCTTCTCTCTAGGGTTTTATGATGAAATGAATTTGAATTCATGGAGATCATTAATGAAAAATGAAAGTTTGGTAAAGTCCTTTTATTCCCTCTCATTTAACTTTCATAAAGTTTCGAATTTCACTCAATTTCACTCAAGCAATCAAACAATCAATCAAAACTGTCTATTTAGTATAACATTCCAAAATTTAGAATTTTGGGATGTTACAAACCTACCACCCGTAAAACGAATCTCGTCCTCGAGATTCGGAGAGGCTAGCAAGAATTAGGTTAGGGTCAGGGTCTTCTCAAAGTCCATCGATTGTCTCCGGAGGTCTTGGGTGCTACCACCCTTAGAAACATGGTTACGGTTCCGTCAAAACTCACATCCTCCATCCTTATTGTTGACTGTGTTGGTCTTCCCAGATCTTCAGGATAATTCCTTCTATGGGCTCTTCCGGCAGTGGCATACCCTTTTCCTCTATTCTTCTGTCCTTTCATCTTGGTATGGTTCTTCTGTGACTGGGCCTTCTTAGCTGACGGGTCCGCCACTACTAAACAACTATTGATATATCATGGTGGTCAACCATTTATGGTTTCTCCTGCAGGAAATGGGTCTGGGCTTCATTCTCACCGTATATCCTACGATTGGCAACAACAACCTTGTACAAGGGAAAAATTGTCATACCATTCTAAGGTTTAAACAAGGTTTTGATCGTCGTCTCTCTACTATAGGCAAGTCACTCAGATTTACCATCCAATATAGCAAGGCGAATAATAAGAGTAAGTCGGTATGGTGATCAATCCATCCCGCACCCAAATCATTACCTTGTACATGGTTTAGCGAATCTCGCATTCTAACACTCGGTAATCCTCACAAGCATTACAGAATTTCTCTTGTCGACGAACCAAGTTTGGATAAATCCATTGATTCTGCAAGCCAAAAAAACATCTATCGTTTCTTCACATCTCTTAGGTTTTGCGTAAACTCCTATAAGATCGTCTACTGATAAAGTCGTATCCTCTTCCAGGGTTTTTCCTTCAGCAAGAATGTGCTTGCTTCTTGGCAGGTCCGGGGGCCTGTGGGTTGTGGCCCATCTCATCACTTGTAAACCTTGAACTCATCATCGGGGCAACCGATCATTATTCCAACATCCAGTTTCCTAGCATTCTTAAATCCATCCAATTGTACTGTCTCCCTTCCTTCCTTCTATTGGTATCACACTATGATGTGATTACTCATACTCATCATGGAGTTATAATTGCTCCTTATTACCAACATCATACCTCCTTTGCATCCAATGATACTTCTTCCCTTCATACTCTTGGGAGTATCCAACATATCGAGATAAAACTCATGCTTGTTTAGTCCGAAATCCACTCCCTGGAATATCATTATCCTTTCCAGGGGTAAAATATCCTCACAGGGTACTACCACCCTTAAAATGCACCAATTTTCCATAGACCATACTTCTCATATCCTCGAAAATGGTCAAAATCTTTCTTCATAGAGTAACAACTCATAAAAATCCAAATCAATACCAACGATGATAACTTTATTGATTATCGAATTACTACAATCTCCTGTATTTCCATTACAGGCCTCAACTCAACACCTCAATAATAAAAATGTTCTCACTACTTCTACTATATTTCTCACAGACTCAACTATTTAGCACAAGTCTCTTTCTCCTTGGGTCAGTCTCTTGCAAAGTGTCCTGCTTCATTACAGAAGAAACATCTTACTTCTGACAAGTCTCTTGGTTTCCTTGTGATTATATAGCCTCCTTGGGTCCTTGGCTTCCTTTTTGTGCAACTGCTGAAGTAGTGCCCTGACTCCTTGCACCTGGAATAGGTGATATGCCTCAGGTCCTTCTTGGTATCCTATCTACTTCTCTTCCTGGAATTTTCCGTTCCAATCAGGGCTTCTATTTCCTGTGGGTCATACTCTATTTCGTCTGTCGGGAATTCTACTAGATCCCCATTCAGACAATTCTGGGAGATGTGTCCTTCTCCACATGAATAGCAAGACTTGGTGCAGGGTTTAACTGGGCCTCCTTCGGGTGTGTCCTCCACCTCTTCCTTCATCACAGGTTCTTCTAAAATTTCCATGAGGGCTCCTTTCATTGCTTCTTTCTTCTGCTGGATGGTTCTTTGTACCATGGGGTAAATGTGACACTAAGCAGGGTAGTGGGTAGTCCCTTCACACAAGAAACAACTAATCTGCCTAGTTGGGCATTCTTCAGCTGGGTGACTTTCTTCACAATTAGGGCATTCATCCTTGTGCTCCTTATGGTTGTGTCCTATTTCTCCACAGAGCTTGCATGCACAAGATTTCTTCACATTATTTCCATAAGGCTTCAACTTCTGGGACACAAACCGAGACTTTGGCAAAGTCAACTTAAATTCTTTCCATGTGGTTACTCTTTGCCATCCATTGATGGTTTGGTACATCCTCCACCAAGTAGCTGCACCTCTTTCAAAGCACTGAAGAGTATGCTGGGTCATATCCCTTCCGGCTATAGTGTTATTCTTCATATGATCTTCCTTGTTCTGAATCCATCGGTCTGTCTCCAATTGACTCGTCGGTCCAGAAAATATAATCTCATCTCCATTCGTCCTCTATTGGGTCCATGGGTTTGGGGTGGGATAAGAGAGATAGAGAGCGATGCATACAATACAAACAAATGACAACTCACAAATGTCGCATCTAACGTGGGCATATAACAGGGGTTTGGTCTTCTAAAGGTCAATAAATCTTCAAAGTCGCCAAACTCTTCAAGTCTTGTTTAGGTCTCCGCTGGCTTCTTCCGATCGTGCTTGTCCTTCTCAGGTTCTTTTGCCAGATCAACTCTGTTAACGCGAAGTCTCTCATGTCATCCTTTAATATTTTGGAGTTGCGTTCCAAACTTCGGGGTTTCAACCTCCTTGGCATGAACCTTGGTCCTACTGTACTTTAGTTCCTGACGAATTCTCTGGTATCTCGAGGTTTTGCTCCTCTAGCTTGGCTACTTTCAGCTTCTGGGTCCTGAGTTCTTCACGAAATGCTCATTGTCAAATATAGCTTCCTGCAGGTCCATCTTAAGGTTCCTGATGTAATTCTCCAGATCCTGGTGATACACCAGCTAAGGTTAAAACTCCAACGTTTGCTGATAGATGCTCCATCAGCCTTCTACCATCCAATCTTTCCATGCATCTACATGCTTAATGTTATGACCGGCATATTAGGTGGGCTGTGGCCCAAGTTATCTTATAGTTATTAGGGGCTTAGCCCAATTATCTTATCGGTATTAGGGTCGTTTGCTTAGGAGTCAAGTAAACCTCTCTATATAAGGAGAGGAGATGTATCAATCTAATCAAGTAAGAAGCAATCATTATTTGCTCGGCTTCCCTTAGGGAGCCGGGAAACCTAACCCCAGCCGCCTCTTGCGCCGCCGCCGCCTCTTCTCCACCATGCAAGGACGGCGCCCAGCCGCCGGCCGCCGCGCCCTCGACCTCGTCTTCCTCCATCTTTCCCCTACAATCTCCGCCCTAGAACCGGCAGAACCCTAGCTCCTAACACCTTGGTATCAGGTAGCTCAGTTTCGATCATGTCTTCGCCGCCGCCCATCCCGTTGCTTCCGCTGCCGACCGTCACCACCGCACCGCTGGCCTTCTCCACCGCGCAGTTGCCCTCCCCGTCCGTGCCGCTGATCGCATCCTCCAGCGCCGCCACCACTCAGATGACGGCGCCCTCCACCGCACCACCGGCCGCCGTCTACTCCCCGGCGGAGATCACCGGGGTCCTCAACGATCTCGTCACCGCCGTCCATGGGATACGGCTATACCTAGCCGGCCCCTACGGGCCGCTGGCCGTCGCAACCGGGCCAGCCGCCCTGCCGTGGTATTCGACACCCGCGGCGCCGACCGGGCCTCTACACCATCACTGGCCGCTTCAGCCGCCACCCGCCACTGCGCCCCAATGGCGCGATGGCGGCGCGCCGCCTCGCCAGGTCACCCACGCCGCCGGGTCCTCGCCGCCACCGCCCTGGCAGCCCTGGCAGCCGCCGCACCCCGGGGCCACCGCGACGCTGCTCGGGCCGCTACAGCCCTCGCTGCAGCTACAGCCAGCCCCCGCCACCGCCCCGATCTGGCCACAATGGCCAGCCACAACCATCGCCGCACCCGCCGCCTCCGCCGTTTCCAAGCAGCAGCAGCTGCCGCTGTAGGCGTCTCCGCCGCCCAGCACCGTGCTGACTGCAACCGCGCTGGCGGGCGTGCCGATTCAGCAAGTGCGGTTCCCACCCTCGACGTCCCAGCTTCCGGCCTGGTTGGCCGGGACGTCACCGCCGCCAGTCTACACCATGGCCGCGAACCAGCCGGCGCCCTCCCTGTCATACGACGGGCCCTCCGGCTCCGCGGGTTTCCACGCTGGCTTCGACGGGACACCGCTTTTCTGCGGACCACCTGTGCACACCGGATCAACGCCATCCTCTTCGCTGCTCTGTACCGCCGAGCCGTACGCTCACGACGGTCATGCTCAGACACCGCCGCGCTTCGCCAATCTCGCCTTC
The DNA here is from genome assembly GCA_021437245.1 of Aegilops speltoides. Classification (NCBI taxonomy): domain Eukaryota; kingdom Viridiplantae; phylum Streptophyta; class Magnoliopsida; order Poales; family Poaceae; genus Aegilops; species Aegilops speltoides. Next base: position 195,958,453 of record CM038144.1, on the reverse strand, counting down.
GCCACCTACGACGGCGCCGAGGACCCCCTCAACTGGCTCAACCAGTGCGAGCAGTTCTTCCGGGGGCAACGGGCGCTCGCATCGGACCGCACCTGGCTCGCCTCTTATCACCTCTGCAGCGCCGCACAGACGTGGTACTACGCCCTCGAGCAGGACGAGGGCGGCATGCCCCCATGGGAGTGTTTTCGCGAGTTCTGCCTCCTTCGATTCGGACTACCGATACGTGGGATCCGGCTGGCGGAGTTGGGCCGCCTTCCCTTCACCTGTACGGTGCAGGACTACACCGACCGCTTTCAGGCCCTTGCATGCCACACGTCCGGCGTGACGGCTCACCAGCGGGCTGAAATCTTCGTTGGCGGTCTACCAGATCATATCCGCGTGGACGTCGAGCTGCAGGGACCCCAGGACCTCCAGACGGCCATGTACTACGCCCGCGCATTCGAGCGCTGCGCGGTGGCCGTCCAGCAGGCATCACCGTCCCGGGCCGCTGGGCCGCCACCCTGGCCGGATGTTCCCGCACAGGTCGGCTCGCTCGAGCTTCGCGGCACCTTGCCGCGACAAGGCGCGCCTGCTGCCGGCTCACCTCGGCCGAGCTACTCGAGCATCGCCGCCAAGGGTTGTGCTTCAACTGCGACGAGACCTACATGCCCGACCACGTCTGCCCCCGACTCTTCTACCTGGAGGCTGCAGACTGCATTGAGGAGGACGTCGTTGCCGCCGGGCTCGGTGACCTGGCCGCCCCAGCTGTCGCGGAGGTGTTGGACACTGGTTGATCACTTCGAGGAGTTCAGCAAGCGCTTCCCCGCCTTATAGCTCGAGGACGAGCTGTTTGTGCAGGCGGGGAGAAGTGTTATGATCGGCATATTAGGTGGGCTGTGGCCCAAGTTATCTTCTCGTTATTAGGGGCTTAGCCCAATTATCTTATCGGTATTAGGGTCGTTTGCTTAGGAGTCAAGTAAACCTCTCTATATAAGGAGAGGAGATGTATCAATCTAATCAAGTAAGAAGCAATCATTATTTGCTCGGCTTCCCTTAGGGAGCCGGGAGACCTAACCCCAGCCGCCTCTTGCACCGCCGCCGCCTCTTCTCCACCACGCAAGGATGGCGCCCAGCCGCCGGCCGCCGCTCCCTCGACCTCGTCTTCCTCCATCTTTCCCCTACAATCTCCGCCCTAGAACCGGCAGAACCCTAGCTCCTAACACTTAACTCCACACGGTGACAATAGCATAAACGTGCAATAACACCATGGTTAGACGTGTCTATGCCCATGTTACTGCCATGAGCTTTCATTCCGTAATTGATATCTCTTGTCTTAGGGTTTTCTTGACAAAACTTTGTGTTCTAATGCTCCATGTTCCAGTCTTTCTCAGATACACCTTGATCTCGGGTTTGACAACTTCATTAGTCTGCCAAGTTCCATAAGGGGTGCCTTCCTAGGTCATACAAATCTGGAAAATTCTAAAGGGCCTTCAAATTCTCCTAGTTTTCGGAGTCTTCAACCGTTGTAGTTTCCATCATTGTAATGCACGGTAAAAATCTTCTTCATTCCGAAGTGGTCTTAGTTGTCCGATATCTTGTACTCCTTGGAGTGGTCTCATCAGCCGAATCTTCATGTGGTAAAAGGGGAAAGGGGTATGGTCTCACTAAAAAGGGAATATTTGATAAATCTCAGAAAAAAGGAGAGGTAAAGGATCTTTTTGAAAATAAGGTTTTAGAGAAAATCTTTCCTATGGGATTTCTAGTTTCTAGGGTTACGTCCTACAGTCAACATGTGCTCTGATACCATGTTGTAGCGACCCGACCTCAGACGGTCAAGTCTCTGTGTTTAAGTGTCATCCCTGGATCGGTATGCTGACACACACAGTACTCGAGGATTTATAAGAGAGGTAAATCACATGTATAAAGTAACGTAAATACTATTACCTCAATCCAAATAGCGGAAGTAACAAGGTTGTGGATTCCCATCAACACCAACGACAAAGTTGAGTGTAGGAATCATAACCCTAACGTATCACTTACTCGTCGTAAGAATCTTGCAACATGAGACGTTGCAGCCACAAAGGGTCAGTACATTGAATGTACTGGCAAATTCACACCATAGGATAATGATGAGTGATGGCTATCACTACATGCATATATGGCTGGTGGAAAAGCTCTATGGTTATAATGTTTTTGCAAAAAGCCAAATTTTCCTTACTGCAAAGGAATATATTTTATTTAACTACAAAGTGTGTTGAAAACATTGAGAATGGTAAACCCCATCCCAATCCCAATTAGAAGTAATCATTAACAACCCAACAAATTAATTAAGTAACGTGATGAGATCAACATGATAATTCAAGAACTAGATACTCAAGATTGTCCATATCCGGGGACATGGCTAATCATGATTAGTTTGTACACTCTGCAGAGGTTTGCACACTTTTCCCACAGGACTCGATCGCCTCCATTGGATTTCTCGCACTATAAGGTGTTTGAGAAATGGATGACCAAGACACATTCTTTCAGAAGCGGTAGCACCTTATGAAGGGTAGACAGTACCACCTACATCCCCTACATCTGCTAGTCTACCACTATAAGAGTTCACACGACTTAATCAACTATGCTAGAGCCCATAATAGCTTGTGGCTGCACACAGAAGTTTCTAGCATGAATAATCTTATGATCCCTTTGAGCCTGGGTGGTGGTCCATAGGAAAATCACACAGAACCCCGGGATTTCCAAAAAAATAGGCAACACTGGATTCCCTAGGTGCCTCAATCCACCTAGATGTGTATTAAAGTAGCCACCTAAAGTTAAGCATTAATTAACAATCTCACATCTGTCATGGATACACTCAAACCCAATCCACGTCTACGAGCATAGCATAGCAATATTAAGCACAACGTTTAACTAACTCCCAAGGGTTTGGTAATAAACAAGGCAATAGGTTCTACCTCATCAACTACTTCCCAATACCCACATGTTATCAATTCCTAACCATGCAATTTTTGAGGGTAAAACTAATGCATAAAAACTGGGTATGAAAGGGATATGATCAAACTGTGAACTTTCCTGTACTGTTGATGAAGATGATTCGCACTCAACTCTGTATAGTTCTATTCGTCTCACTCCGGTCAATCTATTGTGAGCAAGCAATAGTAACCACACATAAGCAATCACCCAAAAGATCGGAAAGAACGAAGAAGACAATTCGAAAAGCATCAAAACCAAGCAAATAACTCTTGCAACGTAAAACAATTTCTAGTAGTACCAAAATTATGTGAATTTGGCCTTATCAGAAAGTTTAGGTCGAGAACTTCGATTTGCAAAAAGAATCAACTCAAACAGAGTCACGAAACTCAAATTATGATCAAACAAAGTTCAAATACTAAACTGTTTGAAATTCAAAATTTTAAACTTTCAAAAATATGTTTAAGTTGTTTTACTGGATAGAGGGGATCAAAACGAAGAAGTGGGCATTGGTTTCGTTGGATTTGGATACACGAGTAAAAAGTAGTGAACGTTTAAAGAACAGGGACTATTCTGTAAATAAACTAATCACAAACGGGTCCCTGGCCAAAAATAACAGAAAAGGAAAAGACTAAAAAGCGAACGTTCGTTAAACTGATCTACAGAGCGAAAATGCTCGCTGCAAAGTCTAAAATAGCAAACGCTCAATATCTAAAGGATAACAGTTCGAAAATAAAACTAACTGGTCTAATCTAGCCCTAGATCTACGATCGGACTGACGAGGGGATTCTGGTGGCTCACCGCGGTGGTGGAGGTCAACGGCGAGGCGGGATGGCGGCGGCGGCTCCGGTCGTCCTGGAGGGCGGCGAAGGCCACAGGGAGGGGCGGTGTGGAGCAGCGGTTGCGAGGGTGGCGTCGGCGGCGGTCGACGGCGACGAGGGCGGTGGCTGCAGCCTTCGGAGGCGACGGCGGCGGTGAGATGTGGGGATGGCGGCGCGATGCGAGGAGGAGAGAGAGAGAGCGGGGGGCGCTATTTATGGAGGGGGAGCCGCTGCGTGGGGAAGGGGGCAGAGGAGACCGACTTGGCCACGGCGGTGGCCGGCGAGTCGTGAGGCGGCGGGTCTCCCGCTCGGGAGCTCGGGGATGGTGAGGAGGTGGGCTGGGCCGGCCCAGTCGGCGATGGAGGAAGATTTCCTTTTTTAAAACATTTAAGCAGACAACAAAAAATAAAATAAACCATTTTAAATAGAAATATACTATAGGCATATAATATATTAAAATTTTCAGAAAATTATTTCCTACATCATGAACATTTCTCTAGCATCTAATAAAATCCACACAAATTTAAATAAACAAAGAGTGCTACTGTTGCAATAAAATCTCATAAAAATCATTTTAAAAATACCAAAATTAGTTCAAATTTATTTCTCTCCAATTTTCGATGTAGGGAATCATTTTACCCTAATTTCCATATATTTTATTTTTATAGAAAAATAATTTGAATAAAACCCAAATAACTCCAAATTGAAAATAATTTTCAAAAGGGATTTTCAATTTGATTCTTCGAAACTCCCGACTTATATTTCATATGTTTTGAAGAAGTCATTTTATCTTCTCTCACGAAAATCATTGAGTTGCGTGAAGTTTATGAATTGGAAAATATTTCCGAATGAAATTCAAATCTTTTCGAAACCCTTTTTCATTTAATTAAATGGAAGAAGTCATGTCCATTTCTCTCTAGGGTTTTATTATGAAATGAATTTGAATTCCGGAGATCATAAATGAAAAATAAAGTTTGGGAAAGTCCTTTTATTCCCTCTCATTTAACTTTCATAAAGTTTGGAATTTCACTCAATTTCACTCAAGCAATCAAACAATCAATCAAAACTGTCTATTTAATATAACATTCCAAAATTTATAATTTTGGGATGTTACAACAACCGTGGCTAATGCGCGCTGAGCACCAGTGTAAAGCTGCTCTACCAATGTATAAACTGCCTTCAGCTTCACAAGCGTGTCTTGGTTGAGGTTGGTGCTCCTGGGGCCTGCATAGTAATAACAGGTGAGTTAAAGACAGTTCATATGATCAAGAGAGAGAGATTCAACACTTGACACTTGTAAGGCGGCTTACCAAAGATAGCCGAGACCATCTGGGACACATGGCGTTTTAAGCCGGACAATTCAGTGGTCACCTCTTCAAGAGCCGCCTCTGCTTTTTCAGCTCGATGGGTCAAGGCACTCTTTTCTTCAGCCTAGGCCTTTTTCTCAACTTCAAATTCGGCTTTCTGTTTTTCTTGTTCAGATACGCTGAATTCAAATTTTGAGTTTGCCCTCTGGGTCTCAGTCTCCTGCAGCTCCAAGTGATTCTTCAATTCAGACAGCTCCGATTGAAGTTGAGCAGTGGTGGTCTGTTCATAAACCGGATCAATATCATAATTCAAAAGCTAGTTCGAGATATCAAGTCCCAAGCCCTTTTGCACGCAATAACACTTGGCACTTGGGGTCTAATGTCTACCCAAAGTTCTATTTAAGTGGCGGCTTATGAGAATAAGTCCCAAGCACTTTGCAAGCAAGAGTACTTGCACTTAGGGACTAATGCATAGTGCTGTTGAAAACTAAACAAGTATCATCTTCCATACATGAATATGAAGGATCGTCTCATTCATACTGATTAAACCGGCCCTTGGGGACTATGGATTAAGTCAGATGATCAAAGGGTTCTACCAAAGGATATGACTTATGCTCATGATTCATCTAAGTCTACATCGTATTTATCATAAACAATATACTTGGGGGCTGGCATAGTAAGCATAACTCAGTAAAGGAAGAATTTGTACCTCAAACTTTTGGTGCATTTGGGTCACCATGTCTACTTTAAGATTGCGGCTGCTGTGCACTTGGCTAAGATAACCAGAAAAAACCTTGCTAATGCTGAAGTGGGAGTAATCAGCTATATCAAATCTGACTTTAGGTCGTTCCATATGCTCCTCCTTGGCAGAATGCTTGGCTAGCACAGTGGGCCTTCCCGGTTCTCTAAAGCCGGTAGCACTGATTGTCACGTCTTCATCAAGAACATCAGCCGTCTTCGGTGGACTGGAGACTTCGGGATTTAAAGATTCATCAATGGCTCGCTCCATAGGGGGGGTCAGAAGTTGCTGCCGGGTTACCAAGAACTGGCTCAGATGATTGGGGGATAGAGATCTCAGGTGCTGGAGTCTGTTTCTCCGGCTCATTGACCTTTGGATCCTCAACCGGCTTGTTCTTCTTTGCCCTCCTACCGGGCTTTGCTTTTCCGCTGCATGATAAAAAAGGGTTAGTACAAAGTATAAAAGGATTGTAATGAATAAAGGATAAGTAAATTGTCATTGCCCTGGAGCGGTCTTGAAGGCCGACATATTGGACTGGATTGAGTCGCCGGAAGAATGTGAAGTTTCCTGATAATTTGAATCAGAAGAGTTGAGCGGTTCACAAGAAAGACCCGCCAAAGGATAAAAAGAGTTTAAGTCGGAGGTGACCTCATTCCGACGCTTCCTCGGCGTATTTGGTAAGCTGAAGGAGGCTCCACATCCTTGCTGGTCCGGGTCTGCCACCGGCTCTCATGAATCTGTTGCTTTAAAAGAAAGTGAGGATCTAGATGAGCTAAGGGGTGTGAAAATCTTACTTTTCGGGTTACTCTTCGTATTTTTTGTCTTGGCAAAGGCTCGGAGTCTGAGGAAATAATAGTTACCTCTTCTTCCACTCCCTGACTCGTTCCCATGTCATCCTGATGATGGTCAGTGTCAATAAGATGGTTGAAAAAAGAGCCAAGAGAGTCAAGGGCTACCTCCGACTCAAAGGAGTCCTCCAGTTGAAGCAATTCAGAAGCGCTGAGCTTTTTTCCTCTTTTCTTGGTGGCGGCTTTCCTGGCGGCTTTCTTGGCCTTCCTGGCTCTCTTTGCGGCCTCATGGTCATATTCTTTCTTCGAAAACTCGTCATCAGCCTGTGAAGACCAACAAATATTTGAGTTAAGACAAAACATCAAGGATAAAGGTAAATTAACTAAGTTTGGCGGCTTACCCCTGGAGCCGGGTTAGCTTTGCAGAAAGGGCTTAGGCCCACCTTGCCATAGTCTGCTAGGCTTTCATTCAGAAGCGACTTCGTCATATCGTTGATAACATCATAAGGTAAATCGTCAGGGCTGTGGCGCAGTGGATCCTTTTAGTCACCTGTGTAAGTGCACATTAACCCGGAGCGGTGGCTCAATGGGATGATCCGCCATGCGACCCAGCACCGGACCAAATCAATACCATTTAAGCCGTTCCCCAAAAGAGCCTTGAATTTAGCAATGGTAGGGGCGAGCTTCTGGCGATCAGCAGCTGACAGCTTGTCTGGAAGAGGATGATTGGACTCGAGGCACAGGACGCAAAAGCCGGGCAGAGGGTTCTCATCAGCCGGAGTAGTATCTTGGCGGTAGAACCATGTCTGGTTCCAGTCCTTGGGATGACTTGGTGGCTGCGGATAAGGAAAAATGGCGTCTCTCCGTTGTTGGATTGAGACCCCGCCAAGTTCCAAGCTAGGTCCGTTGGAGTATTTATTTAGGCGGTTTAAGTAAAAGTATTCTCTACAAAGTTCCAAGGTGGGCTCTTCTTCAAGGTACACCTCACAGAACACTTGAAAGTTGCATATGTTAGACACGTAATTGGGTCCGATGTCTTGAGGATGGAGGTCGAAAAAGCGCAGAACGTCTCTGAAGAACTTAGTGCCGGGCGGTGAGAAGCCCCGGTTCATGTGATCAGTGAAAACGATGACCTCCCCATCTTTGGGTTCAAGCTTCTCTTCTGTTGGTTTAGGAGGGCGATAAGACCTGACATCCTTTTTGGGCAGATATCCGGTTTTCACAAAATCGTCAAGTGTACTATCCGTGACGATGGATTTGACCCAATTACAAGAAGTGGTTGTTTTGGGCGGCATTGTGAAGAAGGAAGCCTAAAAAAGAGTAGGTTTGCCGGTTCAAATTTAAGCCGGAGGAAAAGTATTACAACACATATTCAGAATGGCGGCTTATAAAGGGGCCTAATCGTATATGACTAATTACGTCAGGTTATTTAAGCCGCCATGAGCAGTCAGGTTATTTAAGCTGCCATGAGCAGTTTAGTGTTATCTATTGAGCATTACCATTAAAAGCCGATGGTATGAGCCGCCATGGCTAGGTGGATCTATCAAAATGCAGGTTTTTGTGCTAAGTGTCACACAACAGGTTTCACATATTGCAGTCATTATTTTGGATCAACGGAAGTTCAGAAAAAGGAAATAAATCAAGCCCTAAAAAACCAGTACAGATGAGTTCATAAGCTCTAAGGGGATCTTTTCGTCAAGGAAAGGGGGTCCACTAGTATTGAAAGTAAATGCAAAACAGCTACCACGTTAGTTATGTGCCGTTTCCGGATCAAAGAGGCTCACGGTGCAAGCACTGAAGATGAACTGCGACGAACTATGGAGAACACAGAGAAGTTAGAAAACCCTAATGCGGATCTGAGGTATGAGAAGGAAAGTACTTATAGATGCGGATCGACTGTGGAGGGGCGTCGCCGTTCTCTGGTTCGTTCAGGGTGATGCAACGGCCAAAGATGAGGACGACGCTGTGCTTCGCAGCTGCGGCGGAGCTCGCGCAGCAGAAAGTCGCGAGAGGAGGAAGACGATGGAAAGGAGGAGAATGAGGAAAGACTGGTCATGGATATTTATAAGAAAAGACTCATAAGTGGGCGCGAAAAACGAGGAGGCCAAACAGGGTTATCCAGCTGCCCAGACGCCTCAATTTTCGGAGCGGTTATTAAAAGATAAAGATCCGTTGAGATATGTTGGATAAAGTGTGAATTAATAACAGGTGACGTCATGCGGGTTATCACAAATTCAGAAGATGACGTCATGGCGGGTTATAAACTCTCGCACAATGAAGAGCAGAAGATTTTTTCTAAGTGTTGAAGATTGACATGACATAGTTCAAATCAATCTGGGGCCTAATGTTGGGGATATAACTACTAGTTATGACCCACCCAGGAGGGGCTGGGTTATACCTATGGCGATTCATAATATGAAGCCCAAGACGATATTTGAAGATGGCGGTTCAGTTAAAGGCCCAAGGCCGAAAGGCGGCTTATGGCCCGTAGAGATAAACCGCCATGTATGTATGACTTGTATTATAAGGCTAGAATAGATAGTCACCGAGCCGAACACTGTTTATGAGCCGACCGGGACTCCATGAGCCGCTGGGCATCGACCTCTGTATATAAAGGGACGACTCGACAACGATTCGAGACAAGTAACATCAGATCGAAAGCTAGGTCAAGCGAATTCGCTCCCTGGTAATCGAGACATAAGCAATACCACCTCAAACTGGATTAGGCCTTTACCTTCACTGCAAGGGGCCGAACCAGTATAAAATTCCGTGTCCTTTGTCCCATTTTAACCCCTTTAAGCTTCCTAGTTGCGATGGCTCCACGACTAAGTCCTTTTGCTAGGACATCTACCATGACCTTTCCACGACATTGAGTGACACCTCATGAGCAACAATTCTTCCTTTGACTTTGGTTGGCTTGAGATCTTTGTAGTTTGGCATCATTTGGATCAATGTGCACACGGTATCGTATTTTCCATCCAAGGCTCTCAAGATCTTCTTGATGATGAATTTGTCGGTCATCTCTTCACTTCATAAGCCGGCAATCTCATTTGTGATGAGAGCAAGCCTCGAGTACATTTCAGCGACACCTTCACCATCCTTCATTTTGAACTTTTCAAGTTGACTTTGAAGCACTTCCAACTTGGATTCCTTGACGGAGTCGGTACCTTCGTGCATATCAATCAAAGTATCCCAAATTTCCTTTGCATTCTCAAGACGGCTGATTTTGTTGAATTCATCGGGGCACAATCTGTTGAAGAGGATATCACAAGCTTGAGCATTGTATTGCAACATTTTCAATTCTTCCGTGGTAGCTTCATGGTTCGGTTCTCTCCCATCAAAGAATTCACCTTGCAAACCAATACACACAATAGCCTAAACGGCGAGGTTATGTCCAAGAATATGCATTTTCATCTTATGTTTCCAACTAGTAAAATTAGTACCATCAAAGTAAGGACCTCTACGGTGGTAATTTCCCTCGCTAGATGCCATACTCTCCTAGGTTGTGAAACCAAGGCTATGATCACCAAAGCTATGGAAATCAAGGCAAATGGAGACCAAAGGTCTGATACCACTTGTAGGATCAAAAGTATGTCTAGAGGGGGGGTGATTAGACTACTTGACCAAATAAAAACTTAACCTTTTCCCAATTTTAGTTCTTGCCTGATTTTAGCAACTTAGCACAAGTCAAGCAATCTCAATACAATTCAAGCAAGCATGCAAAGAGTATATGGGCAGCGGAAAGTGAAGCAAGCAACTTGCAAGAAAGTAAATGGGAGGAGCTTGGAGGGAGCAAATGCAATGTTGACACGGAGATTTTTGGTGTGGTTCCGATAGGTGGTGCAATCGTACATCCATGTTGATGGAGACTTCGACCCACAAAGGGTAACAGCTGCATGAGTCCACGGAGGGCTCCACCCATGAAGGGTCCACAAAGAAGCAACCTTGTCTATCCCACCATGGCCATCGCCCATAAAGGACTTGCCTCACTAGGGTAGATCTTCACGAAGTAGGCGATCTCCTTGCCCTTACAAACTTCTTGGTTCAACTCCACAATCTTGACGGAGGCTCCCAAGTGACACCTAACCAATCTAGGAGACACCACTCTCCAAAAGGTAATAGATGGTGTGTTGATGATGAACTCCTTGCTCTTGTGCTTCAAATGATAGTCTCCCCAACACTCAACTCTCTCTCATAGATCTTGTTATGGTGGAAAGATGATTTGAGTGGAAAGCAACTTGGGGAAGGCTAGAGATCAAGATTCTTGTGGTAGGATTGGAATATCTTGGTCTCAACACATGAGTAGGTGGTTCTCTCTTAGAAAATGAGTAGTGGAAGTGTAGGTATGTTCTGATGGCTCTCCTCACAAATGAAGAATGGGTGGAGGGGTATATATAGCCTCCACACAAAATCTAACCGTTACACATAGATTCCCAAACTCGGTGGGACCGAATCAGCAAACTCGGTCAGACCGATCCAGGTAAAAATGTGAACGTTAGAGTTTTCGGTGGGACCGATATAGTCATCTCGGCGAGACCAATGTGCTAGGGTTAGGGCATAACGTAATCTTGGTGTGACAGATCACATAAACTCGGTGGGACCGATTTTAGCAATAGGCACATAGAGGGTTGGTCAGGCAAACTCGGTGGGACCAATTCGCTCGAAGTGTTACGAAAAGGAAACATGGAGTTTGCAATATAGACTCGATGGGACCGATTTGCCCATTTCGATGAGATCAAAATGTTACAAAAAGGAAACAGGGAATTTGCAATCCCATCTCGGTGAGACCGAGATCCCTATCGGTGAGACCGAAGTAACTAGGGTTTGTGGCAGTGGCTATGTCAAATGAAACTCGGTGGCGCCAGATAGATCAAATCGGTGGGGCCGATTTGACTTTTAGGTTTAGGACATATGTGGTTGTGAGAAAGTGGTTGAGGGTTTTGGAACATATCACTAAGCATTTTGAGCAAGTGAGCCATTAAGCAACACCTCATCCCCTTTTAATAGTATTGGCTTTCCTATGGACTCAATGTGATCTTGGATCACTAAAATGAAAATGTAGAGTCTTGAGATTGTTGCCAATATGTGTCCTTAGCATTTTGAGGGGTACACATCTCTAGTCCATGCCATGCCAATCATTGAACTTTCTGAAATGATCATCTTGAAAGAGCATTAGTTCAATGAACTATATGTTGTTAAGAATTACCAAAACCAGGGATTAGTTGCACTTTCAAAAGTTCGAAGGAAGCACAGAGCTGTTATTGGATATACTCTTGATGATCTTAAGGGAATTAGTCCCACTCTATGTCAGCACAAGATTAATATGGAACCTGATGCTAAACCCGTTGTTGATCACCAACGTCGGTTAAATCTAAAGATGAAAGAAGTGGTAAGAATAGAAATATTGAAACTTCTGGAAGCAGGTATAATCTATCCTATAGCTGATAGTAGATGGTTAAGTCCTGTTGATTGTGTCCCTAAGAAGGGAGATTTTACTGTTGTTCCTAATGATAAGAATGAGCTTATTCCACAAAGCATTGTCACAGGCTACAGAATGGTAATTGATTATAGAAAATTAAACAAAGCCACTAGAAAAGATCATTATCCTCTGCCTTTTATTGATCAAATGTTAGAAAGATTATCTAAGCACGCACATTTTTGCTTTCTTGATGGATATTATGGTTTTTCACAAATACCTGTTCACAACCTGACCAAGAAAAGACCACTTTTACTTGTCCTTTTGGAACTTATGCTTATAGACGTATGTCTTTTGGTTTATGTAATGCACCTCCTACCTTTCAAAGATGTATGACTGCTATATTCTCTGATTTTTTTGAAAAGATTGATGAGGTTTCATGGATGACTTTCTTTTTATGGGAAGTCTTTTGATGATTGTTTAAGCAATCTTAATCGAGTTTTGCAGAGATGTGAACAAACAAATCTTGTCTTGAATTGGGAGAAGTGCCATTTTATGGTTAACGAAGGTATTGTTTTGGGCCATATAATTTCTGAAAGAGGCATTGAGGTGGACAAAGCCAAGGGTTGATGCAATTGAGAAAATGCCATGTCCTAAAGATATCAAAGGTATACATAGTTTCCTTGGTCATGCTATTTTCTATAGGAGGTTTATCAAAGACTTTTCTAAAATTTCTAGGCCTCTTACAAATATTTTGCAAAAGGATATTCCCTTTGTGTTTGATGATGATTGCCTAGAAGCCTTTGAAACACTAAAGAAAGCCTTAATCACTACACCTATTGTTCAACCACCTGATTGGAACTTGCCTTTTAAGATTATGTGGGATGCTAGTGATTATGCTGTTGGTGCTATTCTAGGACAAAGAGTTGATAAGAAATTGAATGTTTTTTTGACTATATACTGCAAGGCAAAAGCCTCACAACTCTCTTTATTAAAACCAAGAAAACAGTCCTTTACAAACTAAAAACAAAGAAGAAAGAAAACTTACAGCAAGTATACAGGGAAAAGGTTAGACTACACAAACAACTAGGGCAAATTAGTCAGCCATTCCAGGTAGCTATCCTTGAATTTACATTTGATCCTATGAGTTAACAGGGTCATGTCATGGATGAAGTTGTGCCTCCAAATCCTAAAAAGAGGCTTTTCATTTCTGAAAACCTTTCCATTTCTGATGATCCAGATGTTCCAAGCAGTAGTGAAACCACCTCAGTGAAGAAAGGCTTGTCAAAATCATTCTTGGCTTGCAAGGCCATCTGATATGTTGTCATGCCAGGCAAAGGATCCCATGAGATTTGCAAATAATTCCATACCCTTTGACTGAAATTACAGAAGAAGAAAAGGTGCCCAACATCCTCTTGGATTAAATGGGGACAAAGAACACAAGTATGATCATCCACATGCCAGTGCCTGCGCTGGAGCATATCCCTGGTGTTTAACCTATCTCTCAAGAAAAGCCACCCAAACATCTTGATCTTCAAGGTACATGAACTCTTCCAAATCCATGGGAATATTGGATCAACCACAACACTGCCATGCACTTGAATATAGTATGATTTGGGTCTATAGCACCCCGTGAAAGGCCAAATCCACTGATCATTCATTGCAGAGATCTGATAGTTAGCCAAAATCTACTGCAAAGACTGCAATTCCTGAAAAGCTTGTGTGGACAGAGGTAGATGAAAATTTTCCAGCAAATCATGCCCCAAAACTTGTGCCACAGAGAGCTACCCATAAAGAACATATGAGAATAGTCTTGGGAAGCTTTGACTAATGGATGGGCCATTAAGCTCCAAAATCCAAGTATCATTCCAGAACATTATGGATCTTCCATTGCCAAGAGAAGGCTTAGAAAATTGGTAGTATTTTGAAAAGAGCTTGAACACATCCTTCCACCAGAATGAGCCAGAGCAAGAAGTTGTATGAGGCACAAAATCATGGTAATAAGAATCCCATATCAGACCAACCCAAGGAATAGCATGATGGTTATAAAACCTATGAAGGAATTTCATGAGGAGGGCCTCATTCTGCACTCTCAAATTCAGAATCCTAACCCACCCTTGCTTTTTGGAAGGCAAACCAAGCTCCAAGCAGCAAGAGATTGTCTGGATGTGTCTGAGTTGCCTCTCCAAAGACACTGCCTCTGTATACGCTCAATCTGCTTCAAAATACCAGGAGGGATGTTCTGAGTGCAGAGAAAATACACTACAAAAAAAAGACACATCCGTGACATTTTGGGCCGAACGAATTTTTTTCCTGTCATACTTATGACACCTCTATGATGATAATTGTGACAAAACCCGGTATCATCATAGATGTGGTGGGCTCCTACTTCTATGACAAAAAATTATGACAGAAAATGGGCTTTTCGTCCTGAGCAGGCCAGAGACACAGCTGCATGACATTCTTTGCGCCGTTCATGACGGAAAAAACCGTGGTAGAAGCGAGGGCGAGGAAAATTTTGGGGAGTTCCCGCTTAAGGTGGGTGGTCGGGGGCCGAGCCATGCACGTTTCTCTTGTACACGTACGCGTGTGTGTGCGAGGCATCGGCTCTAGCTGAACCCGAGCGAGTTGGGCTATGTAATCAACCCGAGCGATTGCCTTTGCAGTTCTGCGTTCTTGAACCCGAGCTATCGATCGATGGCTGTTAATCGAACCCGATCGGCGATTCGCCGCTCTCGCCGCTAATCAAGCCGATCGATCTGCCTCTAGATGAGCAAAGAGTGTTCTTTGGGGGGTTGATGAGCAAAGTGGCGGTGGGGTGGATGAAGAACCCGTGGTGTTGCCTCTAGATGAACAGGACCCTGATCGATCGAGCCAGTTGGGGCTGGATGAACAGGACCCCATGGAGGGCTGGATGAACAGGATGACCCCGTGGAGGGCTGGATGAACAGTAGACGGTGGAGGGGTGGTTGAACAGTGGCCGGTGGAGAAGCGTGCGGTGGAGATTGGATGAACAGGAGCCCATGGAGGCTGGAGGAGGTCGACAGTAGCCCGTGGAGGCTGGAGGGGGTCAACGGTGGAGATGAACAATATCCCATGGAGTCGCATTTTGTGGTACGCCACACCCCTCCCGATGAACAGGACCCCCGTTTCGACCGTAGCGATCGAACACATGTCTCTTTCGTCCGTTTTGTGGTACGACACACCCCTCCTGATCAACAGGACCCCCGTTTTGACCGTAGGAGGTTCGTTTCCTCCGTTTTGCGGTACACCAGACCTCTCCCGATGAACACGATCCTGTTTCGAACGTGGCCGGTCGAACACAAGGCCGTTTCCTCCGTTCTGCGGTACACCAGGCCTCGTTTCTATCGCCTGTTCCGTCCAAGGCGGTTGGCTCCGACGCGTTTCGTTGCCTCCCGATGAACACGATGCATTCCGTTGCCTCCCCATGAACACGACGCATTCTGTTGCCTCCCCATGAACACGACAACAACGCTGTTTCTCCGTTCCGACCCAGCCATGTACACGAGCCCTGGTCGTACATATGCGCGAGTAGGCGTTCGAGACCCCGCCCATATGTACACATACATGGCCATATTTTCTTTCTTGCACACTGGCCGCTGTACGGACATGTACATGCTACATGCGCGCCTCTACTACGACACGTGCACACCTCTACATCGACCAGTATATATGTACGTACATGTTCATGACCAGAATGACAACACTACGTACGCTTCGACCAGGTGGGTCCCGACTGTCAGGCACATCCTTGCGTGCTAAGATGTAGCTGGTGGGTCCCAGCAGTCAGGGGGCGAATCGTTTTTTTCTGGACGCACTTCCTTGCGTGCGAAGATGTAGCTGGTGGGTCCCAGCAGTCCGGGGGGAAACGTTTTTTTCACGAAATACGGTGGCCCGTCTGGTGGGTCCCTGCTGTCAGGTGGAGGAATCATAATTTTCCGCTTAATAAGGGGGCACTTCCTTGCTGCGGCCATGGACCCAGCTGTCAGCCTCTCCACGTATAGTCCACATCCAATGGAAGTCATTCCTTGACCACGTTGACCATGCAGCGCCGAGAGCACCAGGGCGGTGGACGACGGCGAGGCTAAGAAGGGGACGACGCGGAGCCGGGGAAGACGCGGCAGTGGATGCCCACGCGTAGAGGAGTATGAGGGTTCAATCGTTCGGCTGCGGTGTGAGGCTGCCGTCACCGCAGAATAACAAGGGGTGTGGGTGAGTAGAGGGATGGCCTGGCTAGCGGTGTGAGTAGTAGGGGGCGGTGAGGCCTCCGCGGCATCACGGGTGGCAGGAGCATGCGGCACGACCGGCTTTGCTTTGGGTGGCTGGAGCAAGAAGACCAGAGGTTGAAGAAGCACTAAGGCCGTTGGATGGACATCGTACGGCCATTGGAGCTAGAATCGTTCATATATTGACTAAAGTTGACAAAGGCCTCCATCCCAGTCAACTTAGTAGGCCCACAAGTCAGCCTCAGCTAGCAGGGGGGTATTCATTTTTTTTGTGCGTAATAAGGAGGCACTTCCGGTGGGTCCGAGCTCACAGCGGGGGGAACATTTTTTTCGCGAAATACAGTGGCCCGTCCGGTGGGTCCCAGCAGTCAGGGGGGAACCTTTTTTTTATGAAATACTGGTGGCCTGTACGATGGGTCCCTGCTGTCAGGTGGAGGAATAATTATTTTCCGCGTAATAAGGAGAAACTTCCTTGCGGCTGCTGTGGACCCAGCTGTCAGCCTCTCCACGTACTGTACTCTTCCGATGGAAGTCGGTCGTTGACCACATTGACCACGCCGCGCCGAGAGCACCATGGTGGTGGACGACGGCGAGGCCTAGGAAGGGGACAACGGGCCGGGAAGACACGGCGATGGAAGCTCGCCGGAGAGAATCGAGGTTCACCGGTTCGGCTACGGTGTGAGGCTGCCGTCACCGCAGAATAACAGGGGGTGTGGGTGAGTAAAGGGATGCCCTGGCTAGCGGTGGGAGTAGTAGGGGCATCGAGGCTGCAAGAAGAAGACAACAACCACGGAGGCGGAGCAGGGTCTCCCTTGGCGCTACTTTGGCGGCCGGAGCAAGAAGATCAAAGATTGAAGAAACACGACGGCCGTTGGATTGACATCCAACGGTTATGTTTGCTACAATCGTTTGTTGACGTATATAATAACTAAAAAAAATCTTGCATACCCATCAACTAAACAGGCCCACAAGTCAGACCACTCCCTTTTTTCTAATAACTTATATATAGCTCATGGCAACTTCTTATGCAATTTATTGCAGTCGTTTTTTTGGTTGGCCAGGGACAATTTCGCATATTTCTGTGGGTTCCAAACTATTTTTAATACCAAAATGTCGAGCCAGATTTAAAGTACTTTGAAGATATATTTAAATTAGGTTAATGCCCAGTGAAATAGGAATCTGAAAATGTGAAGAAATTCAGAAATTATAAAGTAATGCCAATTTGTCATCTGTTTTTATATTTACAACCCATTTCATATTACTTTCAAGATTTGCAGGCGTCTTGAAAGAGTTGCAGCCCATCAGGGCATAGAAAAATAAGGAGGCCTGGATTGGGTATTCTTCAAAAAAAAATAAACTGGGCTCACTTTCACAAAGAAAAAATAGCTGGGCTGGTCACATGGTGAACATAAAATATAAGCCTGGGCTAGACAATAACAAAAAAAATACTGCTCGAGCAGCTAAGTCCCAGGTGTCAGCCGATCTTGTGCTGTTCTCTTGTCTATTGACTATATACGCTCACAATGTCGTGGGTCCCAGATGTTAGGAAAACACTAGGAGGAAAGCGTTTTATTTTTCCATACGCTGACGTGGTGGGCCCCTACTGTCATCCTCTCCACGTACTTCTGCCGATTCCTGTTGTTTGTTGACCATGTTGACAATGCGAGAGGGTGGCGCCGCGGCGAGCGCACCAAAGCACGCGGAGGACGTCGGTGTTAACGATTTAGGAGATGGTGGGGCGGTGATGCGTGCGCTGAGGCGCAACCAGTCGTGGGAGGCGGAAGCAGGTGGCCCCGCCGGCGCTGGTTTGGTTTTGGCGGCTGGAGGAAGACACGACTGAAGAAACACGACAGACTGTAAAAGCAGCAGGAGAACTTCACAACCTTAACTGAAACCAGTAGGGGCACTTAACAACCAAAGCTGAAAGCAGTATGAGTACTTATACAGGTTCAACCGTACAAAGCACACCTCGAACAGTGCTACTTTGCCTACAGTTAACCAAGGGTGAGGCTGCCAAGCCCCAGGATAAGGCACATGCGCCACTCCGCGCATCCACAACCTTCTGAAAGCAGCTTCATCTTGCAATGTGGTCAATAAACAAGATATTCGCTTTAGAGCCATGGAAAAGCGTGAACATAATCTCCTGTCCAATTCTCAAAGATGGACGGGCCTTCATTATTTGAGACCACCCATGAATAAGTATCTTTTCACCTCTAAGGGGAATTAAGTAGGTTGACATAAACATCATGTTGTGACCAAGCGCAAATCTAACCCGACCATGGTCAGGCATCTGTATAGGAACAATAGAACTGGGCAGTTTCTGTTTCAAGAAGATCACAGCTGTAAAACTGTGTATAAGAAATAGTTTATGAACAACATATATAACAGAAAACAGCTTGTACCATAAGTTTCTCGACAGTTTCTCGACACAGTTGGACCTGTTCAAAAAGTGCAGCAGTGGCACACATATCCCACGTGGCCTTCCACCATTGAAACGCCCCACAAGGACCTCAAGACGATCAATAAAGTGTAGGAACTTGTGGATGTCGACCCAGTCAACTTCAGTGCCATCAGTAACAGCCGAGTTATTACAGAATAACAAACGAGCAGCCCGCTTAACTCTGAAAAAACCTACACGTGCCACCAATTATAAGAAAATATTAGTTAGAAGTAGCATCTTCGTGAGAGATTCGTTGCTACTTCTAAAGTTAAATTGTGATTAGTTAGACAGAATAGGTGGATTAAGAAGTAATCAAGGCAACAAGCAAGAACCAGATACAAAACTAACATGGATGAACAATTGGAACGACGTCGGGGTGGAAGATTGCAGTGAAGATGAGACCAGGTTCTACTATTTCCATCAACATTCGTGCGCCAACTTTTAGTCTGTAATACTTGACAAAGTTTATCCAAGTTCGGCAAAAAAAAAGCAGCGATCTTCTTGGTTCATGAACCCAACTCAGAACTTATATCCATGGCTTGTCTTCACTGTGACCATTAAACTACTTTATTCAGTTATGGCAAGGCCGAGCATGTTGAGTACATGTGTTCTGGCAGAGCAAATCATACACTGCAGGAAAAATAATATGAGAACACAATGTATTCCCTATCCAAATCTAGAAATAACTTCCTCCTTCACGTCAGTGTTGATCATCATACTAGTAGTACCTTTTATCCAAATATAGCAATCCAAATTTTCAAATTAGTCGACAGCATGTTCAAAACCCCCACCCTCCCGTATAGAAAAGAGGATTCTAGGAACATGCTGTGCGCGTTTCAAAATCCCGTGTTAGGATGAGAAGGAACAAGTGTGGCGTCTCGCCGAGGGCACAGAAACCTATAGGGTACTCGCACTTTGGGCAATCGCAAATGAAACACACTAGATTCATGAGGAAGAAAAAATGCATCAGCGGGCGGCTGCCATCCTAGGATTACTGCGACCAAGGGACTTGGATTTATCGGGATGGATGAAGAATTCCTACAGTTCTCCATGAGAAAACCCCTGCAATCGCCGAGAGGGGTTTTCACCAACAAGCAGATGAGGGAGAAGGGATTTAGGCCCAGTGAAATATTGCCGCTTCGTCCGTCGACTTACGCTAAAATTTGGAAAGGGGGGTTGTGATTTGACAGCTCATTGGGCATTCTTTGGGCGCTTCTGATGGGGTGTGTCTACCGTGAATTTGTGCACTCTAATTTGTGCATATGGCACGTGGACCCCATTGCCGGTTGCCCCACATATCAGCAAAAGGAAGTAGAAAGGCAGGAGTAACTAGTTACACATAAATATTTTTTTTGACAAAGAGATACTCCCTTTGTAAAGAAATATACAAATCTTTTATATCACAGACAGGCTCACCTTGCTGAGAAATATACTCCCTCTGCAATGCACGGGCATTATGGGGGTTCAGCTTTATCTATGGGGGTTCAGCTAAGAATATAATACTCAGACAGGCTCACGGTTGTGGACTTTGGGCCGCAGGCCCACCCTGCAAGTTTGGGGGCCCATGTGTTCAACATCAGCGCTTTTCATATTGCAAGCGATCGGTACGGCGCTGGTTTTAGATGCTGTCGCAAGGCGAATATACAAAATTGAATAAAGCACGATAGCTGTTGGAATGAAATCGAACGACAGTTCCTAACCAGCAATCAGAGTTGCAATTCTATCAATGATATACCATGTGATAAATAATACTGTCGTACTACTTATACACATAGGACACTTGTTTCACCATGCCAGATTATTACATCAAAATCTCTTGGAGGATAGATCAGTTCGGCGATTCGCGTTTGCTCTTGAAGAATTTCAAAGTTGATTGGGACCATCTCTCCTTGCCGAGAAAGTTCGATTTTGACATTATCCCCTACCGCAAGATATGATTTTGATTTGAACCTCGACCATCCTTTAGCATCAATCATCATACGACCATCCTTTGTACCTACAGTATATTGAGCAGGTTCATTCACACCAAGGCTGCGCATGGTAAGAGAAACTTGGCCGCGGTCGCCCGGATTGTTGAACGACTCCCTCGTTGCTCTAGGAATTCTCTGTTTGCAAACAAGAAGACATACCCAAACAGTTAGATTAACACAGTGAATCATGTGAAACAACATGGAAAGAAAAAAGAACGAAGCACTTGGGCGGCCAATGCTTACCAAGAAGGTGGACATGTCGGTTTTGTAAGGACTTTGGTATATGAAGTCGAATCGTAGCCCGATCTGTTGCGGTGCAACCGCACGGCTGGAGCAGATCTGAAGTGCAAGTGTTGGTGCAGTGCGAAGCTGCTGCCATCTGCCGGAGATGGTGCTCCTTGTAGAGCTGGTGCAGTCTTTGGAGCAGTGCGGTGTCGATGCCCGATCCTCCGATGGATCGGTGATCTGGCGGCGCATTGGTGCCCAATCCTCACCGGATCGGTGAGCTGCTGCCACTGTTAGTGCTAGAGCAACTGTCGGTGCTCGATCCCTTGCTGAAGCTGGTACCGATGTGCGAGACAGCAGTGATCGTGTCTGGTCTGCTATGATCAGCTTTCTAACTTGACTAGGATCCATGACTGTGATCCAGTTTTTTTTCTTCATTCTTTTAAACGCGAGAAGGACTAATTGTGGCATTTTTGTTAAACCAAACTGCAGTTCATCATAGGGATTCAGCTTGTACTCAGACAACAGACTGATCCAATTTTTTCAATAATATAAGTGATGGACAGTGCCTTTGTTACTGAAACGATATAAGAACTGAAACTTGCAAAAATAGCCATCGTAGAGCAAACCAAACGGTTTATTCTGTGATGAATGTCACATGGCAAAACCTGCATCGTAAAATTGTAGGATAAGAAAGAAAACATGACATTAAATCAATAAGATTTAGACAATAAATCAATAAGATTTTACTTGATGTGACACGAGTCAATCCTTACCAGGAAATCACTATGTTGAAGTACTAAACAGAAGATTGATCGTCCAACTACGGGTGGCATGCAGGGGCCTCGCCTACTCCCACAAGCAGGACAGTCCAAAGGTCGTGACAAATCGTATGGACCGAACATCCATGAGACTGGAAATCCTGGTGGGTGCGATAAACCCTGCAATGCATACAGATATTGGAGTGTAACCATAATTGATAAACTGTCATCACAAAAAATATGATCTGGATACTTCAAAATATACATACTGAATTGAGTGGACAGACATTAACATAGACCGTTCTCAGGACTGACCACACACCAAAAGCGGCAGTGCTAATGAACAATACAGGGTTCACAAACACAAATCAAGTACTGAACAATAGTACTTACTACAGACAAGCAAAGTTGCACTAATTAAACTCTGCAGACTATTTCTTGCCATCGACCTCGGGATGAACCCGCATAACCGATTAGGCCATGGACTTCGTGAGAGATGTCTACATGCACCATCACCATCTTGTCAACCTTGGAGAACCTAACAGAGTGGTCTTTCCACTCATAAACATGATGATGAAGACAGACCGCATCAGATTTGTTGGGAAGCTTTACAAGAACCACACCCTTCGTAATCGAAGGCACAACCAGGAAATTGTTGTGGTCAAGTACAACCTCGAGAACACGCCTGACAACAAAGCTACAGGAAAACACTAGTTCAGGACACGTGGCGACAAGGATACATCAACTGGATAGTTTAGCAGTAGAACTCATCATCAGGTCTTCCAGTTCACACGGCATGACATTGAGAACTTCATCTCCTCCGCGGACCTGGTTCTAATTCAAATAGAAACCATATTTTATTACCACTTCCATATATGACTACTTATACGCACAGAAATGAGTGAACAAAGACACTTGAACATGTCTTCAAAGGCATGAGAGCAGAGGGATTACCTGCAATATCCATAACACAAGTTACTGAGGCAAATATACCCTCTTCAAAGGTAGCATTGATGTTCATAAAGTACTCCCTCCGTCCCAAAATTCTTGTCTTAGATTTGTCTAGATACGGATGTATCAAGTCACATTTTAGTATTAGATACATCCGTATCTAGACAAATCTAAGACAAGAAATTTGGGACAGAGGGAAATAGTTAATAATCTATAAGAAATCAGTGTAAACCTCTCGCATGTTTTGGTCAAAAGAGGAATTTAGAACCGTCATTTGGCACACTAAAATCACATGCAAGATCAGCCAGAAAGTTGTACTTCCAGTACTAGGACTGCGTATTAGATGAAAAAACACAATCAAGATCGAGAAAAAGATCGTCAACAAGAGACATTACCTGGACTTGCTTAATGAGGGATCCCGGAGAGGGGGGCTTGGACAGGACGATGGCTTTGAGCTTGTCTGCAGTAGTCTCGGTGGGGTGCTTGCGCTTCTTTGTACCATGAGCCTCGACGGTTTTGGCCAAAGCCATAGACATCACGTCGGCCGGTGCTCCAGCATCCATCCAAGAGAGGAAGCTGAGAGAGAAGAGTGAAAGGAGGAATGAGATGAGGGAGAATGTCACACCCTGATTTTCATGCCACAACACTTAAGTCAATAAATCATGCTAAAATGTGGTTTGACAAAAACTTTTGAGTGTTTTGTCTTTGCTTTGATTGAATGTTTGTCTGCTGTTTGCAAGTGCTCTAAAAATCAAATAAATCCTCCAACTCTTATACTTCATCTCCTTGATCCAAAACCTTTTCCCAATGGTCACGCCATGTGTATAGGACATAAAAATAATTTCTTGCAAAAATAATTTAGCCAAATAGTATTTTCAAAAATTAGTTTTCCAAAAACCCCTGAATTGAGGTTTGCACTGCAAGTACTTAATTAAGGGCAGTAAAAATCTTTCCAAAAATATATTTGACTCCTATTAGATATAGGATACCCAGAAACCACAAAAATATAATTTTAAATGTTATTATCCTATTTTATTTAAAAGCTTTTTCTTAAGGCCAGAAATGGTATTTAATAGGGAAAAATTATTTTTTTGCTTCAAAAATATTTGACAAAATTTAGGGAAACTCATAGGACATATATTGTCCATATATAAGAGTTTAAACACATGGTCATGTTCAAAATATTGGTCAAATCCCTCAAAAACCCTTTCTGGATATTTCAAGCTTTTGAAATATTTACAAAGGAAATATCCTCCAAAAATTCCATGAAAATTCTATCATGTCACATATGACATATTAGGTGATCTTGCCAAGTCTCATGACTTGGAGAACAAGATAACATCATCAAATCCCCTCAAAACCATTTCTGTCCATTTTGAAGTTTGAGCAACTTTACATTGCCAAACATTTCCAAATGTTCTAAAACCTTGTGAACATGCTCAAATGGTCTAATAATGCATCTAGACCAAATGGCACAAGTTGGAGAACAAGTTAACTTTATCAAAGTGCCCCAAAACCCTTCCTGTCCAGAACCAAATTTGAACAACTCTACATTGTCAAATGTGTCCTTTTGATCTGAATTTTTTGTGGACATGGTCAAATCCTCAAATGATGATACTACACCAAGTGGTGCATCAAGTAGAATAGATTTGCATGACTAAATCTTGGCAAAGCCATTTCTGCTGATTTCTAGGGTTTACCAAAGTTGCATTGGCTACTTTGCCCAAATGAGCTCAAACTTGGTGGAACACCCTACTTCCATGTGCCATTCCATTCTGTTAATTCCCATGGCAATTGGAATTAATTTTCTTGCCCAAACCAACAACAAACACCTTCTGCCATTTTTCCAAAATCATCATTTTTACCACTTCCACTCTTCTCCATGACCTCAACTTTTTACCACAGCCTCTCCTAGACCTCTTCTACCTCCAGTAAGTCTTGCCAGCCCCCAGCTCAATTATTGGGGGGGGGGTGAAAATCCTCATTTCCTTCTCTGGACAGCAGCATCCATCTCCTTTCTCACCTCCCTCCTCATTCTAGTGGTTCACCAGGGCATCCAAGGCTACCTCCCCTTTGTTTACACTCCCCAAGTGCTCCTAGACAAAAGTGGACACGCCCATGGCGTATATTTTATGCCATGGCGTGCAGAGCTCGCGCTCTGGAGCACGCTATAGTGCGCCCCCGCACTGTAACCGCCCCCTTCCAACCGCCTCCGGCCACCTTGGGCCTCCCCAGCGCGCCCGACGAGGTGCCTCGGCGTCTGCGACACGCCACGCCTCTGACCCCCTCCTTCCTCTCTCCCTCCTGCCCGTGCTCACGCGTCTCAAGCACCGCCCAGCTCCGCCAAGTCTTGGCCGCGCCGCGGGACCCGCAGGAGCTCGCCCCTCCTTCTTCACTTCCCACTCGACTGGTCCACGCCCACGAACACCGGACATGGCCGTCTGTGTCAATCGGCCTTTGTCATCGCCTCGGGCGTGGTCGTGGGCGGCGCCCTGGTGCACCAACGCCCGCCATATGAGGATCTCCACAGGCCTCCCCTCGTCTCCATCCACCCTCTATTCTCCCCAGCTATCTCCTGGACCACTCTCTCCTCCCCGGAGCTGCTCCATCGCCTCCCCATGGCCGGAGCCGAGCCATCGGCCACCGCTCAAATTACCACGAGCAAGGCCCCCTCCTCCCCTCCTTTCTCCACTCAGAAACCCCTTGGCCACGAAAAAACTTTCCCCCTCTTCTTCCCCTAGACCCATGCCCCGTAGCACTGGTGCCGCCATCGTCGTCCTCCTCGTCTGCCGCGGCTGACGCCCTGCCTGACCCGGCACTCCTCGGCGACGGTGCCACCCACGGATGGATGCGTCCAGGTCCCCTGAGCACTCCGGTGTGCCGAGCGCCGCGGGAGGTGGTCGGGGTCGCCGGCAATCGTCGCCGGAGTCGTCGGCCGCACCAGCCGCTCGGGGTTGAAGACGACCGCAGCGGTGTGTGGGCGGGCCCTGCACGTCAGCGAGTCGGCGCCCGGGCCCGCGGGGTTTAAGTGAAGACGGATTCTGCGCCTACCGCTTCCCCGCGGTGAAGACGCTCTGGCGTAATCGCCTCGGCGTAGCCCTAGCAGCGTCTTGCCCGAGCATTGGGCCGCCCAATCATTAACTCTCGCCAGTAGCGCGAGATGAGGTTAAAGCCTTTTTCCCTTTTTCTTTTTCCAGTGAACTTCTAAAATCCATAGAATATTCATATTATCTACAAATTTGATGATTCAAACTTCTAATAGTTCATAAATTCCCGATCTATCACATGGTGCAATTTGCACATTTTTCCATAAAGATTTTCTTCACAAATATTTATCAAAACCCTATTTTTCCATTTCTATGATGAACTTTAGAAAATCACAGAGAGCTCAAAATTGATCCAAATGCCATGATTCAAATTCCTAGATGATTCTAAGTTCATAACTTAGTTTATGAACATTTTTATTAATACTTTCTGTTCCCCACAATATAATGAGCCCTTTCTTCATATTTGTCAACTTTGCAAATTCATAGGGAATTCATTTGAACTCCAAATCTAGTGAAACCAATTCCTAGATGCTTCTAAAATCATCCTTTGTTAAATGGGTGCCTTTGCTCATTTTTCAAAAATATATTTCTATACACTTCTTGCAAATCCATAAACCCCTTGATTCCATCATACTGAAATGTTCAGAGATGTCCATTGATCAAATCCTAATGAAACCACTTTGGTCATCCCTCATATGACTAGAGGTATCCTAGAAAAGTCCAACTCACATTTTTAGAGCACTTTTATTTCCTGCCTTGTTGTGTTGCTTATTATGGCTACTTTCGACGATAGTTGACGAAGTAGACGAAATGCTCGGAGTTGGACCAGAGATATTTGAAGACCTCGAAGACTTTGTTAAAACAGGCAAGCAGCCCTTTGACCATGTCTATGAAACCTTTTTATGCATGTCATATAGTACCTTATCGTTGTTGCAACGGAATCATAATGGGGTGATAACCACTTCGATGGTTGCCACCATACTTCCTCGTTGATACTTGCATTGTGCATGACCCTACCTTCCTATGAGGGTTATGCAGGTGGGAGTAGATAGGATGCTAAGGTAGTGCTACGCAAAAAGGGACGGGAATATGCATGTGATGGAGACAAAGTATTTTCAAAAGTCTTTGAAAACCCGTCGGGTGCCACTTATGCCCGAGGGAGATGATGAGATGGGTAACCACTTGATGACGAAGTGGTGTACCGAGGCAAGTGTGTGTGTTGTTTTCGAAAACGGATTGGTCGAAGTTGCGACCGTTATTCCAACCTTACATGCGCAACCACTCTACCCTTATATGGGAAAGGGCATTATTGATTACCTAGGTCGATACTAGCTTGGGGCCCGCATTACTAGTGACGGGGGAGAGTTGGTGCTCTCTCTCGGGATGGGGTCGTGCCAGGTAGGGCGGCCATGTCTGTCTTTACAGCACCGGACACACTGTTGGTACCCCGTGCTTGTGGTATGTGATGAATATGGGAGCGAGGCTCCACAACTTTATGATGTGAAATGTTAAGCACGGGGTTACTACCAATCGAGTGGACTCCATGTTAGTGTCGTCTAGGGAAAGGTAGTGATCGGGTGCTTACCCCGGGTACTTGAGGTACCGGGGGTCGTGGATGACACAGAAGTTCCCCGGATCTTGTGGGTACAGTGTGCAACCTCTACAGAGTGTAAAACTATTCAAATAGCCGTGTCCACGGTCAAGGACAGTTGGGTAACCGCTCTTGGGCTACGTCCACATGTTTACAAACCGTGTGTGTGCGTGTGTGTTGACAAAATGACTTGGGTCAAGTCAAAGGACTTGACATGATTGAGTTGGGTTGGTGCCCACTCTATTTATGTTGGGTTGGTGCCCACTCTCTTTATGTTGATATCTGTAACATGTCCTCAGGATTACTTGATGCACGTCGTACAGGTTGTTGAACATGTCACTGCACTCAAAACTAGCTTTCCGCAAAAATTTACCTATATCATGCACTGTTATATCATGAACCAAAACATGGGTTGCTTGCGAGTACATTCAAAGTACTCATTGGCTTGCCACTGGTTATTTAATTGACCAGGCATGGAAGAACTGGAGTTTGAAGAAGAGTTCTTTGGAGACGAGCATGCGAACTAGGACGTTTCCCAGTCAGAATGCCTGTAGGATTAAGGCGGATGGCATGGGTTCTATTTCTCGACGAAGATTTCCGCTGCTTGTGTTTCATTTGATGTTCAGCCCTTAAGGCTTTATCAATGTAAGACTCGACCATAATGGTCATAATTTGTGTAAGACGGTATGTATGGATGTAAGACTCTTGTTATTCAGCTTCTGTGTGTTCAGTGAGCATTGATCTCTGGGATCACTGTACACGTGCATTCGGTGATCACGACTTATGAGTCGGGGTCCCCACAGAGAAGCGAAGCGAGTGGGGGTTTTCTTCAAGAGAGGAAGCTGAGAGAGAAGAGTGAAATGATGGTTGCGTCGTCCGTCCAAATTACTACTGGAAAGGAGGGGGTTTTGTGATTTGACGGCTCATTGGGCATTACTGCGGCGCTTCGATTGGGGTAGTCTACCGTCACTCTACTACATAGTAATTTAGTGCATGGCTGGTGGACCCAGGTGCTGGCTGTCCCACACATCAGTGAAAGTGAGTAATTTAGTGCATGGCTGGAGGAGGATCCGCAAGGTAGAGCGTGTCCACTATTTTTTTGAAGAAAAAAATGATTACAACAAGTGTTTCCACTCTTACGATGGAGGAGTGCGAAAGACGGTAGCCACTTGAACATACACAGTGCTCCTACTACTAGGCATGTGCAGTGGTTCATACGTCAGTACTACACAATCTTGTTGCTAGTGTAGTAAGATATGACGATAACAAATGATGTGGTGTGCATGTCAACTACTCCTATATGTAACATAGTACCGCTTTTTCCACTGTCCGGTCGAGAATGAACGGTGAGATCAATGTTAACAGAAGTAGGTCTACAACGCATGGAGAGTACGGCGCTACAGTACTCCACAAAACATGAACCATATGAAGCACGAATAGTGTTAGGCAGGGTGTATGAAGGGTGCATGGGATGGGAGCAAAAGTTCCCTTCACGACCCACTTTTTGGTGTTTGGCAGAGTGCATGAAGGGTGCATGAGTCCACACTAGTAGGTTAACAAAAATACACGAAGAGGAAACAACTATATTGAGATGAGAATGCAACCAAACACATCCACACGCTTTGTGCTACAGTGACTGATCTGTGATACGTCTCCAACGTATACATAATTTTTGATTGTTCCATGCTATTATATTACCCCTTTTGGATGTTTATGGGCTTTATTTTACACATTTATATCATTTTTGGGACTAACCTACTAACCGGAGGCCCAGCCGTATTCTTTTTTTTGCCTATTTCAGTATTTCGAAGAAAAGGAATATCAAACGGAGTCCAAACGGAATGAAACCTTCGGGATCGTGATTTTTGGAACGAACGTGATCTGGATAACTTGGAGTGCAAGTCAAGAAGCTTGCAAGGCGGTCAGGAGACAGGAGGGCGTGCCCACCCCCTCTGGGCGCGCTCCCTATCTCCTGGGCCCCACAGGCGGCCACCCACGTACTTCTTCCTCCTATATATACCTACGTACCCCAAAAACATCCATGGAGCCAACGAAACACAATTTCCACCACCGTAACCTTCTGTATCCCCGAGATCCAATCTTGGAGCCTTCGCCGGCGCTCCGTCGGAGGGGGAATCGACCATGGAGGGATTCTATATCAACACCATAGCCCCTCCGATGAGTTGTGAGTAGTTTACCACAGACCCCTTCGGGTCCATAGTTATTAGCTAGATGGCTTCTTCTCTCTTTTTGGATCTCAATACAATGTTCTCCCCCTCTCTTGTGGAGATCTATTGGATGTAAACTCTTTTTGCAGTGTGTTTGTCGAGATCCAATGAATTGTGGGTTTATGATCAAGTTTATCTATGAGAAATATTTGAATCTCCTCTGAATTCTTTTATGTATGATTGAGTTATCTTACATAAGTCTCTTGAATTATCAGTTTGGTTTGGCCTACTAGATTGATCTTTCTTGCCATGGGAAAAGTGCTTAGCCGGGTTCAATCTTGCGGTGTCCTTTCCGATGATGTTAGGGCAGCAAAACACGCATTGTATTGTTGCCATCGATGATAAAAAGATGGGGTTTATATCATATTGCTTGAGTTTATCCCTCTACATCATGTCATCTTTCTTAATCGTTACTCTGTTCTTTATGAACTTAATACTCTAGATGCGAGGCGGAGTCGGTCGATGTGTGGAGTAATAGTAGTAGATGCAGGCAGAGTCGGTCTACTTGTTGAGGACGTGATGCCTATATACATGATAATGCCTAGATAATCTCATAATTATTCGCTTTTCTATCAATTGCTCGACAGTAATTTGTTCACCCACCGTAATACTTATGTTATCTTGAGAGAAGCCACTAGTGAAACCTATGGCCCCGGGTCTATCTTTTATCATCTAAGCTTTCAATCTACTTTTATTTGCATCTTTACTTTTTACATCTATACTATAAAATACCAAAAATATATTTATCTTATCATACTATCTCTATCAGATCTCACTTTCGCAAGTGGCCATGAAGGGATTGTGTAACGCCCCGGATTCGATGCGCCAGGTGTCTTCCAGTTATTCGCCGTCGTTGCCATGTCATTTGCTTGCGTGTTGCACTTTGCCATGTCATCATATGCATTTCGTATCATGTCATCTTGTGCATTTCATCTTGCATGCGTGTTCGTCTCATGCATTCGAGCATTTTCCCCGTTGTCCGTTTTGCAATCCGACACTCCTATGTCCCCCGGCGTCCCCCGTTTGTCTCTCGTTGTGAGCGGGTATTAAACTTTCTCGGAATGGCCCGAGGTTTGCCAAGCGGCCTTGGTATAGCACCGGTAGACCGCCTGTCAAGTTTCGTGCCATTTGGAGTTCGTTTGGTACTCCAACGGTTAACCAGGTAACCGTAAAGCCCTCTTTTGATGCAGCCCAACACCCCCTCCAAAGTGGCCCAAAACCCACCTAACTCCCCTCCATGCTCTCGGCCGTTCGATCACGATCGCGTGGCCGAAAACCGCTCCTCATTTGGACTCTCCTAGCTCCCTCTACCTATAAATATGTGACCCCCTCTCAAATTCGCGAATGAAATTCCACCCTAACCCTAGCCTCTTCCCCCGCGCGCCGCCGGACACGTCCGTCTGCGCCGGATGTTTCGCCGCTGCCGCCCTCTGCCAATGGGAGGCTGCCACGTGGCATCTCCGCCGCCAACCGCCGCCCATGGCCAGCGGCCGGATCGATCCCGCCCGCCCGCCTCGCCGCCGCCCGCGCCCAGCGCCTCTGCCGCATCTCCGCCCGCCGCCGCCGCCGCCGGCCAAGGCGCCTCCGCCACGCCGCCGAGGCCCGCCGCCGCGCTTCGCGCCCGCCTCCGCCGCCGTCGGGCGCCGCCGCCCCGTCCCCGAATCTCTCCGTTCCAACTTTTCGCGGGGTGAGAATTCCACTAAGTCCCGAATCTATGACATAAACATGCCATGTTCATCACATTGTATCTCTGCATCCGTAGCTCTGTTTCGTGCGTGTAATATGTCAAATTGTTCGTCTCGACGAGTACTTCATTTCATTCCATTGCATCATTTTCATTTGAGCTCATCTTGATACCCTAAATGCTGTTGGAAGAGTGCATGTTGATGTTAATCTGATGAAACTGTTATAACTTGCTCATTTGTCATTTTTGCCATGAATGATGTGTGCATCCTATGAGTATGAGCTCTACATGTGTTTTGATCTATGCCATGCCATATTTCCAGGGGTGCCAACCATGTATTTTTGTGACTTGTGTAGTGAGTGCATTGAGCTTGTTAAGTGGGGTACTTGCTGTTGCTGTTTTCCTGACAGATTCTGTTATATTTTGTTGCTATGTTAACATGCTTCTACTAGTCATTTCGTGCATAATCTGGAGATGTCCTATAAACATGTTTTGATCTACATGTCTTGCTGTATCCATTCATGCCCTTGGTTGCAATTATAGCCTGCTGGAACATGTTGTTATCTTGCTCCAAAGTTGCTTGATAATGTTGCTGTCAGCCTGTTAACATGGAGTTCAATGTTTCCATGATTGTTTCCTAGTGATCCATGCACCCTATGACCTTGTTCTTGCCATGTATAGCTTCACAAACATGCCTTCTTACTGTTGGTTGCCTTGCCATGCCATGTATTGCTCTGTGGTGAGTGGTTCAAGCTCACCAACATGCCTACTTATTGTTTTTTCTGCCATGTTTGAATCTGTAATATAACTTGCCATGTTTACATGGGTGCCATCATATTTTCTGATCCTTTTTGGCTCATGGTCAGTAAGGGACTGTTGTTCTATGCATTTAGTAGATTCATGCCATGCCTTTGTTTGCCATGATAAGTTCCTGTAACATGTTGTTTGATAGCTCAAAACATTGCAACCTGATGTTATTTCTGCAAAGTCTGAAACTGTTATTATTTGCAATCTTCCCATGTGTTTTTGAGCATGATCTAGTGATTTCTGGAGATAGCTCAGTGTTCATGTTTTGTTACGCTTTACCTGTAATTCATGCCCATGCCTTTTGTTATTATGTTGGGGTGCTGTAGCATATTGTTTTGATGCTTGTAAGATGCCTAGTTGCTGTTATGGACAGATTGTTGCTATGACTTGTATAGAGTGTATGTGTTGCACCGTTGCTCCGTTTTGAGTGTGCTTTATATGAAACTTGCTTGTTTTTGCATGTAGCTTCATATTATCATGTTGCATCCTTGTTTTGGTGTGTTTGCTTGATGTTTGTATGCATTTTGCATCAATGCCATGTTTAACTTGTTTTGCTCATATCTTATAGGCCGTAGCTCCGAATCTAATGAACTTTATATGTAACTTGACTAGAATTTCGTGTAGATCATCTTGGTGCATCTTAACTTGCTGTTTAACAACTTCAACTTAATGTTTATTCAGATCTGGACCAATTTCGAAATATGCATATGAGGACTTACCGGAATTGTTGTATGTTGTTCCCGGCCTCATTTAAACTTGCCTTGATGTGTTGTTCTTGTTTGCATCATCTCTTGCCATGAGTAGCTTCATATAGCTTTGTCATGCATCATGCTTGTTGTGCATCATGTCTTGTTCATGTGTGGTGCGTTTACCATGTTGTGTGCTTCTTCTTGATAATTCCCGTTTCATTGCGATCGTGAGGATTCGTTTGTCTACGTGTGGTTCATCTATGTGGCTTCATCTTCTTCATGGACTCGTTCTTCTTCCTAGCGGGATTTCAGGCAAGATGACCGCTACCCTGGATCTCACTACTATCATTGCTATGCTAGTTGCTTCGTTCTATCGCTATGCTGCGCTACCTATTACCTGTTTATCAAGCCATCCCATATTGCCATGAACCTCTAACCTTTGACACCATTCCTAGCAAACCGTTGCTTGGCTATGATACCGCTTTGCTCAGCCCCTCTTATAGCGTTGCTAGCTGCAGGTGAAGTTGAAGATTTCTCCATGGTGGACAGGATTTTGGTTGGGATATCACAATATCTCTTATATTATTAATGCATCTATATATTTGGTAAAGGGTGGAAGGCTCGACCTTATGCCTGGTGTTTCGTTCCACTCTTGCCGCCCTAGTTTCCGTCATACCGGTGTTATGTTCCCGGATTTTGCGTTCCTAACGCGGTCGGGTGATTTATGGGACCCCCTGACTGTTTGCTTTGAATAAAACTTGTCCAGTAAGGCCCAACCTTGGTTTTACCATTTGCCTCACCACCACCTATATTTCCGTTGGGAGTAATTAACCCAAGGGTCATCTTTATTTTAGCCCCCCTGGGCCAATGCTTGTCTAAGTGTTGGTCCAAACTAGAGCACCGTGCGGGACCATTCCTTGGCAACTTGGATTACGTCGGTACTGTGCGATTCGCTTATCGGTGTTGCCCTGAGAACGAGATATGTGCAGCTCCTATCGGGATTGTCGGTGCATCGGGCGGCTTTGCTGGTCTTGTTTTACCATTGTCGAAATGTCTTGTAAACCGGGATTCCGAGACTGATCGGGTCTTCCTGGGAGAAGGTCTATTCCTTCATTGATCGCGAGAGCTTGTCATGGGCTAAGTTGGGACACCCCTGCAGGGTATAAACTTTCGAGAGCCGTGCCCGCGGTTATGTGGCAGATGGGAATTTGTTAATGTCCGGTTGTAGATAACTTGACACGGATCTGAATTAAAACGCATCAACGCGTGTGTAGCCGTGATGGTCTCTTCTCGGCGGAGTCCGGGAAGTGAACACGGTTTCTGGGTTATGTTTGATGTAAGTAGGTGTTCAGGATCACCTCTTGATCATTGCTAGTTCACGACCGTTCCTTTGTTTCTCTTCTCGCTCTCATTTGCGTATGTTAGCCACCATATCATGCTTAGTCGCTGCTGCAACCTCACCACTTTACCCCTTCCTTTCCTATTAAGCTTTGCTAGTCTTGATACCCATGGTAATGGGATTGCTGAGTCCTCGTGGCTCACAGATTACTACAACAACAGTTGCAGGTACAGGTTATGCGATGATCATGACGCGAGAGCGATGTTGCTTGTTTTGAAGTTCTTCTTCTGCTTCTTCGATCAGGGGATAGGTTCCAGGTCGGCAGCCTGGGCTAGCAGGGTGGATGTTGTTTGAGTTTCTGTTTATGATTCATCCGTAGTCGGATGTTGTTCTTGTATGTTGTATTGTTGTATTCATGTGACATTGTATGTCTTGGATGTATCCCCATCTATTATGTAATGTTGATGTAATGATATCCACCTTGCAAAAGCGTCTCAATATGCGGGTCTATCCTTGGTGGGACCTTCGAGTTCCTTTTGGATAGGGTCGCATATTGGGCGTGACAGATTGACAACCCTTTTATTGTGTTGGTTGCGAATTCTTTCTTTGTTTGTGTAGGTGCGTGGGACTTTTGAGGAGCCTCCTACTGGATTGATACCTTGGTTCTCAAAAACAGAGGGAAATACTTACGCTACTATTGCTACATCACCCTTTCCTCTTCAAGGAAAACCAATGCAAGCTCAAGACGTAGCAATCTGCACCGTCTGAGTTTGATCCAACGGTCATATTGCGCCGAGACATGGACATGCCCATGCAGAGGGCACCTAAACACCACCGAAGTCCCTATGCTTCTCGAGGCGCACGAGGTTGGTGATGCAGTGTGCAACCGCCCGCAGAGCCCTCTCCTGGTCGACGGGAGCCAGCTCATTAAAGACGGCGTCCAATGGCACGAATGGATTCCGGTGACGGAGCCCTAAAAGGATTCGCCTGGCAATGGCGACGGCAGCCCGCAACCCCTCCTTGTCCAGCTCAGCCCCCACCATCGCACTGAGATGGCTCAGCTCCTCGGAGATATAGGTGAAGAAGGAGACCAGGTCAGGAAGCCGCAGCTCGTTGAAGTTGACCGGGCGGTCGAACGGGTTTAGCCCGATGGCCGACATCGTCGCGCTGGCACGACGGTAGGCATCGTGTAGCCGCAACACATGTGTGGCAACTTGGTTCACCAAGTGGCTGAGGCGATCCTGGACCTCGTCACGATTGGCCCACTCACGCTCCAGCGGGCTCCCCTGACGGCCTATCGTATCTCCTGCTTTCTGCAGCAATGCCGCCGACGCCTCGAGCATCTTTGTGGTGGACGCCTGCCGCTTTTGAAGCTCCATGAACTCCCGCACATTACGGAGGAGCATGGCACTCCTCTCCTCCTTGAGCTCACGGAGCTCCACATCCTTGGCCCTGAGCTCCGCATCCTTGGCATGGAGCTCCTGTGTCACGTGCCTCACCTCGAACTCCGTGATCTGCTGCGCCGCCATGGCACCAGGTAGAAGCAATGGGGAGAGGAAGCAAAGGGGGCGAAACGGCTAAAAGGCAATGCAATCTACGAGAAGGCGAAGGGAGCCAGCCGAGGAGCGGGGTATCTTTCGGTTTTCACCATGGTAAAACACCAGTCAACGACTTCTCACATCAGGGAGCAGTGGGTTTTACAGGCGGAGTCATCGTGACTAATTGCTGCCGCGCCTGCTCCTGTCAATCAAAAAAATTCAAAATCCTGCCGCGCCTTCTCCCGTCAATCAAAAAATTAAAAATCCTGCCGCACCCAAACACTAGAGCAATGCTGCGGTGGATATTTAAATTTACCTGCCGGCAAGTAGATACAAAAGGGGTGAAAAAACAAATGTGACGACGGCCTAGCTAATCGGTCGAACCAGCCCAACTAGCTAGCCACCGTGCTACACTGATGTACTCGGCGGGAAAGGTGGTCTTTCGTGATTCGACGACTCATTTACTTGCTTCGGCGCTATGACCGAGGAGGACCCAGAAAACGCGCGGTAGGGCGTCCCACGTTAGGAAGAATATATGCGTGCACCACCCGGGAGGACGCCGAAACCGCACGGTAGGGTGTGCCACGTCTCGGCACGGAGAAAAAATGTGCGTGTAAAAATATACTGTATCAGACGTCGACAGTAACTCTAATACCTATGGTTCGACCTCGGGACCCAGCTAGTCGGTCGAAAACACCCCACAAGCCACACAACTTCATCATCCAAACGTGGCACGAAGGATAGATGTGGTTAGCTCCGTCTCGACCAACCACAACGTCTCTTGTTCTAGACAATTCTTCTATTTTCAAAGCTTTTTTTAGTTGCAATAACACCATGGCAAGCTAGCGCCGCTCTTCGTGTGTGCCCGTGCAAAGGTTAGATGATGGAGAGAAGAAAGATTGAGATTGCAGACTTGGGACCCACCAGTAAGTGAGACAACGGTCATGCACGTGTTGACGATGCACTCCCTCTACTCTACTCAACGTTATACTGTATAAAAGCAAGTTATGGGACAAAGCCAACAACCGTTGTTGTTTCAGGCTTACGCTTTGTAGTCCAGGTTGCCAGTTCGAATCTCGTCTTTTAGATTTGTTAGTTTTAGGTCCAAATTTGATTAATGACAAGTGGGACCCCCGTGTGTTGTTCCGATATTTCAGTGTAGGATGGTTTTTTTGAACAAGCACTTTGCGCGGTTAGACAAGTAACGACACGAGTTACACGTATTTTGCAAGTTTACAAACAAAAATGACAGTGACATAGAATATCACATTCACCCCACAACTTAGATACTATGGTGATACGAGTTTTTACACCGTTGGAAGTGAGATCCAATGGCTTGGGAGTAGTCTTTGTAATTATGCGCAATTTCCAAACTCTCCAAAGGTTTTTTTGCAAATAAAACATTCATGCCTCGTGTGTGCCACCGCATCTTCGATCCAACGGCTCCCCGTTGCTCATATTAGGTGCTCCCCGTAGCTTAATTACCCGCTACGGTGATATGAGCATCTAGGTCGTATGATCAGTGATCAGATGGCACATGCGTAGTACTTGTACTTTCTGCGCATTTCCCAAACTCTATTAGCCGTATATTGCAAAAACATTCAAACCTCCTACTGTGGGCCGTTAGATCTCAGTGAACTCGTATCACCATAGAATCTACGGTGCAGGAGCACCTCATATTCTCCTGTGCGAGAAAACATAAGGTGCTATTGCAGCTTGGATGCTACGGTGATACGAGCTTGGAGGTCGTTTGATCACGAGATCAATGGCATCTGGCGATCGTTGTGCTTATGGCGATGGCGAACTCTTTTGGGGCTTTCTGCAAAAAACCATTCTAGCCACCGAGGAGGTGTTCGGTCACAAATCCAACGCCTCCGAAGTGCTTGTATCACCAAAGCATCTAAGGTGTGGTAGCACATGATATTCTTACATATAGGAGAATATGATGCCCTCCTTCATCTTAGATGCTACGGTGATACGAGCTTCGAGGTCATTGGATATGGGATCCAAGGGCATCTGAGTAGTTTTTATACAAATTGTGTGCAATTCTCAAACTCATTAAGGTTTCCTGTAAAAATATTAAGACACATCATGTGAGCTTCTATAACTCAGATCTACAAGCTCCAAGCAACTCGTATCGGCATATAGCATCTAAGGTATGGGGGCACATGATATTCTCCCGAGGAGGAGGGGTGAGGGTGCACAACCAATCGGTGGTTGGGAGGGTGGGGACAAATATAATCCAAACAACCCTAAACTGGGCTCCACAATTTTATCTAAGGTCGAGGGGTTGACCCCCGACAATCATAGCTCCGCCTAAACACAACATTTGCATGTACTGTAGTACTAGACTTAATATTCATGTTTCAGTTTCATGTTCATTTTAAATATTGAACTGAGGACCATGCATGTCTTACATTTTACTCCCTTCATTCCTAAATATTAGTCTTTTAGAGGTTTCAAATGGACTGGCACATATAGTTGTATATAGACATATTTTAGAGTCTAGATTCACTCATTTTGCTTCGTATGTAGTCACTTGTTGAACTCTCTAAAAGACAAATATTTAGGAATAGAAGGAGTATTTTTGAATTCGTGTCATACATGCATGGTTTGGAAAAATAGATGCACTATACTTATTGGATTGTTGTTGTGTTCGTGCGTGTGTGTCTCTCTCTCTGTGTGTGTGGTCATATGCTTGATACATACAAAGTTTTCTCACCTCCATATTGTTCATCTTTTAAGTTTGAATTTGCATTGGAAAACTTACTAGGGATACCATGAAATATGAAATCCACGTTGAGATCACTATATCACAAACTCACTCTAATTCAACAACTCGTCATAAATAAATTACCACATTGAGATTAGTTTTTGCAAGGAAAATACGGGTATTGTAATACACATAGATTCGTTTGGCAATTTAAAAGGTTCCTTTCATATTCTCGAATGGTAGGACCCAACGGCGTACCAGCCAGACCTTGGCTCGTGTTGATCCTAAAAAAATAAAAAAAATAAAAAAACCGGGCTCGTGTCCTTCGGTGGCGTGTGTGGTACGCACATTAGGCAATCCCAACCAGTCGAGCCTCAGCGTTTCAAGTCAAAATATCTGGCGGCAGAATTCCAGCCCTAGGAAATTCCCCTCATGTCCCCGGTCCATAATGACTACCAATGAACAACGGAGGGATGCTTTAGTAACTAGACAACGTTACCTACCGTGCCGAGCACAGTTCAATTCCCTCGGTCGCCACTCGTCATGGTCACCCATCAACTGCATTGCATAGTACTACTACTACTACTACACCAGGATGAGCACAGAATTGATCCCGTTTGTTCGTGCCTAGTACTTGAGTTAATATATCAGGCAATGCACTAGTACGTAGGTATTATCCTTTTACTCTGCATATATAACTTGTCTGAAGTCTAACTAAGCAAAATGTTTGACCAAATCCTTTCTTAGAAATACAACAGGACAGATGTACGGCTTGAAAATTTATTGCATGATGCAGGTTATGATATTGTTTCGAATCCTGGAACTTAAATTTCAGAAAATCAAAAAGTGAGCATAAATTCTTGAAACTAAGCATGGTCACGTTATATGGCACAAATATTACTTCGTAAGTTTTTTCTTCAATTTGAGACAAGCTGCTTATGACAAGTTTCACAAATGAAGAGCCAAGGTATTTTGGAACAAAGACCTGTCAAGTTAAGGCGAACGCTTTCACTATTGAAACCGTGGGCGTTTACGTTCCGCCACGAGTCCCCGCTTCTCATCGGCAGGTGTCGTCCAAGCAAGCGTGTGAGTCGACGGGAGGCGTGCGAGCAGACCGCTCCGCCGGCTGACAGGGAGGCGTGCGAGCAGACCTCTGTGCAAGCTCACCGGGAGGCGAGCCCTTTGACCAGGCTCCGCCTCCCATCTTCGTCCCAACTGCTCCCACTTTTAATGTCGCCGGCGCCGCAGTTTAAAATCAACCCCGCACTACCTGGTATCGCTACAATCTTCTCTCTTCCTCTCCGATTCCCTTGTCGTCTACCTCCAACTAGCCTGACCTAAATGTACGCCATGCCGCATCACGATGGTCTGCCTTTAGTGTTCCAGTTTCCTGAGGAAGACACCTAGCCGGAGTCTCAAGAACATAAGGCGCTTTGGGATGAGCTTGAACTGGCCTTGCGGGAAGACGCCGCGCCTGTCCCCGCTCTTGTTCTGGCTCCCGTCGCCCCGACTGCGTCAGCGCCCATCCCCGTGGCATTGATGGCCTGGGAGCAGCACATGGTCACCGAGCTTGATCCCACGGGGTACCACAAGGTCCCCGCCGGCTTTCACGCGCCCGTGCACCTGCCAGCGCATGCGCACGCCCGTGCAGGTGCCCGTGCACCTACCAGCACATGCGCCTGCATGTGCACTAACGTGCGCGCCCGTGCTGGTGCCCGTGCACATGAATGTCTCCGTCGCGCCGTTGACAACGCCTGTCCCCGCGCGGGTGCCAGTGCCCCCCTTAGCGGCATGGATGGCCGCCATCGGCCGCTTCCTTGTACCAACGCAGTCGCCTCCTCCCGCCAGTTGACTTGCTCCAAAGTCCAGAACATTTTGGCCTTTCTTGAAGCTAGGCCAACGTCCAGGAGTATGCCAAAAACAGCGCAAGACGCCGCCGTCGCCGTCGGTTAATGGCCCGACGACACACGAGCACGCAGAGAGAGCCGCTTCCACATAAGGACGCCCGCCGCCGCCGCGTAATCCAAATTTGCCATGAAAAACGTTCGGATTGCCATGCTTAAAATCCGAATGTTTATCATTTCCGTTTATTTTATATCGATCGTCGTATAATTTAAAGTTAGAGTCAGACTGAACGAAATCTATGGTTTGATCGGTTGAATGTTCTGCTAGAGCCGTATCATATTAAATGTAAAATTTCATCAAGCCACATGTATTCCTTGTCATCCAACGACCTAGACTGCTTCAATGTCGAGCACTCAACACGTTTAGCGTGCAGTTAATTTCATGCCAAAAATAGTGGTAATCACATAATAACACGCAAATAATATCCTAGTACTTAATATCCGCATGCACTTAATATACTTCCAAATTAACGTGCGTTGCACGTACACACCGACTAGTGCTGCTAGTACGTGAAACTGGTGCCGTTACTTGTGAACGCGTCCAGATATGGTCAACGGGAACATCGCCCGCGAGTTCTTCGTGTTTGCCCGTGCGTCTAAACGCAGAAGGGGAGGCGAGAGAGAGCACACATGGAACCCACCAGTAAGTGAAGGCGAATAGTACTAAAAATAATATTACATGTTATCCATTAAATAGGCTGTGGTAATATAAAAACATTATGTGAACAAAGGGGGTACAACAAACATTGCTGTTCTACGTATGTTGCCTATTAACGTGCGACTTGAAGGCCCGGTCGCATGTTCGATCCTCGTCCCTTATTTTTTAATTTGTATATGGGTCCAAATTTGTTTCATGACATGTGGGCCCCTCGGTGTGTCATTTGTAGCACTTTAATTTGTGGGTTGAAATTTGTTCCATTCCAAGTGGACTATCGGTGTGTAGTTTTGTAGCTTATTTATAATAATTAAAGAGAACAACATAGTTTTTTGCAATAATACCATGGTGCGAGGTTGAAGGCGAGAAAGGACGTGTGAGAGAGCAATGACCGAGCCAGAGGGAAATCAACTAGGGGAGTTGCGGGGGTTGCAACGGTGTTTGGAGTAGTTGTGGGCCAAATGCTACGAAAATATAATCTAAACCGACCGGAACAAATGCCTACACAAATTAATCCAAGGTTGGAGTGCCCCTCGCAATGTAAATAGCTCCGGCTTTGCAAGGAATGGAGAGGTAGTAGCTTCAATGCGTGGAGGATACGGTGTGAGAAAGCGAGGTCAATCGAGAGACATATAGATAGAGACAAAGTGAGTGTGGTCCGACATTCATTGAACAGATATATATGCTCTGGAGAGATATTGTCCGATTGAGCTTTTGGCAAGGGTGAGGGCTGTAAGATAGAGCTTGAGAGATGTCCAGTCACAGACGTGTAGATATATTTTGTGTGTGGGAGGAAGCAAGGTCAATCGATTACATAGGGTTGCCGTGCGATCGAAAGAGTGAGACGGGTTGGAGAGAGTGAACTAGATAGACAATGTGCATGAGAGAGTATACAATGTGAATAGGTCGAATTAGGCTCAAACATGGTGATATATCATTTTTGTCCGAGAAAGAGCGAGGTCCATCGAGACATACACACACACACACACACACACACACACACAGAGAGAGAGAGAGAGAGAGAGAGAGAGAGAGAGAGAGAGAGAGAGAGAGATTGAGTGAGTGTGGCCCGCCATGAGGTCGAAAGAGTGGCGGCGGCTTGGATGGACTGACCTAGATAGACAATCCGCGTGAGAGAGTATAGAATGTGTCGATCGAGGCCCGAACAGGGAGATATATCATTTGTGT
Organism: Aegilops speltoides; assembly: GCA_021437245.1. Lineage (NCBI taxonomy): Eukaryota > Viridiplantae > Streptophyta > Magnoliopsida > Poales > Poaceae > Aegilops > Aegilops speltoides. Next base: position 195,916,453 of record CM038144.1, on the reverse strand, counting down.
GTGAAAGAAAATGAGGTTAAACGAGACTCAGATAAAGAGAGCGAGATTGAGCGAGTGTGGCCCGCCGTGTGGAAGAAAGAGTGAGACAGTCTCAAGGGAGTGACCTAGATATACAACGTGCATGCGTGTGCACGAGAGGTTGGGGGGATAGATAGGCAATGCATGTATTTAGCGCGAGAGGGTGAGAGGGAGAGGGGGGGGGGGAGAGAGAGCTCGACATGGGGTGCAATGGTGTGTATGTGAGGTAAATACATTTGGTAACAGAGTGGAAAAAGGGGTTGTGTAGTTGAGAGACTTAGAGATCGGAACATGGAGAGAAAGAATGAACATGTGTTGGAAACCGATAGCTTCCTAAGGTGGTTAGGAGAGGAAGATTGACCGATACATGAAGTATGTAGCGCGTGTGTGGGGGGGGGGGCTAAAACAACATTTGAATGTACATAGTAGGAGACTTAATATCGATGTTTCAATTCGGTGTATATTGTAAGATTTGAACCGAGGACCATGCATACGGGTAATTATTTCGAATTCGTGCCATACTAAGTTTCAAAAAGTTGACATTGACTCAATTTCTTGTGCTTTTTTGTAGGTCATATATTTGAATCCATCCAAAAAATTTCTCACTACCATGGTGTTCATCATATACATATGAATTTGTATTAAAAAGTAGCATGGATACGGTGAAATCTGAAATCCACGTTAGAATTGGAGATAAGCTCGTGACACACACTCTAATTCAAATAACTAATTATGTGACACACACTCTAATCCAAGTTAGCGTGGATACCGTTTCGATTTTTTTTCAAATAACTCCTCATTAATTAATTTATAGTACTCCCTCTGTTCACTTTTATAAGACCTTGAAGACATTTCAGACAATGTGCAAAATAGTTCATTTTAAGTTGTCTGAAACGACTTACAAAAGTGAATGGAGGGAGTATGTCATTTCGAATGACTAATTATTGCAAGGAAAGCACGGGCATGGTAATACATACAGATTAATTTGCAAATGAAAGAAGATTCGTTTGCATTCTCAAATGTAGGCGCACCAGGTAGACCAGGGTCGTGTCGGTGTGGACGCTGTTTCGGTGCCTTAAAGGCACCTGCCTTTGAGTCACTGACATGTGGGCCAGCCACCTATTGGGCCCACATGTCATGGACACAAAGGCAGTGCCTTAAACCAAGCTATAATCTGTCGGGGTGGTCGCGTGTGTCGGACGGACGTGTAGCACCAAGCCACGCACCCCCCGCCCTCCCTCCCCAACCCCCACCCCCACCCCCCCAAAAAGAACGACGACAAAATAAGTTCGTGCTTCCACGTTCTGGATTGAAATATCTGGCGGCCCCAATTCTAGCCCTGCAAAATCTCTCTTCTTCACCGTCCCCTTCCGCGCCCAGATTGCTCAAATCCCTAATTCGCTGCCAACCCAAGCAAAGTTTGAATCGCCCCTCGTCTCGTCTCTTTCCCCACCTCTGTGCCGGACGATGACGACGAGGACGACGGTCGCGCTTCACCACCGCACCGGAGCTACCTCATCTATGCCCTCGTCCACCACACCGGGTGGTCCATCGACAACGTCGGCTGCCGCAACCGACGTGCCTCACAGACACTGAGTTCAACCGCATCAGGTGCGCTTCACCGACAGCGTCTCCCAGCTCACCGGGGCTACTTCACCGAGCACATCATCGCACCTCCGCCCCCCGAGGCTGTTGGGGCTTCACCAATGGTCTCGTCCACCGCATCGTAGCGCTCCGCTGGCACTCAAGATCTGCATCCGTGTGCGGCCAGCCAACGCCAGCACATCACCCTTAACGGCTCTGAAGTGACCCACACTCTAGCTAGGCGAGCATGCCCAAACGCCGGCGCGAACTAGGTATCCACACATCACTCCCTTGTGCACTATTCCGATGATTTTTGGATATGCTTTCACTACTCTCTTAGCTTACACGCCTATGCAACTCTGACTTTAACTCTTATTTCTTCTGGAGATATCATCTAAATTAAGCAAATCCATTTTTTAGCGAAGCATGACGGTGCTACGGGATCTGGTACACATCCTGCACACCCGTATAACCTTGTAAGTATCTGTCCTCCGGTACAACATCAAGGTTGATTCCTCTTATTTGATCAACCATTCGCCGTGTCAAAAGTGCAGAGGGGGATGCAAGGAGCACAAGGCATGCACATCCAAGCAAGTGGTAACATGGACTTGTACACGGAACATCCCAAGCGCAGCGAGCTGCGATGAGCCTGCATAATGAGCTAGCATAAGTCCTGCATTTCATTTAATTAAATCTTGGCATTAGTGTATGATTTGTGTGCAGTGGCAGATCCACGAATTCAAGTTACCAGGGGCGAACATTTAACTTAAAAAATATGAAGGCACTTGCACTCCGGAAATCAACATAACTTGAGAAATGTGAAGCTACATGCACTTTGAAAACCAGCTAATGATCCAAAGTAGTTCAGATTATAAACACTAAACGATGCAAGCACCAAAAACCACAAAATGCAACATGGTGTACAAGGACTACAAACATAGTGCATACACCTTGAATTATTCGTTCTCTGGCTGAAAATATCAAAGTGTAATTGCACCTATAACCAGTGCGCAAACTACATATCAATATATCTATCCTGCAAAAGTATGCCAATAGTTTCAAACAAGAGATTAGAAACGTATTTATGCTATGTGGTCATGGTACGGGGACTTTCTGGTAGATGGCCTCGATGTTTCCTCAAGCTATGAAAATGCACTATAATTTGCTTGTCTTCAATGCCTACAAATCTTTGTCTCTCTCAACATAGCAGATCATCATTAGACACTAAATCCTTCAATGAGATTGCAAAATGCTTGCATTAGATCCCTCATTAGACACTATATGTTCATCACCAGGAGCTTGTAAAATGTTTGCATCAAATCCTTCATTAGCAGTCTGTTCATTAGACACTTCAGGCTCAAGAACAACATGAGCTTGTATGTTTGCATCGGAAACTTGATTAGGTACATCAGATTCAGTCAGTTCAGTATTGATTGGGGGAGTTATAAAATAAGTAGAAATTGGTTTCATTTTCTAATAGATTCCCTACATACAAGTAGTTTTACAACACCGTCAGGTTTAACTATTGGCCAGAAATTGAAGAGTTGAATTAGATATAATCAGGGATGTGATGTACATGCTCGTTGCGCATGCTACTCTTGCAAGCTGGGACTATCCGTTTGCGCAAGCTCGATGCCATGCCCGTGCTGCCGTCGCTGCCTCCCACGTAGGCTACACCCAGGGTTGGATCTTCATCTTCTTGTCCTTCTGTTCGCTTGAAGCCCGGCGACCGCCCTCCAACGAGGGCACGAGGAAGTGCTGTGTCGGTCTGTCCAGCGGCGGCTAGGTTAGGAGCGAACCGGACTGGAGGCTGGAGCGAATGAGTTGGGATTTTCCCTACTGTCGATCGATATGGGAGGCGCCCGTTGGGGCCGCGAGCCTGCTATAGGGCCTGCCTTGCACTTATGTTATTGGCCCATCCAAATTGAAACATTTTTCTTCATTTTTTACGTTGCCTGCTCATGCGTTGGGACGAACAAAACTAGCCTAGGCAAACTTGGACGACTCAAACTAGGTGCACACTTTCCAGCCACCTGAGGCGGCCGCCCATACCAGCCCCTATGGTGGCGTCGCCCCTTTTTGCGTGTATGATTGGGTAGTGAAAAATATTCCAGTGGCGCTTTTGATTTACCTATAGAATGGTTGAATTGCTTGTTTCTATGAACTGAGTTCGCCAATAATGTGAAGGATGCCAGTCTTTTCATCCTATTGTAGATTTCTTAGATCTCGATATGCCAAAAGTAATCGCATGAAATATACATTAAAAGGCAGTGTGATGTGTGTGGCTACAACTAGTCTGACTACACGTCCTCATATAACATATCAAGGATGCACCATCTTACCAGATTAACCATTCGACTTACCAATGCAGTGTGGGAAGAAAGAAGTATTGGGACTGCGTATCCAAGCAATTGATGCCATGGACTCCTTCGTACAACCTTGTAAGAGAAAAAGAAGTTGAAGTGTGCCTGTACAAAGAACTAGCGTAAGTTCAGTTACCTGCTTCTCGGAATTTTAGTTAGCCACTTATTGCAAAATTGTTTAATAACGTTGCTTGGCTTAATTTAGTTTACTACTGATTACACAATGCCACAACCTGCTAATCCTATTGTAGACTGCGCCTATCTATGAGTTTGATACTTACTGTTAAGAATTACTTGTTTGCCTGAACTTAAATATCTACTTGTTTGTTTAACTGCTTTGCTGCTGCAACAGCGGGTTACAATGATGTTAATAACTACTTTGTTTGTTTAACTGGTTTGCTGTTATAACTCCCAATTGAGATGTTTTGCTAACTTCAACTTTTCTGAATCCAATCGGAACTTTAATGGCAAAACAGGTTAGCCCAAGATCAAAGAGCGAGGTCCCCATGGACGTTGCATCATCCCACAGCAGTGGCACCGGCCCAATCGTGCATTATGAATTGCCAACTGCTGATGCTCTAGAGGCTAAACTAGTGGTAGAAAGAATTCTGAGTCTACACTTAGAGATGAAGTTGACATGTTGAGGAAGCAAACAACACAATCACAAGCAGTACTCAAGACAACCACTAAATATTTGGTGGATTTCAAAACGAAGCAAGCTGAGATTGACCACATTGTTAAGGTCTTGAAGGAAACAAGGAAATTAAATTCCCTCTTGGTAAATAATAGGTGAAATGTTCTTTCCATCGTTGAATAACCTTTGTGTTGTTTGTTCATGTAATCAATCAAACCATTTGTTTTAGAGATCATGTAATAATTGTTTTTTGTTTTTTGTTTTTTGGTTTGTAATTTTATTTGAGCACATGTTTGTATTAGTTGATAAGACTCGGAGACATTTCATTTGGATTGTTGTGGCAGACCTACAAATATGCCAATCGGGATGACTGTGCATTCAACACTAATAGAAGTATAGATGGACTAAGTGGCACGCATCGGAAAGGGCCAAGATGCTGGCTAAAAAAAGGATGCTGTTGTAGCAAAAAAAAGTATAGCGGCCTGGCTTATGTATGTTAGTTGATATTATTGATCCATATACTCTATAAGTGTTTATATGTCTGTTAGTTCTGTACATTCTTGGTTGATTGACTCGGTATTTGAATCTTGATATATCGCTTGTGTACATATCTAAGTGGGAGTACACATTATGGTGCGTGTGACATTTGAGTTGGACATGAAGTGTTCCAAATATTTGAATTCACCTTAAACTGGATTCTAGCTTCTGAATTTGAGTATCGGCATTTGTAAACCATATTCATATATGACAGTGGAATACATCTTTGTCGTCCTTTTGAAGATATATAAAAACACATAGAATGATTTACAAATATTCATATAGGAATACAAAATGGATTCGAATTTAGTTGCCAGGGTAAACGTGGATGCTTATTGTCCCAGAATTCGAAAGAAGCGGCAAAATGTCCACTCCCATGTCGGCTGCCAAAGCCAAGTGTTTGGGAGATGGAAATTACTGTCTACCCATTACACGGACAATCCATCGGCCCGATTTCCACTGCTCTAAATAGGGGTAGGTTAGTAACTTCAATTAGACGTGACATGACCGCCTCTGAGCCCATTTTGACACGGTAGGCGTCAAACATGGGCGGCAAAACACATTTGATTCAAGCTCGTACGAAAGACCTCTGTTTCTCCATCCATTCCCCATTCATACATGGTGGGCGGCAAAACAAACTCGACTCGGCCGAAATCGATGTAGGCAAATATTTTTAATAGGGGCAGGTTTGTAACTTCACTCAGACGTGACACAACCGCCCTACCTGTCAGCCCCGTTCATACACCGTGGGCGCAAACCATGGGAGCCAACCACCCTCTCCTCGCCCGAAATCGCTTTGGGCAAATATTGGCGAGATGCGAGATTACCATCCTATCCCCAACCGACAAGACGTCCAAATTTTAAACAGGGGCTAAGTTCGTAACTTTCCCATATTTCACACACGCACGTCCCAAAAACATGGTTACCCATACCTCTCCCTCCATTTTCCCATTCATACACCGTCTGCGCTAGAACACCCCATCCCCACACCAGCCTCCGTCCGCCAGCCCATCCATCGCCGCCGTCCTCCACCACATCCATCGCCACCGTCCTCCACCATGCCGGAGCGCCTACCAAGACCGCGTCGTCCACTGCTAGAGATGGACATTTCTCATCCACGATGACGGACCAATATCCTTGCATCGCGTCCTCTCGCTTCATCGACGCCGTCATCCTCTTTGCCGGGGCCGCTCACACGACCTTCTCTTCCACCGCAACGGGACTTATCCCCCGATGCACCCATCTATCGTCGCAGATCTGCTTCAACACCACCGACAGCCATCGCACCCCCGATGCCTACACGACGCCGCAAGAGAGGTGGTACTTCATATCTCCTCAACCTTTTGATCTCAACCAGAAAATAGATCTTAACTTGGTTACTCTACTTTCTTTTCAGATCTTAGAATTTAGTTCTTAGTTCGAAGCAAACAATGGATGCTAAATATCATTTCTCCAGTTTGCAGCTTCAAATCTGCCATGGCACAGCCATAATACGGTTTAATTGATCATGCTTAGGGTTTAATTGATCATGTTGGTTCCGTGGTGGTTTCTTTAATAGAAATCGGAGGGGAAACCCTCTTTTGCTAAAAAAAATATGCTTAGAGTTCCCCCCTTTTATGATCACTATACGACCAGAATACATTCTTCGTGTCATAATAATACTGCTCCACCCATCAAGCTAAACAAGCCTAGTTGTTCAAATACAAATCTGATATTATTAAAACAGAGTTGTTTAATTGGTCAGCTAAATGTTCCTAAATTAGTTTCGAAAATGCATGTTACTTGGCTCGAGTGTGTATCTCTGAGGTGCCCATGGTGGGCCGGCCCACCCTGGAATTTTGGGTCGTCCCAGGCCCCGATTCCCCTCTGTTCTGCTGCGTGCTTCCGATTTCTACTCGCCCCCAGCCGCCTGCCTCACTGGCGACTTGCCGTCCGCGGACGGCATGACTCTAGGAGGAGACGCCGGATTAACAGGAGGCCAGGAGCCGCTCGCCCAATAGTGTCACCGCTGCCCGGGCGCGCTGTCGTGCCTACCTTCCTAGTCCGTTCAGGGCTCAGGCGTGCAGCACCCACCAAGCCAACCCGATTTATCCTGAGATACGTCCTCAACACTCAGCAGCCACTCCTCATCATCCATTTTCTAATTGATTCATTACTCATTAGGCAGGACTGTCATTAGGGTTTGTTGTGTGCTCAGTGATACCTACACTTAATGGTTCAGATGTATTTCGGTAATCTTTTGTACCTCTAAAGTTCACAGGGTTTTCAAAATTCCGGCCCTTGGAACAGACACTAGTCATTTTGGATTGTTGGTCATAGTGACATTGACCCAGATTACTACTGCAAGCCAGGTTTGTTGACAATTTTACTTGTCTTTCTTACTCATTCGATATAATATCCAATTATTCACGTCGATTAGTTGCAAAAAATAAGTGCTAGACAAACTTCTTCATTCAGATTTTGGACGGTCTCTTACTGCAGTTACAATTCTGCCTACTTGTCCTAGTAAGCTCACAAGTATATGATTGATTTACTACATCTATGCTTGCCTTGTCATATTTGTTGTCAATATTTTTTTAGGGTGGGCCACCCTGTTTCTAAATACTGGAACCGTAGACATGAGTGAATAGTATTTCTCTATGTGATCTCTTCCATCATATGTGGGCAACAAACACTGCACTGTATAGAAAGAAAGTGTCATTTCCAGCTTTTACATAGGTTTCGATCTTTTACATGGAATACAATCTGCCTACTTGCTTTGTGTCACACTACCAACACTCCACCCTTGAAGCTAAACATTATGCCACTCATAATTGCTTAGTTTATTTGTTCAAATACAAATTTCATATGATTCTAATGTTTCTACTTCAGTTTTGAAATGTGTGCACACTGTTATAGAGACATAAGGGTTTGTATTTACGTGTGTGGTCAGTCGGCCGCGGTTGGGGGTGAACTTTGCATATGCAGGGGTTTATAGGGAGACACTCTTTGAGTTGAATCCGCAATGCATTCGCTAGATAATCTGTCTACTTTTTATGTTTTCATGAATCTCAGATTCTAAACAACATCAAAATGATTATGAGGTTGCGCGCATGAAATGAATAAAGCAGAACAATGCCATGGCTGTCAAACTTGGCATTAAGGGACTGAAATCAAGTCTGGATGCAATGCAATGCAAACGCTCTCCACCTATAGATTCATGCTCAGAATATGATCCTAACAGTGATTCAGAGTTAGAGGGAGACCTAAGTCAATGTAGCTCCCTAGTGGAGGAGTCAGAGGAAGATGCCCTATCTTATTCACCCATCAAGGTACTTGCTCTAACTTTCCAAGGTTACATTGCTCGCACATATCTTGCAACTGATGCTTTGCATTGCTTCTACTTTGTTGAACTGCAATTAGCTTAGTTTACACATCATGTATGTGAATACGCCCTGCCTATCCATTTTCAGTACATATTCCATCTGTCATCATACCATATTTATCCATTCAAATGTTGTTCTTGTGTATCAGACGTTCAAAAGGAAGAGGGCGATTGCTGATCGTGGAGGAGCACAAGCAAAGTATTTGGAAAAGGTAGTGGCACTTGATAAATCAAATAGCCCATTAGGTGTTGTTGCAATATCACCTGACCTACAAAACACCCCAACTCTAGTAGACTCTAACCCTACTACACTGGTCATTTCTGATGCCCCAACTCAGCAGACCCCAACTGCAGCAAACAGTATGATTATGCCTGTTGACATAGCACCAACTCTACGATGCAAAACCCCCATTCTAGCAAAGAGTACACCAAATCCAGTTGCCAAATCCCTTTTCGAACCAAAGAGAGCCCCAATCGCAGCAAATAGGACCCATGTTCCATTTCTTCCCAGTTTAGTAGACGAAGCTTATGTTGTTGTCAGCAACTTCGTGCGCATATTTCCTTCATGGAAAGATTATACCGCAGACACAGAACAATTTCTAGTCTTGCTCCGCAACTTATGCGTAAGTAATGTACTGATGCTATTCATGGTCATTACTGCATATGTTTCTGCTGACAGAAGACACAAGATTTCATTCTTTTAAATAGGTGAGGAGCAAACTGGATTGTGATGACGAGCAAGGGTTGGTTGTGCTTTTCAAGCACTCATTGATGAAGTATTGTTCCTACCTGAGGCAAGCGCACTTCGATGGCAAGCCTCTGAATGAAATTTCTGTAAATTCTCCGGTGCTACATTTATCCGACGGTGACTGGAATAATCTTGTTACACATTGGTCTCGGCTGCAGCGTAAGGTACTGTCTATGATATCACATCACAATTTGAACTACATTTCTGCATTTGCCTTAATGTCTCACTTGTACGAAAACGGTTAGAAGAAGAACATTCGTTCTCAAGGGACCACGGAATCTCGCAACTATACTGCACACTGCATTGCTCTTGTGAGTACCTCTTGCATAGTATGACCATACTTACTTTCATAGCTGTTTGATTATGTAGCATCACGGCACATGTTAGCCTTGTAATCGTCCATTTGGTGGACTTTATAATATCCATATGGACTCTTACATAAATTTAGAATCAACCCAATGCTTTTGAAGAGGTTTAGCTCTGCAGTCCTCTTGTAAGGACTAAACATGGTCTATCACTGTACTTACATTAACAGCTACTCCCTCCGTCCCATAATATAAGAACATTTTGTACAATACACCAGTGTTCAAAACACTCTTGTATTATGGGAAGAGGGATTGTTCATTGTAGCATTCATCTTATCTCCCTCGCCCACCATTTACTAAAAAGATCAGGTCTATATTTAATCTTACCAACAAGTAGAATACACAAACAAGCCGGTCTGTATGGCCCATTGCTCTTATCGGTACATTTTGTCCTCAGAACGCTTGTACTTCGAGGATTGGTAGTTGATTATGTAGCATCAATCGCATCTTATCTTCATTATCCTCTACCCTTCTAGTATTATCATATCTATAATTACTCTCTACAAAATGTAGAGTACATGCAATGCTTATGAAGAAGATTCTGTGCTGAAATTCTTGAGTTATCCTTCCCTTGACATGGAGAAGGGCATTATAAAGCCGGTGTTAACTGTTAATGTAAGTCAGTCCTTCTAAAGCCTTTATCCTCAACTGCTGTTTAATTTGCTCATACTCCCTATCGTTTACTGCTGTTTAGTTTGCTGTTTCTACCAAAATGCATATTCGCAAGAATCGTAAGTTCTAAGTTGTACATGTAAAACAAAATTCCTTATTCATACCATGCACATTACTTAATACTCCCTATATGTATGCTTGTTTTTGTGGATCTATAATCCAGTGTGTGGTGAAGCAGCCCACGTTTGCACCTTGTCATCTCCTGTTTTATCTTACTGATGTGGCTGATGATATGAACAACATGCCATGCACATTATCCAAAATAGATACAATGATTTTCTTTGCTCTTCATCTATGCTTGTTATGTTGACATGGTAACCAGTAGTGTGGTGAAGCTCCCCGCATTATGAACAATGCCAAATTATGCTATTGATATTTTGAACTTACTCTTTATTTTCTAATTTGAAATTGGATGGAATTGACAGCACCGTTTTCATCTTTGTTTATACACGTGCAAAACCTATCATCTCTCTACTTTGTTTCAGGATGATATGCCTGATGGCATGCACAAGTCTGCTGAAGGCTGTGAGACAAACCCAACATATATTGCAGCAAAGAAGGCAAAACATCTTGAAGATAGCGAGACAACCCCAAAGTCTTGTCTTGATGCAGTGTTCAAGTTACTTGAGACTAACAGTCAGACAAGCTCATAGAATTCGTTGTTTGAATCAGTTCGACTTCTTTAGTCCCAAGTTCTAGCAGAAAGGCATTCTGCAACTCAACTTCGACTTGAAGTCCTATCTATAAGAAAGATTGCGGGGAACACCAATGAGAACCTCATCGCTAAACAGCTACACCTGGAAGCTATGACCGACATGCTAGGCCGGTCTCATAGCCTTGCTCAGTAGCTTGCGCAGCAGTTCCCCCGCAAGGCTAACCTTTCTTGAACTGTTTTGGAAGTGGTCACGGTTCAGTATTATTTTGTTACGCTGCAATGGTGCCCAGTTTTTGTAATCTGCTTCTTCGTTGCACTTTATGATCATTGGTGGCGTACTTCGATGCCCAGTGGATGTAATATACCTTAAATCCTTTATTGTATAGTGTAGGTTTATTCTTAGTTACTATGCCGTAATTTCTTTATTGTATGGAGTAGGTTCGTTCTTAATTCCTACTAGTTACTGCCATCATTCGCTATCTGAAAAAAATCAGATGTAGTCGACTTAGCCGAAACATTCGACTCTAACGAGCCTGGTTTTTAGCGGGCCACAATTGGGTCGGCCTGCGTCTTTCTTGGGCCCGAATGATTGGGGCCTTCGCACATTGCGCCAGGCCCAAACTTACACCGACCTATATTTTAGTTGGGCCTTTTGTCGACCCAGCGCTTAGTTTGGCCCAGGTAGCGTTGGGCCATTAACAGGCTGAATATTGTACTGGCCTGTTATGGCCGAGATGAAACCACGGGCCTTTATTAGGCCAAAATGCATGTTGGGCCTCAATTTTCACTAGTCGTCGACGGGCCTTCAGCAGGCTGAAATGTAGACTGGGCCTTTTTGGGCCTAGTTAGCTCACGGGCCATTACCAGGCCGAAACATATCTCGGGCCTTAGTTGGCCCACTGATATCATGGGCCTTTAAGAGGCCAAAAGCTTAGTACAGGTATCAACGGGCCGACTTACGCGACAGGCCTATAACAGGCCCAAAGTCACGTTGGGCTTAACTGTTGCCACCTTTAGCACGGGCCATTAGTGGGCCCGATGTCGCGTCGGACCATATATGGCCCATGGGCAGCACGGACCATTCCCAGGCCGAAATTCACACCGGGCTGAAATGGGCCCATGTCTACATCAGGCCTCTAACAGGCCGAAAGTCACTAGGCTGTAGTTGGGCCCAAATATTTGGCGAACAATTAACGGGCTAGATCTGGCTTTGGGCCGCAAATGGGCCCAAATATTGGGAGAACAATTAACGGGCCAGATCTGGCTTCAGGCCGTAAATGGGCCCAAATATTGGGCGAACAATTAACGGGCCAGATCTGGCTTCGGGCCATAAATGGGACTTTATTAAGCAGGCTATTATTGGGCTGGCCCACTAGTACCTGATTAAGTACTACGGGCCTTTGACTAGGCCGGCCTTTTTAACCTATGTGGGCCTTTGTTGGGCCCAGCCACGTGTTGACGTATCATAGGCATGTCTCCTCCAATGGACGGGCGACATCTGGCCCACTGACGAGCTGACAGGTGTTCCCTTCGGTCAATCAGAATTTTATACGTGGAAATTTCCCATTGGTCGGGCATTAACGGGTTATCGGATCAAAACCCGACCCGATAGCTTAACAGCGTTCGTTACGGTGGATGCCATGTGTCGGTCACCCCGACGAAAGCACTTCGTGACACACGATTTATCGTCATGGAAGTGGACACTTCGTGATGATAATTTTGGTAATGTCATGGAACACTTCTCGACGACACATGTATGACTATCTTGATTCTGTCATAAAATCTTCATGGATGTACATGCATGACAAAAAACGCGACCTACTGTGACAAACACGTATCATCACAGAAGTGTATTTTTTTTGTAGTGATATATTAGTATAGAAGTAAGGACAAACTGTAACAATTGAAACCCGCTGCCTTGATTGAGAAAGCATGAAGTAGCAGAAAGCCTCCTCACAATTCTGTGCACCAAGGGCATAAGATCCTGAACAGAAGGCCTAGTGGTGCCCATAGGCAAACCAAGATATGTAAAAGGCATTGTTCCCAACTTACAACCCAGGACATTTGATAACCTGTTAGCTTCCTCAGGCGAAACATTCAATGGTATCATCATGGACTTGGAGAAATTAACAGACAATCCAGTAGATGCAGCATAAACCTCCAACGTGTCCTTCAAAGCCAGAAGTTGTTGATCCTCAACAGGAAGAACAATCAAAGTGTCATTAGCATATTGTACTATAGGATAATCCTGACAGTTAGTAGGAATTGGCAAAGATAAGATGCCCTTTGCACACATGTCATTGACCACTGATTGAAGCAAGTCTGTAGCTAACACAAAAAGCAGTGGAGACATTGGGCCCCCCTGTCTGACACCTCTCTTACACTTGAAATAATGGCCAGGCACACATTCAGTAATACAGAGGATGATCCAGAGGATAAAATGCTCCTGATCCAAGAAATCCACTTTTCATTAAAACCTTTGTACCTCAAGATTATGATAATTGCCTCATGTTCAATTGTGTCAAATGCTTTTGTGAAATCCAACTTCAGCAGCACAATTGGCCTCTTAGAAGCTTGACATTGGTGGATATATTCAAAGCACCATCCCAAACAATCCTGTATAGATCTAGACTTCAAAAAACCATACTGGTTTTTATGAATGCATGACAAAATCACTTTTTGCATCCTGTTAGCCAATAGATTAGTTAAAAACTTCAAACAGGTGTTAGAGAGTGAAATTGGTCTATAATCATTTAAAGTCTCGTGATTGATTTTCTTGGGGATCAGGGTTATCAGAGAGATATTAATGCACTCAAGATCCAATTTCCCTTCTGAAAAATCTTGCACAAGTAGCATAAAGTCATTTGATGATCTCCCAACATCTTTTTAAAAACAGGCCACAAAAACCATTAGGTCCAGGGGCTTTGTCAGGAGGCATCTGCTTAATTACCAGATTAATCTCGTCATCAAAGAAAGGCTTTGTCAGATCATCCAACCCATCAACCTTTTTGATTATAGTCCCTAGATCAAGGCCCATCTGAATCTCATTAGAACAACCCATTCTTTGCTTAAAGTCCTTCAAAAACAGAGCTGCCATAGCAGTAGGATCAGAGACCATAGTGTCATCCACAGATATGCTAGTGATGGTGTTGGACCTGAAACGTTCAGTTGCCATTGCATGGAATTTTTTTGTGTTCTCTTCCCCAACCTTAATTGACCGAATAGTACATCTCTGCTTCCAATAAATGAATTGAAGTCTAAGAACTTCTTATATATGAACCTTCACAATTCTTCTAAAGTTGGATTCACACAAAGAAAGAGGTCTCTCCTCCTCAAGAGAATCTAGGCATAATATAACCTTATTACAATCAGCAATTAAGGCCTTAACCTTTGAATGATTAGTATGCCATATCTTGAGTGTGTGCCTGAGGTTTTTGAATTTAGCTGTGATGACAACAGCAGAGGACTTCTTGTACACTGGCTTGGACCAAGAATCTTTAACACAGTAAAAAAACCCAGGCAGATTGACCCAATAATTTTTGAAACAAAAACTATTTGCATTTGGGATCATAGTTTTGATAGAAACCACACAGGGTGTATGATCAGAGGCAGTCCTGGCAAGGGGAAGCACCATAGTGCTAGGGTAACTGCATGTCCAATTGCCAGTAGTGAAAAAGCAGTCAATTTGCTCCAAAAGAGGTACACCTTGCATATTAGACCATGTAAACCTTCTCCCTTTTAAGGGTAATTCAATTAGCCCCAAGTGAACGATGAATTCATTAAAAAGAAGCATGTCATTCACATTTCCTCCTGGTTTATTTCTGTTTTCCATAGATCTCAAAAAATTAAAGTCACCCAGCAAAAGCCAGTTAGCATCAATAGGAATGGACAAATCATGCAGCCAGTTAATGAATTCTTCTATGGCAGGGTTTTGGCAAGGGCCATGAATAGTTGCTAAACTCCAAATATCAGAATTATGTTTAGACTAAAATTCCACAGTGATGCCATAGCTTAATGAAGCAATCAGTTTGCCAGTAAAAAGTGCAGAATTCCACAACACAATCATGCCACCAGAAGCACCAACAGATGGCACAAAAACGAAATGATCAAAATGTCGGGGGCAGAATTTTCGAATGAAGCGCTGATCCATCATTTCACACTTAGTATCTTGCAGGCAAATGACTGAACACCCACTTTCATCAATTTTCTGACGAACTGCACGCTGCCTATTATCAGAATTCAAGCCACACACATTCTAGCATAACACCTTCCAATCTCTAAAGTTGTTCTGATTCATTATAGACCAAAGCAAAATAAAAGCACAGAACTACCACATAATGGCAGTACAACTCCAGCCACACACCATAAACAAAGTACTTATAAAAAAGCAAATAAAGTCCTAGATAGATGGTTTTCACACGGGTTGACCATAAACCCAATGATAATAAGCTTTTAATTATCATCAGAAGACGGTGCAGTTAAGGAAGACGCAGGACCAGCATTAAGCTGATAAGAAGTGAGCTTCTCAGGAGCGATTCCAAGACAACCTCCAATGTGTTGCAGAACCCTAATTGGAGTGGGAGGAGGAGCAGCCTCATGTGCATCTTCAGGCTCATGCAAAGAAGAACTACACAACACTTTGCGCTTCTTCATAGGCTTGGTAGACAACTTCTTCAAAGAAACATGCTTGGGCAAACTTTGATTGAATCCATCCCCAAGGGCCGATAAACGAGCACTTCATCTGACTTCAGACTCAACAACAACAACTTTATGCTTGCGAGGACGGCGTGATTCTTTTACAGAAGCAGTGAAGCTGAATGCATTCATTTCCACCTCTGACAGAAAAGAGGGGGCAGCATCAAACACGATAGAATCTTCCAAAATAGCAGATTTATCCGCTACTTCATCAAAACAAAGAGCACGAGCCACACTAGGCTTAGGGCGTGCAGTCACAAACTTGTGTGGTGTAGCCTGATGATACACCAACTTATTTCCCATGATAGTGTATGAAAATGACACATCCCATGACCTCTTGGACATGACAACTGGCTTGAAAGGACTAATGGTTGGCATTCCTTTTGGAATATGCAAATCGTCCAGAAAAGGCATCACACGAGCAAAGCTTCTAGACCATTGCATAACAGGCGGAAGCTCTGGTCCAAAGACAGTAAGCAGCCGGCCAATAACAATCGGATGTTGAACCATAGGAGGTTGATACACTGCCAAAGCTTGTTGGTTCTTAGCTTCCGAGCTATCAGCTGGCCCAGAGTTCTGCAGCACTACAGATTCATGAGATATAGCATGCAGATCCTCATCCTCAGTCCAGTCCTCCACTTCAACATTATCATCATTGATATCACCATGCTGGTTGTGAGGCTGCACAGGTGGGTCATCCCAACCAATCTGCGGAAACTCAGGCATGACAAAATTCAGGTTATCAAACTGCAAATGAACGGGCAACGAGTGGGGATTTCCACTGAGAGGCATCTGATCCTCATCACCAGGAAGAATATCAGCAAACTCAGCAGATATAACATATACATGGGCAGTCCAAGAGACCCTAGCTCCTCCAAAATCCGCATACTCGCGATAAACCACATCATGAGGAACTTGTTTAGGGTTAGGAAAAGAGGCATAAACCAGAGTTTTGACCATACGGGGATCCACCTGATGCCACTGATGAAATCGACCGAAAGTACTAACAGCATCAGATATGTATTGAGTTGTGCGGTAATCTAACGGGAAACCCAGCAGCATAATCCAGCCACGACGAAAACCCTGAGTAGCTCTATGATTGATTCCATGATCATGCAGGATGAAATGGACAAAGTGACCATTGCCAAGGTCATATGGCGGATGATCCATAATGGCATGTCTAGATGCAGGGCTATGAAACTCGAACAAGCCAATGCCCTCGATCCAAGGATGATCACTAAGCACGTCATGGTGAAGCTGAGTAATCATGAAATCACTAACCATCTAACGAAACTGTTGAAGCTGCCCAGGTGGCGGTGGAGGCTCGATGATGCCAATGGCGTACTGCTCATGATGATGATCTGGAGCAATTGCAGGCGAGAAGAAAGTCCATGGCAGGCGCGTCGGGCCGCCATCCATAATGTCGAAGCCATGCGGGATGAACTCCATCGGGTCCAGAGCAAAGTTTTCCATTGTTGGGGGAGTCGATGGTTGTGGAGCAGAGGAAATCGGAGAAGATGGCTGGGACGTGACAATACCCTGCTGGAGCGCGTGGGTAGTCATCGCAGAACCCGAGGACTCCCGTGGTGGTTGAATAGGATTGTGACTCGTGGCAGGTATCGATACCACCGCCTGCGATTTACCCAGATTTCCAGCAAAATTTTGAACTTTCCAAACCAATCCATTATCCCGAGCCCATTGAGCGCATTGAAGACGGCGATGACCAAAATGATTGCAAGCTAGGCATGTTGGACAAGCAGCTGACAGGTGGCCCTGCTGATGACATTTGCTGCATGTCAGTATACGGGTCACCATCTCATCGACCATAGCATCAAACGCCGCATCAGCTTCCTGTGTTGACAGAATGGGACTGTGCAAGTCATCCTGGGGGCTGATAGAATCGAGCCCAACCGCTATCTCCGGCCCAACATGGGATTCTTGGGCTGGTGTGACCGAATTGCAAAGATTCATGTCACTGCCATGCAGATCATGCAGTTGGGTAGAGTTGGCCGAAATATCCTGACACTGAATCACCGGCGATCTAACAGTACCAAAAACAATGGAAGGCACCGCCGCCGTCCATTGAAGGTTCACCGGCGGTGGGGGGAGGAACAATAGACCTCTGATGCGCCAAAAAAATCATAGCCTGCAGTATAGAGAGCTAGAATATTGGTAACCCTTACAAGCATCATATTGTTGGAGCGTGGCAAAGGAAAGATTCTTCCTAATGGCTTGCCCCAATCTAATGGTAGACTTGCAAGGTGGATGATGCATAGCCAACCTCCCTAAAGCCGCACGTCGTTTGGATGGACTAACCAGAATCCACTCAGCATCACACTCTAATTTCCAACGATAAAATTCACGCTCCCAATTAGGTCCACCACGACCCCAAAGATTAAAATAGCATTTAAAATGTGGGCAAGCAAAAGAACGTAGATCAAGAACACAGAAGCCAACTTTCTTGGAAGAGACATTGAAGGAAAAAACCTTGTCCCGAATGCATGAAACTCCCAACTCAATGGCAGAACCTCCAATGGCCGCCTTCAAAGCCGCCGCCACAGAATCATCTGAGAGCCAAAAATCATGCCGTCCAAAAGACACAACCATCATGAAATGGCTAGTGTCATCCGTGGGATGGACGGGAAAGCCAGTAGATCTGAACACCTTATCCGCAAACTCAAAACCCTTGGAGAAATCCAAGCCAAGGGTTGATCCAGAATTAGTCACCATGAGAAAATAGTGTCACCTGAGAGGGGAGAAGACGCCGGAGGTGATGATCGGAGGGGATCCTCAGATCAACGATGGAGTAGGTAGATCACTGCTGATGGTGGTGGAGGTGGGGTGGGAGGTCGCCATGGGTGGAGATCCATTATGCTAGTAAAACCCTAGACAGTGCTCAACGAAATTATGCTACTACTGAAAAAGAATTCGTAGCAGTAGTGTTTGCCTGTGATAAATTCAGATCTTACATTGTTGATTCTAAAGAGATTGTTCACACCGATCATGCTGCTATAAAATATCTTATGGAAAATAAAGATGCTAAACCTAGACTCATTAGGTGGGTTCTTCTGCTACAAGAATTTGATTTGCATATCACTGATAGGAAAGGAGCCGAGAACCTCGTAGCTGATAACTTGTCTAGGCTTGAATATATTCTTGATGACCCACAACCTATTAATGACAACTTTCTTGATGAACAATTAGCTGCAATAAATGTTCCTAATAGTACACCTTGGTATGCTGATTATGCTAATTATATTGTTGCTAAACACAAACCACCTAGCTTCACATACCAACAAAAGAAAAAATTCTTCTATGATTAAGACATTAATTTTGGGATGACCCACATCTTTATAAAGAAGGAGTAGATGGTATTATTAGACGTTGTGTACCTGAGCATGAAAAGGAACAAATCCTAGGGAAATGTCACTCCGAGGCTTATGGAGGACATCACGCAGGAGACAGAACCGCTCATAAGGTATTGCAATCTGGTTTTTATTGGCCTACTGTCTTCAAGGATGCCCGTAAGTTTGTCCCATCTTGTCATGAATGTCAAATAATATGTAATATCGGTAAGCGTCAAGAAATGCCTATGAATTATTCACTTGCTGTTGAACCATTTGATCTTTGGGGATTTGATTTCATGGGACCTTTTCCTTCCTCCAATGGGTATATACATATTTTGGTTGCTGTTGATTATGTTACTAAGTGGGTAGAAGCTATTCCAACCAGTAGTGCTGATCACAACACCTCTATTAAAATGCTTAAGGAAGTTATTTTCCCAAGGTTTGGAGTCCCTAGATATTTAATGACTGATGGTGGTTCACACTTTATTCATGGTGCCTTCCGTAAAATGCTTGCTAAATATGATGTTAATAATAGAATTGCGTCACCTTATCATCCTCAGTCCAGTGGTCAAGTTGAAATTAGCAATAGAGACAAAAAACTAATCTTATAAAAGACTGTCAATAGGTCCCGTAAGAATTGGTCTAAGAAACTAGATGATGCACTTTGGGCCTATAGAACAGCATATAAAAATCCTATGGGTATGTCTCCTTATAAAATGGTTTATGGAAAACCTTGTCATCTGCCTCTTGAGTTAGAACATAAAGCATATTGGGCAATCAAAGAAGTTAACTATGATTTCAAACTTGCTGGTTAAAAGAGGTTATCTGATATTAGCTCATTAGATGAATGGAGAACCCAAGCTTATGAAAATGCGAAGTTATTCAAAGAAAAAGTTAAAAGATGGCATGACAAAAGAATCCAAAAGCGTGAGATCAAGGTTGGAGAATATGTTCTTTTGTACAACTCACGTTTCAGATTCTTTGCAGGAAAACTCCTCTCCAAATGGGAAGGACCCTATGTTATCGAGGAGTTCTATAGATCCGGAGCTATCAAAATAAATAATGCCGAAGGTTCTAACCCGAAGATTGTTAATGGGTAACGAACAAAACAATATATCTCAGGTAGGCCCATTAATGTTGAAAGCAATATTATCCAAACTATGACACCAGAAGAACGCATAAAAGAAACCTTACAGAACACTCCAGAATCGTGAAAAAGGGAGGTACGTGATACGGTAAGTAAACAGACTCCCAAAAATCTGCAAAAATATTTTTTGTCGGTTTTGGAACGTTTAGAAAATTAGGAAAATAAGAAACTTCCAGGAAAGTGACCCTGGTGGGCATGATCCACCGGTATGCGCTTTAACAGGTTAATGCCCATCGATCGTCCATTTTGCATCATGCTTTTATATCAATATTTATTGCATTATGGGCTGTTATTACACGTTATGTCACAATACTTATGGGTATTCTCTCTTATTTTACAAGGTTTACCATGAAGAGGGAGAATGTCGGCAGCTGGGATTACAGGTGGAAAAGGAGCAAATATTGAAACCTATTCTCACACTCTCAAAAATCCTGAAACTCCACGGAAGTCACTTTTGGAATTAATAAGAAATATTGAGTGAAGAAAATACCAGAGGGGGCCCACACCCTAGCCAGGAGGGTGGAGGGCGCGCCCCCTCCCTACTGGGCGTGCCCCTGTCTCCTGGGCCCCCTGGTGGCCCTCCGGTGTCCATCTTCTGCTATATGAAGGCTTTTACCCTGGAAAAATATCATAAGCAAGCTTACGGGACAAAACTCCGCCGCCACGAGGCGGAACCTTGGCGGAACCAATCTAGGGCTCCGGCGGAGCTGTTCTGCCGGGCAAACCTCCCTTCGGGAGGGGAAAATCATCACCATCATCATCACCAACGATCCACTCATCGGGAGGGGGTCAATCTCCATCAAAATCTTCACCAGCACCATCCCCTCTCAAAACCCTAGTTCATCTCTTGTATCCAATCTTGTATCAAAACCACAAATTGGTACCTGTGGGTTGAGAGTAGTGTTGATTACTCCTTGTAGTTGATGCTAGTTGGTTTACTTGGTGGAAGATCATATGTTTCAGATCCTTAATGCATATTAATACTCCTCTGATCATGAACATGAATATTCTTTGTCGGTAGTTACATTTGTTCCTGAGGACATGGGTGAAGTCTTGCTATTAGTAGTCATGTGAATTTGGTATTCGTTCGATATTTTTATGAGATGTATGCTGTCTCTCCTCTAGTGGTGTTATGTCAATATCGACTACATGACACTTCACCATTATTTGGGCCTAAGGGAAGGCATTGGGAAGTAATAAGTAGATGATGGGTTGCTAGAGTGACAGAAGCTTAAACCCTAGTTTATAAGTTGCTTCGTAAGGGGCTGATTTGGATCCACTAGTTTCATGCTATGGTTTGGTTTACCTTAATACTTATTTTGTAGTTGTGGATTCTTGCAATAGGGGTTAATCATAAGTGGGATGCTTTTCCAAGAAAGGGCAGTACCCAAGCACCGGTCCACCCACATATCAAATTATCAAAGTACCAAATGCGAATCATATGAGCGTGATGAAAACTAGCTGGATGATAATTCCCATGTGTCCTCGGGAGCGCTTTTCTCATTATAAGAAATTGTCCAGGCTTGTCCTTTGCTACAAAAAGGATGGGGCCACCTTGCTGCACTTTGTTTAGTTTCATTGCTTGTTACCCGTTACAAATTATCTTATCACAAAACTATCTGTTACCTACAATTTCAGTGCTTGTAGAGAATACCATACTGAAAACCGCTTGTCATTTCCTTCTGCTCCTCGTTGGGTTCGACACTCTTACTTATCAAAAGTACTACGATATATCCCCTATACTTGTGGGTCATCAAGACTCTTTTCTGGTGCCGTTGCCAGGGAGTGAAGCGCCTTTGGTGAGTGGAACTTGGTAAGGAAACATTTATATAGTGTGCTGAAATTTTCTGTAACTTGTTACTATGGAAACTAATCCTTTGAGCGGCTTGTTGGGGGTATCTTCGCCCCGACCAGTAGAGCAAAGAGTTGCTCCTCAACCTACTGAACCTACTGAAAATGTTTACTTTAAGATTCCTTCGGGTATGATAGAGAAACTGCTAGCTAATCCCTTTGCAGGAGATGGAACGTTACATCCCGATTTACACCTTATCTTTGTGGATGAAGTTCTTGGATTATTTAAGCTTGTAGGTATACCCGATGTTGTTGTTAAGAGGAAGGTATTCCCTTTATCATTGAAGGGAGGTGCATTGACATGGTATAGGCTATGTGATGATACGAGATCGTCGAACTATAAATGATTGAAGTTGGAATTTCACCAGAAGTTCTATCCTATGCATCTTGTTCATCGTGATCGTAATTACATATATAATTTCTGGCCTCGCGAAGGAGCAAGCATCGCTCAAGCTTGGGGAGGCTTATGTCAATGTTATATTCATGCCCCAATCATGAGCTCTCAAGAGATATGATTATTCAAATTTTTTATGCTCGGCTTTCTCTCAATGATCGCACCATGCTCGATACTTCCTGTGCTGGTTCTTATATGCTGAAGACTATTGAATTCAAGTGGGACTTATTGGACAGAATTAAACGCAACTCTGAATATTGGGGTTCCGACGATGGTAAGGAGTCAGGTATGACACCTAAGTTTGATTGTGTTAAATCTTTTATGGATACCGATGCTTTTCGTGTATTTAGCGCTAAATATGGACTTGACTCTGAGATAGTAGCTGCCTTTTGTGAATATTTTGCTACTCACGTTGATCTCCCTAAGGAGAAGTGCTTTAAATATAATCCTCCCGTTGAAGTCAAAGTAGTTGCACCTGTTATAGTTGAAGAAAATACTAGCTCTTATAATGATCCTATTGTTCCTACTACTTATGTTAAGAAACCACCTTTTCCTGTTAGGATAAAGGATCATGCTAAAGCTTCAACTATTGTTCGTAAGAGTAATACTAGAACTTATACACCCCCTGAGCAAATCAAAGTTGAACCTAGTATTGCTACGGTTAAAGATCTATTGGATAATAATATAGATGGGCATGTTATTTACTGCTGTGATGAAACTGCTAATATTGCTAGACCCGATGCTAAGATACATAGACCTGTTGTAGGCATGACTGTTATTTCTGTTAAAATAGGAGATCATTGTTATCATGGCTTATGTGATATAGGTGCTAGTGCTAGTGCAATACCTATTTCCTTATATAGAGAAATTATGCATGATATTGCACCCACTGAGTTAGAAGGTATTGATGTTACAATTAAGCTTGCCAATAGAGATACTATTGCACCAGTTGGGATTGTTAGAGATGTTGAAGTCTTGTGTGGGAAAGTTAAATATCCTGCTGATTTTCTTGTTCTTGGTTCCCCACAAGATGACTTTTGTCCCATTATATTTGGTAGACCCTTCTTGAATCTTTAAATGCTAGGATTGATTGTGAAAAGGATATTGTTACAATTGGCTTAGGGGATATGTCTCATGAGTTTAATTTTGCTAAGTTTCATAGACAACCCCGTGATAACGAATCACCTAGTAAGGATGAGATTATTGGTCTTGCTTCTAGTGTCGTGCCTCCTACTATTCCGTTATAACAATATTTGCTAGACCATGAAAATGATATGTTAATGGATTAAAGAAGGGAAATAGATAAAGTATTCCTTCAACAGGGTCCTATTCTGAAACACAACTTACCTGTTGAAATCCTAGGGGATGCCCCTCCACCCAAGGGTGATCCCGTGTTTGAGCTTAAACCTTTACCTGGTAATCTTAAATATGCTTATCTTGATGAAAGAAGATATATCCTGTTATTATTAGTGCTAACCTTTCAGAGAAAGAAGAGGAAAGATTATTGAAAACTCTGAAAAAGCACCGTGCTGCTATTGGATATACTCTGGATGATCTTAAAGGCATTAGTCCCACTCTATGTCAACACAAAATTAAAATGGAGAAAGATGCCAAACCAGTTAGAGATCCTCAATGACGGTTAAATCCTAAGATGAAAGAAGAGGTAAGAAAGGAGATACTAAAGCTCCTTGAGGCAGGTATAATTTATCCCGTTGCTAATAGTGATTGGGTGAGTCCTGTCCATTGCGTTCCTAAAAAGGGAGGTATTACTGTTGTTCCTAATGATAAAGATGAATTGATCCCACAAAGAATTATTACAGGTTATAGGATGGTAATCGATTTCCGTAAATTAAATAAAGCTACTAAGAAAGATCATTACCCTTTACCTTTTATTGATCAAATGCTAGAAAGACTATCCAAACATACACATTTCTGCTTTCTAGATGGTTATTCTGGTTTCTCTCAAATACCTGTGTCAGCGGAAGATCAATCAAAAACTACTTTTACTTGCCCTTTCGGTACTTTTGCTTATAGACGTATGCCTTTTGGTTTATGTAATGCACTTGCTACCTTTCAAAGATGTATGATGGCTATATTCTCTGACTTTTGTGAAAAGATTTGTGAGGTATTAGTGGATGATTTCTCCGTTTATGGATCCTCTTTTGATGGTTGCTTGAGCAACCTTGATCAAGATTTGCAGAGATGTGAAGACACTAGTCTCGTCTTGAATTGGGAAAAGTGCCACTTTATGGTTAATGAAGGCATTGTCTTGGGGCATAAAATTTCTGAAAGAGATATTGAAGTTGATAGAGCTAACGTTGATGCTATTGAAAAGATGCCATGCCCCAAGGACATAAAAGGTATAAGAAGTTTCCTCGGTCATGCCAGTTTTTATAGGAGGTTCATTAAGGACTTTTCTAAAATCTCCAGGCCTTTGACTAATTTATTGCAAAATGATATTCCTTTTGTCTTTGATGATGATTGTGTAGAAGCATTTGAAATACTTAAGAAAGCTTTGATCACTGCACCTATCGTTCAACCACCTGATTGGAATTTACCCTTTGAAATTATGTGTGTGCTAGTTATTATGCTGTAGGTGCTGTTCTAGGGCAAAGAGTTCATAAGAAATTGAATGTTATCCAGTATGCTAGTAAAACTCTTGACATTGCCCAGAGAAATTATGCTACTACTTAAAAAGAATTTTTAGCAGTAGTATTTGCTTGTGATAAGTCCAGACCTTATATTGTTGATTCTAAAGTTACTATTCACACTGATCATGGTGCTATTAAATATCTTATGGAAAAGAAAGATGCTAAGCCTAGACTTATTAGATGGGTTCTCTAGCTCCAAGAATTTGATTTGCATATTATTGATAGAATGGGAGCTGAGAACCCTGTTGCAGACAACTTTCCTAGGTTAGAGAATGTTCTTGATGACCCACTACCTATTGATGATAGCTTTCCTGATGAACAATTAGCGGTTGTTAATGCTTCTCGTACTGCTCCATGGTATGCTGATTATGCTAATTACATTGTTGCTAAATTTATACCACCTAGTTTCTCATACCAGCAAAAGAAAAAGTTCTTTTATGATTTAAGACATTACTTCTGGGATGACCCACACCTTTATAAAGAAGGAGTACATGGTGTTATTAGACGTTGTGTACCTGATCATGAACAGGAACAGATCCTACGCAAGTGTTACTCCGAACCATATGGAGGAAACCACGCTAGAGATAGAACTGCACATAAGGTATTGCAATCCGGTTTTTATTGGCCTACTCTCTTCAATGATGCTCGTAAGTTTGTCTTGTCTTGTGATGAATGTCAAAGAATTGGTAATATTAGTAGACGTCAAGAAATGCCTATGAATTATTCTCTTGTTATTGAACCATTTGATGTTTGGGGTTTTGATTATATGGGACCTTTTCCTGCCTCTAATGGATACACACATATTTTAGTTGCTATTGATTACGTTACTACGTGGGTAG
Organism: Aegilops speltoides; assembly: GCA_021437245.1. Classification (NCBI taxonomy): domain Eukaryota; kingdom Viridiplantae; phylum Streptophyta; class Magnoliopsida; order Poales; family Poaceae; genus Aegilops; species Aegilops speltoides. The sequence goes on along the minus strand of CM038144.1, from coordinate 195,890,589 downwards.
AAGCTATTCCAACTAGTAGTGCTCATCATAACACCTCTATTAAGATGCTTAAAGAAGTTATTTTTCTGAGGTTTGGAGTCCCTAGATATCTTATGACTGATGGTGGTTCACATTTTATTCATGGTGCTTTCCGTAAGATGCTTGCTAAGTATGATGTTAATCATAGAATTGCATCTCCTTATCACCCACAGTCTAGCGGTCAAGTAGAGTTGAGCAATAGAGAGCTCAAATTAATTTTGCAAAAGACTGTCAATAGATCTTGAAAGAATTGGTCCAAGAAACTTGATGATGCATTATGGGCCTATAGAACTGCATACAAAAATCCTATGGGTATGTCTCCGTATAAGATGGTTTATGGAAAAGCATGTCACTTACCTCTCGAACTCGAACATAAAGCATATTGGGCTATTAAAGAGCTCAACTATGACTTCAAACTTGCTGGTGAGAAGAGGTTGTTTGACATTAGCTCACTTGATGAATGGAGAACCCAAGCCTATGAGAATGCCAAACTGTTCAAAGAAAAAGTTAAAAGATGGCATGACAAAAGAATACAAAAGCATGAATTTAACGTAGGTGATTATGTGTTGCTATTCAACTCTCGTCTAAGATTGTTTGCAGGAAAACTTATCTCTAAGTGGGAAGGTCCTGATGTTATCGAGGAGGTCTATCGTTTCGGTGCCATAAAAATCAACAACTTCGAAGGCACAATTCCAAGGGTGGTGAATGGTCAAAGAATGAAACATTATATCTCAGGTAATCCTATCAATGTTGAAACTAATATTATTGAGACCGTAACCCCGGTGGAATACATAAGGGACACCTTCCAGAAAGTTTCAGACTCGAAGAAGGAATAGGTATGTGGTACGGTAAGTAAACCGACTCCAAAGCAATTCTAATGGCGATTTTTCTCCGTTTTGGAATATTTAAGAATTTTAGAAAGCAAGAAGTAATCCGGGAAGGACACGAGGCCTCCACGAGGGTGGAGGGCGCTATCGGTGTCAAAACCGGCGGATCTCGGGTAGGGGGTCCCGATCTGTGCGTCTTAGGCTGATGGTAATAGGAAGCAAGGGACACAATGTTTACCCAGGTTCGGGCCCTCTCGATGGAGGTAAGACCCTACTTCCTGCTTGATTAATATTGACGATATGAGTAGTACAAGAGTAGATCTACCACGAGATCATAGAGGCTAAACCCTAGAAGCTAGCCTATGATGATTATGATTGTAACTGTGATCGACCTTCTAAGGACCAACCTCTCCGGTTTATATAGACACCGGAGAGGGCTAGGTTTACATGGAGTCGGTTACAAGGAAGGAAATACAATATCCGGATCTCCAAGCTTGCCTTCCATGCAAAGGAGAGTCCCATCCGGACATGGGACGGAGTCTTGAGTCTTGTATCTTCACGCTTCAATAGTCCGGACGATGTATATAGTCCGGCTGTCCGGATACCCCCTAATCCAGGACTCCCTCAGTAGCCCCTGAACCAGGCTTCAATGACGATGAGTCCGGCGCGCAGTCTTGTCTTCGGCATTGCAAGGCGGGTTCCTTCTCTGAATACTCCAAGGTAATTATCGAACACTTAAAACGTGTCCAGATCTGCGTGATGATTCTCACATACCATCGTAGGGAACATAGTATAAATATGATCTGCTGGCAATCTTCATACATCGTGCCTTTGCATCGTGGCCTGGTCCAGCACAAGCCGGCGTTTCTCGCCCCACCTCGACGTGCGTTGCGAGGCGGTTTTATTGGCACGTCCTGCCAAAGCAGAGATTGTGTTCCTCTTATTACGGGATCTTCCATCAATATGGGTGAGGGAGTCCTGGACTAGGGGGTGTCCGGATAGCCGGACTATCATCATCGGCCAGACTCTAAGACTAGGAAGATACAAGATTGAAGACTTCGTCCCGTGTCCGGATGGGACTTTCCTTGGCGTGGAAGGCAAGCTTGGCGACACGGATATGTAGATCTCCTACCATTGTAACCGACTCTGTGTAACCCTAGCCCTCTCTGGTGTCTATATAAACCGGAGGGTTTTAGTCCGTAGGACACAACCATTACATCAATCATACCATAGGCTAGCTTCTAGGGTTTAGCCTCCTTGATCTCGTGGTAGATCCACTCTTGTACTACCCATATCATCAATATCAATTAAGCAGGAGTAGGGTTTTACCTCCATCGAGAGGGCCCGAACCTGGGTAAAAACATCGTGTCCCTTGTCTCCTGTTACCATCCGCCTAGACGCATTGGGACCCCTACCGAGATCCGCCGGTTTTGACACCGACATTGGTGCTTTCATTGAGAATTCCTCTGTGCCGTCACCGATAGGAAGGATGCCTCTTCCCGTCTTTAAAGACGGTATCTTCGCCAAAGGAGCCTTGGCTGCCGGCCAAACTATCCGGCTGGGTGTTTTCCTCATGACCGCCTGTTCGGCCACCGCTTCAGCAATGACCTCTCGAGCCATCGAAAGCAATCTTCACGTCAACTCGGAATTCGCCGAGTAGTTGGATCCAATAGAGCTCTCGTCCGTAAACGAGCTCTTGGACCGCATCGCCGCCCTGGGAGTCGCTACTGACTACAATCAGATTGGGCTTAAAACCGATCTGAGAGAGATTAACTCTCCCCAGGTTACCCACCATGTTGTGGTGGTAGAGGAACAACGCGGTGACTCTCCTCCTGTATTGAAAACTAGTCATGTCCGCACTCCCGAACCCTCTATGCCGGATTCCCGCGGAGGGACGGACTTTGATCGAGCACTGAACCTAAAGTCAGGCATCGGACCGGACGCGTTGGATAACGTCCAGCAATCCAAGCTTCCAAATTTGGAAACTTTTCGGCCCTTGAGCCTCGAGATGGGTAGGGTTCCGGACTTAATTCCACCCACCCACCTAGACATATGCGATCTATCTCAAATCCAGCAAGAGCCCGCTGAAACAGTACATCACTACTGGGCCAGATTCCTCCTGGTTATGCACAGGATAAAGGACTGCCGTGAGGAAAACGTAATTTCAATTTTCTGCAATAATTGCACGGACAAGGGGATCTTGAACGCCGTCAGTCGTCGTGAAATTACACGCTTCGCCGACCTGGCGTCCATAGTACAAAAGTACTGTGCGATGGAGAGTTTCTGGAAAACCGAAACTAAGTTTTGGGACAACCCGGCCCCGAATACAACCCTAGTCTGAAACAAAAGGGTGCATCACACTCAGGCACCAGGTACAAAAACCAAAAAGAAAAAACCCCATAAAGGGCACGGAACCATACTGGAGGGTTGGCTCAACGGACCCTGTAAAATTCATAGTACAGAAGGCGCCACTCCAACACAAAGCCTCCGAGCATGTTGGATACTGCGGCAGGTGGCCAAAAGTGGCGAAGAGCTTCTAGCCTCGGAGAGCACTCCAACAATACCAGTATGGTGTCAACAGTCTTCGAGACTTTCGCATCAAACAATATGCGAAAACCAACAATCCGCAGCCTCGCCGAAGTCTACCAAGTAGCAACAACAAATCCATGGAGTGACACGGCCATCACCTTTAACGCCAGCAACGAACCTAAATTCCGAACAGCCCGAGCACCAGCCGCATTGGTCCTCAGTCCAATAGTGGACGGCTTTCATCTTACCAAGGTACTCATGGATGGCGGCAGCGACTAAACCTCATCTCGAGAAACTCTTCAAAAAATGGAAATAGGCGGGAGCCGCATTGGCGAAGCAACACAACCTTTAGAGGAATAATCCCTAGCGAGAAGCGCCTGCACAGCAAAAAATCACACTTGATGTGGTGTTATTTCACGGACAATTACAGTCGAAGAGGTCACGTTCCATGTGGCCCCGTTCAGCAGCGGATATCACGCTATCTTAGGACGAGAGGCATTCACAATTTTTCAAGCCATACCCCATTACGGGTACATGAAGCTTAAGATGCCTGGGCCCGGCGGAATAATCACTCTCGTTAGTGATCCGGACATAGCACTCCGTACCGAAAACAAGACAGCCGCATTAGCCCTGGAGGCACTATCCGAAGCCCTAGCAGCGGAGGAACTCACTACGCTGCGCTCTACGGTGAATAGGGACGATGTGATACTCGATAAAAGATCCAAGTCCACCTCCTTTAAACCAGCGGATGAAATAGTCAAATTCCAGGTCCATCCAACGGACCCAACAAAGACGGCCTCCATCGGGGCATAGTTGAACCCTGATGTAGATGCCGCACTCGAGAATTCGCCGGAAAATTGGGACATCTTTGCACGGCACCCTTGAGATATGCCAGAATCCCACGCAGATGGCGAACACAGCCTAAACATCCTAAAAGATTCAAGCCATCAAACAGGCTCTTGGCGATTTTCCAACCCAAAAGACAGGCAATGGGAGAAGAGCTAGCCAAACTACTGGAAGCCGGATTCATCAGAGACATCAAACATCCGGACTGGCTAGCAAACCTGGTAATGGTACCAAAGAAGGACAAATCCTGGCGCCTATGCGTCGATTTCAAAGACCTCAACAAGGCCTGCCCAAAGGATCCCTTCCCCCTTGCCCGCATCGACCAAATAATCGATGCTACTGCAGGGCACGATTCATTGTGCTTCCTCGATGCATACTCCGACTACCATCAAATCAAGATGGCGGAGGCGGACCAAGCCGCAACGTCATTCATCACTCCATATGGACCATTTTGCTTCAACACGATGCCCTTTGGACTCAAAGACGCCGGCGCAACATATCAGCGCATGATTCAGACATGTCTGGCTACCCAGATCGGCAAAACAGTAGAGGCATACGTAGACGACGTAGTCGTCAAAACCAGACACGTCGAAACTCTATTAGACGACTTGAGGCTCACATTCAACAACCTCCGAGCATATGACATTAAGCTGAATCCGGAAAAATGCGTTTCCGGCGTACCAGCCGGAAAGCTCCTGGGCTTCATTGTATCCAGTAGAGGAATTGAAGCAAACCCAGCCAAGATCCGAGCTCACACAGCTGGATATTCAAAAGACCTCAAACAAATACAAAATTGATTTGGATGCGTGGCGGCTCTAAGCCGCTTTATCTCCGTTTGGGAGAAAAGGCATTGCCCTCTATCGCCTCCTCGGTATCGAACACTTCGTGGACGGATGCTGCCACCGCCGGACTCGAAGAAATAAAAGCCATATTGGTAACAAATCCGGTCCTGGCTGCGCCTAACCTGGGCGAACCAATGTTGTTATACATTGCGGCAACACATCAAGTTGTAAGCGCGGTACTCGTTGTCGAACGAGAAACAGAAGGGCATAAATTCCCTCTTCAAAAACCAGTGTACTACGTGTCCACTGTCTTAACTCCCTGCAAGTCCTGTTACCCGCACTATCAAAAGATAGCGTACGCGGTGTTCATGGCATCCCGGAAGCTCCGACACTACTTTCAAGAGTGTTCGATAACAGTTGCCTCCGAAGTGCCCCTCAACGACATCATAAACAACCACGACGCGACGGGCAGGATTGCAAAATGGGCCATTGAGCTCTTACCATTTGATATAACTTACAAACCTCGGCGAGCTATAAAGTCACAAGTCCTGGCTGACTTTGTCGCTGAATGGTCTGAAGCCGAACTCCCTAAAGAGTACGTCGCATACTCCAACTGGATTATGCATTTCGACGGCTCCAAAATGTTGGCCGGCTTGGGGGCTGGCGTCGTATTGACGTCCCCAACCGGGATCTGATCAATCGTGCCGAGATAATGTACACGGACTCCAACAATGCAGTCGAATACGAGGCCCTCCTACATGGCCTCCGGATGGCAACCTCCATGGGCATTCAACGCCTAGAGGTGCGCGGGGATTCAAACCTTGCAATATCCCAAGTAAATGGAGACTTTGACGCCAAGGATCCGAAAATGGCAGCCTATCGTAACACTGTCCTAAAAATGTCAGCTCGGTTCGAGGGACTCGAATTCCACCACGTAGCCCGGGATAATAACCAAGCAGCCGACGTATTGGCACACATCGGCGTGAAACGCGACGCCGTCCCTCCAAACATCTTCCTGGAACGGATTTTCAAGCCATCCGTACTATGGGAAGAGGAGTCCAGAAATAACAACCCGGAAGCAACCGCACCACCCAACTCAGAACAGTCTGACATAATCGGCGGTTCAGCCGATGAAATAACGCGTTCAGCCCACGAAATAATGGCAGTAATTGCCCCGTGGACAGAACCATTCCTAGCCTACTTGATTAGGCAGGAACTTCCCGAAGACCAAAACGAGGCTCGCTGAATAGTTCGGCGGTCTAAAGCCTACAAGGTCCATGAGGGGGAACTTTACAAGAAAAGCACAACCGGAGTCCTTCAAAGGTGTATCTCCGAAGAGGAAGGGCGAAACCTTCTTACTGAAATTCATGCCGGACTAGGCGGACACCACGCCGCAGCCCGGGCCCTTGTAGGCAAGGCATTCCGTACAGGATTTTATTGGCCGACGGCCCGGGCAGATGCTCAGGACTTAGTCCAAAGATCGTCGGTTGTCGCTCTGTGCTAATCGAGCCATATGCCACCTACCACCCTCAAAACTATACCCATTACCCGCCGTTCGCGATGCAGGGGCTTGACATGGTTGGACCCCTTAAAGGGGGAACCCACAAGCAAAGGTACCTATTGGTCATGGTGGACAAATTCACCAAATGGATAGAGGCCAAGCCAGTTAAAACGGCAGAGTCCAGACCAGTGATAGACTTCATATCCGGGGTAGTACACCGTTATGGCGTCCCCCATAGCATCATCACCGATAACGGCACGAATTTCACGGGCGATGAGGTCAAACTCTGGTGCAAAATTATGGGCATCAAGATCGATTATGCTTCAGTCTATCACCCTCAAACCAACGGTCAAGTTGAGCGAGCAAATGGTGCGATAATGAGTGGCATTAAGCCCGGACTAGTGCGGTCCCTTACGAAATCTAACACGCCTTTGGGTAGAGGAGCTTGACTCCGTACTCAGGGGCTACTGCACCATGCCGAACCGTACTACCGGATTCACACCATTCTTCATGGTATACGGCGCAGAGGCAGTTTTGCCCTGCGACATAATTCATGACTCACCTCGAGTGCGCATGTACGAAGAAAGAGAAGCCGAGCTGGATCGGCAGGACAACTTGGACACATTGGAGGAAGAACGCGATGTGGCAAAGGCTCGTTCCGCATTCTATCAGTAGCAGGCTCGAAGATATCAAAGTAGATAAGTACGGGCTAAAACCTACAATGTTGGCGAACTAGTTCTACGCCTGCCGGACAAGAAAAAGGACAAGCTCAAACCCAAATGGGAAGGTCCCTTCATTATCGATCAAGTCCTAACCGGCGGAGCATACCGTCTGCAAAATGCATCGGACAACCGACTCGAGCCAAACCCATGGAACGCAGCCCGCCTCCGAAGATTCTACGCCTAGCGCCGGACAAAGAGTTCGTCTCCTTCCTCCATTCAAATTTTTACACTTCGTCTGTCTTTCATTTCTCTCTTTTCTCTCACCTTTTTCATAAAGGCCATTAAAAGCCTATTCGCGCATCGCTCACACACACTTGATGTGCTTTCCGCACTCATTATACCTGGGGGCTTCTATACCAGAAGCTTAATTATACGGGCTTCATGCCCAGCACATGTGTCAAACTTCCACATGTACCTTTTATTCACCATTATATGCATCGATATGACTTAAGTTTTGGCCAAGCTGGGTTGCTGGCTCTGTGCTTACCCTACATTCCCGATCGTTCGGCTAGGAGGTAAAGGAGCACCTCTGCGATTATTCTTCTGGTCACGGATGTGTACCTCAGAATGGGTGAAGCCGAAAGCTAGCGTTCTTAAGGGAATATTCGGTCGGTGACTCGAAAGATGATTTTTTATGTATTTATTTATCTGCCCCCAGATGTTTTCCTGCTCTTTTCGCAGTCCGGACATGCACTTTAGGGCATGCCTCCCAGGGAAAGGAACCCCTAACGGAACTATTCTCCCTGGAAGATGTTTCTTACTAACCATGTAATATAACATAATTAGTTGGGCACTTGTCTGATAAAGCACTAATGACCCCTACACCTGGTCTCCATGCATGCCCCGGTTTTTTCCTAACCGAGAAGGTATTCGGACACATTCCGGACTTTAGGGTCCCGAGGTTAAAGCGAAAAGGTCGGCAAAGACAAACGATCTACAATCCGGCTAGAAGGCATTTTACATGTCATTTTAAATACATCGTCAAATTGACTGACTGTACTCCTCAATCCCGTCTAACAGGCTGTCTAATTTACAGTCCCGTTGGGAAAACTTAGCAGCCAACTCTACTTGGCCGTACACTAAGCTCACAGGGATCTCCTTCCCATCGGGCCCCACAGGTCCGACCTCGGCCATGTGGTTTGGATCTGCCTTCTTGTACCACGTCTTCACCATGGCCCAGGCCTCCCTGGCACCTTGACGGCAGGCTGATATATTCCATAAGCGGAAGCGCTGCCGTGCTCCCTGAAGCTTCTCCGCAAGCTCTCCAAGGCCCTCGGGTAGGGAGAGGGACGGCCATAAGGCCTGGACGACGCCGCTCATCGACTACCGAACACGTTCGAGCAGCTGCACCAGCTCGGGAAGTTGATTACTCGTCGAGACGGGCATCTCCTCCGCAGGGCGACCTGTGAGCACACCTACAGACATATATCTGTCAATTGACTTCCTCGCCGAACTCTTATTTTCAAAGGAGTTCGCTCAAGCACTTACTATAGATGCCGCGACGAAGCCGTTGATTCTCCTTCATGGAGCCAGACAGCTCGGCCCGAACACCCTTCAGCTCTTCCCCAAGCTGGGTGTGGGCATCCTCGAGTTTATTCCTCTCCTGCTGCACCTTCATAAGCACCCTCTTGCCGGCCTTCAGCTGACGCAGTAGGTGTTGCTTGTCCGGATCTAGTCCGACACCATCTGCAATATCATTGTCACACTTACACACACGCCGCACACCGCTTATCTTTTTGAAATAATGTGTTACCAGGAGGGGTCTCTGTGTCTCCTCCTGCGGCAGCAAGTGCGGCCTCAAGTTGGTCCTTGCACTCTTGTAGCTCCTGGGACAATCGGGTATTCTTCTCTGTAAGATCCTGCACATTAAAAGATCCTTAAATCAGTTATTTTAACTACTTTAAGTCTCGGGGGCTACTGGCATATACCGCTATTATAATCCCTTACCAGTATGTCTTTTACGTACTGCTCTGTGGCTCTGGTTAAACCATCTCGAGCAGCACGGAGGTGCGCGTCTCCTACGTTAAAGGCATTCAACTCCTCAGGGGAGAGACACGCGTCACGAAAAACTGTCCGGCGGCGCCTATGGTTCATGGCGCTCTCCACCTCAGACCTGGTGGCGGACAGCCTGTCGGCATCCTCCGTTGGAGGAGTATCCGGCTCGCGCCTTGCGCTCGCCTACCCCTCTGGACCAGGCGGTGGAGCCTGGCTGGCGGAGGCTTGGGTGGCCACCTCGCCGGGAACAGTCCGACGAGCGCTCTTTCTCCTGAAAAAGTCATGAGCATTAATACACCCCCTAGGAACCTTTTCCTAAAATAACGGTCGCAAGTTATGCCGTTGCGGTGACGTTTCGATTTGCACCGCACCCCTCTTCCGCCTGCAGGGTCGAACTGACCCTTGTTGATTAGCCGCCGCGGGTTTGGCTTGCCGCCTTGAAGGCACCTCCTGCAAGACACCGTTGTATACAGTGGTCAGAAATGCGCAAGGATAAAATAATGGTGTTAGGACTTCGTTCATAAGTACCTGGGAAGCCGGCCACAAACCGGGGTAGTCAGCCGTAATGGCGACTAGAGCATTGTCCATGCTGAGCTGGTGGAACACCCCGTCGATTAGCTCCACCTTTATGTCCGGATCCTCTTCGGAGGCCGGATCAAGGGATCTTCCTGGATCCTCGGGTTGTGGAGCCGGACTATGTATGCCCTCCACATCCCGACGCAGCTCCTGCGTCGAAATCGCAAAGTAAGGTACTTAAACTTTGAAGGCATGGGTTGGATAAATAAAATGTCCGCTTACCCAGCGCTGAGGCTTGTTCATGGAGAACCCGTTCAATGGGCTTGTCTGGAGGAAGTCCTCCTTCTCCCCCTTGTACAGGCCGGACAGAATCTTCACCAGATCTTCTGCCAATTCCGGCCCTTTGCGGCCATGACGGGTGGCATCATTTTCCCCGTTACAATCCCACATGGGATGGCCCCTGTATTGCAGTGGCTGCACCCCCCGCATTATGCACGTGGCCATGACTCCAATCATGGTCAATCCGGAATGGGCCAGCAACCTTATCCGACCCATCAAATAATGGACGCCCTTGTCTTCCTCTAGTTGAGGGCTCCACGGGCGCCAACTTTGGCGTTTCTTCAGAGGAGCCCCGCAGAACTCTGGGAGGCTGATCCGAACTGGGTCCGGCAGTGGAGCGTCTTCTATGTAAAACCATTCCGAAGGCCAGTCTTCGGATGCCTTCTTTGGGGTTCCGGATGGATATCCGGTCCCAGCGATGCGCCATATTTCGGCACCGCCCACTTGATATATTGACCCCTCGTGAGAGCGGGGTACGAGGCAGAATAGCCTCTTCCACAGCGCAAAATGGGGCTCGATGCCCAGGAATAGCTCGCAAAGAGCTACAAAACCTGCGGTATGCAGAATAGAGGCGGGCGTGAGGTGATGGAGCTGGAGTCCGTAGAACTCCAGGAGCCCGCGGAGGAACGGATGTACAGGAAATCCGAGCCCCCTTATTAGATAGGGGACAAAGCACACCCGCTCTCCTTTAGAGGGGCTAGGGGTGGCCTCTGCTTGCTTCCCACCTTTGTAGGTGGCCAGCCCGGCTCGAACCGGGACCATAAAGGCCGGAGGGAGATATCCCTCCGCTTGGAGCTTCACTAGCTCGTTGTGCGGAACTGAACATCTCCTCCAATCTCCTGGCGGAGGGCTGGGAGCGCGAGAGGAGGAGCTGCCTCGACGGTCCATGATGGAATGGGTTTTCGGTCAGAAGCACTCCGATGAGTACTTGCGGAAGGAGGATGGTGTGATTTGGATCTAGATTCTTATCTCTCTTATAGACAGATTATTGGCGCAGCTAGGGGGTAAAACATAAAAGATACCCTGGCTTTTCGCATTCGTGCGACGCGTGGAAGAGGGCCATTATTGGGCGTGGAAGCCAAGGAGCGCAACATTTGTAACGGAGCCGGACGCTATTCGGCAAACACATGGAAGTTGGAGGAGAACCAGCCTTGCAATGCCGAAGACTATATACGCGCTGGACTTATCGTCATTGAAGCCTGGTTCGGGGGCTACTGAGGGAGTCCTGGACTAGGGGGTGTCCGGATAGCCGGACTATCATCATCGGCCGGACTCTAAGCCTATGAAGATACAAGATTGAAGACTTCTTCCCATGTCCGGATGGGACTTTCCTTGGCGTGGAAGGCTAGCTTGGCGAAACGGATATGTAGATCTCCTACCATTGTAACCGACTCTGTGTAACCCTAGCCCTCTCCGGTGTCTATATAAACCGGAGGGTTTTAGTCCGTAGGACACAACCATTACAACAATCATACCATAGGCTAGCTTCTAGGGTTTAGCCTCCTTGATCTCGTGGTAGATCCACTCTTGTACTACCAATATCATCAATATCAATCAAGCAGGGAGTAGGGTTTTACCTCCATCGAGAGGGCCCGAACCTGGGTAAAAACATCGTGTCCCTTGTCTCCTGTTACCATCCGCCTAGACGCACAGTTCGGGACCCCCTACCCGAGATCCGCCGGTTTTGACACCGACAATGGGCATGCGCAACCCCACGATGACCGTTGGCATGAATCCGTGTGTTTTTAGATAAGCCTCAAGCGGTCACGCTGAGGACTCTTGATATTCACCCTCTTTATAAAGGGGCCGAGGCCTATGCCTCTTTTCCACCTCCCTCGCGCCTTCTCGCACCTCGAGTTCTAACACCCGAGACCTATGCTCCGACACCCCAGATCCTCCAATATGTCCGGATCCAACCCTCAAGGCCGGTGGGTGGCCTCCTCGATCCAAGAGGAGGACATTGCGAGGCTTAGGGAGGCCGGATATCTGACCGCCAACGTCTAGCACAGGCTTCCTGCTCCAGGGCAGGTCATCCCTACGCCAGAGCCCAATGAGAGCGTCGTGTTTGTTCCTCACTTCCTTCGCGGCTTGGGCCTCACCCTCGATCCCTTTGTGAGGGGGCTCATGTTCTATTACGGGTTGGATTTTCATGGTCTAGCTCCAGACGCTATCCTCCATATCTCGTCGTTCATTATTGTGTGCGAGGCTTTTCTCCACGTCACTCCACACTTCGGCTTATGGCTCAAGACATTTAATGTGAAGCCGAAGATGATCGAGGGGCGACATGTGGAGTGCGAAGGTGACATAATAAGCAGGAACGCTGATGCCCCATGGCCAGAGGGTTCTTTCTCCCGAAGGGCCTAACCAGGATTCCCTTTTGGTTTGGCGCCCAACAATTCCTTGGGGCCTTCCTCCGGAATGATGGAGAGGAAATTCCCGGCCTCATAAGAGGGCACCGAATGGCCTTGGGGTGGTTAAAGCCCTAATTGGCCCGGGAGGCCCACCTTTGCCCCGGGGAATGGAAGGCGGGGGGCGATGCCGGGGACAACCACTTTTGGAGGGCGGTTGAAGGTCCCCTTAATAAGGCGGTGCTTTCAAAAAATTTTTCCGGGACAAACGGTTTGAAAAACAATTTAAATTTTGGGTTTAAGGTATTTTAAAATACCTTTTTTAAAGTTTAAGGCCTCGCTTGGTTTTAATATATAGTAACCCGAAATTACCGCCCTTGGCTTAAATTTGGGATATAATTGGGGTGTTAAGTAAAAAAATGCATAATCCATTTTGATCCAAATGTTTCCCTTGGTTCCAAATTAAGGAGGTTGATCATTAGCCGAACTAAGGAAGGCGGGCTAATAGTTAAAATTTCCATTTTAATGGAAGAAAATGGGGGGCTAATATTAACTAGCCCCTGGTTCTGCTGCCTGGAAACCCGGGGTGGAACTTAAAGAAGGGAAAAGCTCGGAATCCTGAAAGGCCTAAAGAATTAGAATGTCTTCAAGGGTTGAAAAGTTTGTTGAAATGCCGGTGGAGTTTTAAATTTCCCTTGAGGTTCTCCTTAAAAAAGAGCAATAGGTAGTTCCCGGCCAAAGGCCTTAAGCCAAAGGAATTGGAATGAAGGCGGAAAAAGGGGGAGCCCCAACATTTGGAAAAGCCTGGGATTACTAGGATTTAAGGCCAAACCGGTGGCCCTTGAACAATTCCGGAAAGGTAAATTGGACCTTTTTAAGGAAAAGGGTAAAGAATGGGCCTTTCCATTTAAACCCCATTTCGGCCGGCCGTTAATTAAAATGGTGAAATGGCCAATAAGGCGGTTCCCTTGTTGGGTTCGATAACCCATTTTGGCAAGGGCCTAAAAGGTTTACCTTTGGGTTTAAAGAAACCTTTTGGGGCGGGAATATAAAAGGTTTAACTGCATTAAGGGTTTGCCTTGGTTTGCCCTTTAAAGGGTTTATTGGGAATGTTATAGGAAAAAAAACTCAGTAGGGAGGCCAAGTGCCGGATGGGCCAAAAGATAAGGGCCCGCTTTGGGGCCGCCAAAGGGTTTAAAAAGTGTGGGGTAAATTAAATATTTAAAACCAATGGTTTTTTGGGATTAACCATATTTATCCCTTTCAAGTTTTATTGGGCTGCGGGCCGTTAATTATTTTAACCGGAAGTTCGTAATTTTGGTTTAGGCCCCTCTTAAATCCGGGCTAAAAAATTGCTTAACCTGAAAGGGCCTTGGTTCCTTAAGGGGTGATGCCACGGAACGGGCAATCCTTTAAGTTTAAAGTTAGGCCATAAGTCGGTGGGGCCGTTGGCCCCGGGTAACCGTCTTCCAACAATGCTGAATAGGCTCCTTTAAGGAGTCCCGATTTGGAAGATGTTCTTTTCCCTTCGGAGTTTTGGGGGCGAATGTTACCTTTCCCCGGCGATGGATCCTGCCGGAAGGCTTCCGCCCGGTATCACCCCTTCAAAGGTGGTATTGCTTTTTTGATTGGATGGGCCTTATCCCCAATTCCGGACAACGCCCGGTATATTAAATTGAGACTTTGCCGGTCCATGAGGGCGTGGGTGAGATGGTATCCCGATTATTGGGTCAAGCACCAAGGCCTTCGATCCTTCCAAACAGCCGGTCCGGGATTCAAGGTGATCGGACAAGCCATCCGGAGTTAGGTGAGGGTAATGGGGACTCTATAATTAGCGCTTTTTGGCGGCTTCGGTGCCTTTCTTCGGGATGTGGAGTCGCGGGATCATGTTTCTGTTTTTACCCTGGGGAATTTTTTTTCTTCCCCGGGTTTAATGGCCAGGTTCATCCTCGCTTCACCCGTGTTTTCCTTCCCTTGTGTTCGGCGGTTTAATTTTCCACTGGGCTTGAAGACCCTCCACTCTTCGGCGTGGTGGTTCGGGTTTTTTCCGGGTGAAGGAATTTGGCATAAGTCCGTCCAAGACTCTTTCCGCAGACGGTCCCTCTTTTGCCTTTAATGGCTTTTTGCCGAATGGGAGAGCCCATGAACCGGCGTTTTCTTGTGTTGTCCGGCTTCTTCCTTGTTTTGGGTTTGTTTTTTACGCCGGGCTTTCCCGGCCATCCCTTATCTCGGATGTTGGGGATAGCTGGTGCCTTTCTGCCAACCAGCTATCTTCACCCGGAAAGCGGGTCATAAGACTTTTGGCTGCCATTGTCCTTGGCTTTTTTTGGCCAAGGTTGCGGGAACCACTTAAATGTGGTCGGTTTGAATGCCGCTAAAGCTTGCATCCGGACAATTAACAATTTGATTCTTCTTAGTGAGGAATCTATTCCAAAGCTTAGGCGGACTCTCCGGGTTGTTGGATTATGTGACTTAAATTCATCCGGGAGGCCGGCATAAGTCCCTTTGAAAATTGGCCCTGGCGCCCCTCGAGTTCCTCCCAACTCCCAATTGAATTTTCGTGGAGGCTTTTCAACCAAAGGTCGGCTGGTCCCTTAGTTTGAGGGGGTATTTGATGGCGTGGAGGTCATCCCCACGGCCATGTGTATATGTAGGATAAAATTCATCCGGACCCCGGTCTGTTCCGTCGGTAATGCCTCTATATTCCCTTTTTAAAACCTTGTGGAAATTCATGGTCCGATTTCTTCTTGGGAAGCAGGGGGTGGGCAGCCCGTCCGTCCGGGGTGTTGGGCATCCGCCGGCCTTGTTGTGTCCGGTTTATTTTCCGGTATTTGGATTGATATGATCTTTTGTGACCATAGTCCCCCGGGTGTGTCCTTTAGATCCGTAATGGACCAGGCCGGGCCGGTTTTTATCCGGTGTTTACAAAATCATGCCGGGCGCGGTAGCCGCCTTTGCGGTTTATGGGTGGTACGCCCGGCCTCCGGTCGTGTTATTCTTTGGTGGAACTACCGGTCCAATTTGGCGGAGCTTTGCTTTTGGATAGTTTTTGTAGGCGATCGTCACCGTTTCTTTCTTATGTCTAGCACTTTATTCCATCTGGATTAACATTTCGTTGGGTTTTTAGGTGGCTTATGCTTTTTAGACTTTTGCGGGGCCATAAGCTTTCGGAGGTTATCTCGTTTTTGGTTTCCGGGATGATGAATGCGTCCATCCGGCTTTTGTTCTTGCCCGGGGCAGTTTGATGAACTTCGCCCCTGGGATCTTGTGATCGGTGTCTACTCCGGGTTTGTTTGGCATGACCTTGCCTTTGGAGTTGGCGGGTGTCGATCTTTCAAAGCGCCTTATTGCTATTCTTTTCCTTCTTTGGACTTTGGCGGGCGTGCGCCGCATTTTGGCTTTTCCGGGTTTTATCTTCCGGATTGTCACCGCCGTCCTCCTTGGGTATTCCACCATGTATATATTCGTGGGGGTAGTAGTCCGGCCCTCGGAGATTTCAATCTTCTCCTGATCGCCGTCCATAACCCGATGCCTTGAGTTGAAGCCAAGCATGTCGGTTAAATCATCGACCGGGCAATGAAGTGGGTGGTGGGTGGGGCCGAATTCCTTGTTCCTTCCCACTCGAGCCGGACATAGTTCAGCCAAACCTCCGACAAAGAGAGAACTTTAATGAGTTACATGTCGCCAAAGGGTGAGGCCGGAAGATATCCCAAGCGATAAACTCCATTACCGGAGGCCAAACCAGGCCTTCCGGGGGCTCGGGGCCGGACGGAACCTGCAACCGGATTGAGTCCGGGGTTGGAGTCCAGCCTTTTAGAAGTGAGGGGTTGTTGGCTCTGGCCGATGAGATATCTTTAGCGAGCCCTTCCACCATCCCTCCTTGCTACCTCCGCTTCCCGTCCCGCACCTCCCCGCCAATGGGCCAGATCCGTTGGTTTTCGCAAGAGAAGGGAAGGCCCCGAAGAGGATCTTCCCCCTTCCTCCGGGAAAACGGCCGCCTCGCGGAGGGGTGGTGTGGAGGGCGCCGAGGCCATGGGTTGACGCCGCCACCGATTCCCATTGCCCTTTCGCCGGATCGAGGGGTCTAAAGGCCCCACCGAGTGGCATCGCCGAAGGTGCCCCGGGGATCCGGCGGTGCGCCTTCCCGGGAGTTCAGCCGGGGCCTCTCGTGAGCTCGTGGCTTGCCACCATGCCTCCTGGTCTTGGATTCGCCTCCCTTCCTTCCCCTTGAGATCCCCCAGGGGCCGACGAGCGGTGCAGATTTTGGGCCTTTCATTACCGGCGGAAGGGTCGAATTCCCGCTCCCGGGCAGGTCTACGACCCGGTGGGGCGAGATCGCCCGGTCTGCGGGCGGGTGGCGCCCCGAATCCACCTCGAAAATGGCAAATCCCGGTGTTTCTTCAAGGTTTGACGCGGAGGGCGCCTGGGGCGTTTGCCCAGGAGGGTGGCCGGGACCTGCCGGCGAGGACTAGGCTCGCCAACAGCTTCCCAGCCTCCCAAAGGGAGGTGTGGGAGGATCGCGATTCCGCCCAGCTTTTTGACCCTAGAGGCGGCGGCGGCCCGACCCCGAGCTTGCCGCTTCTTGGAGAACCGGGCCGCTGCCGCCCACTAATCTAGGGGTTCGCGGTGCTGGCCCACCCTTGGTTGGTGGCGCTTTGCGAGGCGCATGTAGTTAGCGCTTTTAGGACCACCCTTTTGTTCCTGGGGAATAAGAACACACCCTGGGGTTTGTAAGGTGCCAGTTCCATTTGTTAATATGATCCTTTCCCGTGAAGGGTGAGAGATGTCCCGCCTTAGCTTAGTTCCTCCTTTAACCTCCACGAGGCGGGCGGCTGCTGAATAGGTCCCGGCCCGGGTTACCATCATTTGCCTTGGTCGCGATGCCGGGTCAAGGCCGGGTGAGCCGGGGTCCAAAAAGAGCCCCGAGTCGCGATGCTCGGAGGTCCCCTTTAAGCCCAAGCACCTGTTCGGTGAAAAGGGCGAAATTAAGAACGGAACCCCCACTAGGTGCAAGGTTGGTGTTGCGATAGCTAGTGTCTCAAGGGCGACTTTATGCCGGAGGTTTAAGCCACCCCTTGGCACGGCGCAAGGCCAAGGCCGGACAACCAGGAGTTTGCCTGGCAAGGTCCCCCCTTCTTTCCCTTCCTTCTCCCCTTCGTGTTTCCGGGCCGGCCCTTGGGCGAGCTCGGGGTCGCTAGTATGCTGGTCCATGGCCGTGGACAAACCGGGTGAGGGCTGGAGAGCCAAGAAGGCCCATGGTCGCGATGCTCGGGTACCCCTTCGTGTGGACGCGGGGCGGGGAAGGAGGCAGGCCTCGCCCGGTTGCCTTTAAAGCGATCCCGCGAGTTCATCATGAGAAAAGCGAGGGTTTGCCATTACAATTGCCGGCCAGCTGCCGGTTGTTCCGGGAAGGTGATGAGGCATTGAAGGCTTGGTGAGGTGGGCCGCCAGGGGTTGCCGCAGCGAAACTTCCCGGGCCGGTTTGTCGCCCTTAGGATGGACCCATGCACAAGGCCGCGGCCGTGAGGGAGCAGCTCCATCTTGGTGCCAATCGGCGGGCGAAAGTCAAACCCGAATCGTGAAGGGCAATCCCATTAGATGGCGGAAAGAAACAACGCCCGGTGGACCAGCGCTTTGGGATGATGCGGCCGAGGGGGCCCGATAAAAGAAACTAAGAACATGAACTAAAGGGATACATGCCGCGGGGCGGACCCATGGGCCCGGGAATGATGCAGCCCGGGGGCTCCTAAAAAACTTCAAGGATGTAACCTTGATGCGGCAAAGCGAGGGGATGCTGAAGTAGGGGCGGCGGCGCTGCGGTCGATCCTCCACGAGCCCCAGACCCGGGCCCGGGAGGTTTCCGGGCGTGGGCTCCTCACACCATCTCCATCTCCGCCCGGGACTGTGGAATGCCGACTGCTTGAGCCTCCAAGATTTCATGGGCCGCACATTTCAGCTGCGTTGGGCCCGGAAACATCCGAACATAGTTGTGGGTGGACCTTGGCGGCCCCAGCGTGAGGGCTGAGGCGCCCTTGAGGGCGGCTCGGTTGAGTCCCGGGTATGTCGACGCGCGGCCCACCATCCTCGCCTGGATGGGGAGGTCGGGCGTGGCGGCGGGTGCCACTCATGACTCTTTACTCCTGCAGCCTAATGATCTGGGGAACTCCCGAGGGTTTGGCCTTCCCACTTGTTCCTTCTTGAGGAACGTGCATTGAAGCACACCTCCAAGTGGTGGCCCGGCCCTGGATCTTGCAAAGTCGATGGCCCTCGGAGAAGCCCCAGGCCCCGGGGCGCCTTATCTGAAGGGGCGCCCCGAAGGCCACGGACCCGGGGCCCGCCCCGAGGGGCCGGCAGGAGATGTCTTTTTTCTTAGGAGCACCTGGAAGCCTCCCCCTCGTGATTGGGTCTTCAATTGATGCCTTGGAAGGCCGCCCGGAGAACACACCTTCCCTCTTCACAAGGCACCGGATGACCCACGCTTCCGGCATCTTGGGACATTGTAGCCTGATGAGTCCGCCATGAACCGGGGGCTGGGTACCCGGGGCGGCATTGTATGGCGGCAATGTGAAACGCCGGCCAATGAGCTCGGTGCGGGGTTTCAAAGGCTTCCCGGGTTGGGAAGAAGGCGGACCTGCCCTATCGGAACCGTGGAACCATCGGTGACTCTGAGAAAAGGCTTGGTTTTTCTGATTGAGGGCAATTGGAGATTGTTGAACGCCCCGGCGGATAGGACATTGAGCCCTGCTTTCTGCCATTGATGAGGGTCCGGTGACCTGCCGTTCTTGGTTGATTGGGGAACAAAGCATCGGAGGACTCGGCCGGGCCGGCCAAACTTGAGTGTATTGGTTGAGCGTTGATGGCCAACACCACCCCGAGAGGGCATGTGGCCTCAAGCTTGGGAGGACTGCATTCACTTGAGCAAACTACTTGAAGATGCCGGGGCTTGGCGCCGCCCAAGATGCGGCATCGCGGCTCCGGCCTCCCCCTTCATCCCGATGATGCTCTTCATTCCTCCTCTGTGGTGGCACCGGGAGGGAGGCCCGTTTGCCTTGTGGGCGATCCTCAGGGCTGATCCCTCCAACCCCCCGAGGTGGGTCCCTCCAACCTCCCCACGAGGCTGGTCCCCAGTCCTCCGGGTCTCATCCACCCTTGAGGGGCCACGGCTTCCCAACGCCCTCCACCTCTTCCTCCTCCTCTTTGCCCCCTTGGGCCCCCGGGCGCCGGCCGGCACGCACGCCCGACCTGGAGCTCTTGGCATTCGGGGTTTGGGGTGGGGCCTGGTACCATACCGGGCCCTTGGATGACTCAAAGGGATCCCTCCCCTTGGTGTCCGGTTCGCCCATCGGCAGCCCCTTGCGCTTTCCTTGGTTTTGGGCTTTTTCTCCTCGGGGTTGCCTCGGCGGGGAAAGGCCCTTTCCTAGCCCTTTACCGCCTTGAAAAGCCCAGGAACGCAATGTCCTCATGGATCGCAAACCCCTCCTTCATCTTGACATCCTTACACCGCCGGAGAAGGCTGAGATGATGGCCTCCCAACACCTTGGGGATCTTAGGGTTTGGGTTGAAGTTTGGGATGAACCCAAGGTCTCCCGGCCCTTTGCTTGATCGGCGCAAACCGCTATTTTGGGGTTCGTCCGGGTGCCTTGGAAGTTGGCATGGTCAAGTGGCCTCATCCCAGGAGGAGATTGTGCCGGGAGCCAGGTTCAAGAGGCCGGTCGGCGCGGGTTCCTTGAACCGATGTGAAACCAGTTTGCCATGACCTTTCTTCCCCCTTAGGCGGGCCAATCTTGAAAGCACATTTGCTCCCTAGGTTTTTGGTAATTAATGACAACATACTTTGTGGTTGGACTAATGCTTTTATCAAGTATGTTTGGGAAAGTCAACCACTCCAATGGCAAAAGGAACTAGAAGGTGGACCCCTAAGATGCTAAGGAAAGGATTGGCAAAAGCTCAAGACTCCATTTTTGGTTTAGTGATCCAAGATCACATTGAGTCCATAGGAAAGCCAATACTATTAAAAGGGGTGAGGTTATGATGATGATCCGGTTGTCAAAGTGCTTAGTGATTTATCTCCAAACAATCAGCAATCTTTCATTCCAACATAAACCCATAAGTAATCCGGTCCCACCGATTCCAAACTCACCCAAGATGAACCACCTCGCCATATAGCCAAACCCTAAGAATCTCGGTTTTCCGATTCCAAACTCGGTCATTCCGAATTGGTGTTGCCAAGCTTCGAACCTTTCGACTCAAATCGGTGTCACCGAGATGAAAATGGTCCCACCGAAATTGGCAAACCCTAGACTTTGGAAGAATGGACTAACAAGGATTGTATTTTGTCCCAAGAAAATCCCAACGTTCCAAAGATTTGAACTTTCGGTCCAGGAGTTGTCAACCGGTCCGACCGAGATTTCAAATTTTAAGGTTTGGAATTTTTGTGGAGGCTATAAAACCCCTCCACCTCCTCTTCATTCGTGGAGAGAGCCATGAAAGAACTACCACCCTACCTTACATTTGAGAAGAAAACTACCTACCCTTGTGTTGAGATCAAGTTGCTCCCCCCACCATATGAAACTTGATTTCTAGTCTTTCCAAGTTGCTTTCCACTCAATCCCTTCCCCACAGCCAAACCGGGGGAGAGTTGAGTGTTGGGGAGATTATCATTTGAAGCACAAGGCAAGGAGTTCATCATCACCAACCCCATCTATTACCTTTTGGAGGGGTGCCTCCTAGATTGGTTAGGTGTCCTTGGGAGCCCCCATGATGTGGAGTTGAACCAAGGAGTTTGTAAGGGCAAGGGAGATCGCCTTACTTGGATCTACCCAGTAAGGCTAGTCCTCCGTGGGCGTAAGCCATGATGGCATAGACAAGGTTGCTTCTTCCGTGGACCCTTGGGGGTGGAGCCCTGTGGACTCGCAAGGTTACCCTCCGTGGGTTGAAGTCTCCATCAACGTGGATTGGCGATAGCACCACCTATCGGAACCAGAAAAAAATCTCCGTGTTCCAATTATTTTGTTTCTTCAAATTCTCCCTTATTTCATGCAATTTACTTTCCCTTGCCCTATACTCTAAATTGCATGCTTAGTATGTTGTCGACTTGTATGCATGATGCTTGACTTGTTCTTCATTGTGAATTTGCATGAACTTATGTTAATCAAAAGGCATAATCTTTTATCTTGTCGAAAGTTTCAATCACCCCCCTAGACACTCTTGCCTTAACGATCCTACAATTGGTATCGAGCTTTGGTCTCCATTGCTTTGGTTTGCACACCATTGGAGGAAGATGGGCGGTTACGTTTGGGAGTGTTAATATAGAGTGCCTATTCTTGATGGAGTGTCCTATAATTCGTGGAGGATTGAAATGCTTGCTATCTTTAAGATATACAACTTGCCAAATATGTTGAAACCCCATATGACCACCATTTGATTGCACCCTCTGAGATGAAGGCTTGATTTGCTTGAACCTTGCCCAATCTTATCATTAGAGGTTTGCCGATAACTTGGAGCTTGTCACTAACTTTGAGTGCGCCCATGCTATGTGGAAGTTCTTGGAAGAACTTTATCCGGACTACTCGTTGAGAGGTCTTGATGAAATTCTATACAAGACAGTTGAATTTGATATTTGCCCCAAAGATCCTAACTTTGATAAATGCTTCGATATTTGAAAAAGAAGGGAATCCCGGTTTTATCAATGTTTAATAAGAAATGCTCTTGTTTTGCATTCCGATGACTATTATCCGTTGATAAAACTGATGCAAGTCATTGTCAAATTGACCTAGGTATTGATGATGAATTATCTATGGGTCAATATGATGATGAGCATGAGCATGATGACGATTCGGACACCGAGCTAGACAAGATCATGAAGAGTCTCATCGGCAAATATGAGAGACTACATATCCGGTGGCAAAGAATGGATTCTTGATAGTGGATGCACCGATCACATGACCGGAGATGAAGACATGTTTGAGAGCTTGCAAAAACGATGGTCCACGCAAGTATGTGACTTTTGGAGACAACTCCAAGGGTAAGGTAACTTGGCCTTGGTAAAGGGCCATATCTCATGATAGCTCCATTAAAAATGTCATGCTTGTTGAATCACTTGGATACAATTTACTTTCCGTGTCTAGATTAGTGACTTTGGATTCAATGTGCTATTCACCAAAGTAGATTGCCAAGTTTTTGTAGTGACAATCATAACATGGTCTTTTGGCATTAGAGAGGTGACCTATACATTGTCGATTTCACTAAAAAGCTCAACCTAGAACTTGCTTTATTGCTAAATCTGCTAAAGGTTGGCTTTGGCATAGAAAACTTGGACATGTTGGTATCCAAATTTAGATAAGCTAATCAAAGGTGATCACATTCTTGGTGTTAAAGATGTTTTTTTGACAAAGATAGACTCGGGGCATGTCAAGCGGAAAACAAGTTGGAGGAAGTCATCCCGGAAGAATTCATGACCACAAGGAGACCGCTTGAGCTTCTTCATATGGATCTCTTGGTCCCAATGCTTACAAAAGCCTTGGTGGTAACTCCTTTGGTCTAGTTATTGTTGATGACTTTTCCAGATTTGGGTATTTCTACTTGATGACAAATCGCGGTTGAAAATCTTCAAAACCTTTGCTAGAAAGGCTCGAATCAATTTGAGGTGAAGATCAAGAAGGTTGGAGGCCGGAACGGAGTTCAAGAAGCCCATGTGGACTCTTTTCCGATGAGGAAGGGATTCAACATGAGTTCTCATTCCATACACCTCAACAAAACGGGGTTGTTGAGAGGAAAACCGAACGCTCATTGAGATGGCGAGGACAATGCTTGATGAATACAAGACACCAAAACACTTTTGGGGTGAAGCCGGAGACAGCTTGTCATGCCATCAACAACTTTATCTTCACAAGCTTCGGCAAGACTTCATAGGCTCCTCACGGGTAACAAACCCCAAGTGGGATATTTTTTTTAAAATGTTTCTTTGGTTAAGTGCCTTAAATTTCTTAAAACCATGGGCTTTTTCCTCCTTAAAAACCTAACCCCGGTTTACAAAATTTCACCCCAAAGGTTAAACAATTAATTTAGAAAAGGTTGAAGAGGCGGTAGATGTGGAAAAGGTTGAAATTGAATCCTTAAAATTGCCATAAGTGAAGGAAATCCTAATTATGTGGAGACCAAAGGAAGGGAACCTTCAAGGAACCATTGGGGAAAGTTAATCCCAAATGGGAAGTGGAAAGGAAGTACCCAACCTCCTTTACCCCCCAACCCCAACAAGGTGAAAAGGAAATGGAGGGCTTCCCACAAGGGAAAACTACCCAAGAAAGAGGAAAGCCACCGGGAACAAAGAAGAATCCACCAAATCCTTCCCAAAACCTTCAAGGACAAACCAACAACTTCCAGAAGGAGAAGAAGTTGAAGGAGGATTGGGGAAGCTTCAAAACCACAACCAGAAAAAGCTTTCCCGGTTAGAGAAAAGTGAAAAACCATTGGAACCAAATGGGTGTTTGAACAACGATAAGGAGGAAATCATCCCAAAAAGCTCTTTTGTAGCAAATTACCAAATTTCAAGGTTTGGAACCTATGGGTGAAGAAGCCCTTGAAGACCGGATTGGGTTTCCGCTTATGCCAAAAAAATTCCCACAAAGGAAAAAAGTTTTCTTTGGTGAAAATTGAGGAAAAAGGTATTTGGAAACCAAATGGGTTTTGAACCAAAAGCCAAATGAAATTGGACAAAGTCATTCCTTAAAAAGCCCCTCTTGGTACAAAGGTTAACACTTTCGAAAAGGTTTGGAAATTGGTAAAGACCAAGCCCCGGGTTGCTGAACTTTTGGTCCAAAAATTCTTTTTAATCCCGGTTCAATTAACCCTATTTAAATGGAATTTAAAGGCTTTTTCGAAAGGGTTGAAATGAGGAGGAATAATTTTTGTTGAAACAACCTCCGGATTTTTGTCCTAAAACTTTAACCTGGTTTTAAGGTTCAAAACAGCAAAGGCGGTATGAAACCCTGGCCTTTTGGAAAAGGACAAAGTGGAAATGGTTGAAAAAGGTTTTCGATCCAAAAGGCTTACTAATTTGGCCTGATTTAAAGGGTGTAGATTTCTATATCAATTTAAAATTATTTAAAGTGTTGAATTGTTTTGATACACACCCTAACTTTGGCATTTGGTAATTAAAAGGGCCTCTTTTCTTGGTATTAGGACTTGGAGAAAATAGGAAAGTCAACCGGACATTCAATTTCTTTCCCCAAAGAAACCTTGCTTATTTGGGGTTAAGGGTTTTGGTTCCAAGTTGCTATGGATGGAAACAAATGCTTAAGGACTATGGGATACATGCAAGACATGTTCCTTTGCTTTGTGACAACGAGAGTGCAATTAAGATTGGACACAACCTGTGCAACACTCTCGCAAAACACATTGAAGTTCCACCATTTTATTTGGATCATATTGCTAAGGGTGACATTGATCTTAAACATGTTGTGACAAACACTTGGGATATCTTCACAAAACCACTTGATGAGAAAGTGTTTTGTCGCTTGAGGAGTGAGTTGAACATCATTGATGCTTCAAACTTGGAGTGAAAACTCCATTGATGCATCAAGGCATGAGCCTAATTGACTAATCCTTGATATTTCTCTTATGATGATGATCATATGTCTTGGACACATTTGCCCCCTTGTATTGCATCAAACTCCTTGCGGTACTTGGATGGTCTACATTCTACAAGATTATCACACTCCTCAAATCATGAGTAATCTTGTCATTGACCAAGTATCTAGCTCTTGGGATGTTGAGTTCAAGGAACAAAATTTCCACATATCCTTTTTCCCAAAATTTCCTTTTTTTTTTGGTTTTTTTTTCCTTTTCCAACCCGGGAAAAAAAATTTTTGGAAATGGTGCTCCAATTTTTTTTTAAAAAAATTCCCCAAAAAAAAAAAAACCCAATTTTTTCCAATTTAAAAATTTTAAAAAAAAAATTTAAAAGATGTGATAACATCAAATGCTTTAATCGAAAAAGGAACCCCTTTTTTAAAAGGGTTTTTAAAAATTTTCCTTTTCCCCAAAAATAACCAAAAAGGGGCCCCCCCCTTTTTAAAAAAAAATTTTTTTGGGTTTTTTTTTTTTTTTTTTTTTTTTTTCCTTTTTTTAAAAAAAATTTTAAAACTCTTTTTTTTTTTTTTTTTTTTTTTTTTTCCGTAAATTTTAAAACTTTTCATTTTTTTAAAAAAAAATTTTTAAAAAATTTTTTAATTTTTTTAAAAAAAAAAATTTTTTAATTAAAAAAAAATTGCCCAATTTCCCCCTTTCCCCCTTTTCCCCGGGTTTACCTTTTTAAAAATTTCCACTTTACTAAAATTTTTTAAAAATTTTTTTTTTTTAAAAAACCCCTTCCTTCCTTTCCCCCTTTTTTTTTTTTTCCCTTTTCCGGGGAAAGGGGAAAGGGGGGGGAAAGGGAAGGATTGGGGAAAAGGGAAAAAAAAAAAAACAAAAAAAAACCCAAATTTTCCAAAATTTTTTTTTTTTTTGTTTTTTTTTTCTTTTGGTTTTTTTAAAAGGTTTTTAAATTTTTTTTAAATTTTTTTTTATTTGGGAAAAAAGAATTCTTTAAAAAAATTTGGGGTTTGGTTTTTAACTTGGGGAAATTTGGGTTTTTTGCCCCGGGGTTTTTTAATGTTTTTGGTTGGTTTGGGAAATTTTTTTTTTTTTTCCCGGTTTTTTTTCCCGTTTTTCCCAAGGTTTTTTTAAAATTCCCAAAAAGGTTTTTCCTTGGGGGGTTTTTTTAAAATTTAAAAATTTTTTAAAAATCCCTTTCCCAATTCCCCTTTTTAACCCCAAATTTTAACATTTGCCCTTTTGGGCCTTTGGGTTTTCCCCCCTTTTGCCAAAAAAAATTTTTAACATTTTTAAATTTTTTAAATTTTTTTTTAATTTTTTCCCCTTTTTTTTTTTAAAATTTTTTGGGGGAATTAAACCAAAAGGGTTAAGGGTTTTTGGTTTAAAAAATTTTTTTTTTTTGGTTTTAAAATGTTTTTAAAAAAAGGGAAAGGCAAAAAAGAAGGGGAAAAAGAAGGTTTGGAAAAAAACCCAAAAAAAAAATTGACCAAAAAAATCCAAAAAAAATTTTAAAAGGGGGGTTTGGTTGTTTGGGGTTTTAAATTTTTTTTTTAAAAAATTAAAAACCCCAAAAAACCCCCCTTTTCCCCCAAACCCAAACCGGATAACCAAAAAACCCCAAATTAAAACCCAATTTTCCGGTTTTTTAAACCGGTTTTTTTTAAATTAAAAACGGGTTCAAAGGGGAAAAGGGAAAAAAAAAAAAAATTTGGAAAACCGGTTGAAATTTTTTTAAAATCCCAAAAACCCCTTTAAAATTTGGCTTTGGGGGGGGGGTTTTTTAAAAAAAGGGGGTTGGATTTTTGTTGGGGCTATAAAACCCCCCCCCCTTTTTTGGGAAACCCGGAAAAAACCCCCCCCTTTTTCGAGAAGAAAACTACCTACCCTTGTGTTGAGATCAAGTTGCTCCACTCCCACCATATGAAACTTGATTTCTAGTCTTTCCAAATTGCTTTCCACTCAATCCCTTCCCCCCCCCAAAAGGGGGGGTTTTTGGGGAATTTTTTCCAAAGGGGGTTTTCCCCCAACCCCCTTTTCCTTTTGGGGGGGCCCCTTTGGTTGGGGTTTTGGGGCCCCCGGGGGGTTAACCAAGGGTTTTAAGGGAAAAGGGGCCCTTCCGGGAAAACCCCCGGGGGCCCCCGGGGCGTAACCGGGGAAAAAATTTTTTTGGGCCCGGGGGGGGCCCCCCCAAATTTGGGCCCCCCCGGGGAAAAACCCCCATTAACGGGGCCCCCAAAACCACCGGAAAAAAAAACCCCCCTTCCCTTTTCCCCCCCAAATTTCCCTTTTTTTTTCCCTTTCCCCCAAACCGTTGATGTTTTTTTTTTTTTTTTCTTTTTTAATTTTAATTTCTTTTTTTAAAAAAACAAAAATTTTAATCTTTTTTTTTTCCCCCCCCCCCCTTTCCCCCCCCCCGGGGAGGGGGAAAAAATTTTGGGCCCGGGGCCCCGGGTTCCCCGGTTTTTTTTTTCCCTTTTTTTCCCAAAATTTTTTTTTTTTTATTTCATTAAAAATTTTTCATTTTTTTTTTTTTCCCGGTTTTTTTCCCCCAATTTGGAAACCCCCCCTTCCCCCCCCCTTTTTTTTTTGGGGTTTAAACTTTTTTTAAGGTTTTAAGGGCCCCCCCGGGGGTTCCGGTAAATTTTCCAATTTAATTTTTTGGGGGTTAACCCAAGGAAAAACCCCCCTTTTTTTTCCCCCCCCAAACCCCCAAAAAAAACCCCCCCCCCCTCCCCTTTTTGTCGGGGAAAAAACCCCCAAAAATTTTTTACCCCTTCCCTTAAATTACCCCCCCCCCAAACCCAAAAAAAATTCCCCGGGTTAAAACCCCCCCGGGGGCCCCGGAAAATTTTCCCCAAAGGGCCCCCGCCTTCCCCGGGCCCCGGTTCCCCCCCCCGGCCGCCCGGGCCGGCCCTTCCCCGGCCGGCCCCCCGGGGGGCCCCAACCCGGGGGCCTTTCCCCTTGGGCCCCCGGCCCCCCCTTTCCCCCCGGCCCTCCCGGGGCCCCAAACCTTTTGGGGGGGCCCCCCTTCCCCTTTCCCCCCTTCCCCCTTTTGGCCGGCCCGGCCGTTTCTTTAAAAAACCCCCTTTTGGGGGCCTTTCCCTCCCTGGGGCCCTTGCCCCGGGGAAAGGGGGCCCCCGGCCCCCTTCCCCCCTTCCCCAATCCGGGGCCCCCCTTTTTCCCCGGCCCCTTTTTCCCGGGCCAATTTCCGGGCCCCCTTCCCGGGCCCGCCGGGGGGGGGGGGGCCCAAAACCCCGGCCCAGCAAGCCCCCCCCTTTCCCCGGCCCGGGCCCCAAAGGGGTTTAAACCCCCCTTTTTGGGAACATTCCATTATTTTAAAATTTCCCTTTTTCCAAAAATCCAAAAACCCCCTTTTTAAAAAACCCCTTGGGAAAAATTTTTTAAAATTTTTAAAATTTTTTTAAAAAAAAAATTTTTTTTTTTTTTTTTTTTTGTTGGGGGTTTTGAAATTTTTGGTTAAAATTTTTTTTTTTTTTTTTTTTTTTTTTTTTTTTTAATTTTGTTTTCCGGGCCCCTTTTTTAAATTTTTTTTAAATTTTTAAAGGAGGGTTTTTTTTTTTTAAAGGTTCTTTTTTTTGGTTTTAAATTTTTTTTTAAATTTTCCAAAAAATTTTTTAAAAATGGGGTTTTCCCATGTTTTTCCCCCCTTTTCCAATTTGCCCTTTTTTGGAAATTTGGCCCTTGGCCCTTTTTTTGGGTTTTGAAATTTTTTTTCCCTTTTAAAATTTTTTTTTTTTCCCCTTTTTCCCCTTAAATTTTTTCCCGGCCTTTTTTTTTTTTGGGTTTTGTTTTGCCCTTTTTTTTGGGGGTTTTCCCTTATTTTTCCCTTTTTTTTTTTCCTTTTAAAGGGGCCCTTTTAATTTTTTTTTTTTTTTTTTTGGGTTTGAAATTTTTTTTAAATTTTTTGTTTTAAAAATTTGGTTTTTTAAAAAATTTTTTTTTAAATTTTGTTTTTTTGGCAAATTTCTTTGTTTTTTTTTTTTTTTTTTTGTGTTCCCTTTTTTTTTTTTATTTGGGCCCTTTTTTTTTTTTTGGGTTTTTTGTTTTGTTTGGGGTTTGGGTTTAAAGGGGGTTGTTGGTTTCTTTTTTTTTTTTCCCTTTTTTTTGGTGTTTTTTAAAAACCTTGTTTTTTTTTGGGTTTTTTTATGTTTTTTTTTTTTTTTTTTTGTTTTTTAATCCCGGGGCCTTTTTTAAAATTTTTAAAACCAAAATTTTTAAAATTTTTGGGCTTTAAATTTTTTAAAATTTTAAATTTTTTTTTTAAACCCAAAAATTTATTTTTCCCCTTTTTTTTTTTGGGCCTTTTAAATTTTTTTTTTTTTTTTTCCTTTTTTTTTTTTTTTTTGTTTTTTTTCCATTTTTTTTCCCTTTTTGCTTTTTGGGTTTTTTGGTTGGGCTTTTTTTTCCCCCTCCCTTTTCTCTTAGGTTTTTCCCCCTTCCCGGGGTTTTTTTCCTTTTTTTCCCTTTTCCCCCATTTCCAAAAACCCTTCCCCTTTCCTTTTAAATTTTTTTTTTTTTCCCCTTTTTAAAACCCCCTTTTACCCCCTTTTTCCAAAATTTTCCTTTGAACCTTTTTTCCCCCCTTTTTGGTTTTTTTTTTTTTTCCCTGGGGCAAAGGGTTTTAAATTTTTTTTTTTTGGAATTATTTTTTTTTAAAAAATTTCCCTTTTTTGGTTTTTTTCCCCCCCGTTCCGGTTTTGGTTTTTTCCCCTTTTTCCCCCGGGGGTTTATGGCCCCCGGGCCCTTTTTTTAAAACCCCCCCTTTTAAAAACCCCCCCCCCTTTTTTCCCTTTGGGTCACCCAATTTAAGGGGGGGGGTTCCCAAAAACCCCCCGGCCCCCCCTTTTTTCCCCCAAACCCCGGGGGGCCAGGTCCCCCCCCAACCTTTTTTTTTTTTTCTTTTTTAAACAAGGGGGTTTTTTTTTTCCCTTTCCCAAATTCCGGAAGGGAAGGGGGGGCCCTTCCGGGAAAACTTTCCCTTTGGGGTTTTGGGGGGGGGGTTTAAAATTTCCCCGGGGTTTTTAAATGGGAAAAAGGGGTTTTTTGGGGGGTTTTTTGGGAACCCAAAAAAATTTCCAAAGGGGGTTTGGTTTTTTTTTTCCCCGGTTTGGGTTTTTTTGGGTTTTTGGGTTCCAATTTCCCTTTTAAATTTTAATTTAACCCTTTTTTCCTTTCCCCCCCTTTCCTTTTTAAGCCCCTTTAAACCCCGGAAAACCCCTTTACCCCTTTTTCCCCCAAACTTTTTGGGTTTCCCGGGGTTTAAGGGCCCGGGCCCAAGTTTAAAAACCGTTTGGGTTTCCCTTTTTTTGGGGTTTAAACCCAAAAGGGGGAAGTTGGGGGGGTTTTTTTTTTCCCTTTTTTTTAAATTTGGGCCCGGGGGCCTTTGGGGGTTTATGGGGTTTTTTTTTAATTTTGGGGGGGGGTTTTATTTTTTTTTTTATTAATTTTTTTTCCCTTTTCAACTTGTTTTTTCCCTTATGTTTAATTTTTGAAATTTTTAAATTTGGTTTAAACCCTTTGGGGGCCCCCCCCGGGGGGGAAAAAAGGGGGGCCCCCAGGGGCCCGGGGGCCCCCCCTTGGGGCCGGGGCCTTTTGGGGGGTTTTTTTGGGGGGGGGGGAAAAAAAATTTTGGAGCCCCCTTTTTTGGGAAGGGGGCCCCCCCCGGGAATTTTTTTTTTCCGGCCGGGAAAAGGGGGCCCCGGGGGGGGGGAACCGGCCCTTTTTTTGGGGGGCCGGGGCCCCGGGGGTTCCCCGGGGAAGGTTTTTGGGGAAAGGGGGGGGGAACCCCAAAGGTTGGGAATTGGGCCACCCCGCCGTGGGGGGGGGGGGCCCGGGGGCCCGGGGGGGAAGGGGCCCCCGGCGGGAAGGGCCCGAAAAGGGGAAGGGGGCCCGGGGGGGCCCGCCCCCCCGGGGGGGAAGGCCTTGGGGCCCCCGGGGGGGGGTTGGCCCGGGCGGGGGGCCGGGAAAAGGAAGGGGCCCGGGCCCGGGGGGCCGGGGGGGGTGGGGCCCCCCTTTTGGGGGGCCCCCCGGGGAATTGGGCCCGGAAAGGGGGGCCCAAATTTTGGGGGGGAAACCCCTTTTCCCAAAAAAACCCCCCTTTTTCCCAAACCCTTCCCGGGCCAAACCAAAAAATTTTGGGAAAAGGTTTTTTTAACCCGGGGGGGAAAACCCTTTTTTTGGTTTCCCCCAAGGATTAAATACAAGGAAGAAAGCCTTGGGGTTTTTTTTGGGGCCCTTTGGGGGGTTTTTTCCCCCCTTTTTTTTTCCCCCCTTTTTTTCCCCCCCCCCCTTTTTTGGGGTTTTTCCCCTCCAAGGGGGCTTTTCCCTTTTTTTTCCCCCCGGGCCCTTTTCCCTTTCCCCCGGGGGGGGGTTTTTTGGGGGGCCCCCCCCAATTTGGGGGGGCCCCCCCGGGGGGCCCCCCAAAATTCCTAAATTGGCCCCCCCCCCGTTTTTTGGTTTTTTAACCCTCCCCCCCCGCCCGGGGGCCCCGGGGGGCCCCCCCTTTTCCCCCCTTTAAAAAAAAACCCCTTTCCCCCCCCCCGGGGGGGTTTGCAAAACCCCCCCCCGGAAACCCCCCCCCAAAAGCCCGGGGTTGGGGGGGCCTTTTCCCCTGGCCAAGGGCCCCGGGGGGGGGGGGGGGCCAAAACCCCCCGGCCCGGGCCAGGGTGAAAAGGGGCCCCTGGGCCCCCAAAAAAAGGGGTTGGGCCCGGGGGGGTTTTGGGCCCCCCCCCAAACGGGTTTTTCCCCCCCCCGGCGGGGGGTTTTTTGGGTGGGGCCGGGCCCCCCCCTTTTAATTTGGGGGGGAAAAGGAAATTTTTTTTTTCCCCCTTCTTTTTGGGTTTCCCCGGGAAGGGGGGGGGGGGGGGGGAAAAAAAGGGGGGTTTTTTTTTTAAAAACCGGGGGGGGGGGTGGGGTTTTGGGCCGGGGGTTGGTTTGGGCCGCCCGGGGGCCCCCCCCCCGGGGGTCCCGGGGGCTGGGGGCCCCCCCGGGCCCCGGGCCCCAACGGCCCCCCTTCCCTTGGCCCCCGGGGCCCTGGGTTCCCCGGATTTGGGTTTCCCCCCCCCCGGGGTCGGGGCCCCCCCTTTCCTTCCACCCGGGGCCCCCTTGGCCCGGGGGGGGCCCTTTTTCCCCAAAACCCGGGGGGGCTTCCCCCGGGGGGCCCTGGGGGGGCCCAAAGGGCCAACGGGGCCCGCCCCAAAACCTGGCCCCCCCCTTCCCGGGAAGGGGAGGGGGGGGTGGGGGTTGGGGAAA
This sequence comes from Aegilops speltoides, assembly GCA_021437245.1. Taxonomy (NCBI): domain Eukaryota; kingdom Viridiplantae; phylum Streptophyta; class Magnoliopsida; order Poales; family Poaceae; genus Aegilops; species Aegilops speltoides. Next base: position 195,858,300 of record CM038144.1, on the reverse strand, counting down.
GGGGCCCAAACCCCGGCGGTTTTCCCGGCCCCCCAACCCCCGGGCGGGGGGGAAAATTTCCCCCCCCCTTTTGGGGGGGGGGCGGCCTCCCCCTTCCTTTCCCCGGGGAAATTTTTTTCCCCCTTTGTTCCCAATGGGGGCCCCCTTGGGGGGGGGTTTTTTTTTAAAAGGTTCCTTCCAAAAATTTTTTTTTAGTTGGCCCCCCCGGGGGCCCCCTTTTTAAAGTTCCCTTTTGAAAGGGTTTTCCCGGGGCCAAAGGGGGCCTTGGGGCCCTTTGGGGGCCCGGGGCCAAGGGCCCCCGGGGGTTTCCCGGGGAGGGGGGGCCCCCCCGGGGGGAAAAGGGGGGGGGGGTTAAGGGCCGGGTTGGGTTGGGGGTTCCCTTTGGGGTAATCCCGGGGAAATTTTGGGCCCAAAACCCCGGGGGGGGGTTTCAAAGGTTTCCCCCCTTTTTTTTCCCCCCCCGGGCCGGAAGGGCCCCCGCCTTTGGCCAAGGGGTTGGGGGGGGGGGGGGGCCCCGGGCCTTTCCCCCGGGCCCCCCTTTTTGGGGGTAAAGGGCCCGGGGGGGGGCCCGGGGGGGGAAAAAGGAACCCGGGGGCCCGGGAAACCCCGGGGGCCCTTCCCCGGCCCAAAAGGGGGGGGGGGGCCCCGGTTTTGGGGGCCTTGCCCCCTTAAAAGGGGTTTGGTTAAATTCCCCAAAAACCAGGTTTTAAAAGGGGGAAACCCAAAAATTTGGGTTCCCGGGGAAATTTCAAAGGGGAAAAAGGGGCCCTTTGGGGAAAAAAACCCGGGGAAAAAAAGGGGGGGCCCGGGGCGGGGATTAAAGTAAAAAAAAAAGGGAAAAAATTTTTAAAAAAGGGGGGGTTTCCCGGCGCCTTTAAAAGGGGAAAAATTAAATTAAAAAAAAAAAAGGGAAAATGGGGGGGGCCCAAAAATTTTAAAACCCCCCTGGCCCAAAGGCCCGGGGTTTTTCCCCAAAAGGGGTTTGGGGGGGCCCCCGTTTTTCCCCAAACCCCCCCCGGCCCGGGGGGGGCCGGGCCCCGGGAACCCCGGGGCCCCCCCCCCGGGGGGGTTCCTTTTGGGGGGACCCCCCGGGGGGCCGGGCCCCCCCAATTTGGGGGGAACCTTGGGCCCCAAAAATTTTTCCCAACCCTTTTCCCCAAATTCCCGGGGTTTGGCCCCCCACCCCCGGGAAAACGGGGTTGGGCCCCTTGGGCCCCGACCCCCGGGTTTTGGGTTTGGGCCCCGAGGGGCCCCCCTTTTTTTGGGGGGGGCGGTTTTTAAAAAAGGGGGGGGGGGAAAAGGGCCTTCCCCGGGGGGAAACCCCTTTTTGAAACCCCGGGCCCCCTTTTTTAAAAACCCCCTTAAGGCCGGCCCGGAAACCCCCCCCTTTCCAAAAAATTTTTCCCCCCCCTCAAAGGGTTTTAAACGGGCCCCCCCAAGGGGGGAAAAACCCCCCCAAAGGGGGGTTTTTTTGGGGGAATTTTCCCCCCGGGGGCCAAAAGGGGCCGGCCCCGGGGGGTTTTGGCGGGGGGGGGTTTTGGGGGGTTTTTGGGGGGGGGACCCAAAAACCCGGCCCCAAAAGGGGGTTTTGGTTTGGGTTGGTTTGGGGGGAAAAGGGGGGTTCGGGATGGGGGCCCCTGGGGGCGGGGGCCCCCCCGGGAAGGGGGGGGGGGGAAAGGGGGGGGCCCCCCGTTTTGGGCCGGGGGGGCCTTGGCCCCGGGGTTGGGCCCAAGCTTGGGGGCCCTGAACCCCGGCCCCCCCCGAAGATGGCCTTTTCCCCCCGGGGGGGGGGACCCCGGGGCCCCCCCGGGTTGATTTTCCCCCCTTCCCCGGGTTTCCCCCAAAATTGGGCCCCGGGGGCCCCGGGGGTACCCCCCCCCGGGGGGGCCCCTTCCCCCCCCCAATTTCCTCCCCCCCTTTGGGGTTCCCCCCTTGGCCGGGAAAACCCCCCCCCCCGGCTCCTTTACCCCCTTTTGGGGGGGTCCCCGCCCCCGGCCCTTGAAAAGGGGGCCCCTTTTGGTTGTTTGGGGAAAAACCCCTTTTTGGGTTCCCCCTTTTGGGTTTTCCCCCTTTTTGGGCCCCCCTTCCCCCCCCTTTTTGGGTTTTCCCGGGGGAAGGCCGGCCCGGGGAAAGGGCCCCTTCCCAACCCTTAACCCCCCCAAAGGGGAAGGAAGGCCCCCCCTTGGGGATTTAACCCCATTTTGGGGGGAAAGGGGGCCCCCTTGTTCCCCCCCAAAGGGGTTTGGGGGGTTTTGGGTTGGGGTTTCGGGGGTTTCCCATTTTTTTTCCCCCCAAAACCTTTGGGAAAAAGGGCCCTTTTGGGGGTTGGGGAAATCCCCCCCCCCGGGGGAATTTTCAGGGCCCTTTGGGGGGGGCCCACCAAAAAGTTTTAAATTTTTTTGGCCCCAAACCCAAAGGGGGGAAACCCAAGGGGGGGTAGGGGCCCCTTTTTCCCCCCCCGGTTTTGGGGGGGCCCCCGGGAAAGGCGGGTTGGGGGCCCGGGGGGGGGTTTTTTTCCCGGGGGGGGGGGGGGGGGGGGGTTTTTGCTTGGGGGCCCCGGCGGGGGCCGGGAGGGGGTTGGGGCCCGGGCCTTTCTTTTTTTTGGGCCGGCCCGGGTTTTCCGCCAAAGGGGGGGGTTGCGATGAACTGCTAGGGGGAGTTCAGTCGCTTCTCTCTCTCTCTCTCTCTCTATCTATCTTTCTATCCTCGTTGTTTCAATCCTCCTACCCTGTGGGTGGCTAGTCCTATTTATAGGCGGAGGCCCTGGGCCTCTTCCCAAATATCGAGCGGGAAAGGCGCCAACAGTTGGCCATTTTGAAAGGGAACATCTAGTACACTTACACTGACTAAAGTTGGTCATCGCTTGCCAAAGACCCTGACGATGATGCCGGCTTGGGCTCCACGATGACCTCCATTCGGCCGTCCTGCTGGTCTCAGTCTTGTTGCACCGAAATGGTTGCCTTTGCTTGATACTCCTGCCTGCACTTGCCCCCTTTGCACCAAAGAGGAGACAAGGACTCTGCGCAAGCCGGCGCCAGCCTGGTGCCCGCCTGGCCTTGGTCATCATGGCTTGCGTCATGGGCACCTCGTGAGGTACCCCGCCTTGATCTCTCCGCCTCCTCACGAGCCAGCCTGACGAGGCTGTGCCCGAGGAAGCCTCCTGTCATTCGCCCGTAATCTTGCCCTCGCGAGGTCTTGAGCATGTGTTGATGAAGATGGGCCATCTTGGGCCCTCCTTGAAACCACGCCCGCGCGTGCAAGCGAGCAAGTTTGGTACCCCGTTCCTAAACGCCGACAGTGAGTCCCGGGCCCAAAGCGGCCGACTTGGAGACTTAGCATGATGAAGCGGCGGGGCAAATCGAAGAAGACGCGCGTCCCATCAGCCTGTGGCCTTTGGGCGCGTGGCGGTTGATTGGGCGTGGCGCCTGCTCCCCGCTGACGCCTTGGAAACTGCACGAATTGACAAAAGAGCGATGCCCGCCTAGGCTTGCCTTCCTTACCTTCTCCTTCGCTGCCCAGATCCCCTTTCTCGCTCCTATCCTTCTTTCTTCCGAAATCCCCAGATCTACTCCAACTCTGCATCCTAGCAAGGCATGGCGCCTCGCCAGACCCCAGCCGGATCATGGTACTCGCCCGCTCCGGATCCTCCGAATGTGTCGGAGAAGAACCTTGCTCGAACGCGCCAGATGATGGCGGCGCAAGGCAACGACGGGGCGGCCACACTCAAGGTTGGCTCCGCCCTTCCTGAGGGCAGGGGAAGCACCTTCTACCCGATCTTTGTGAGTGCCATCGCTGCTGGTCTGGTGCCCCCCTTTTCCGAGTTCTTCCTTTCTGTTCTCCACCATTACAACCTGCATGCTCTGCCCCTCCATCCAAACTCTGTTCTTCTCCTGGCGATTTTTGCCTACTACTGCGAGGCCCATGTTTGGGTAAGGCTCTCGGTGGCCTTGCTGCGCCATTACTTCTACCTCCGGGTCTCTCGCGGCCCCATCACCGCGTGCGCGAGCTTTGTCGCATATGACAGTTCCAATGCCATCTCGAAGCCCAGGAAGAGGATCGAGGGCTTTAGGAGCAAGTGGGTCATGGTGGATGCTGGGCGCATCCACTCTCGGCTGATTCTGCCCACGGGGCAGCCCAAGTCTATTGACTCTTGGTCCCGCTGAGCTTCGTTGATCCCGCCTTGGCTTGATCTGGAGAGGATGGGCGCGACATGGCCGGACAACATGGCGGCAATGGCCCGACCGTGGCGTCGCTCCTGAGGGAGTTCCTGGAGCACCGGGTGGCTCCGCTTCGGGAACACTTGCTTCCGCTGTGGAGGCTCGGGGGGGCCGATGCCGCCCTTCGCCCGAACCCCGAAGTCCTGGCCGACGGGCCGCGGTCCTGCAATCCTTGGTTGGGGGTGACGTGGCGAGACTGGAAGGTGCTCCTGTGCCCCTGTTCCTTCGGGAGGATTGGGAGCAGGTGGTGAACTCCATGCCCGCTTTCGACGGGGAGGGGCTGCGCCCGCGGAGGTTCCCGAGGACCTGGCGGCCCTGGCGACGGTGAACGTGTCCTCCGGCGACTCCGGCGGAGAGGAGGAAGAAGAGGAGCAGGGAGAGGAGCTCGATTCCGAGGCGACCGCCCGGGAGTCGAGAGCACCCTCCTCGGCACAGGTCCAGCGCCTTCGTCTCATGCGGATGGCGAGCGAGGATGGCGGCAGCGAGGTTCGAGCTCTCCCGATCCGAAGAAGGACGGGCCGGGCTGGTTCCCTGTGGGTCTACTCCGGCTCCGAGGTGATTTGCAGACACGCCTCCTGCTCCCGAGCCTCTTGAGGTTGATCCCAGCAGCCGGCTCTCGGGCTTCAAGTTCGGCCAGAGGTTGCTTGAGTCCACGAGCGATGACTAGTAAGTGCTTGATTCTCGTTTTGCTTCTTGCTTCATTGTTGAGGCTTGACGTCCATATTCCTGGGCTAGGTCGGTGCCTGCGGCGAAAAAGTTGAAGGGGCTCCTGAGGCTTTGCCCCAGGCAGCACCTCCATCCGCAGGAGAAGGGGGTGGCAAGACGCAGGCCTCCCCTGCCCAGTCATCTTCGCGAGGCCTGGCGGGGCTAGCTGGGGCGAGCTCAGCCCCCATGACCCGAGCGACTCCCGAGGTGTCCTTGCCTGACGCCACTGCCGCGATCGTCGGGGCACAGAAGGTCCCAACTCATGGTGCCGCGATTACGCTGCCGTCTTCTCCCCCTACTCCGCCAACTTCCGTCTCTCCGATTCCTTCTACTGTCCTGGATCGTGCTGTTGCTGAGCTGGACCATCTGCGGAAAGATCTTACAGGCGCCCGATGTCGGTGTTTCGGGAGCAGGGTCCCAGGACTTTCCTACTGCGGCCCGCGTGGCTCAAGGGGGGGCAGCCGCCCACCTTCATCAACACAAGCTCAAGACCCTCGTTAGGGGCCAAGCCTCGCGGGGCGGACGACAAGGAGCTCCCTCAGGCACGGCCTCGTCAGGCTGGCTCGCGAGGAGGCGGAGAGATCAAGGCGGGGTACCTCACGAGGTGCCCATGGCATAGCCATGACGACTAAGGGCGCCCAGGAGCGCCATCCAGCGTGTCCTCCTTTCCTCTTTGTGCAAAGGAGCAAGCTTGACGAGAGAGCATCAAGCAAAGACATCCATTTCGGTGCAACAAGACCAAGACCAGCCCAATGGCAGGAAGGAAGTCATTGTGGGGCCCAAGCAGGCGTCACCACCAGAGCCTTTGACAGGCGAGGACCAACTTTAGTCAGGATAAGTGTACTAGACGTTCCCCTTGAAAATGGCCAATTGTTGGCGCCCTTCCCGCTCAATATTTGGGAAGAGGCCCATGGCCTTTGCCTATAAATAGGACTAGCCACCCCTAGGGTAGAGGCATCTGGAAGTGAGCAATCAAGTAGCATCATAGCAAGAGAGAAGGGCGCTTAACTCCTCCTAGCAGTTCATCGTCCCAGCCAAGAAAAAACCCTCGCGAGGCTGTTCTCCCTTGTATTGTTCATCATCACCAGCCCAAGAGGCAATCCACCACACCACAAACTAGAGTAGGGTATTACACCACAATGGTGGCCCGAACTAGTATAAATCTTGTGTCTCTCGTGTTGTTCCTTTCGTAGCTTAGATCCTAGCGTGGCAGCGAGGTGCAGGTAGGTAGAGGGCGAAATCTCCGCGCGCACCCAAGTGTTCGAACCTCAAGAGTCTGCCGGAACCCGAAATCCGACATTTGGCGCGCCAGGTAGGGGTGCGCCGGAATTCGTCTTCCGCCGCCCTGTTCTCCTCCGATCACCACATCCATGTCGGCCGTTGGGCCCAAGGCTTGAAAGGCTTGACCGCTCTCGCTTCCCGTGTCACCTAGACGGCTCCCGTCGGCGGGCGCCGTCGTCGTTCCCCGTCACCTGCCGTCAACGCTGCCACCGGCCCGGCAGGGAACGAGAAGCAAGCATCGTCCCAACATCCCTCCGTGAGGCAAGACGGCCCTTGCTACCCCTCGCTTCACCCGGTGGTTCTTAGGTCTCGCATTCATGACGCCCGCCATGGAGGCTCGAGCCCCGCGCTCATCGCGGCAAACGAGCTCCTGTGCTACCGTCTAGTCGACGACGTCAACGAAGAATGGCTCGACCGCATCGCCGAGGTCGTCCGCGCCGCCTGGGCTCTCCTGCGACGTCCGTCCTGCTGCACCGCACCCCGCCCTGCGCGGGCGATGAAGCTCCGGGGGCGTCCCAGCCGCCTCCTCCTCAAGAAGGCGCCTTGGACCCAAGGCGAGTGGCCCCTGGGCGGAACCCGCTCCGTCAGGCGCCAGCGCGGCAAGAGCGGAGCTGCCAAGAAGTCCCTCGCCCGCAAGAAGCTGCCCAAGCGCTCCCTGCTCCAGCTCGTCGCGACCACACTCCTGCTCCATCACGTCAGGACCGCGCGCTGCTCCCAGCTGCCACGCACGGGGACCCGCAGGACCAAGCTCTTCGTCACCCAAGGCCTCCCGTGGCCACAGCAGGTTGTTGCGCCTTCACCACCGAAGCCAGCAAAGGTCGCAGTGGTCTGCAAATTCAAGCTAGACCTGCCTCCTCACTATGACGGTACAGCTGACCCCGCAGAGTTCCTCCAGCTCTACGAGCTGGGCATCGAAGCCACCAACGGAGACGAGAAGGTCAATGCGAACTGGTTTCCCATGGCGCCAAGGACGGGCCCGTGACTGGCTCTCGAACACAGCCCGTGCACCATCTCCTCTGGGGACGAGATGCGCACCCGCTTCATCGCCAACTTCGTGGTACTCGTGACCGCCACCCACCATGAGCGATATGTGCCGATCAAGCAAAGCAACTGGGGAGACCCTGCAGAAGTACATCCAGCGCTTGAACAACGCACGCCTCAAGATTCCCAAGGTGACCGAGGAGGCCATCATCTTAGCCTTCTCCGACGGCGTGCACGACGTCATGATGAAGGAGGTGCTGGCGATGCATGAAGACCTGAGCACTTCCTTAGAGCTATTCAACTTGGCGACCAAGTGCGCCAGGGCTGAGGAAGGGCGTCTCTCCCTCCTCGAGCTGCCTGCCGCAGACCCAGAGGAGAAGAAACCCAAGGCCAAGGATGTGAAGCGCAAGGGGCTGCCGTGCTCATGCGAACCGAGACACTGCGGGCAGAGATCAGCCCGAATCCTCCAAGGGCAGTTGGTACTGCGTGTACCACGACCTCCACACCCACAACACCAATGAATGCCAAGAGCTCCGAGCCGTGGGTGAAGGAAGGACCGGCCGATGTCCCGACCGCAGCGACCGGGGCTACGGTCGAGGAAGAGGAAGGAACGCAGGACGCTGGGAAGACCGCGGCCCACGCCAAGGGTGGTGCGATCGACCTCGCGAGGATCGCTGGCAGGACCCACCTCACGAGGGAGACTGGAGGGATCAACCTCGCGAGGATTGCCTGCAAGGCAACGCAGGCCTCCCTCCGTTGCCACCACATCTAAGGAGAAACGAGGATCGTCATCAGGACGAGGGCGGGGCTTCAGGAGCCCGCGCGATCGCTCAGATCCTGGGCGGAGCTCAAGCCCCACCTCTCAACGATCTTCGCCGTTCACCAGCTGGCGTGAATGTAGTCCTCCCCAAGCTCGGAGCCACGCGCCCTCTCAGGTGGTCGGCATGCACCATCACGTTCAGCTCAGTGGATGAGCTCAAGTGCGCGGCCACAGCCGGAGTCCTCCCAATGCTTTGTTCCCCAATCATCAGCAACCTGCTAGTCACCAGGACCCTCATCGATGGCGGGGCAGGGCTCAACGTCATGCCCGTGGAAACATTCAACAATCTCCAAGTGCCCTACAGTCAGCTTCAGCCAACCAAGCCTTTCTCCGGAGCCACCGACGGCTCCACGGTCCCGATTGGGCAGGTTCGCCTCCCTGTCACCTTTGGGGCGCGCGACAACTACCGCACCGAGCTCATCGATGTCGACGTCGCCCACATTCGCCGGCCGTACAACGCCATCCTCGGGTACCCGGTGCTGGCCAAGATCATGGCCGTAACCCACCACGACTGAGAAGGATCATCCGCCGCAGGGAAGCGCACTGGGAACGGAAGAGGCCCCTCCCCCAGGCAACCAGCTTCTGGAGGCTCCATCGCCTCATTAGGCGCCACGGTCTCCGGAGGACGCCATCGGCACCGACGCTCCAAACCTCATCGAGCACCCAGTAAACTTTGTCAGCACGGTGTTGCGGGATGCGAGGGCACGGTACCCCATGCCTCAGAAACTCCTCCTCGCGCTACTGGTGGCCTCGCGCAAGCTGTGGCACTATTTTCAGAGTCACCCTATCAAGGTCGTCTCAGCATACCCCTTGGAAAGGGTGCTCAGGAGCCCAAACTCAGCCGGAAGGGTCGCCGAGTGGAACATTGAACTGCAAGCGTTTCAGCTCGAATTCAGCATGACCAGAGTCATCAAGGGGGCTGCGCTAGCGGATTTCGTGGCCGAATGGACAGAGGCACCGGGCCTCAGGGCCGGCAAGGATCGATCCCTCTCCCCGGGAAGCAAGGCGCCAGAAGGCTAGGTCATGTACTTCAACGGGGCGTTCTCGAGGCATGGCGCTGGGGCTGGGGCGGTGCTCATATCTCCCACTCAGGACAAGCTCTACTACGCCGTGCAGCTCTATTTCCAGCAAGGTGAAAAGGTCTCCAACAACATAGCGGAGTATGAAGGTCTAATAGCAGTCTTGAAGGCCGCAGCTGCCCTAGGGGTAAAGTGCCTTACCATCAAGGGCGATTCGCAGCTCCTCATCAATTTCTCCAACAAAGTGTACGAGTCAAAAGATGAGCACATGGATGCCTACCTTGCGGAGGTCCGCAGGATGGAGAAGCAATTCTAGGGGTTGGAGTTGCAGCATGTGCCCCGTGGCACCAATCAGGAGGCCGATGACATCGCCAAACGAGCATCCAGGCGGTTACCTCAGGAGCCCGGCGTCGAGGAGTGGCTCTTCGCCCTCAGCCATGCCATCACTATCAAACACGGCGCAGCCTCCTGGAGGAGCTCCCAAACCACCTGCCTCGGGAGCCCGTGCTGTGGCTCCAGCCTCGAGGCGCCGCTCCTCGGCGATGGAGTCTCAGGAGGTGGGCTAGATCACAGAGCTCCGAAGTTACTTAACGCAAGGGACCCTGCCAGAGAAGGAAGAGGAAGCGGAGCGTGTGGCGCGGCAAGCCACAGCGTACTGCATCAGGGATGGAGAACTCTAACGGAAGCGAGCAAATGATATGTCCCTATGTTGCATCTCCAGGGAGCAAGGGAAAGAGCTGCTGGCGGATATACACGGTGGAGACTGTGGGCACCACTCGTCATCACGGACCCTTGTGGGCAAGGCATTCTGCAACGGCTTCTATTGGCCTACTGCACTCAATGACGCTGTCGAACTAGTGAAGGCTTGCGAAGCCTGCCAATTCCATGCCAAGCAGATCCATCAGCCGGCAGGAGGTTTGCAAACTATACCCCTCTCGTGGGCATTCGCAGTCTAGGGGATGGATATCCTGGGCCCGTTTCCTCGGGCGCCAGGGGGCTATCGCTACCTCTACGTTGCCGTGGACAAGTTCACCAAGTGGGCTGAAGTGGAAGCCGTCCGCACCATCCCTGCAGGTTCAGCGGTCAAGTTCATCAAGGGCATCGTGAGCCGATTCAGGGTACCGAACCGCATCATCACCGACAACGGTTCGCAGTTCACCAGTAACCTCTTCAAAACATACTGTGCTAACCTTGGAACGCAGATATGCTACGCTTCGGTGGCGCACCCCCAAAGCAAGGGCCAGGCCGAGCGGGCCAACGCGGAGGTCCTGAGGGGCCTCAAGACCAGAACATTCAAGAAGAAACTGGAAGCCTGCGGCAGAGGTTGGTACGATGAGCTTCAGTCTGTGTTGTGGTCCATCCGCATGACCGCAACCAAGCCAACTGGAGAGACCCCGTTCTTCCTGGTCTATGGAGCCGAAGCGGTCCTCCCTCACGAGGTCAGACGTCGTTCCGCACGGGTCCTGGCGCTCGACGAGGCGCATGGGGCGCCATGCGAGAGGATGGACCTCGTGGTCTGGGGAGGCGTCGCCGAGAAGCCACGTTGCGAGCGGCGAGATACCAACAAGCACCGCGGCGATACGACTGCCGCAACATCCGCCCCAGAACTCTTGAGGTAGGGGACCTCGTGTTCATGCGGGTTCTCTCCAGGGAGGGACTACATAAGCTCTCTCCCATGTGGGAGGGCCCGTTCAAGGTTGTTCATGTTTCCAAGCCCGGCTCCGCGCGCTTCGAGACTCAGGAGGGGATGCCAGTCCAGAATGCGTGGAACATCCAGCACCTTCGGAGGTTTTACCCCTAAAAAGGCCCAGAGCTTGTGAAGAAGGCGAATGCCTGTGAAGATTATCTTTTTGAAAAGGCCCAGAGCCTGTGAAGAAGGCGAGTGCCTGTGAAGCTGTCGCATTTTGGAAAAGGCCCAGAGCCTGTGAAGAAGGTGAATGCCTTTGAAGATTCTCTTTTTGAAAAGTCCCAGAGCCTGTGAAGAAGGCGAGTGCTTGTGAAGCTGTCACGTTTTGGAAAAGGCCCAGAGCCTTTGAAGAAGGCGAATGCCTGTGAAGATTATCTTTTTGAAAAGGCCCAAAGCCTGTGAAGAAGGCGAGTGCCTGTGAAGCTGTCGCGTTTTGGAAAAGGCCCAGAGCCTGTGAAGAAGGCGAATGCCTGTGAAGATTATCTTTTTGAAAAGGCCCGGGGCCTGTGAAGAGGGCCAATGCCCGTGAAGCTTGCTTCCTCCAAGAAAGTCCTGGAGCCTGTGAAGAAGGCCAACGCCTGTGAAGCTCACCGCCCGTGACACTCTCACATAATAATGAGTTGGGGCTGTACACGCCCCAGAGTCTCAGGAGCGCTGGCCTCAGGCCCTTGGGCTCCCTCCCACGCCCAGTGGCAGCACTTAGCTCCGCGTTGGTGAGAAGACGTCGAAGACTAGACTAGGTGCCAGACGCGGCTTTTTCATTTGCTTTCTAGAGTTGGCTTGTTTATTCTCATTTGAAGTTTTATTGAAACTGTCGCCGTCTTTGACTTATGGCTCTTCGACTTTTCGCCCTCCTGCCTCGATTTCTCTTGCGCAAGGTCTCGCGAAGGGGCAGCCCGAGCGCCCTCGCGAGTGTTTCTGTCCTTATCGTTCAAGGTTTCACAACCTGGGTCCACTACAGGAGCATCCCTCCAGTCCGTGCCTCATGGGCACCGCGACGCGAACACAGGACCTGGGTCGGTCGCCTCCCACGGCTGAGGCCGGGAACTACCTACACACGGGCGTGCGGCCGGGAGGCGCAGTACCAAAATAATGGAAACAGTGTGATGATTAACAACGGTAACGTAAGCACGCCCCCACGGGGCCCCACACTACTGTCTTTTTTGCAGGAAAAAGGAAAAGAAAGAACAAATCGGGCGCGGCTCGCCCGACACCGGCCCGCAGGGAAGACTCGAGCTGCCTCCAGGGCTCAGGCGGACTCCCCCTCGCGCTTCACCGAGGCGCGACGGCGGGCAGACCCGCTAGCACCCTCCAAGTAGGCACGACGGCGTGGAGGCTGACCGCGGCCACTTCAAGAAGAGTCGCTGCCCGAAGAAGAACCAGTGAAGCTCGAGGAACCCTAGGCGCCACCAACCACGCGTGCACTGTCCTCTCCGTCCTCGCCGGGGCTGGGTCCCCAGCCGTGGTCGTCGTCTTCAGGGCAGCACCCTACGCGGCGACCATCTTCCCCAAACACCCTCACCTAGAGGGTGGCATCGCCGTCAAACTTGAAGTGCAGGGTGCACTAATGGCTCGAGCCCGCTACGTGGGCAAGCGTCGCCAGCCCATGGTCAAGGCCAGTGCTCCCAGCAAGGAGGCCTCAGCCGAAGCCCATGAGGCCGGCTGCAGAAGCAAACATCTGCACTGAGCGCAGAGGGCCGCCAGGCGCCACCGGAGCTCACTCTAGGAGGAAGGAGGAAGCCAGGTTAGTGCTGCCGGCTCCGGCCGACCACACAACGAACTCCGGCAGCACCTCTGCATTGCGAAAGCGCGGCCTAGGGGGTCACGCAGCTGAAGCACGCCCCCCCGGCCGCGGCCAGCCGCCCGTCACCGCGTCGAAAATCACTTCCATGACCGTGGGGAGCCGCCGTGGTGGCCACAGGATGTTTGCAAGGGCGGCCTCGATCGTGCTTGGGCGGGGGAGAGGCAGGCTCAACCTGGCGAGCCTTCCCTTTCTCTGCGGCCGAGAACTTCCTTGACGGAGCCACGAAGAAGAAGGAGAAGCAAGAGGGGATAGACTGGAAGGGCACGCATCGTGCCGTACTTAATGCCAGAGGAGGCCAACCGCCGACCTCCACGATCACAGGTAATCATGACCCGCTTTGCATGCAGGGACTTGTCAAAATCCGCGCGGTTGCTGAGGCATCGTGAGAAGTGGAGGCACCCACGTCCAACCAACCGCCACACGGCGCCCAAGGCGCAGCTGTTAGAGCCGTGGCGCCCAGACTTGCCCTTTCGCCTCTCGCTCGGCCAAGTCCGGTCGCCTTTGGGCCCGGGCTACTGTCGGTGTTCTCGGGAACGGGGTCCTAGACTTGCTCGCTGCGGCCCGTGGCGTGGCTCAAGGGGGGGGGGGGCAGCACGGCCCACCTTCATCAACACAAGCTCAAGACCCTCGCGAGCAGCCAAGCCTCACGGGGCGGACGACAAGGAGCTTCCTCAGGCACGGCCTCGTCAGGCTGGCTCACAAGGAGGCAGAGAGATCAAGGCGGGGTACCTCACGAGGTGCCCATGATGCAAGCCATGACGACCAAGGGCGCCAGGCGGACGCCAGCCCGTGCATTGTCCTCCTTTCCTCTTTGGTGCAAAGGGAGCAAGCGCACGCGAGAGCATCAAGCAAAGACATCCATTTCGGTGCAACAAGACCAAGACCAGCCCAACGGCAGGAAGGAAGTCATTGTGGGGCCCAAGCAAAGGCTTACCACCACGTGAGCCTTTGACAAAGGCGAGGACCAACTTTAGTCAGGATAAGTGTACTAGATGTTCCCCTTCAAAATGGCCAATTGTTGGCGCCCTTCCCGCTCAATATTTGGGAAGAGGCCCATGGCCTTTGCCTATAATTAGGACTAGCCACCCCCAAGGTAGAGGCATCTGGAAGAGAGCAATCAAGTAGCATCATAGCAAGAGAGAAAGGCGCTGAACTCCTCCTAGCAGTTCATCGTCCCAGCCAAGAACAGACCCTCGCGAGGCTGTTCTCCCTTGTATTGTTCATCATCATCAGCCCAAGAGGCAATCCACCACACCACAAACTAGAGTAGGGTATTACACCACAATGGTGGCCCGAACTAGTATAAATCTTGCGTCTCTCGTGTTGTTCCTTTTGTAGCTTATATCCTAGCGTGGCGGTGAGGTGCAGGTAGGTAGAGGGCCAAATCTCCGCGCACACCCCAGTGTTCGAACCTCAAGGGTCTGCCGGAACCCGAAATCCGACAGCCGACCCTCGCTTGGTGGCCGGGCACCTGGAGCTGGCCTCCGGCTGGGTTTGCTCCGATGCTTGATCCGGCGACTGCTCAGCCGCGGCGACGGGCGATGAGGAGAAGCAAGCTATCCTTGAGGCGAAGGCCGCTCGCGACGCCGCCTTGGGTGAGGTTGCAGATGTCCAGGGTCGCCACAAGGTGTTGGAGTGCGAGCTGCAAGGCCTGCGCGACCAGCTTGCCAAGGAGGCCCGTGTCCGCCAAGAGAAGGAGGAAGACATGAAGGCTCGCGAGGCGGCTACCAAGGACCGGGATGCTGCTTGATGAGCGCCATGGCCGCTTAAGCGGCTGGAGCAGCATTGAGGCGAAGAGGATCGAGCCGACGCAAGGCGCGGGTCCTGGCCGAGGAACGCGTGGCCTTTGCGAAGCTGGAGGAGAAGGCTCGCACCTTGCTGAAGTCACTTTATGATAGCGGCCTGGAGAGCCCGCTGGCCGGCGCCGAGGACGACCCTGCCAAGTTGCTTCCCTTCCTGGTCCGCGCCCTCGAAGATGTCGCCCTTGGCCTTGGCCCAACGACTGAGGCCGAGGAGCGTGTCCTTTCTTTCGCAGCGCTGACGCGAGTCTTCACACACGTCTACTTTCGCGACCCCAACGTTGACCTTGATAGCCTGTTGGAGCCCGTGAGTGGTGAGCTTGCCGCTGTCGCTGCCGAGGCCATGAAGGGTCGAGCAGAGGCTCTGCTGGCGAAGTTCCGGGCCTTTAGCACCAAGCCGAAGCGAGGTGCTGCCGGTCCTGAGGCTCCACGAGGCGGCCGCCAGTAGCAACCGTCACCAGCGATGGCACCACCGAAAGTGACCCTTCACGGCTCCCTGGCCCTGCTTTTAGCTCCTCGCAACATGCATCATGCCTCATGGAGGCGTGTAAACTTGTGTTTGGCGTTGTCAAAGCACTCTATGGACTGTAATGTTTGCTTTTGAATTCCTTGAGATTTGCGCTTTTCCTTCCTACTTGCTTGTGTTCTATGTCGGCAAAGGCCGGCCCCGCGCATACCTCATCCTCCGTTAGCCCTGACCGGAAACCAGGACGGGACCAAGGAGTGAGTGGCTACGTGACAAGTTAGGCTCCTGAGTCGCGATGCTCAGGAGTCCCCCTTGACGCACGAACAACAAGTAGGGAGGTGAGATGTATGAGCAAATTTACCCTTCTACGTCGGCAGAGCCCGGCCTTAGCCTTTCGGAACTAAGGGGTCAGGGGCTACGTGACCAGTTAGGCTCCTGAGTCGCGATGCTCAGGAGTCCCCCTGGACGTTCAAATGGCCTTCGTACCTTGGCTCCACTCGAGGAGAGGCGTGCGATGAACCGGGCCCGAGGGGCCTGGCTGGGTGGCGTGCGCCTAGGCGTGACCCAGGCGTAGCCCCCGTGCCTAGCCCCCTCGTGCGGCGCTCCCGAGGGAAGGCGTTACAATGGGGCCGGACACTAAGCTTTGGGCTCCCTGAGGTTGATGCGGCCGCCGGCCACCCTTAGTTGTTTATCACCAGCGCGAAGCATAGCGCTTCCGTATGTGTACGGGCATAGCCGCTCCTCGGCATTGTCGTCAGCCAGCACGGAGCATGGTGCTTCCACTAGTGCGTGGGAGGGGCTCCTCCGGAGGAGCCCTCGGCGTGTACAGCCCATACGACACGGGTGGGCACGCAGTAGGGCTGCGCCGAGGTGTATCTGGGCACTGTGAGCGCGCAGCAGACTCACGGGGCCCTACCTCAAGGCGGGTTGCGCCTGACTCTGGGCCTTTACTTGTGATGTGTTCCTGCATATTTGGTTAGATGTCGGCGCTCTACGTCCTTGGTTCCCGGCCATCGAGCAAGCTCAGCCGTTGCTGGTATGCCAGGTCGCGATGCCGTGGACAAGGCCAGAGGGTGAGAGCTGGAGAGCCAGTAAGAGCCCATGAGTCGCGATGCTCAGGTACCCCCCCTTTAACGTGCAAGCGGCCGGCATGAAGGAAGAAGGGTGCCGGGGACGGCATCAAATAACGATCATGACGGGTCAAACACATGACTTGAATAAACGCGAGAGGAATACGTGCCACTGGGTCTGGCCCGGGTGGCTTGGGATACTGCAGCCCGAGGGGCACCCCCGATAAAGTAAACTAAAAACATGAACTAAAGGGATACATGCCGCAGGGATGGACCCACGCGGCCTTGGAATGATGCAGCCTTGGGGGGGGGGGGCGCTCCCAGCTGAAAACGAAACTCGAAGGATGTCACCTGATGACGCCGAAGACGAAGGGATGCTAAAGTAGCAGCCGGCGCGCGCTGCGTAAGTCGATCTTCACGAGCCCCCATGCCCAGGAGCCTCAGGAGGCTCCAGGGGCGCTGTCAGCTCCTCGCGGACCATCTCCATCTCCGCCAGGACTGTGGAATGCCTGACCGCTTGAGCCTCCAAGATGCTCCTCATGAGGTGCTGACGCACAGCAGCCGCATTCGGCAGGCCGTAAGGCATGCGGACATAGCTGTGGCGTGGACCTTCGCAGCGTCCCACGCGTGAGGGCTAGAGGCGCTCCTGAGAGGCGGCTCGGTTGAGTCTTGGTATGTTGATGCAGACGTGCAGCCCACCATCCTCGCCTGGATGGGGAGCTACGGTGGGTAAGCGGCGTCTGCCACTCATGACTCTTGACTCCTGCAGCTCCTGAATGATCTCGCTGACAAACCCTTGAGGGTTTGGCCTTCCTCGACTTGCTCCTTCCTGAGGAAAACATCCGTTGAAGCACGCCTCCAAGTGGTGCCCGAGCACCTCCCTCGTGATCTTAGCAAAGTCGATGGCCCTCCAGGAGAGAGCCCCCGAGCCTTGCTCGAAGAGGGCGCCGGGCGCGCCTTCCTATGCCACAGAAGGAGGCGCCCCCTGAACAGGCGCGAACCCTGAGGGGCCTGCCTCCCGAGGGGTCGGAACAGGCGATGTCTTCTTGTTCTTAGGATCAGCCTCGGGAAGCCTCCCGCTCTTGTGATCTGGGTCTTCAATTGATGTGGCTTGGAAGGCACATTCCAAAGAACACACAGCGTCCCTCTCTTCACAAGGCACCGTGATGACTCCACCGCTTCCTGGCATCTTGAGGGCGTAGCCGTGATGAGTCACGGCCAGGAACTTGGCCAGGGCTAGGTACCCAAGGATGGCATTGTACACCAGGTGAATGTGGGCGACGTCGAAGTCAATGAGCTCGGTGCGGTAGTTGTCACGCTTCCCGAAGGTGACAGGAAGGCGGACCTGCCCTATCGGAACCGTGGAACCATCGGTGACTCCTGAGAAAGGCTCGGTTGGCTGCAGCAGATTGTAGGGCACTTGGGGATTGTTGAACGTCTCGACGGATAGGACATTGAGCCCTGCTCCGCCATCGATGAGGGTCCCGTGATTTGCACGTTCGTCGATGATTGGGGAACAAAGCATCAGGAGGACTCCGGCTGTGGCCGAGCACTTGAGCTGATCCGCTGAGCTGAACGTGATGGCGCACGCTGACCACCTGAGAGGGCATGTGGCCTCAAGCTTGGGGAGGAGTGCATTCACTTCGCGAGCCAACTCCTTGCAGCTGCGCTGAGAGGCCGGGGCTTGAGCGCCGCCCAAGATCCAAGCGATCGCGTGCGGCTCCTGGAAGCCTCCAGCCCCCTCGTCCTGATGATGGTCTTCATTCCTCCTCGGCTGTGGTGGCGGAGGAGGGAGGCCCTGTGCCTTGTGGGCGATCCTCGCAGAGCTGATCCTCCAACCCCCCGCGAGGTGGGTCCTCCAACCTCCCTCACGAGGCTGGTCCTGCCAGCGGTCCTCGCGAGGTCGGTCACACCACCCTTGGCGAGGGCCACGGTCTTCCCAACGTCCTCCACCTCTTCCTCCTCCTCGGCCATAGCCCCGGTCGCTGCGCTCCCACACGGCCCTGAGCTCTTGGCAGTCGTTGGTGTTGTGGGTGTGGAGGTCATGGTACACGCAGTATCGGCTGCCCTTGGATGACTCAGGCTGATCCCTGCCTCGCTTGGTGTCCGTTACGCTACAAATCGACAGCCCCTTGCGCTTCACGTCCTTGGCCTTGGGCTTCTTCTCTTCTGGGTCAGCAGCTGGCAGCTCGAGGAGGGAAAGGCGCCCTTCCTCAGCCCTAGCGCACTTGGTCGGCAACTTGAGTAGCTCCAGGGAAGTGCACAGGTCCTCATGGATCGCAAGCTCCTCCTTCATCTTGACGTCACGTACGCCGTCGGAGAAGGCTGAGATGGTGGCCTCCTCAGACACCTTGGGGATCTTAAGGCGAGCGCTGTTGAAGCGCTGGATGAACTTCGGCAAGGTCTCTCCCGGCTGCTGCTTGATGCGGCGCAAGTCGCTCATGGCTGGGGGTCGATCGCATGTGCCTTGGAAGTTGGCGATGAATCGGTGCGCATCTCATCCCAGAGGAGATTGTGCGAGAGCCAGTTCGGGAGCTAGGTGCGGCGCCGTCCTGAGCGCTTTGGGAACCAGTTTGCCATGACCTTCTTGTCCCGTTGGCAGCCGATGCCCAGCTTCGTAAGCTGGAGGGACTCAGCAGGGTCAGCCGTGCCATCGTAAGCGCAGGGCAGATCCGCTTGAACTTGCCCGGCCAGCCACGCCACTGCAGCTCGGTGAGAAGGCGCGGCAGCTGCGATGGCGGAGGCCCTTTTGAGACGGAGAGCTTGATCTTGGGGTCTCTCTTGCTGCCGCTGGAGTAGCGGGGTCTTAAGCGCTGGGAGCAGGAGCACGTTCGTGCCGGGCCGGTGCGGGGAGCACACGGGCAGCTTCTTGGGGACAAGGGATCTCTTGGCATCTCTTATCTTGCTGTGCTGGCGCCGGACGAAGTGGGTTCCGCCCAAGGGCCACGCGCCTTGGGGCCAAGGCCCCTTCTTGAGGGGAAGGCGGCTGAGGCGCCCCTGAAACTTCGTCGCCCGCTCAGGGTGGGGCGTGGTGCAGTGAGAGGGATGGCGGAGGGGAGCCCCCAGCGGCGCTGACGAGCTCGGTGATGCGGGCGAGCCACTCATAGTAGAGGTCGTCGATGGGATGGTAGTGCAGGAGCTCCCGTGCTAGGAGCAGCGCGGCGTGCGCGTCCGCAGGAGCACGATGGGCGTGGGACGAGGAACCGGCTGGAGTCAGCGACGGGGTGGCGGTGCGGTCTTCTCGCCGCACCGAAGGATGCAAGGACGACACCTGCTGCTTGTTCCCTGCTGGGCCGGTGGCGGCGTTGACGGCAGGCGATGGGGAATGGCGGGGGTGCCCGCCGACGGGGGCCATCTGGGCGACGCGAGTTGTGAGAGCGGCCCGGCGCTCGGCGCGGGCTCGACGAGCGTCTGACATGGATGCGACGGGCGGCAAAAACATGAGGCGGCGGAAGGCGGATTCCGGCGCACTCCTACCTGGCGCGCCAAATGTCGGATTTCGGGTTCCGGCAGACCCTCAAGGTTCGAACTCTGGGGCGCTCGGAGATCACACCTGCTGCCTACCTATGTCTCTTCGCCTCGCAACGATCTAAACTACACGAAGAACAACACAGAGGACACAAGGTTTATACTGGTTCGGGCCACCATTGTGGTGTAACACCCTACTCCAGTGTGTGGTGTGTGGATTGCCTCTGGGGCTGATGATGAATAGTACAAGGAAGAACATCCTCGCGAGGGTCTTTTCTTGGCTGGTGCGATGAACTGCTAGGGGGATTTCAGTCGCTTCTCTCTCTCTCTCTCTCTCTCTCTCTCTCTCTCTCTCTCTCTCTCTCTCTCTCTATCTTTCTATCCTCGTTCTTTCGATCCTCCAACCCTGTGGGTGGCTAGTCCTATTTATAGGCGGAGGCCCTGGGCCTCTTCCCAAATATCGAGCGGGAAGGGCGCCAACAGTTGGCCATCTTGAAGGGGAACATCTAGTACACTTATCCTGACAAAAGTTGGTCATCGCCTGCCAAAGACCCTCACGATGACGCCGGCTTGGGCTCCATGATTACCTCCATTTTGTCGTCCTGCTGGTCTTGGTCTTGGTGCACCAAAATGGTTGCCTTTGCTTGATACTCCTGCCTGCGCTTGCCCCCTTGGCACCAAAGAGGAAACAAGGACTCTGCGCAGGCCGGCGCCCGCCTGACTCCCGCCTGGCCTTGGTCGTCATGGCTTGCGTCATGGGCACCTTGTGAGGTACCCCACCTTGATCTCTCCGCCTCCTCGTGAGCCAACCTGACGAGGCTGTCCCCGAGGAAGCCTCCTGTTGTCCGCCCCGCGAGGCTTGGCCCCTCGCGAGGGTCTTGAGCATGTGTTGATGAAGATGGGCCGTACTGGGCCACTCCTTGTGCCACGCTGCAGGCCGCAGGCAGGCAAGTCTTGTTACCCCCGTTCCCAGAACGCCGACAGATCAGCCTTCTAAGTACCAACCTCTCCGGTTTATATAGACACCAGAGAGGGCTAGGGTTTACATGGAGTCGGTTACAAGGAAGGAAATACAATATCTGGATTGCCAAGCTTGCCTTCCATGCAAAGGAGAGTCCCATCCGGACAGGAGACGGAGTCTTGAGTCTTGTATCTTCATGCTTCAATAGTCCGGACGATGTATATAGTCCGGCTGTGTAGATACCCCCTAATCCAGGACTCCCTCAGGCACGCCGACCCTTACTGGGCGCGCCCCCTGCCTCTTGGGCACCTCGTGTGCCTCCCGGACTCTGTTTTCTTGCATGTTACTTCATTTGGTTGGTAAATATTCATTATATAATATCCTGAAGGTTTTGACCACCGTACCACGCAAAAATCTTCTATTTCCGTTTCGAGCTGTCTCTATTAAAGATTTACAGCAAGATGTCTTCTCGAGAGTCAGTCGGGGAGAGTCGGGTGACTCACCCGACGCCAGGTCCAGGAGCAAACAGCGATGCTTATCACTTTGGACCATCAACGGAGGATGAGATGGAGGCCGACTTGAAAAGGATAGATGGCATGGAGGAAGATCAAGAAGTTACCTCTCGCTTCCAAGCAGAATTCTTGATGGGGGAACTACAGAGCGCGGCTATTCCAAATTCGGTCATCCCTTCCAATGTTAAATTTCTTTCTTATGAAAATATGAAAAAGAGTGTCACCTGTTCTCCAGAAGCTATGTAGCATCCTTGGGTAAAAGGAGCTTTAGCCATCACCGGCAAGCTCCGCAAGGAATATATGGACCTCAAACAACAAGTCAATAAGCTCGAGGAGGAGAATTGTATCTTGAGAGGAATCATCGCCAAGAAGATCACAACACCAACCCTGAAGAAGGAGACATAATTAGATGGGTATGGGCACTCCCCTTGGCAAGTGCCAAGCTTGGGGGAGGTGCCCCGGTCTCGTATCACCATCACACTCCTATCTTTACCGTTTTTCTTAGTTCGATCCTTTTAGTAGTATCTTGATCTAGTAGAATAAAGTTTTGGGTATGATTTAGTTTTCAGTTTTGCTTTGTGATCTCTTTATGTAATCGAGTCCGTGAGCTATCTATAATAAAGATTAGTGTTGAGTCAAGGGCTTTTCTATCTTGCTATGATCTTGAGAAAATAGAATGAACAAAAAGAATAAAAGAGTTCATATTGATCTTATGGATAGTAATGACTTCACATATAAAGACTATGAGGCATAAAAGTTGTTGAGAGTTGGCAAAACATAGTTTTGGTCATCGTTGCAATTAATAGGAAGTAATAAAGAAAGAGAGGTTCTCACATATAAATATACTATCTTGGACATCTTTTATGATTGTAAGCACTCATTAAGTATGACATGCTAAAGAGTTGATGTTGGACAAGGAAGACAACGTAATGGTTTATGTTTTCTCACATCTCAGTTAAAGTATATTGTCATTGATCTTCCCAACATGTTGAGCTTGATTTTCCCCCTCATGCTAGCCAAAATTCCTTGCACCAAGTAGAAATACTACTTGTGCTTCCAAATATCCTTAAACCCAGCTTTGCCATGAGAGTCCACCATACCTACCTATGGATTGAGTAAGATCCTTCAAGTAAGTTGTCATGTTGCAAGGAATAAAAATTGCTCTCTAAATATGTATGACTTATTAGTGCGGAGAAAATAAGCTTTATACGATCGTGTGATATGGAAGTAATAAAAGCAACAGACTGCATAATAAAGGTTCATATAACAAGTGGCAATATAAAGTGACGTTCTTTTGCATTAAGATTTTGTGCATCCAACCCTAAAAGCACATGACAACCTCTGCTTCCCTCTACGAAGGGCCTATATTTTACTTTATGTCTTTTACTTTATGCAAGAGTCAAGGTGATCTTCACCTTTCCTTTTTCATTTTATCCTTTGGCAAGCACCTCGTGTTTGAAAGATCCTGATACATATATCCAATTGGATGTAAGTTAGCATTAATTATTATTGTTGACATTACCCAAAGGTGAATACGTTGGGAGGCGAAACTATAAGCCCCTATCTTTCTTAGTGTCCCATTAAAACTCCATAACCATAAGTATTGCGTGAGTGTTAGCAATTGTAGAAGACTATATGATAGTTGAGTATGTGGCCTTGCTGAAAAGCTCTATTTTTGACTCTTTCCGATGTTATAATAAATTGCAATTGCTTCAATGACTGAGATTATACTTTGTTAGTTCTCAATGAAGTTTATGTTCCATACTTGACATTGTGAACAGATTGTTACTTGAGCATAAGAAATCATATGATAAAATCTATTTATGTTGCTGTTATAAGAATGATCATGATGCCCTCATGTCCGTATTTTATTTTTATCGACACCTCTATCTCTAAACATGTGGACATATTTTTCGATTTCGGCTTCCGCTTGAGGACAAGCGAGGTCTAAGCTTGGGGGAGTTGATACGTCCATTTTGCATCATGCTTTTATATCAATATTTATTGCATTATGGGCTATTATTACATGTTATGTCACAATACTTATGGCTATTATCTCTTATTTTACAAGGTTTACCATGAAGAGGGAGAATGCCGGCAGCTAGGATTCTGGCTGGAAAAGGAGCAAATATTGGAAACCTATTCTGCACAGCTCCAAAAATCATGAAACTCCATGGAAGTCACATTTGGAATTAATAAGAATTATTGAGCGAAGAAAATACCAGAGGGGGCCCACACCACGCCAGAGGGTGGGGCGCGCTTCTTGGGTGCGCCTGTCTCTGGGCCCCCTGGTGGCCCTCCGGTGTCCATCTTCTGCTTTATGAAGGCTTTTACCCTGGAAAAAAAATCATAAGCAAGCTTACGGGACGAGACTCCGCCGCTGTCGCGGCCGATGGGTGGCGCGGCACCTATGGGGCCGGGGCCCCTTCGTGTGTTGATGCAGGGCGGAGGTTGCGCGGAGAGCGATCGAGGCGATGCACGCGGGATTTTACCCAGCTTCGCGCGATGGTCGCAGAAACCCTCTTGCTGCATTGTGTTGTATTAGATCTTGCTCAAGAATGCGAGCGAAACGGTGGAGTGGTGTGTGGCGGCCAATCCCGGCGCTAGAGTTGCCAGGGGCTCGAGCCTTCACGCGAGAGTGGCTAGTCGTGGAACCTCCTCTCGTTGTGCATGGGCCTCCTTTTATAGGGCAAGGGTCACCGACAGTGTCAATGTGAGGTAGAGGGGTAAAACGTAAAAGAGGTGGTAGTTGGAACAAAGTCTGAACAAAGTGCAGCTACGGTGCTTTCTACCTACTTTTGACAGAGGGGACAAGGGCATTAAATGCCCGTCGCCCGCCGCCTAAAAGCTCCCGCCATCGCGTCTTCTTTCGCCACGGCGGCGGCCACCACCGTGGAGTGCCACCGCATTCTCATGCAGCACGCCACCCGCCACGCGTCTCGGAGAAGGCCGAGGCGACGCGTGGGCGAGATGAGCCGGAGTGCGGCACGTAGCATAGCTCTCCCGGCAAGCACCTTGCCGGGCCTTGATCTTGCTTGACCCGAGGGGCTTGTCGGCTCTGTGACTTGCCGCTCCCGGGTCCTCGCCGGGCGCAGCGCCGAGGCGTGTCTTCGCCACATGATCTTCTAGTCCTCCCGACGAGCTCCTCTCGCCGGGATCTGCAGGAGTAATGTAGCCTTGAGCACAGGAATGGCCTTCCCGCAAGCTCCTCTTGCCGGGTCTTGAGCTTCTATCTTATATACTTTGTTCTTGAACGGCTTGGTGCGGAGCGGAGATGGTCTCCGGCAAGCATTTGATGGATCTAGCTGCGGGAGTGGGGCTGCCCGTGCACAAGTTGGGGTACCGAGGTACCCCTACCTTAGTACACCGACAGAGCCCGGGCCTGGGCCATACACGGTGCCGAGCTGTTGGGCCAGGCCAAGACAGCTGCACGGGCGCCGCGGCCCATGGCCCGTCCGAATCTCTTCTGCTGCATCTGTCGTCTCCCCTCCCAACGGCGGCACGCCGATTGCGGCGTCGTGGGAGAAGTGGGCGGCGATGCAGCCTTTAAGGCACCCACCCGTGATCGTGGCGCGCGAGCGGGTCGCTTCACCTGTCGCTCGGCTCCGCTTTTTCGCGCCGCCACGCCCTCATCCATGGGGGTCGTGGGCGGCGAAGTGGGAGACCGAGCCACACCGGGCGGAGAGGCGAGTCGGCCCCGCTCCTCGCCTCCTCGCTTCTGATTGGTTGAGCGGGCGGTTGAGTCCCCACCTCGCCCCTTTAAATAGGGCGGAAGGGGTGCACAACGGCCACACTCATCCCTTTCTCCTTCGCCTTCGTCTTACTGTCCTTCTCGCGCCATGGAAGGAGGGAATCCCGGCTCTTCGACGCTGGCGGCGCTGGTTGCTTTAGGCAGCGCACCATTCCCGTCCTACTCCCTGGCGGCGGAGCCGCCACGAGAGGGAGAGGGAGGGGCGGGCCGCGATCGAGGCCGAGGGCGTGGCCGAGGCGGTCGAGGAGAGGCGGTCGTGGTGAGGAGCCTCCCGTCTCCTCCGGCGTCTCGACCACGGCGCGTCCACACCGGAGATGACCCACAGGAGTTCTTCATCAAGCTTCGCGGGCACCTCGTCGTCGCCGTTGCCGCCCGTTCGCGGACGCAATGGGGCCGGATCCGCCCGACGTGATGGAGTTACGCGATGAGGGGCTGCGGATCAGCGGCACTCGGGTGAGTGTCGTGTCCCCAGCCCCGGCGTGATGTTCTTCGACCGAGGGTGGAAGACGTTCGCCGATCCATAGCTTGACGGCGGGTTCACCTCCATTTTAAGTTCTTGGATGGTGACCTCCTCGCCGTCAAGGTCTTCGGCGACTATGGAACCCGGTGCGCTGCTGTGTGGACAGCTCCTCGGATATGCGAAGGCTCCTCCTCGGCGAAAGTGACGAGGAGGAGAGCGACAGCGCGACGAGGGATGGCGGGCCCGACTAGGCGTCGGACACCGCTGCCTCGTCGCCACCGGCAACCCCATCTTCTGGGTTGCCGGTCTCTGAACTCCCCGGGCCGTCTCCTTGGGCGGTTGGCGTGAGGCAGCGGAAGAGGAAGAGGGGAGGGCGGCAATGCCGTTCGCCGCAGCACGAGAGCGAGTAGCCCTCGAGAGCGTGCCGACGCCCCACTACCCGTCTTCAAGCTCGCCTCGACGCGCCGCCTCCGCCAAGCTCTGGCCGGCCCCGGGTGTTCTCTTGGGGTCTTCGGCGCCCGTGGCTCTTCGTGGCCTTGAGGACTTGTCGCTGGCTCCGGGCATCGCTCCCATGCCCGCCACCTTCTGCTGCACTCTGCGGCACGGCGGCGTCACCGCCACGCCTCCTAGGCGCCTTCGCCCTTCCCGACAAGCTCCTCTTGCGGGGTCTCCTTTCCCAAAGCTTATCTTGCCGGGGCTCTTGACCTACCTCCCGAACTCCCGAACAGAGAAACAGAGAGGGATCACGGCACCTTATCTTTTCAAATTGTAAGCCCTCGGGCATTTAGCTGCATTTAAGAACTTGTAATCCTCTCTATCATGTTTTTCATCCTCTATGGACTTGTACTAAACTGGATGTTTTTAATGAAAAGAGGGAAAGCTTGCGGACTGAGTCTTTTATTTGATTGCGTGCCTTGTGTGTTCTTACGCTATCGGGAGCTTGCCGGGCTTAACACGCTTAGCGACATCAGGGACAGCCCGCTGGTGGTGTCACTTCCGGCAAGCAACCTTGTCGGGCGATTCTGACGCCTACCTTGCTGAGCAGGCTCGGAAGCAAGATAGAGTGCAGCGCACACTTGGGTTTGTTGAGCGGACTCGAAACAAACCAAGCACGCAATAAGGGTCACGACTCGGTTCCTCCGCGTCACGGTTTTACAAGACACGATCGTTCAAAGACACAGTCCCGCATCTCCCGGTCCATGAGAGGATGCATGATGAGGGATGAAAAACTTATCTGAAATCGCAGCCCCCGGCGACACTAGCTCGCCGGAGACGAATCTCGATGCTCGCAGCCCCCAGCGAGGCTGGCTCGCCGAAGAAGAACCTTGGCATCCGCAGCCCCCGGCGACCCTGACTCGCCGGGCCCCAGGCGCGGGTGCGACCTTTTGGTTCCTTCTTGTTGCTGCAATTTTAGCCATGAAAATAGCTGAGGTAGATATGCAATTGCTCAACACACATGTATGTGCATGTATATATAGATCTTGGCTAAGCAATACGATGCCGGGCTTTGTCCTTCGTATGTTTGTACTCTACGCTCTTGGGGAGCTTGCCGGGCGGACACGCTTAGTGACCGGGATAGCCAGCTGGTGGCGCTTCCGACAAGCAACCTTGTCGGGCCAGATTCTGACGCTTAACTTGTCGAGCGTGGCTCGGAAGCAAGATAAGGGTGCTACAGCACACTTGTGTTTGTTGAGCGGACTCGGAAACAAAACAAGCATGCGAATCGGGCCACGACTTGGCTCCTCTTGCGCCCAAGTCTCTCATACGGACGACGTTTCACGGCATGTCTCGCCACGTTATACCCTCTGCCCTACACCCTTTGTGTGCTTTCGCCCTACGCTTCTAGGTAACTTGCCGGTGCTCAACACGCTTGCTGAGTGCGGAACGTCAGCAGCCCGCTTGGCCGGTGTCGCCTCCGGCAAGCAACCTTGCCGTGTCTGGCCGCGACGCACTTAACTTGCTGAGCAGGCTCGGAA
Organism: Aegilops speltoides; assembly: GCA_021437245.1. NCBI lineage: Eukaryota > Viridiplantae > Streptophyta > Magnoliopsida > Poales > Poaceae > Aegilops > Aegilops speltoides. The sequence goes on along the minus strand of CM038144.1, from coordinate 195,831,323 downwards.
CGAAACGAGAGCGCGAAGCTGGTCGCGGCTTACTCTTAACTCGTTGAGCGTGTTCGAAGCGAAGTAAGGGTGCGACCATCCACAAGCAGGCTCCTCCGCGCACAGGTTTCGCGCACAAAGGACGAATGCGCGAGGGGTATAACATATAAAAGTATGAAAAAAAGCGCTCGCACGAAGCTCGAGCGACTTAGCTTTTTTTTTCTTTGCGCTCGCTGGTGGAGCTCAATGGTGTGTCCATGGCGGCGCGCGGTGCTCGGGAGGCACGCTTGCCGACGAACACCAAAGCTGTCCTCACTGGCTTATCGCGCCCGAGGAGGTACGCTTGTCGGATGGAGCACGAGCCGCCCTTGCGGACTTAGAGCTCGATAGCGCGTCTTTCGACGACATCGTAGCGCTCGAGGATAGGCGCTGTCGGGCCGAGGAGGCGGGAGCGGCGGTGCGAGGGGCCGGATACACTGGGTCCCTAACAATGTTAGGGGAGCAGAATCTGCCTCGACCTCTTTCGCTTTACTCATGCATGGACAGCAGTCCGGGCGTCCCGCGAACCCCTGCTTGCTCTTGCCTCACCGGATACCACCTTCTCGTAGTATGGCGCCGCTGGGCCGCTTATATGCTGGATTGACGCAGATCTCACGGAGGCCGAGGCGTGGTCCTCCGCCCATCCCTCGATCTGTGGCACCGCGAGCGCCTCGCCGGTGTCCACCCTTCCTCCGGCGTTTCCTCCGCCGCCGTCGGCTCCGGTGGCGCGGAGAGGACGGAGATGGGTTGCGACCCTCGGCTCTCGCTCTTGAGGCCATGACGCAGCTTGTCGGCGAAGTCGCCGACGAAACCGGAGAGGTTGATGAAGAGCGCCGGCGCGAACGCCGGATCAGGTTCGCACAACCTCGACGCCCTACCGGGCGCGCCAGAGATGTCGCGCCGATGGGTGGCGCGGCACCTATGGGGCGGGCCCTTCGTGTGTTGGTGCGGGCGGAGGTTGCGCGGAGAGCGGATCGAGGCGATGCACGCTGGGATTTTACCCAGCTTCGGGCGCGATGGTCGCGTAAACCCTCTTCGCTGCATTGTGTTGTATTAGATCTTGCTCAAGAATGCGAGCGAAACGGTGGAGTGGTGTGTGGCGGCGAATCCCGGGCGCTAGAGTTGCCAGGGGCTCGAGCCTTCACGCGAGAGTGGCTAGTCGTGGAACCTCCTCACGCTGTGCATGGGCCTCCTTTTATAGGGCAAGGGTCACCGACAGTGTCAACGTGAGGTAGAGGGGTAAAACGTAAAAGAGGTGGTAGTTGGAACAAGTCTTGGGAACAAAGGCAGCTCGGTGCTTTCTACCTACTTTTGACAGAGGGGGACAAGGGCATTAAATGCCCGTCGCCGCCGCCCCAAAGCTCCCCGCCATCGCGTCTTCTTTACGCCACGGGCGGCGGCCACCACCGTGGAGTGCCACCGCATTCCTCATGCAGCACGCCACCCGCCACGCTGCCTCGAGAAGGCTGGAGGCGACGCGTGGGCGAGATGAGCTGGAGTGCGGCACGTAGCATAGCTCTCCCGGCAAGCACCTTGCCGGGCCTTGATCTTGCCGACCCGGGGCTTGTCGGGCTCAGGACTTGCCGCCTCGGGTCTCGCTGGGCGCCAAGGGCGCCGAGGCGTGTCTTCGCCACATGATCTTCTAGTCCTCCCGACGAGCTCCTCTCGCCGGGGATCTGCAGGAGTAATGTAGCCTTGAGCCTGGAATGGCCTTCCCGGCAAGCTCCTCTTGCCGGGGTCTTGAGCTTCTATCTTATATACTTTGTTCTTGAACGGCTTGGTGCGGAGCGGAGATGGTCTCCGGCAAGCATTTGATGGATCTAGCTGCGGGGAGCTGGGGGCTGCCCGTGCACAAGTTGGGGTACTGAGGTACCCCTACCTTAGTACACCGACAGCCGCCATGAGGCAGAACCAATCTAGGGCTCCGGCGGAGCTGTTCTGCCGGGGAAACTTCCCTCCGGGAGGGCGAAATCATCACCATTGCCATCACCAACGATCCTCTCATCGGGAGGGGGTCAATCTCCATCAACATCTTCACCAGCACCATCCCCTCTCAAAACCCTAGTTCATCTCTTGTATCCAATCTTGTATGAAAACCACAAATTGGTACCTGTGGGTTGCTAGTAGTGTTGATTACTCCTTCTAGTTGATGCTAGTTGGTTTACTTGGTGGAAGATCATATGTTCAGATCCTTAATGCATATTAATACTCTTCTGATCAAGTGAAAGTGCGTTATATCGACTAGAGGGGGGGTGAATAGGCGATTTTTATGAAATTCTTCACTGAGGAATTTGCCGGTGAGGAAATTCCTTAGCGAAGAACTACTAGCAGTGGAATATGTACTCGAGAGGTAAACATAACAGATACACACATAGTCAAGATGATGAAATGAAGACTAAGAGCAGAGTACGGAAGCGTAAACACAGGATAACAAGATGAAGACAAACAGATCAAGAAATTGAACGAGGAATTTGTGAAAGTCTTCACCAAAGTCTTCAAGCACGATATGAACAACATGCAACATGTAATGAGGAATTGGATGAGTTGAGGAAATAGAACCAGTTAGTTGGTGAAGACAATGATTTGGTAAACCAGTTCCAACTGCTGTCTCGGTTATGCGTCTGTTGGAGCGGCCGAGTATTTAAACTCGAGGACACATAGTCCCGGACACCCGCCTCGAGCCGCAACTCAGACACCCAGCCCTCACCGTATTCTCCTTGAACTAAGACCACGCAGGCCTCGTCCAATCACTCGTGGTAAGTCTTGGTGACTTCCAAACCTTCACAGACTTGGTCACTCGGCGATCCACAATTCCTCTTGATGCTCTAGACCTTGACGCCTAACCGTCTGAAGAAGCACAGTCTTCAAAGGTAATAAGCGCCGGATCCACGCAGATCAATTTCTTCATGATGCTCAATCACTTGGGGTTTTGTGGGTTTGGTTTTGGGATTTTCCTCACTTGATGATTTTCGCCAAAGTCCCTGGAGGATGGGTTGCTCTCAAATGACAAGTGTCAAGTTCTTCTCGGAGCAGCCAACCAACTAGTGGTTGTAGGGGCGGCTATTTATAGCCTAGGGAGCAGCCCGACATGATAAGACATAAATGCCCTTCAATGATATGACCGTTAGGTGGATAAGATATTTTGTCCGCGCGCAGCAGACATCAACGGTCGGAAATTTGACTCTCAAAGTCCTCGTATTATCATGTTCCTCATCGTAGGCAATTCAAGACCGGCGAATTCCTAACTCCTCGCCGAAAGAAGTCCTCAAGGAATGTAAGAACTGCGCTCTCACATCGATGAATTTGATCTGAATGTATGAGATTTCCAATGGCTTCACTCAAGGGATTGGTAGGTGTAGGATTTTGAGTTGAGCATCACATGGAAATTTTTCCTTAGTATTTCCTCGACCCCCTTTAACAAAGACGGTGTTTCCTATGACTCAAGAAAGAGAAAATGAAACTACGAAAACAAAAGTCTTCACGCTTCATATTCCTCGAATGAATATCAAGTCTTCATGGTCACACCAATTTCTTCACTTTCAAAGTCTTCGTAAAGTCTTCGAATATCAAAGTCTTCATCGAAGAACTTCATTTTTAGGGTCGACTTTCTCTGTAAATATCAAACTCCTCATAGACTTATAGACCTGTGTACACTCACAAACGATCAGCCATTTAACCTATAAGTCTTCAATACACCAAAATCACTAAGGGCACTAGATGCACTTACAATCTCCCCTTTTGGTGATTGATGACAACATAGGTTAAGTTTTCAACGGGATAAACATATGAAGTGTAAATACTAATATTGAGGAATTTGATTGCAAGATATAGAAGAACTCCCCCTGGATGTGTGCATAATGAGGAATTTGCTTTTGAGACAATGCACATTTGAAGAATTTAATCATGGAGATCTCCCCCTATATCTTGTAATTCATACACGCATTTGATATGTAATATGAAGAATTTGAAATGCATGATGAAATATGGTGCCTGATGAGATTCAGCATTCGTGCAATGATATTGACGAGGAATAAGCATGCAGAATAACACATCAAAAGTATCAAAGCATAGTGAAGTCAGCACAATGCACCGTTCAAAAGTATCAGGGCACCATCGGACTTAAGATTACAACTCGATCCAATAAAAGTATCGGAAGAACGAGAGTTGTAACTTAATAAAAACGCCCATAGTATAAACCCGCTTGAAGACTAACTCAGATTTCTCCCCCTTTGTCATCAAATGACCAAAAGGATCGAAATTGAGGACTAACGCCCCTGAAGATATTCAAGTTGATGGAGGAGCGCCAGCGTTGTCGGGGTTGTTTGTTGAAGTAGGGCCTGCCGCAGTGTCGTCTAAATCTTCATATTCATCAGTTTCATGATGAAGAATAAGAGCTAGCCACCGATCGTGAACTTTGACTCTCTTGAATTTCTTCGAGGTGGTGCACTCACCAAAGCTTCCTCAAGACCCATAGTCTTCAATTCTTCCGCTGAATATACATGATTAAGAACAGCCCAAAGCGGTTGAGGGTTTCATGAAGGTAATATCGGTTTTTCTTCACCGCATTATGCGTTGAGGTCATATTGTGAAGAATTGCAGCAAATTGGCGCTTCACCCATTTCGATTATGTTCAACCTTCCGATGAAGACCGAGGAGTAACTCACGATCACCATCACCACAGGTGTAGTTGCTTGAGGCTGTTGCTTGGTTGAGGTATTTATGGCGGTGTCATGCGTTGCGTAATCGCCATTGGTGGAGTAAGATGCAGCCTTGCGAAATTGACCATCCAATGGACGAGTGCCTTCATCAATTACAGCCGCTGCCTTGCCCTTGTCATCAGATGATGAAATTGGTCGCTTGAGGACTTCAATGGGTGGCAAGTAGCTGCCATGATTCAAAGTGTCACTTTGTAGTTCAAAGAAGATCTTGCCCTTATGAATCTCATGATCCAAGGCGATATGGCTTCAAATCAAGGTGACATTGCAACATTGGCCGAGTCCTCATGAAGAAATCATGGAAGTTGACAGAACGCCATGAATGATATTGAAAAGCATGTTTTTCATGATGCCTATGACATCTTCTTCATTTGAGTCGTGGCCTTTTATGGGACTCATTGTCTTCGCCAAGATTCTATAAACAGTCCGAGGCACATACAAAGAAATCCTTGACGAGGAATTTGGTTCGAGGGGCTTGACCTGGCTTCAAGGGCTTCATAAGCACTTGCATAAAGTGATCGACAATTCTTGGTCATTGTAGATGCAACGTGCAGATTCATGGGAGGATCAAGAGGAAGGACACGGCAATTCAGTTGCTTGGTGCCTTGTAGTGAGTATTCTCTCGTCATCCAATCCAATACCCATGAGTTGATGTTGTTCAAGATCTCCGTGATGTGCGGTGGCATAGAATCAAGAATGAGTTCTTCATTCCAATCACAAATGTCGGTCAGAAATTCAGCAGCCCTCGCATCGTGAAGAACACGGAGTATCGCTCAAGCACGGTAGTGATTCCATATCCACATGAGGAATATGCTCATGGTCAAGATCTTGTCCTTGTCAAACAGCACCGAGGAATAGAAGTTTGCTTGTGTTGGAGTCCGAGCGTCTTTTCCTCATTCGAGCAGAGTCATATGGATTATAAGCGATGAAGAACACGTGCTCGTAAAAGAAGTCTTCAGCCTTGAATTTTTGCTTGCTTGAGAACGGATTCTTTGGCTTGGGCAGAGGAATATCTGTGATTTGCAAGCACAACCTCGTGGATCGCGATCTCGTGTTCTTCAGTCGAGGAATTTCTGGTTCCTCTCCTTGTGCAGTTTGAGGATCAAGAAGGGTTCTTCAGCGCTAGTGGCTGGAATTTCTTCATTTACGATGAAGTGGGATGAGTTTCTTCAGAGCCCATTTGAACAGTTGTAGCCGGGACAGAGGAACTTGTTGAAGCGGAGTGAAGAGAGGAGTATTGGGATGCCGACTTTCCCAAAAGTCATCGCTCATCACCGTGTAGTGCACCCAATATCCACGCTTCGTCTTCTTTTCAATTTCTCAACACCTGCCTCTTCACTGTGAACCGAGGCACGGTGAGGAAACAACTGGGTGAAGGGAAAGCTTCCACTTCAATTTCTTCATCAAGCTGTTCTGAAGTAGCAACAGATTGATTTTCTTCATCAGATCCGCTTGGGATCTTGTAATCTTCTCCATAAGGAACAATTTCCTTGGACGACATGGAGGAAATGGGAATGGCATCAATAGGATTTTCAATAGAGCTGGTCATTGGCTTCATTTTCTTCGCAGCCGAAGAATTTGATGCAGCTGATGCCTTCCTTTTCTTCACTGCAGCTCGTTCTGCAGCCTTTGTCTTCTTCACTTCATAGGCAGAAGGGAAGAATTGGAGATGGTGTTGGTGCAGGAGGAGCTGAGGATTGTGGTATTTCTTGCAAGCTATCGTGCGATTGCCCTATTTCCTTCAGATTCTTCACCGCACCACTAGTGGATGCCCCGGGAATTTCTTCAAAGCCTAGAATGGAGTCATCAGCCCGGAACTTGTGTTCTCATAAGCACGCCGCAAGTCATCAGCAATCTTGGCATGTTCTTCGAAGGCTGAGCGAGTCTTCACCGAGGATTTTCTTGTTGTGATGGAGCTGCAATAGCTTGACATTTTCTTCGCCGATTGACGAATCTCACCTTGGCTCCTTGCCATTCAAGATTTATAAGCTTCAAATCCTTGCCGAGGGCTTGATTTCAGATTGAGCTTTGAGAAGTTCTTCAGAATCAAGTTGACTAAGTTCTTCCTCGAAGCTTTTCCTTTCGCTTTTGCTCTCTTCAATTCACGAGCCTTTTCAAATTTCCATTTCTCTTCAGCGATGAAATGGTTAAGCATATGACTTTGACCAGCAGTCAGTGGCAGATCCGGTATAGGAGTGTTTGGATCCTGATGCCACAGGTCAATGAAGTCAAGGATCTTCTTTGGATCCAGAAGCAAAGGCACACTTGTTCTTTTGGCTCTAGCGGCCTTGGTCAGTCTGTCTCTGATGATTTCTTCAAGTTCTTCATCAGAGGCTTCATCATCAGAAGGCACATTGAATGCAACCTGTTTCTTCTTTGGACTAGGCCGAGGACCGCGTCCAAATTGCTTGCTTTGTCTTCAGCAGAGTGGGGCTGCTGAGGATATTGGTGCAGCCGAGGAACTTGCCGAGACACCGTAGCAATTGAGAAACCCCGAGTCCTTTGACAAGTAGCCGATGCACAGTGTTGAGGACTTGGAGGAGCTGCCGAGGATTTTGAATGAGCAGCAGCGCCCGAGGAATTTGCCGTGAGGGCGCGTGAGAACTGGGCCGTGAGGGCGCCGACGGTGAAGCACTTGGCTTGCGTGCGGCTTCTTTGGCATTGATTTCTCGGCTTGACCGAGGGCTCAAGCAGCAGCAGCAGCAGCAGAATCCTCATTGAATTTCCTCACCGCCTCCTTGGCCTGTCTTGCCAATTTGGCTTGACGCCTGACCATTCTTCAGAAAGTCTTCACCACTCTTGATGCTAGTGGGATCAGCGACTTGGCCAAAAAAAGGAGCTCTTGGGCATGGAGGGTTTAAAGCGAATTTCCTCATGTACTTGGGAGTGACATAGCGGTATTCCCTCCATTCTCGTGCCCATCTTCGTTCTATCCTCTCAGATAAAGACTTTGCGCTGATTTTTGGTGTCCTTGCCAAACTTGGATTCATCAGTGTGCATAGTCTTTGTATATTTCCTCAGAATCTCAAAAGCAGTCATGACTTCCAGCTTTCTTTCCTTCCTTCATGGTCTCTTGCCTTCGCCATTTTCTTCAGTGAGGAATTTGAACAATAGAGCACTCAAGAAGTATGCAGTTTTTCTTCGAGAAACGCTGCAAATGAGTTAAGTTGATGAGAACCTAGTGATTCAAAGAATGGACATGAGTACTGTGAACAGAGTGTAGGTGCGAGGAATTTGGAGAGGTCATATGTGTTCCCAGGAGATTTTTCAAAAGGAACAAGTTTTGAGGAATTTGACCAGTTGAGCCTTGAGGAATTTCACTAAGCGTTTCGTCTTAGGTTCCAGAGTTGTACAGATTGAAAATCCGCACAATTGAGGAATCTTGAAGAAATGAATGCTTACAGAGATAAATCAAGAGCATATAGTGTGTGAGGTGTTCATATGTGAAGATTTGAAGAGCAAAAACACCTTTGTAGATTTTCAGAAAGATTTGAGAATCAACGCGAGTAATAAAAGTGACTTTTAATTACCCGAACTGAAGAACACGACGAACAGGAGTGAACTGTAGCAGAGTTCGTCACGTTAGATCTCCCACGCCCTAACTTGGCAGAGGGAGACAGCTACGGCGGCGGCGGAGTGAAGATTTCCGCGACCGGCGCGAGTACGACGGCGATGAGGTCGAGGTAGTGAAGCTTTTCCTCACCGGGGGTGATGGAGTAGCGGCGGCGCTAGGGTTTGAGGAGAGCTCGAGCGAGAGATGGCGATCGAGCGGAGTAAATGAAGTGAGGAGGGTAGAGGGGTATTTATAGCCACGGTGAAAAACTGTTCGCCCGAAGATTTTGGGACGAACGTGCCCCTGCCCTTTCTCCTTCATGCGACATGTGTCACCCACGTACTGTGCAGATGAGATCGTGTAAGATCGTGGGTGATTAAACTAATACATCGTGGGATGCGGAACGGTTTAAGCGGTAAAACTGAAAACTTGGATAAGATTTGTTTAAAAGTTTCGTTCGCAATTTCTTCAACCGTCAAGGACCAAAGAAGACTTTGAACGAGTTTCAATCGAACGCATATGAAGAATTTGTGAATAGATTGGATTGAGTATAGCATAGAGGAAGGGTCCGATCACATTCACTTAGCGTAAATCGCAACTTGAAGAAATAGCAATAAGTGAATGTCAGAGAGGACATAAACTCATATATATATATATAGCCAATGAAGAAAAACGACGGAAACATTGAAGATTTTGCAAAGTTGAAGAATTTGAAAAACGAGGAATTTCAAAATGAGAAAAACTCAAATTGAAGATTTTCAACTTTTGTGGTGGCGTAGCCCACCAGATAAGAATGATGATTTCAGACACAGCGCATAATTGTCGAGGGTTCCGAGAATCAAATTCTTCATTAATTTCTTCACACTTAGAGTGTTATTCTTCATTGATTGAAGAAAAACGTTTCTTCATGTGTTGCACATCTAAGTCATCAATTATGCATAAGGGTTAGGATGTGTGTCCTTTTCAAAGAACATTCGAAGATTCTAAGATATTTAGCTCACACCGCAACTTGCTAAATCTCTTCTCATCCAAAGGCTTGGTGAAGATATCAGCTAGCCGTTCTTCAGTCTTCACATGCTCGATGGAGATATCGCCCTTCAGCACATGATCACGAAGAAAATGATGACGAATCTGGATGTGCTTAGTCTTCGAGTGCTGAACTGGGTTGTGAGCAATCTTGATGGCACTCTCATTGTCGCAGAGGAGAGGCACATTCTTCACATTGACGCCATAGTCCTTGAGGGTTTGCTTCATCCAAAGCAGTTGAGCACAAAGATGAGCCAAAGAACAATGTATTCAGCTTCAAAGATTAGCGGGATATGCAGTTCTGCTTCTTCGAGGACCAATGCACCAAAGATCGTCCGAGGAAATGACAAGTGCCGATGTTGACTTGCGGTCCACACGATCACCAAAGATAGTCGAGTCGAATATCCAATGAGATCAAAAGCAGCCCTTGGGGTACCATAATCCTAGTGTTGGTGTGTGAGCTAGATATCAAGAATATGCTTCACAGCCTTATGGTGTGATTCCTTTGGTGTAGCTTGAAATCGGGCACACATGCAAACACTAAGCATTATATCTGCCTAGATGCACATAAGTACAATAAAGAACCAATCATGGAGCGGTATACCTTGTGATCAAGTCAATACCATATTCATCGAGGCATAGATGGCCATTTGTGGGCATAGGAATTTTGACGCTTTTGCAATCTTGCATGCCGAATTTCCTCAAGACATCTTTGAGGTATTTCTCCGAGATATGAATATGCCATTGCGCCGATTTAATTTGAAGACCTAGGAAGAATTTCAACTCTCCCATCATAGACATTTGATATTCTTCACTCATCATATAGGCAAATTCATCACTATATCGTTGGTTAGTACAGCCAAAGATAATATCATCAACATATATTTGGCACACAAACAGTTCACCATCATATGATTTAGTAAATAGAGTAGGGTCGAGTGAACCGGGTGTGAAGCCATTCTTCACGAAGAATTCCTTCAGTGTGTCATACCACGCCTGAGGGGCTTGCTTGAGGCCATATAGGGCCTTATTGAGTCTGAAGACTTTGTCAGGATTCTTGGGATCTTCAAAACCTGGGGGTTGAGCAACATATACTTCTTCCTCAAGCTTACCATTGAGGAATGCACTTTTCACATCCATTTGATATAAGATGATATCATGATGGTTAGCATAGGCAAGTAAATGCGAATAGCTTCAAGTCTAGCAACAGTGCAAAAGTTTCATCGAAATCAATTCCTTCAACTCGTGTGTAGCCTTGAGCTACTAGTCGTGCCTTATTCCTCACCACAAGGTCATTTTCATCTTGCTTGTTGCGGTAGATCCACTTTGAGCCAATGATATTATGCTTGCGAGGATCCAGGCGATTGACCAATTCCTGACATTGTTCAACTCGAATCGATGTAATTCTTCTTGCATAGCCCGAATCCACTCGCCCGTAAATGCTTCATCTACCTTAGTGGGCTCTGAGATAGAGACAAAAGCATAGTGCCCACAAAAGTTAGATAAGTGTGAGGCTTTTGAGCGGGTGAGAGGACCTGGTGCACTGATGTCATCGATGATCTTTTCCACTTGCACTTCTTTTGCAACGCGTGGATGAGTTGGTTGTCACTGAGGATTTTGATCAGCATTTTCTTCAGCACCATTTTCCTCATCATGTTCTTCAGTGCATCACTCGACGTTCTTCACGAACAGGATGAATTCTTCACAGATTCTTCAAGAGGAATGACATCCTCGGTTGCCTTGAGCTTGATAGCATCCTCGGTGCTGGTTCATCTAACACAGAAGGTAGGTGCTCTCTTTGCGAGCCATTAGTTTCATCGAATCGCACATCTACAAGGTCAACAATCTTGTGAAGAACAATGTTGAAGACTCAGAGGTGTGCGAGTCCTTTCCGTAACCAAGCATAAAACCTTCATGTGCTTTCGTGCAAATTTAGAATTGTGGTGAGGATCTCTAATCCAACATTTAGCAATCAAGACTTTGAAATAACTCACATTGGGTTTCTTGTCGGTGAGGAGTTCATAGGCGATCTTCTTGAAGAATTTGTGAAGATATACTCTGCTGATGATGTGGCGGCAAGATCAATTGCATCAATCCAAAAACGCCGAGGCGTTTTGTATTCATCAAGCATAGTGCGAGCCATCTCAACAAGAGTTATGTTCTTGCGCTCCACGACGCCATTCTCACGAGGAGTATAGGGAGCAGATAATTCATGAGTAATACCAAGTTCATCAAGATAGGCATCAAGACCAGAATTCTTGAACTCAGTTCCATTGTCACTTCTGATATGCTTGATCTTCACACCAAAGTTGGTTGAAGCCCTCGAGGAAAATCGTTTGAAGACTTCCTGCACTTCATGTTTGTAAGTAACAATGTGTACCCATGTGTATCGAGAATAATCATCAACAATGACAAAACCATATAGAGATGCATCATTAGTGACTGCTGAATAATGATTCCGTCCAAAGAGGTCCATGTGAAGCAATTCAAATGGACGGGTAGTGGTCATGATAGTCTTCGCTAGGTGCTTGGCCTTGGTCATTTTTCCGGCTTCACATGCTCCGCATAAGTGATCCTTGAGGAATTTGACATTTTCAATGCCAATGACATGCTTCTTCTTCGCAAGCGTGTTCAAATTCCTCATGCCCGCATGACCAAGTCGCGATGCCATAGCCAGCCTTCAAGCTTTTGCAAGTAGACACATGGCTGGTTGTGGTCCCAGAGAGAAATCAACAATATACAGATCTCCTCTCCTAAAGCCTTCAAGACTTTGGAATTGTCGACTTCCATAATCACAACACAAATGATATTTGCCAAAGACAACAACCATATCAAGATCACAAAGCATTGAGATCGACATGAGATTGTATCCTAAGGACTCAACAAGCATGACTTTGTCCATGTGCTTATCCTTAGAGATAGCAACCTTACCAAGACCCAATACCGACTTTTGCCTTTGTCAAGAAATATGATATGCTTCAGAGGTGACGGTGATAAAGGAGCATCCATCAATAGATTCTTGTCACCAGTCATGTGATTTGTACATCCACTATCGAGGACCCATTCAGTGGTTTTGGGTTGATCATCCTGCAGATGAATTAGTATAACTTACAATCTCATATGCTTCATCAGTGAAGAATATGATATCAAGTTCTTCAGATGATTTTCATCAAGCAGTAAACAGATATAGCAGTAGGAGGACGTGTGAAATGAAAGTTCATTTCATCATGATTCGCCTGCGTCCTTTCGAACATTTTTGTCGTCCTCAAAGAAATTCTTCATACGTTAGAGCACGTCTGAAGACCTGACCCTGCAGAAGAGATTAGTTCTTTTTCTTCACCACCCACATCTGGAGGGGTGGCAAAGAGTTCATCATCCTGCGAGCACCATGTGAGAAAGGTGGCAAAGATGCCAAACCATTTCGCTTAGCATGAGAGAGGTTAGGGTATGCATATGAATAAGCAGAGTAATTCTTCGAGGACTTATGAACATAATAGTTTGAGAATAATGCACATATTCATAGCCTTTAGCTTTGCCCTGCGAGACAGATTTGTTAGCACAATGATAATCATATGAGACTTTGATCCAATTGAGGAATTTGATCCTCGTGAAGAATTTGGTCCATATGAGGATTTGGATCCATATGAAGAGTTTGGTCCATATGAAGAATTTGATCTGGGGTTCCTGTTCTTCACAGGTGGTGTCATGAGGACATTCACCTGAAGACTTTCAACACAACTTTTGGGAACCCAAATTTTCTTCATAGGGGAACCGTTCCTGCAGTTAGTGCCAACATATCTAGCAAATACTTCACCATTCTGATTTTTGAACAGTTTATAGTTGGAGTCAAATGACTCATCAGAAGAATGAGGAGATTCACATGTAAAGCCAGACAAGTTAGATGGATCAACTGGAGGTCCCTTTGCAGCAACCCATGAGGTTTTGGGATACTGCTCAGGCTTCCAGTATGTTCCATCGGCGTTGAGTATCCTCTCAAAGGCAATACCCTCTTTCCTAGGGTTTCTGTTGAGGATCTGCTTTTTGAGCACATCACAAAGTGTTTGATGCACTTTGAGGCTTTTGTACATGCCTGTCATGTACAATTCCTTCAGCCCTGCATTGTCAGTGATACTAGCAAAGTCCTCAGATGAGGAATTAGTAATAGCAGAGGCAGATGAAGAATTTGTAACAGTTGAAGCATTTGAACATTCAGGTGAAGAATTTGCAGATTCACGTTCAATGCACTTTAAGCATGGAGGAACAAATTTTTCCTGAGAAGCACTGATTTGTTGAGCTAGTAATGAATCGCGCCTTCTCAAGATCTTCATAACATACTCTTAGCTTTTCAAGATCTGCTTTCTTTGAATAGCTTCAAGAGAAAGCTTCTCATTGTCTTGCTTTTCTTGAAGAAATTCATAAGAAAGTTTCTCATGATCAGACAAGAGAGAGTTATGATGACCTTGAAGGTTATCATACTTAGACTGAAGTCTCTGAAGATTTTCAGTCAGGGCTTTAGTGCGATCCATTTCTTCACCCAACATATCATCACTTTTATCTAGCATGTTTTGAACCTTTTCAAGAGCCCGTTGTTGTTTCACGGCAATTTTAGCAAGTTTAGAGTAGCTGGGCTTTAGATCCTCATCAGATTCATTTTCACTAGAGTCAGAGGAGTTGTATTTGAGTACCTTAGCTCCTTTTGCCATGAAGCAATAGGTGGGAGCGTAGCCATCATTATCTTCAGTATGCTTGTCGGTGGAGTCAGTTTTTTCAGTGTTGAAGATGGACTTGTCGACGAAAGCAAGAGTAACGGCCGACTCGCCACACCAGACTCAGATTCTTCAGACTCCTCTTCTTCATCATTTTCCTCAGATTCAGCTTCAGAGTCCATTTCCTTGCCAATGAATGCCCGAGCTTTCTTGGAGCTGCCCTTCTTGTGAGATGAAGACTTTGATGGTTTTGAAGACGAAGATTTTGATGATTTCTTCTTCTTCTTCATATCATCAGAACTGTAGTCCTTGTATTTCTTCTTCTTCATTTCCTTTTCCCACTGAGGACAATCTTGAATATAGTGACCAGGCTTCTTGCATTTGTGGCAAAGTCTTGTCTTGTAGTCACTGGATGAAGAATCATTTCCTCTTGAGGATTTTCCAAAACGACCACGCCTTGTGAACTTCGGAATTTCTTCACAAGGAGAGCTAGATCCTGGCTCGCTTCTTGAGATCACCAAGGCTACTACCGTAATCCTCACATTCGAGTCGACACAACCTTTACCTTCAGGGCACGTGGTTTGCCATAGTTTGAGCCACGAGAGATCTCTATTCAGCAAGTCGGAACTCGTGAGTGTTAAGCCTTCGAGGATATCAGCAGGATCAAGTTACTTGTAGTCAAGACGTTCTTGTATCATTAGTCCCAGAGTATCAAATGAGGAATCAAGCGATCTCAGCGGCTTTCTTCACAACTTCGTGATCGGTGATGTCGATGGCACCGAGGGCTTGAAGCTCATTTGAGATGTCACTGAGGCGATCAAAGGTTTGTTGGACATTTTCGTTGTCGAGTCTTTTGAAGCGGTTGAAGAGATTCCGAAGAACATCAACTCGAGAGTCACGCTGAGTTGAAACTCCTTCATTTACTTTGGACAGCCTATCCCGTGATAAGCTTAGCAGTTTCCAAAGCACTCACTCTTCCATACCGCCCTTTGCTCAGATGGCCACAGATGATATTCTTCGCTTGAGAGTCGAGTTGTTTGAATCTCTTCACATCGGTAGCGGTCAGTGTTTCAGTGACAGCGGGGACACCATTTTCCACAACATACCAGAGATCATTATCAATTGCCTCAAGATGCATTCGCATCTTGTTCTTCCAAAGAGGGGTAGTCCGCTCCATCAAAGGTAGGACACCCAGCCGAGACCTTGATCATACTGCGGTCGACATAACTAGAACTCCGGTGGTTAAACCAAAATCACACGTAACAAGGAGTACCTTGCTCTGATACCAATTGAAAGTGCGTTATATCGACTAGAGGGGGGGTGAATAGGCGATTTTTATGAAATTCTTCATCGAGGAATTTGCGGTGAGGAAATTCCTTAGCGAAGAACTACTAGCAGCGGAATATCTACTCAGAGGTAAACATAACAGGATACACACATAGTCAGCATGATGAAATGAAGACTAAGAGCAGAGTACAGGAAGCGTAAACACAGGATAACAAGATGAAGACAAACAGACGGAAGAAATTGAACTGAGGAATTTGTGAAAGTCTTCAGTCAAAGTCTTCAAGCATAGATATGAACAACATGCAACACAGAATGAGGAATTGGATGAGTTGAGGAAATAGAACCACCGGTTGGTGAAGACAATGATTTGGTAAACCAGTTCCAACTGCAGTCTCGGTTATGCGTCCTGTTGGAGCGGCCGAGTATTTAAACTCGAGGACACACAGTCCGGACACCCATCCTCGAGCCGCAACTCAGACACCCATCCTCACCGTATTCTCCTTGAACTAAGACCACGCAGCCTCGTCCCAATCACTCGTGGTAAGTCTTCAGTGACTTCCAAACCTTCATAGACTTGGTCACTCGGCGATCCACAATTCCTCTTGGATGCTCTAGACCTTGACGCCTAACCGTCTGGAAGAAGCACAGTCTTCAAAGGTAATAAGCATCGGATCCACGCAGATCAATTTCTTCATGATGCTCAATCACTTGGGGTTTTGTGGGTTTGGTTTTGGGATTTTCCTCACTTAATGATTTTCGCCAAAGTCCTCGGAGGATGGGTTGCTCTCAAATGACAAGTGTCAAGTTCTTCGAGTAGCCAACCAACTAGTGGTTGTAGGGGCGGCTATTTATAGCCTAGGAGCAGCCCGACATGATAAGACATAAATGCCCTTCAATGATATGACCGTTAGGTGGATAAGATATTTTGGTCCCGGCATGAAGACAAAGAACGGTCGGAAATTTGACTCTCAAAGTCCTCTGGCTATCATGTTCCTCATCAGTGTGGGCAATTCAGACTGGCGAATTCCTAACTCCTCGCCGAGCAAAGTCCTCAATGGAATGTAAGAACTGCATCTCATCATCGATGAATTTGATGAACTGTCTGAGATTTCCAATGGCTTCACTCAAGGGATTGGTAGGTGTAGGATTTTGAGTTGAGCATCACATGGAAATTTTTCCTTAGTATTTCCTCGACCCCCTTTAACAGTACGGTGTTTCCTATGACTCAAGAAAGACAAAATGAAACTACGAAAACAAAAGTCTTCACGCTTCATATTCCTCGAATGAATATCAAGTCTTCATGGTCACACCAATTTCTTCACTTTCAAAGTCTTCAGAAAGTCTTCAGAATTTCAAAGTCTTCAGTCGAAGAACTTCATTTTTAGGGGTCGACTTTCTCTGTAAGTATCAAACTCCTCATAGACTTATAGACCTGTGTACACTCACAAACGCATCAATTACTTAACCTATAAGTCTTCAATACACCAAAATCACTAAGGGGCACTAGATGCACTTACATCATGAACATGAATATGCTTTGTGAGTAGTTACGCTTGTTCCTGAGGACATGGGTGAAGTCTTGCTATTAGTAGTCATGTGAATTTGGTATTCGTTCGATATTTTGATGAGATGTATGTTGTCTCTCCTCTAGTGGTGTTATGTGAACATCGACTACATAAGACTTCACCATTATTTGGGTCTAGAGGAAGGCATTGGGAAGTAATAAGTAGATGATGGGTTGCTAGAGTGACAGAAGCTTAAACCCTAGTTTATAAGTTGCTTCGTAAGGGGTTGATTTGGATCCACTAGTTTCATGCTATGGTTAGGTTTACCTTAATACTTCTTTTGTAGTTGCGGATGCTTGAAATAGGGGTTAATCATAAGTGTGATGCTTTTCTCATTATAAATTTTTTCCATGCTTGTCCTTTGCTACAAAAAGGATTGGGCCACCTTGCTGCGCTTTGTTTACTTTCATTGCTTGTTACCCGTTACAAATTATCTTATCACAAAACTATCTATTACCTACAATTTTAGTGCTTCTAGAGAATACCTTACTGAAAACCGCTTGTCATTTCCTTCTGCTCCTCGTTGGGTTTGACACTCTTACTTATCGAAAGGACTACGATAGATCCGCTATACTTGTGGGTCATCACCCACCTCGGGTACTTTTCGGACTCTGTTTTTCTTCCGGTTTGCTTTGTTCCCCAAGATAAAAAAATCTTTATATACCGCCCAAACCCATTGACCTCCGTATCACGGAGAAATCTCTTTTTTGATTTTCTCACTATTTTTTGTTAGATCTATTGAGCCAGGCATCATGTCTTCTTCTTCCTCTAACCATATGGAAGAGGATGCTTGGTTGATGAAGATCAAGCTGAAGAGGGAAGATCCCGTTTGAGCATCCAAGTAGGACAAGAGCAAGGAGGCCACCTGAGATCAAGTGCTGATGGTCGAGCAAGCATTGCCTACCGATGAGGAAGAGGAAGATATCCTTAAACCTTACTATGCTCATCTTACCCCCACTGAGATTGCAGCCTTCAGGGTCATTGAAACAGTTCGTATACAAAATAATTATTTCACATGTGAAAATATTCTGCATCTGGAGCACAACGCCTCCCTCCAGAGCGTCATCTGAAGATTGGAGAGTCTCTTGGTCCTTAAGGACCGGATTGCTTCTACTTCATCACCACCACCTCCTTGTTCATCACAAAAATAAAATTGAGTATCAGTTATGGACACTCCCCTTGGCTTTCGCCAAGCTTGGGGGACGTGCCCCGGTATCGTATCATCTCCACTATCTTTTGCCTTTACTGTTCTTAGTTCTACCAACGGTTATGTTTTGCTTTAGATGAATAAAAGTTTAATTTGATCCTTTCTTTCCAAGTATTTGCTTAGCGATCAATTTTTGTAATCGTGTGCGAGATATATAATAAAGTTTAGTTTGAGTTTTGCCTTCTTTACTTTCCTGTTTCAACAAAAAGAAAGGAAATAAATGAAAAAGATCATATGCTAATCTTATGGTAAGTGATGACATTACACAAGGAAAAGTATAAGTAGAAAATTTTTATTTTAGATTTACAAACATAGCATTGGTCAATGATGCAACTCATGAAAGAATTAATAAGGTAAAGAAGATTCACATGCAAATACACTATCCTTAAAATCTTTTGTGATTGTGAGCACCCATCAAAAAATTATATGCCAAAATTGTTGACGTTGGACAAGGAAGACAACGTAATGAATTATGTTTGTTCATATTCACATAGAAGTTATATTGTCATAGATCCTTCAACATGTGGTGTTTGCCCCAATCTTTGCTAGCCAAAAATTCCGCACTAAGTAGAGATACTACTTGTGCATCCAAAACCCCTAAACCCAAATCTTGTTTGAGAGTCCACCATACCTACCTATGGATTGAGTAAGATCCTTCAAGTAAGTTGTCATCGGTGCAAAAAGGGCAATAAAAATTGCTTCTAAAAGTGTAAGATCATTTAATGTAAGGGAAAATTGAGCATTGTACGAACTTTTGATGGCGAAGAATAAAAGCGACAGATTGCATAATAAAGGTTTCCATCACAAGGGGCAATATAACATGACGTTCTCTTGCACTAAGGGGTTGAGCATCCGAACAAAAAGCACATGACAACCTCTGCTTCCCTTTGCGAAGGGCCTATCTTTTAGTTTCATGTATTTACTTTCATGCAAGAGTCAAAGTTTTTCTCTGTATTCCTTTTTATTTTCTCCTTTCGCAAGCATCATGTGGCGAGGAAAGATCTAGACACATATATCTAGTTAAATATGGGTAGAATGAGTTATTATTGTTGACATCACCTTGAGGTGAATACGTTGGGAGGCGAAACTATAAGCCCCTATGTTTCTATGTGTCTGGTTGAAACGTTTTGCTCATGTGTACACGGTGAGTGTTAGCAATCATAGAAGACTAAATGATGGTTGAGTATGTGGACTTGCCTAAAGGCTCTGATACGTGACCCTTCCTAAAAACAAGATGAATTGTAGTTGCAAAGTTGACTGAGAACATAGTTTGTTGGTTTCCAATATAGTTTATGCTTTATACTTCGATATTGTGATGAATTGTCACTTGTTCATGTGAAGTCAATGATAAAAGTTCTATAATGAAAGTTTTAAGTTAAAGTTTGTTGCTGTTATAATAAATTACATGATGTTGCTATGTTCTTATTTTTGTTTCTATTGACACCTCTCTCTCTCTAAGCATGTGGACATGTTTTTTGATTTCGGTTTTCGCTTGAGGACAAGCGAGGTCTAAGCTTTGGGGAGTTGATATGTCCATTTTGCATCATGTTTACCTACTATTATTTATGTTGTTTATTGTATAATAATGCTTGTTGGAGTAATTCTAATGCCTTTTCTCTCATAATATGCAAGGTATACATAAAGGGGGAAATCTGGACCTGAAAAAGCTATGTCAGGCTACCTATTCTGCACAACACCAAATGAGTTGAAACTTTATGAAGAATTTTTCTGGAATATTTGAGGAATATTGGAGCAAATAAGTACCAGAGGGGGCTGAAAGGATCGAGAAGAGGTGTCTATAGGGGGAGGGGTGATTAGACCCTCAACACACAAAGTTGGCAGTTTTTAAGTTTTTCAAGTTGAGGTGGTAGATTAACACAATTTCAAGCATACTAAATACAATTCAAGCAAGCATGCGAAGAGTATATGAGCAGCGGAAAGTAAAGCATGCAACTTGCAAGAAAGTAAAGGGATGGGATTGGAGTGTGCATAAGCAATTGGAGACACGGAGATTTTTTGCGTGGTTACAATAGGTGGTGCTATCGTACATCCACGTTGATGGAGACTTCAACCCATGAAGGGTAATGCCTGCGCGAGTCCATGGAGGGCTCCACCCACGAAGGGTCCACGAAGAAGCAACCTTGTCTATCCCACCATGGCCATCGCCCATGAAGGACTTGCCTCACTACGGTAGATCTTCACGAAGTAGGTGATCTCCTTGCCCGTACAAACTCCTTGGTTCAACTCCACAATCTTGACGGAGGCTCCCAAGTGACACCTAACCAATCCAGGAGACACCACTCACCAAAAGGTAATAGATGGTGTGTTGATGATGAACTCCTTGCTCTTATGCTTCAAATGATATTCTCCCCAACACTTAACTCTCTCTCATAGGATTGGATTTGGTGGAAAGATGATTTGAGTGGAATGCAATTTGGGGAAGGCTAGAGATCAAGATTTATGCAGTTGGAATGGAATATCTTGGTCTCAACACATGAGTAGGTGGTTCTCCCTCGGAAAATGAATGCTGGAAGTGTAGGCACGTTCTGATGGCTTTCTCCATGAATGAATAGAGGGTGGAGGGGTATATATAGCCTCCACACAAAATCTAACCGTTACACACAGTTTACCAAACTCGGTGAGACCCAATCAGAAAACTTGGTCAGACCGATTTAGTTCATAATGTGACCGTTAGGCATTTCGGTGGGACCGATATGATTAACTCGGTAGGACCGATGTGCTAGGGTTAGGGTAAAACCTCATCTCGGTTTGACCGATTACACAAACTCGGTGGGACCGATTTTGATAATAAGCGAAACAGAGAGTTGGTCAAGCAAACTCGATTGGACCGATTGCATATTTTTGGTGAGACCGAAATTATTGCAATAGGCAACAGAGAGTTTGCAAGCCCATCTCGGTGAGACCGAGATCCATCGGTGGGACCGTATCGATTAGGGTTTCTGGCAGTGGCTATGTCAAATGAACTCGGTGGCGCCAGATAGATCAAATCGGTGGGGCCGAGTTTGACTTTTGGTATGGGACATATGTGGATATGAGAAATTGGTTGAGGGCTTTGGAGCATATCACTAAGCACTTTGAGCAAGCAAGCCATTAAGCAACACCTCATCCCCTTTTAATAGTATTGTCTTTCCTATGGACTCAATGTGATCTTGGATCACTGAAATAGAAAATGTAGAGTCCTGAGCTTTGAGCTTGAGCCAATCCCTTGTCCTTAGCATCTTGAAGGGGTTCCACATCCTCTTGTCCATGCCACTCCACTGTTGGACTTATCTGAAATATACTAGATGAAAGTATTAGTCCAACAAGAGATATGTTGACATTAATTACCAAAATCACCCAGGGAGCACTTGTGCTTTCAATCCCCCCCTTTTTTGTAATTGATGACAACATAGGTCAAAACTTTAGATAAAGATATAGAGAAAGGCAGGTAAAGCTTTGGAAGGACATGTAACATGCATAGTGTCGGCTTCCTGGACTTGGGGGTATCCAGTCCTGCCTGCCTGCGGCCCACCACATGGCTCCATCAATGGCCTGGTACGGCCCAGATTCAACACCAACACAACAAGACCCTCGCGAGGGGCCAAGCCTCACTAGGCGGGCGATGCCAAGACCCCGAAGGAATTGGCCTCCTCAGGAGGGCTCCTGAGGGGCGGAGAGTTCTATGCAGCTACCTCATGAGGCTCAGCTGACGTGAGCCATGTCGACCAAGGCCCGGCGGGCGCCAGGTTGGCGCCAGGCGGGTGCAGAGCATAGGTTTCCTCTTCGGTGAAAGGGGGGTAAGCCACAAGCTCGGAGTCCCGAGGAATCAGCCAAAGGTTTCCATTCTTGTGCAACGAGACCAAGACCGCCAGGACGCCAAGACGGAGGTCATCACCGAGCCCACCGCAGCGTCACGGCCAGAGGCTTTTCCCAGGCGAAGACTACTTTTTTCAGGATAGAGTATACTACTTGTCCCCTTTCAAATACCGCCGTTGTGGAATCCCTTCCCGCTCATATTTGGGAGGAGGACAAAGGCACTATTTATAGGACTTAACCACTACCATAGAAAGGGACCGGAAACCAAAACAGGTAGAGCACCACACCAGCTCAAGAACACCTCACCTTCCGAGGGTTGTTCATCCTTTGTAACCAGTTCATCCATAGCCCCTCGAGGCAATCCACCACACTTCACTAGAGTAGGGTATTACACCACAACGGTGGCCCGAACTAGTATAAATCTCTGTGTCTTTGTGTCTCTGTGGGCTCTTCGCGCTAGGCTAGGGAGGATCGCGAGTAGGCAGGCTGGGCAGGTTGAAATCTCCGCACGCACCCCAGTGTTCAAACCTCTCACGGGTTGCTAGATCCCGAAATCCGACATTTGGCGCGCTAGGTAGGGGTGCGTCGGATCTTCTCTTCCGTCGTTTGATCTGCCTCTGCTCCGACATCTCCATGGCTGACGTGCGCAGGGCTCGCGCCGAGCATCGGGCCATGGTTGCCGCCCGCGTCGCTCAGACTGCTCCGGCAGCTGACGGCTGCACCCGCCGTGGTCCTTCTCTGGTGGCCAACGCCGCCACAGGCCCTACCGTCCACGAGCAGCAAGCTTTGTCGCTGCACACTTTGGTGCGCCGTGATGGCCGCACTGCTACTCCGTCGCTCACCCCAGCAACTTCATCATCCCACGCGCGCCGCGGCCAGGTGGACGCGCAGGCGGCCCTGCTCACGGCACGGGAGCTCCTTTGCTACCGTCCCGTGGGTGATCTGTACAAGGAGTGGCTCAAGCGCATCGCCGAGCTCATCAACGTCGTGCACGGGGGCTCCGACGGGCCGGCTTGCTCGCTGCCTCAGCAACCACCTGTAGCGGGTGACGTCGCGCAGGGGCTCCTCCTCCGCCTCCGGCCCGGGGCGGCATCATCGATCCAAGGCGTATGTCTCCATGGCGCGACCCGCAGTGCCCGGCGCCGCCTCGAGAGGACGTGAGCTGCTAGGTGGTGGAATGTCCCCAAGGAGAGGTGCGCGTGTTTCCAGCGCCCTAGCACCAGGCTCGCGAGCCACCACAGGAGGTGGCGGCGCGCGTGCACCTAAACTACGTTCCACACCCTCGACGACCTCTAGTGGCCACGGCAGGATGCCGTGCATTCACTGCAGAGCTCCGCAACGTCGTCTGGCCGAGCAAGTTCTAGCCTGACCTGCCTCCATGCTATGACGGCACCGCGGACCCCGTCGAGTTCCTACAACTCTACGAGCTGAGCACTGAGGCGGCCAACGGCGACGAGAAGATCATGGCAAACTGGTTTCCGATGGCCCTCAAGGATAACGCGTGTTCTTGGCTCCTAAACCTGACCGAGGGGTCGGTTTCTTCCTGGGAAGAGATGCGCGGCCGCTTCATCGCCAACTTCCAGGGCACTCGTGACTGTACACCGGCTGCGGGCGACCTACGCCGTGTCAAGCAGCAACCTGGGGAGACCCTACATAAGTACATCCAGCGCTTCAACAACGTCCGCCTCAAGATTCCCTAGGTGTCGGAAGAGGCCATCATCTCTGCGTTCACCGATGGCGTCCGTGACGTCAAGATGAAGGAGGAGCTCGCCATCCATGAGGACCTCTGCACTGCTCTGGAGATGTTCAACATGGCAAACAAGTGTGCGAGGGATGAGGAGGGACGCCTCTCCCACCTAGACCTCCCTGATGCTGATCCAGAAGACACAAAGACCAAGACCAAGGACACAAAGCGCAAGGGGCCAGCCGTGCTTGCGGCGGAGCCAGAGACCAAGCGCGGCTGCGACCACCCCGAGTCATCCAAGGGAAAGCGGCCATTCTACGCCTTTCACAACGTCTACAGCCACAACACCAGCGACTGCAAGAAGCTCAGGGCTCTCCACGACGGGCGCCTTGGTCGACGCCCCGAGCGCAACGATCGGGGCTACCATCGCAGAGGTGGCCGAGGCGGAGGCCACTGGGACGAACACAACCGTCGTTAGGAGTGGCGCGACCAGCCTCGTGAGGACCGCTGGTAGGACCAGCCTCGCGAGGGCAACTGGAGGGAGCAGCCTCGTGAAGACTACCCTCAGGGCAACACAACCTTGCCTCCTCTGCCTCCACCACCAAGAAGGAACGAAGATCACCACCAGGACGGGAGGGCTAGGGGCTTTCAAGAGCCGCGAGCCATCGCCTGCATCTTGGGCGGCTCACAAGCCCCAGCTTCTCACCGTGTCTTCAAGCAGTTTGCGCGCGAGGTCAATGCGGCGCTCCCCAAGCTTGAGGCGACTCGCCCTCTCAAGTGGTCCAAGTGCGCCATCATCTTCGACTCCACAGACCGGCTCAAGTGCGCGGCCACCACTGGCGCGCTCCCCATGCTCTGCTCCCTCGTCATCAACAACGTGACCGTCACCAAGACTCTCATTGATGGCGGAGCAGGGCTCAATGTTCTCTCCTCCAGACGTTCGATAGACTCTAGGTGCCATACTACCAGCTGCACCCCACCAAGCCATTCTCAGGAGTGACCGATAACGACGCACCCAATCGAGCAAGTGCGCCTTCCTATCACCTTCGGCGAGCGCAACAACTACCGCACTGAGCTCATCGACTTCGACGTCGCCGACATCCGCCTGCCCTACAATGCCATCCTAGGGTACCCAGCACTGGCCAAGTTCATGGAGGCCACGCACCATGGCTACAACATCCTCAGGATGCCAGGAAGCGGCGGCAGCATCACGGTCGCTTGTCAGGAGAAGGATGCGGTGTGCTCCCTCGAGTGCGCCTTCCAGGCTGTAACAGTTGAAAACCCTGAAGACAAAGACGGCGTCCTCCCTCCTGAGGTTGCCCCCAAGACAAAGAAGCTGCAGTTGGGCCAGGGATCTCGTGAGGAAGCATCACCCAAGGATGCATCGTTGAGCCTCGCGTCTCTGGACGCGGCGCTTTCACCTATCGCATAGGAAGGCGCGCCCAGCGCCCCTCTCAGGCTTGGCTCGGGGGCTCTCCTCTAGAGGGCCTTAGACCTAGCTCATGTCGCAAGAGTGGCGCTCGGGCACCATGTGGAGGCGCTCTTTAGAGCGCGCTTCCCAGGAGGAGGCACCAGGCGTGAGGCACCAGGCGTTCATGCGTTCATTAGCGAGGCAATCGAGGAGATTCAGGAAGGAAGGGTTCTGCAAGGGGATCATCGCCTGCCGCGAGACGGAGCTCGCTGCCCTAGCGAGGGTAAGGAGTTCCATGTCTGCATCGACATCCCCGGGCTCAACAGGGCCACGTCTCAGCAGCTCATGTGGCCGTCTCGTGTTGGCCGATGCGAGGGACCGCCGCACAGCTACATTCACATGCCTTTTGGCCTAGCGGGTGCGGCTGAGGCATTCCAGCGCTGGATGAGGGAATCTCAGGCAGCCTACGAAGCCAGGCACCAGGCAATCCTGGCGGAGATGGAGGATCACCTTCAGGAGCCTCCGGGTCCGTCCTAGCCTCCCGAGGCCCGGCACCGGAGCGGCTCATGAGGAACGGCTTCAGCAGCGCGCGTTTTTTGGCTACTTCAACAACTCTTCAGCAACAGCATCAGGTGACATCTCCCTCGTTCGTTCAGTTTGGGGGCGCCCCTCGGGCTGTGATGTCTACTACACAACCTTCTTCTTGTAGACGTTGTGTGGCCTCCAAGTGCAGAGGTTTGTAGGACAGTAGCAAATTTCCCTCAAGTGGATGACCTAAGGTTTATCAATCCGTGGGAGGCGTAGGATGAAGATGGTCTCTCTCAAGCAACCATGCAACCAAATAACAAAGAGTCTCTTGTGTCCCCAACACACCCAATACAATGGTAAATTGTATAGGTGCACTAGTTTGGCTAAGAGATGGTGATACAAGTGCAATATGGATGATAGATATAGGTTTTTGTAATCTGAAAATATAAAAACAGCAAGGTAACAAGTGGTAAAAGTGAGCGTAAACGGTATTGCAATGCTAGGAATCAAGGCCTAGGGTTCATACTTTCACTAGTGCAATTTCTCTCAACAATAATAACATAATTGGATCATATAACTATCCCTCAACATGCAACAAAGAGTCACTCCAAAGCCACTAATAGCGGAGAAGAAACGAAGAAATTATGGTAGGGTACGAAACCACCTCAAAGTTATCCTTTCTGTTCTATCTATTCAAGAGTCCGTAGTAAAATAACACCAAGCTATTCTTTCCGTTCAATCTATCATAGAGTTCATACTAGAATAACACCTTAAGACACAAATCAACCAAAACCCTAATGTCACCTAGATACTCCATTGTCACCTCAAGTATCCGTGGGCATGATTATACGATATGCATCACACAATCTCAAATTCGTCTATTCAACCAACACAAAGTACTTCAAAGAGTGCCCTAAAGTTTCCATCGGAGAGTCAATACGAGAACGTGTGCCAACCCCTATGCATAGGTTCATGGGCGGAACCCGCAAGTTGATCACCAAAACATACATCAAGTGGATCATGTGAATATCCCATTGTCACCACATATAAGCACGACAAGACATACATCAAGTGTTCTCAAATCCTTAAAGACTCAATCCGATAAGATAACTTCAAAGGGAAAACTCAATCCATTACAAGAGAGTAGAGGGGGAGAAACATTATAAGATCCAACTATAATAACAAAGCTCGCGAGACATCAAGATCGTGCCATAGAGAGAACACGAGAGAGAGAGAGAGAGAGATCAAACACGTAGCTACTGGTACATACCCTTAGCCTCGAGGGAGAACTACTCCCTCCTCATCATGGAGAGCGCCGGGATGATGAAGATGGCCACCGGTGAGGGATCCCTCCTCCGGCAGTGTGTCAGAATGGGCTCCCGAGAGGTTTTTGGTGGCTACAGAGGCTTGCGGTGGAGGAACTCCCGATCTATTGTGTTGTTCGATGGTTTTAGGGTATATGGGAATACATAGGCGAAAGAAGTCGGTCGGGGGAGCCTCGAGGGGCCCACGAGATAGGGGGCACGCCCAGGGGGGTGGGCGCGCCCTCCTATCTCGTGGCCTCCTCGAAGCTTCCTTTACTTCAACTCCAAGTCTCCTGGATCACGTTCGTTCCAAAAATCACGCTCCCGAAGGTTTCATTCCATTTGGACTCCGTTTGATATTCCTTTTCTTCAAAACACTGAAATAGGCAAGAAAACAACAATATGGGCTGGCCTCCGGTTAATAGGTTAGTCCCAAAAATAATATAAAAGTGTATAATAAAGCCCATAAACATTCAAAACAAATAATAAAATAGCATGAATGCTTCATAAATTATAGATACGTTGGAGACGTATCAGCATCCCCAGCTTAATTCCTGCTCGTCAAGTAGGTAAATGATAAAAGAAAGAATTTATGAAGTGTGAATGCTAGAAGGTGCACAAGTTTGATCAATGATAATTTCAATCACCTTTTCTAGCATGATTATATGTCATAACAGTAGTTCATCTCATAAAACTTCTCAAGATCAAGTAACAAGCTATTCACATGTTAAAGCATAAACAATAAACTTTCTTGAAAACTAGCAACTTCATTCTCAGTCATCAAACAATTACAATTCATCTTATTTTCAGGAAGGGTCTATGTCAGAGCTTTATTTAGCAAACTCCACATACTCAACTATCATATAGTCTTCTACAATTGCTAACACTCACGCAAGACTTATGGTTATGCAGTTTTAATCGGACACTGAGAAAGATAGGGGCTTATAGTGTTGCCTCCCAACGTATTCACCTTTGGGTGATGTCAACAATAATAGTTCATGCTAACTTACATCCAATTGGATATATATATATCAGGATCTTTCCAACATGAGGTGCTTGCCAAAGGATAAAATGAAAAAGGGAAAGGGGAAGATCACCTTGACTCTTGCATAAAGTAAAAGACATAAAGTAAAAGATAGGCCCGTCGTAGAGGGAAACAGAGGTTGTCATGCGCTTTCATGGTTGGATGCACAAAATCTTAATGCAAAAGAACGTCACTTTATATTGCCACTTGTATATGGACCTTTATTATGCAGTCCGTCACTTTTATTGCTTCCATAACAAGATCGTATAAAGCTTATTTTCTTCACACTAATAGATCATACATATTTAGAGAGCAATTTTTATTGCTTGCGCCGATGACAACTTACTTGAAGGATCTTACTCAATCCATAGGTAGGTATGGTGTACTCTCGTCGCAAAACTGGGTTTAAGGATATTTGGAAGCACAAGTCATATCTCTACTTGGTGCAAGGAATTTGGCTAGCATGAGGGGGAAATGCAAGCTCAACATGTTTGAATGATCCAGGACAATATACTTTAACTGAGATATGAGAAAACATAACCCATTACGTTGTCTTCCTTGTCCAACATCAACTCTTTGGCATATCATACTTAATGAGTGCTCACAATTATAAAACATGTCTAAGATAGTATATTTATATGTGAAATCTCTCTTCCTTCAATATTCTTTCATGCATTGATCAAATGACCAATACAATGCTTCCTAACCTTCAATAAATTTACAACCTCTACTTCTTTGATGTGAAGTCATTACTCCCCACGGGGTAAGAATATGAAACATATATAATTTTAGATTTATGACATTCAACTCATTCAACCATTTACTCAGAAGATATAAGTGAAGCACACGAGTAAATGACAAACTACTCCAAAAAGATATAAGTGAAGATCAATGAGTAGCTAAATAATTATGTAACTATGTGAAGACTCTCTCTCATTTAAGAATTTCAGATCTTGGTATTTTATTCAAACAGCAAGCAAAACAAAAGAAAATGGCATTGCAAGGATAGCACAACTCATGTGAACAAGCAAAAACTTAGGCTCAACCGATACTAACCGATAGTTGTTGAAGAAGAAAGGTGGGATGCCTAACGGGGCATCCCCAAGCTTAGATGCTTGAAACTTCTTGAAATATTATCTTGGGGTGCGTTGGGCATCCCCAAGCTTGAACTTTTTTGTCTCCTTAATTTCTCTCATATCATGGTTTCTCTTTTTCTTAAAAACTTCATCCACATAAAACTCAACAAGAACTCGTGAGATAAGTTAGTATAAACCAATGCAAAACCTTATCATTTTCTACTGTAACAAATCACTAAAATTATTATTCCACATTGCATACTAAATGTCTTTGCATATTTAATATTCCTATCCTCAAATAGAATCATTAAACAAGCAAACATATGCAAACAATGCAAACATAACAGCTATGTGCCAAAACAGTATAGTCTGTAAAGAATGCAAGATTCATCATACTTCCCTAACTCCAAAAATTATGAGAAAAATACTAAGATTTATAAGATTTATCAGATCTCATTATGCAAAATGTTTCAACATTATATAATTCTCTGACTTTTCTAGAGAATTTTTGCAACAGCGGTAAATTTCTGTTTTCAAACAGCAACATGTATACTAGCAAAATAAGCATGGTAAAGGCTATCCTTAACATTTTTATTTAAACTATAGATGCAAAACATTACTCTAAATAATAGCAAGAAAATACTAACAAAATAAAATGACGCTCCAAGCAAAACACATATCATGTGGTGAATAAAAATACAGCTCCAAGTAAAGTTACCGATGAACGAAGACGAAAGAGGGGATGCCTTCCGGGGCATCCCCAAGCTTAGGCTCTTGGTTGTCCTGGAATATTACCTTGGGGTGGCTTGGGCATCCCCAAGCTTAGGCTCTTTCCACTCCTTATTCCATAGTCCATCGAATCTTTACTCAAAACTTGAAAACTCCACAACACAAAACTCAGCAGAAAACTCGTAAGCTCCTTTAGTATAAGAAAATAAAACCACCACTTTGGTACTGTAATGAACTCATTCTAAATTCATATTGGTGTAATATATACTGTATTCCAACTTATCTATGGTTCATACCCTCCGATATTACTCATAGATTCATCAAAATAAGCAAACAACACATAGAAAACATAATCTGTCAAAAATAGAACAGTCTGTTGTAATCTGTATCTAACGTATACTTCTGGAACTCCAAAAATCCTACCAAACTAGGAAGTCCTAAGAAATTTGTGTACCAATCCAGAGAAAAAAGAATCATATCAGAAGGACGTTTTTGCGAATTATCAAAACTAATTTACTGGTGCAAAAGGTTCTGATTCTCAGTAGGATCAACACAACTATCACCGTAAGCTATCCTAAAGGTCTTACTTGGCACTTTATTGAAACAAAAGCTATAAAACATGATTACTACAGTAGCGTAATCATGTGAACACAAAAAAAACAGTAAGTATAAATATTGGGTCGTCTCCTAATAAGCGCTTTTCTTTAATGCCTTTTTAGCTAGGCATGATGATGACAATGATGCTCATATAAAAGATAATGATTGAAACATAACGGGAGCATCATGAAGCATATGACTAGCACATTTAACTCTAACCCACTTCCTATGCATAGGGATTTTGTGAGCAAACAACTTATGGGAACTATAATCAACTAGCATAGTAAGGTAAAACAAGCATAGCTTCAAGATTTTAAGCACATAGAGAGGAACCTTGATATTATTGCAATTCCTACAAGCATATGCTCCTCCCTCATAGTAACTTTCAGTAGCATCATGAATAAATTCAACAATATAACAAGAACCTAAAGCATTCTTTTCATAATCTACAAGCATGGAAATTTACTACTTTCCACATAAGCAAATTTATTCTCATCAATAGTAGTGGGAGCAAACTCAACAAAATAACTATCATGTGAGGCATAATCCAATTGAAAACTAAAATCATGATGACAAATTTCATGGTTATCATTATTCCTAATAGCATACAAGTCATCACAATAATCATCATAGATAGCAACTTTGTTCTCATAATCAATTGAAACCTCTTCCAAAATAGTGGAATCATCACTAAATAAAGTTGACACTCTTCCAAATCCACTTTCATCAATATAATCATCATAAATAGGAGGCGTGCTTTCATCATAACAACTTTGCATATCAAAACTTGGGGGACAAAAAATATCATATTCATCAAACATAGCTTCCCCAAGCTTGTGGCTTTGCATATCATTAGCATCATGGGTATTCAAGGAATTCATACTAACAACATTGCAATCATGCTCATCATTCAAAGATTTAGTATCAAGCATTTTATAAACTTCTTCTTCTAGCACTTGACACAATTTTCCTTTTCATCATACTGACGAAAGATATTAAAAAGATGAAGCGTACGAGACAAACTCAAATCCATTTTTTTGTAGTTTTCTTTTATAAACTAAACTAGTGATAAAACAAGAAACAAAAAGATTCGATTGCAAGATCTAAAGATATACCTTAAAGCACTCACCTCCCCGGCAACGGCGCCAGAAAAGAGCTTGATGTCTACTACACAACCTTCTTCTTGTAGACGTTGTTGGGCCTCCAAGTGCAGAGGTTTGTAGGACAGTAGCAAATTTCCCTCAAGTGGATGACCTAAGGTTTATCAATCCGTGGGAGGCGTAGGATGAAGATGGTCTCTCTCAAGCAACCCTGCAACCAAATAACAAAGAGTCTCTTGTGTCCCCAACACACCCAATACAATGGTAAATTGTATAGGTGCACTAGTTCGGTGAAGAGTTGGTGATACAAGTGCAATATGGATGATAGATATAGGTTTTTGTAATATGAAAATATAAAAACAGCAAGGTAATAAGTGGTAAAAGTGAGCGTAAACGGTATTGCAATGCTAGGAAATAAGGCCTAGGGTTCATACTTTCACTAGTGTAAGTTCTCTCAACAATAATAACATAATTGGATCATATAACTATCCCTCAACATGCAACAAAGAGTCACTCCAAAGCCACTAATAGCGGAGACCAAACGAAGAAATTATGGTAGGGTATGAAACCACCTCAAAGTTATCCTTTCTGTTCTATCTATTCAAGAGTCCGTAGTAAAATAACACGAAGCTATTCTTTCTGTTCAATCATCATAGAGTTCATACTAGAATAACACCATAAGAAACAAATCAACAAAAAACCTAATGTCACCTAGATACTCCATTGTCACCTCAAGTATCCGTGGGCATGATTATACGATATGCATCACACAATCTCAAATTCATCTATTCAACCAACACAAAGTACTTCAAAGATTGCCCCAAAGTTTCCATCGGAGAGTCAAGACGAAAACATGTGCCAACCCCTATGCATAGGTTCATGGGCGGAACCCGCAAGTTGATCACCAAAACATACATCAAGTGGATCACGTGAATATCCCATTTTCACCACAGATAAGCACGACAAGACATACATCAAGTGTTCTCAAATCCTTAAAGACTCAGTCCGATAAGATAACTTCAAAGGGAAAACTAAATCCATTACAAGAGAGTAGAGGGGGAGAAACATCATAGGATCCAACTATAATAGCGAAGCTCGTGATACATCAAGATCGTGCCATAGAGAGAACACGAGAGAGAGAGAGAGAGAGAGAGAGAGAGAGATCAAACACGTAGCTACTGGTACATACCCTCAGCCTCGAGGGTGAACTACTCCCTCCTCGTCATGGAGAGCGCCGGGATGATGAAGATGGCCACCGGTGAGGGATCTCCCCTCCGGCAGGGTGCCGGAACGGGCTCCCGAGAGGTTTTTGGTGGCTACAGAGGCTTGCGGCAGCAGAACTCCAGATCTAATGTGTTGTTCGATGGTTTTAGGGTATATGGGAATATATAGGCGAAGGAAGTCAGTCGGGGGAGCCTTGAGGGGCCCACGAGACAGGGGGCGCGCCCAGGGGGGTGGGTGTGCCCTCCTATCTCGTGGCCTCCTCGGAGCTTCCTTTACTTCAACTCCAAGTCTCCTGGATCACGTTCGTTCCAAAAGTCACGCTCTCGAAGGTTTCATTCCGTTTGGACTCTTTTTGATATTCCTTTTCTTCGAAACACTGAAATAGGCAAGAAAACAACAATAGGGGCTGGGCCTCCGGTTAAAAGGTTAGTCCCAAAAATAATATAGAAGTGTATAATAAAGCCCATAAACATTCAAAACAGATAATAAAATAGCATGAATGCTTCATAAATTACAGATACATTGGAGACATATCAGGCTGCATCATCCAAAGGGCAGTGTGGGTCCATCCCTACGGCGTGTACCGTTTTGCATTCACAAGGACTATCTAATCGTTTCCGTGAATTTATCTATGGTTGTCGCCTCGTGACCTCCGTGTCATGGTCCTGATGCGTCTAACTAACTCTATTTCTTCACAACACACACACATCGGTAGGGCGCTTGTGCTGGGGTCCGTCCCTGCAACGCTGATAAACCCGGGGATCGAGATCTGTTTCGTGGCCTACTTTGCATACACCACCTCGTAGGGTCCTCGGTGCCTCCATGTCATGCCTGGGGCTCTCAGCCCCCCTTGCCATCTAACTTACAGGATCACTCTACAACGAGCCAAGGGTCGGCCCGGACGACCACCGTCCACCCTCGCGAGTCACTTGCACGTTAAAGGGGGGCCTCCTGAGCATCGCGTCTCGGGAGCTCCTACTGGCTCTCCAGCCCTCACCCCCTGGCCTTGACCACGGCATCATGACCTGGCATACCAGTGGCGGCTAAGCTCGCTCAAGGGCTGGGTCCCGAGGACGTAGAGCACCTTGACATCGAGGCAGGAAGGTGGCCAAGACGGGCTGCGCTTGATGGCACCGCAGGCGCGACGGCAAGCATTGCCTCTCCAACGGGCTCGGGCCACAAAAGATAAGTCTCGGCTTGCTACGGCACTAGTTTCACTCCACATGCCTCACCCCGCAGTTTCACTTGGGCGGTTCAACTCCCCTTTTCAATTTTCTATACAGCTGCTGCCAAGGGGGACCTCATGAGCATCGCGTCTCGTGAGATCTTACCGAACTTTGGGCCGCTCACCTCCTAGCCTTGACCACGGCATCGCGAACTGGCATACTAGCGACGGCTGAAGCCAGCCTGGGGACTAGGTCCTGCCGGCGTAGAGCGCCATGCTGTCTAGGGAAGAGAAAAGGGAGTAACTTAGCCGGACTGGAATACGCGCGTCCATTACAAAGTCAAAAGGAACAAACGATACTATTGAATACATCTCGGTCCTTACAAGCCCACGGGGTTGATCTTCATCTCGCACAGGAGAGACAACTACAGGGCCTTGCGGCGACGCTAACGACGCCGGGCGGCAGCCGCATCAGCATTCCTCCCCCGATGGGAGCTCGGTGGCACGTAGATGTCGTCGCTCTACTCTGGAGAATCTCTAGGCTCAGGAGAGTCATTGGATTCCCAGGAGTCGTTGCTGCTGCTCGACGAAGCGCTGAAGGGGGCAGCCGCACACTCGACGCCCATCACGGTGTCCCTTGAGCTATCTCCTCCGGGGCAGCATTCCAGCCGCTCGCCTCGCTCGTTGAAGACCTTGAAGAACAAGGTGGCCGCGTCGTTGTACTCGAAGTGGATCGCCAGGGCTCCCTCTGCTCGGCAAGCCCTGGAGACCTCGCCCCATCCTCGCGTCATGAAGATGTCTCCGGATGACACCACCTCTACCTCAGCACCGGTGTCCAGGCTGCTGCACCCAGCGTGCTGCAGCCATAGCTCCACCGGTCCCCTCGGAGGCAGTTCACTGGCGAAGAACCGCGTGAATCGGATCCAGGTATCGGGAGGCATCGCCGCCCACACCACGAACTCGCGCGAACTATCCTCGGCGTGGGTCCGAGGTGCGGCCGACAGGGCAATGGCGGCCTTGCCATCTCCGCGAGGCGCGGCTCAACAACGCACTCCTTCACCTTGCGCCCGGGTGTACAAAGGGAGGGGGAAGCCCGGCGGAGGCCTCGATTGCAAAGGCATGGCCACCTCTCGCCTCGCGCTAGCATCGCCATGGAGGTGGAGTTGCTTCTTCGACGGGTCCGGCTCCTCCCTAGGGGCCTTCCCTTTCTCTGCGGCAGAGATGCTCCTGATTGGCGCCATGGGAGCAAGACGGAGAAGAAAGAAGCGAGCAGGAGCAAGATGAAAGAGAAATGAGCAGGGGCTCCACCCGCTCGCACGTTTATAACCAGGAGAAGGTAAATCGTCGGCCTCCCATGATTTATAGCAATAATGACCCTTTCTGCATGCAGCATGCAGTTGTCAAGTCGAGCAGTTGCTGAGGCAGCATGGGGAAACGGAGTCGCCCATGTCCAATCAGTTGCCACACGTCATCAAGGCCGCAGGCGGTCAGGGCCCCCGGCGCTCCACACTTACCCTTTGGCTCCGCCTGGAAGCCAAGTGCAAGCATGCCTTGGGCCCGGGGGTTGCTATCGGTGTCCTGGACTTGGGGGTATCCAGTCCTTCCTGCTTGCGGCCCACCACGTGGCTCCAGCAATGGCCTGGTACGACCCAGCTTCAACACCAACACAGCAAGACCCACGCGAGGGGCCAAGCCTTGCAAGGCGGGCGACGCCAAGACCCCAAAGGAATTAGCCTCCTCAAGAGGGCTCCTGAGGGGCGGAGAGTTCTATGCAGCTACCTCACAAGGCTCGGCTGACGTGAGCCATGACGACCAAGGCCAGGCGGACACTAGGTGGGCATCAGGCGGGTGTAGAGCGCAGGTTTTCTCTTCAGTGCAAGGGGGCAAGCCACAGGCGCGGAGTCCCAAGGAATCAACCAAAGGTTTTCAGTCCGGTGCAACGAGACCAAGACTGCTAGGACAGCAAGACGGAGGTCATAACCGAGCCCACCGTAGCATCACGGCAAGAGGCTTTTCGCAGGCGAAGACTATTTTTGTCAAGATAGACTGTACTACTTGTCCCCTTTCAAATCCCACCGGTGTAGAATCCTTTCCCGCTCATATTTGGGAGGAGGACCAAGGCACTATATATAGGACTTAGCCACCACCGTAGAAAGGGACCGGAAACCAGAACAAGTAGAGCACCACACCATCTCAAGAACACCTCACCTCCTAAGGCTTGTTCATCCTTTGTAACCAGTTCATCCATAGCCCCTCGAGGCAATCCACCACACCACACTAGAGTAGGGTATTACACCACAACGGTGGCCCAAACTAGTATAAATCTCTATGTCTTCGTGTCTCGGTGGGCTCCTCGCGCTAGGCTAGGGAGGATCGCGAGTAGGCAGGCTGGGCAGGTTGAGATCTCCGCACGCACCCCAGTGCTCGAACCTCTCACGGGTTGCCGGATCCCAAAATCCGACACATAGGCTCCCCCTACATGTATGCAATCATGTAAATACGGAACATAAGATCATGTGAGTGCATAATCATGACAGAGCAAGCAATGAGTTACATGTATCTTGGCTATATGCATTAGAGCAAATGGTGTGAATATAGGAAATGTACCTTCATGCGCATGAGTCCTTCTTGCAAACAATATGTACATCAGCAAGAGATCCTCATGCACATGAGTGTGATGCATATACTTACCTTGTGGTCTTGAGATAGCTTTGGAAGAGATGAACCTGAGTAAACAAGGTTAGACAACACATAAACATCTACTAAAAAGAGCAAGAGCAGCAAACCACAAGAGCACCAAGATTGGGATGACATGTAAAGAGTGAGTACTAGGTACTCTATTTGAGTGTAGACATGTCCCAAAGGTAAAGATATGCAATGAATTTGAAGATTTCCTTCCTTTAGATGTCTTGCTCCCCCTGAATCTTATATGAGATATTGGGAGAAGATAAGGAATAGAAAATCAGAGCAAAGCAAACACACAAACAACATGAACATGTCTTTCCCCTGTGAAGACACGTGACTTCTCTCCTCTTTGAATACCAAGCATCTGGGGTCTCTCTTTGATTTGATTATTTATCTCTCTTTCCCCTTTTGATATGATTAAGCTTTGATGTGAGCTCTCTCTCTCTCTCCCCCTTTGACATCAATTTCCAAGAATGGGTCTTCTCGAGTGTGAGTCAAAATAGGTTTGGTCCTTGAGTCAAATAGCAAAGTAGCAGGGAAAAATAAGGTGCTGTTAAAGGATAAGAATCATCGAGTGGAGCTGGAACAAAATGTGCAGGATGCAAATGACAGAGTGTTTCCTCAGCATTTGAATCGGTAACACCGAGTTGTTGTCTTCAGTGGCACCGAGATGATTCGGTTTGACCAAAGAGACAAACCATTGTGTCTGAGTTCATTACTGAGATAAAGCACTTGTCACTAGCAAATAAGATCTCACAAGGATTTGCAAGGAATTAACTAGGATTTGCAATATTTGGGATGCAGGGAATGCAAAACAAAAATTAAAAAGAGAGAGATCTAGATGAAGTTTTTTTGAAAAGGGAAACAAATATGCATGAGACAAATGCAAGAGCACAGAGAAACACTAGAGAACTTCATCTAGAATGGGTCGGCGACAAAGTCACCTATGTTGGAGTATATTGACTTAGGAGTCAAGTGAAGACACTTGATCATAGGTCATACTCATCATTTAAGCTCAAAATGGGGTTGCCATTTTTTGTTTAAGCATGTTGATGTGTTCACATCTTGTTGAGCTGCTTTGACCCATGACTTGGGGTAAAGCTTCTCTAAGATGGAATAACATACCTTGGGTGGTGGTGTTGATCTTGATCATGTAGTTGAACATGTGTGGGATGCTCAAGGGTGATGTAGTTCATTGGGAGCACCACTTGTAATTGGAGTTCATCTACCTACATGAGTTAGCTTTGCAAGGAGGAGCACTTGTGTATCCATAGTGTCAATCATGAAATATGATACCAAATGAAATTTGATATATATAAATTGTCAAAGGATATGTTTGAAGGGTTTCATGCTTCCTTGTCTTCAACCACCATAATGTAGAGACTTGGTGATGTAGAGATTGCTCAAGATGTGAGTGAGTTGCAATCTCATAGCTTTAGATTCATCCAAGTACCTACAAGTGTTAGATAACATGCAATGGTACAAATATACCCGAGACATATGATTATCATCATAAGAGAACTATCAAGGATTAGTCAAAGTTTCATGCCTTGCATGTATCCAAATGGAGTGCCTACTCCAAGTTTGAAGCATCAATGATGTTCAATTCACCTCTCAACCAACAAAATACTTTCTCATCATGCGGTTTGGTGAATATATCCGCCAATTGCTTATCAGTACGAACATGCTTAAGGTTAATGTCTCCTTTAGCAACATGATCTCCAATGAAATGATGACGAACCTCTATATGCTTATTTCGAGAATGTTGCACGGGATTGTGAGCAATCTTAATAGCACTTTCATTGTCACAAAGCAATGGAACATGTTTCACATGTATCCCATAATCTTTAAGAGTTTGGGTTCCAAAGTAATTGAGCACAACGTGAACCGGCGGCAATGTATTCCGCTTCGGCGGTGGATAAGGATACCGAGTTTTGTTTCTTGGAGGACCAAGACACAAGAGATCTGCCAAGAAATTGAGAAGTACCTGAAGTGGACTTTCTATCGACCTTGTCTCCGGCATAGTCTGAATCAGAGTAGCCAACAAGATCAAAAGAAGACCTCTTTTGATACCAAATGCCAAATTTGGTGTATGTATCAAGTATCTCACTATCCGTTTCACAGCCTTAAGATGACATTCTTTAGGGGCCACTTGATATCGTGCGCACATGCACACACTTAGCAAAATATCGGGACGTGAGGCACATAGATATAACAATGAACCAATCATAGAGCGGTAAACTTTTTGATCAACGGATTAACCATCTTTAGTCAAGTCAATATGTCCACTAGTAGGCATGGGTGTATTCATACCTTTGCATTCTTGCATGTTGAACTTCTTGAGTAAGTCCTTGGTATACTTTGTTTGAGAGATAAAGGTTCCCTCCTTAGTTTGCTCTATTTGCAGACTAAGAAAGAACTTGAGTTCACTCATCATAGACATCCAAACTTGTCCGACATAAGCTTTCCAAACTTCTCACTAAAATGTGGGTTAGTTGAACCAAATATGATATCATCAACATAATTTTGGCACACAAATATTTCTCCATTAACCCTTTTAGTGAAAAGAGTAGAATCTATTTTTCCAATATCAAAGCCTTTTTCAATGAGGAACTTGGTCAAGCATTTATACCATGATCTAGGAGCTTGTTTAAGACCATAAAGAGCTTTGTGAAGTTTGTACACATGATCGGGTTTCTTAGGATTAATAAAGCCGGGAGGTTGTTTAACATAAACATCCTCCTCAATTTCACCATTTAGAAAAGCACTTTTAATGTCCATTTGGTATAAGGTGATATCATGGTGATTAGCATAGGCAAGTAATATGCGAATGGACTCAAGTCTAGCAACGGGGGCATATGTCTCACCATAGTCCATACCTTCGGCTTGAGTGTAGCCTTGGGCGACGAGACGTGCTTTGTTGCGAACTACTTGTCCATCTTCATCTTGCTTGTTGCGAAACACCCATTTGGTACCCATGATGTTGTGGTTGTTGTTGGGCTTTTCGACCAATGTCCACACTTGGTTTCTCTCAAAGTTGTGCAGCTCTTCATGCATGGCATTTATCCAACCCGGATCTCCCAATGCTTCTTCAACCTTCATGGGTTCAATGCTAGAGATGAATGAATACTGTTCACAAAAATTAGCCAAATGAGTTTTAGAGCGAGTGATTCTCCCGGTTTGGATATCATTGTAGATTTGCTCGATGGGATGGTCTCTGGCGACTCTTGGTTGAACTCGTGAGAGCTTTTGTTTTGGTCGGGGTGATACATCTTCTTCATCATCTTGTTCTTCTTCTTGGCCTTCTTCATTGTTGACGTTGTCGTTCTCTTGTTGTGGTGGAGAAGGAGGTTCATGAGGTTCATCTTGGTGTACTTCCTCATTTTTTTCATCTTGGTGTGTCCCACTTGTGGATGCTTGCATATAAACTCTTGGTTCACCTTGTCGTGAGGTAGAAGCTTCCACTTGGACGGACGAGGTACTCTCCTTCACCTCCGTTGGACGGATCTTGCCAATAGACAAGTCTTGGATTGCTTCCGAAGGGTATTTATCTCCTACATCAATTGGCAACTACTCTACTTGCGAGCCGTTAGATTCATCAAACTTCACATCTACCGCCTCTTCATACTTTCAGGTGAAATTGTTGTAGACACGGTAAGTGTGAGAATTTGAGCCATAATCAAGTAGGAAACCTTCATGAGATTTGGGAGCAAATTTAGAACGATGATGCTTATCAAGAATGTAGCACTTTGAGCCGAATACTCGAAAGTATCCAACTTGGGGTTTGTTACCGGTGAGGAGTTCGTATGCCATCTTGCCGAGTAGCTTGTGAAGATACAAGTGATTTGTTGCATGACAAGCTGTCTCAACCGCTTCCGGCCAAAAGTGTTTTGGCGTCTTGTATTCATCAAGCATTGTTCTCGCCATTTCGATGATCGTCTGGTTCTTCCTCCCAACAACTCCATTTTGTTGAGGTGTGTACTAGCCGAGAACTCGTGTGAGATACCTTCTTCGTCAAGAAAGGTGTCCACATTAGTGTTCTTGAACTCCGTTCCATTGTCGGTACGAACCTTCTTGATCTTCACTTCAAATTGATTTTGGGCCTTCCTAGCAAAGTTCTTGAAGATCTTTTGGACCTGCGATCATCAAGAAAGAACACCCACATAAATCTTGAAAAATCATCAACTATAACTATACCAAATGAGTTTCCACCGAGATTTTTGTAGGCACTGGGACCAAAGAGATCCATATGAAGTAACTCAAGCAGTCTTCTCCTGGTCATGATATTCTTCACGGGGTGGCTTCCTCCAACCTGTTTTCCTGCTTGGCAAGCACTGCAAAGTCTATCCTTATCAAATATGACATCTTTACACCAAGTATATGATCACCTTTAATAAGCTTGTCAAGGTTTCGCATGCCCACATGACCTAACCGTCTATGCCACAACCAGCCTTTGGAAGATTTAACAATTAAGCAAGTTCTAGGTTGTGCATTTTTAGTGAAGTCAACATTGTATAGATCACCTCTACGTAGGCCAGTAAAGACCATTTTTTGATTATCTCTACGAAACACATGGAAATCTACTTTAGTAAATAGGACATTGAACCCAAAGTCAGCTAGTCTAGATATAGAAAGCAGATTATAGCCAAGAGATTCAACGAGCATAACATTTTGTATGGAGCTGTCATGTGAGATGGTCACCTTACCGAGGCCAACCACCTTACCCTTTGAGTTATCACCAAAAATGACATACTTTCGAGGGCCGTCGTTTTCAACAAGCTCACGAAACATATCTTGATCCCGGTCATATGATCGGTACATCCACTATCAAGGACCCATTCCTTTCCTCCTACCATGTAGCTGCGAAGATTAGCCATAAGACCAAAGTGTCTCATTGCATCATCAAGATCATAGTCACTATCATCATCCTCATCATAGTATCCATGTTCAACATCATCATGTGATGGATCAATTCCTAGAGAGAGTGATTCATTAGATAAATGATCATGATAATAATCATCTTTATGAAATCTAATGGCTTCGGAGAAAATATTGCTAATGATTCCAACATCTCCTTTGGCACGCATAAGGTCATGAAGCTCAAACAGACAATCATCAAACTTAGGATCACTAGTACTCATTTTATTCAAGGCAAATGACTTATGAAGAATCTCATCTAGATTTTGCAAGGAATAGTTTGGAAATCTTTCCTCAAGAAATCTCCATATAGTATAATCACAATCAAGAGTAGGCAAGTGACCAATCAAATTTCTAGGCAATCCTCTAATGATAAGATTGATAGTTCTAAGATTGTGAATCATGTCAAGATCCTCATCATGGGTAGGATGCAAGAGATCAACAAGGGGCGCACAAGGGTTGGTAATGTACTTGCTCAAATGATATTTATTGAAAATCTCAAGCATCTCATTTTTCCACTCATGAAAGTACTCTCCATCAAGTATAGGCACTCTATGTCTAAGACTCCCCAAAATAGACTCGTCAATCCTCCTCCAATTGTGATTAAACCAAAGCAATGGAGACCAAAGCTCTGATACCAATTGAAAGGATCGAGAAGAGGTGTCTAGAGGGGGGTGATTAGACCCTCAACACACAAAGTTGGCAGTTTTTAATTTTTTCAAGTTGAGGTGGTAGATTAACACAATTTCAATCATACACAATACAATTCAAGCAAGCATGCAAAGAGTATATGAGCAGCAGAAAGTAAAGCATGCAACTTGCAATAAAGTAAAGGGATGGGATTGGAGTGTGCAAACGCAATTGGAGACACGGATATTTTTGGCGTGGTTCCGATAGGTGGCGCTATCATACATCCACGTCAATGGAGACTTCAACCCACGAAGGGTAACGGCTGCGTGAGTCCACGGAGGGCTCCACCCACGAACGGTCCACGAAGAAGCAACCTTGTCTATCCCACCATGGCCATCACCCATGAAGGACTTGCCTCACTAGGGTAGATCTTCGTGAAGTAGGAGATCTCCTTGCCCGTACAAACTCCTTGGTTCAACTCCACAATCTTGACGGAGGCTCCCAAGTGACACCTAACCAATCTAGGAGACACCACTCTCCAAAAGGTAATAGATGGTGTGTTGATGATGAACTCCTTGCTCTTGTGCTTCAAATGATAGTCTCCCCAACACTCAACTCTCTCTCTCATAGGATTGGATTTGGTGGAAAGATGATTTGAGTGGAAAGCAATTTGGGCAAGGCTAGAGATCAAGATTTATGTGGTTGGAATGGAATATCTTGGTCTCAACACATGAGTAGGTCGTTCTCTCTCAAAAAATGAATGTTGGAAGTGTATGCATGTTCTGATGGCTTTCTCCACGAATGAAGAGAGGGTGGAGGGGTATATATTGCCTCCACACAAAATCTAACCGTTACACACAATTTACCAAACTCGGTGAGACCGAATCAGAAAACTCGGTCAGACTGATTTAGTTCATAATGTGACCATTAGGTATTTCGGTGGGACCAATATGATCAACTCGGTAGGACCGATGTGCTAGGGTTAGGGTAAAACCTCATCTCGGTTTGACCGATTACACAAACTCGGTGGGACCGATTTTTGTAATAAGCGAAACAGAGAGTTGGGCAAGCAAACTCGGTGGGACCGATTGCATATTTTCAGGGATACCAAAATTATTGCAATAGGCAACAGAGAGTTTGCAAGCCCATCTCAGTGAGACCGAGATCCCATCAATGGGGCCAAATCGATTAGGGTTTCTGGCAGTGGCTATGTCAAATGAACTCGGTGGCGCCGGATAGATCAAATCGGTGGGGCCGAGTTTGACTATTGGTATGGGACATATGTGGATATGAGAAAGTGGTTGAGGGCTTTGGAGTATATCACTAAGCACTTTGAGCAAGCAAGCCATTAAGAAATAGCTAATCCCCTTTTAATAGTATTAGCTTTCCTATGGACTCAATGTGATCTTGGATCACTGAAATAGAAAATGTAGAGTCCTGAGCTTTGAGCTTGAGCCAATCCTTTGTCCTTAGCATCTTGAAGGGGTTCCACATCCTCTTGTCCATGCCACTCCACTATTGGACTTATCTGAAATATACTAGCTGAAAGTATTAGTCCAAAAAGAGATATGTTGACATTAATTACCAAAATCACCCAGGGAGCACTTGTGCTTTCAGGGGCCCACTAGGTGGGCACAACTAACCTAGGCGCGCCAGGGAGCCCAAGCGTGCCCTGGTGGGTTGTGCTCACCCAGGACCACCTTCGATGCCCCTCTTCTGGTATATGAGTCATTTTGACCGAGAAAAAAAAAGGAGAGGACTTTCGGGACAAAGCGCCGCCATCTCGAGGTGGAACCTGGGCAGGAGCACTTTTGCCCTTCGGCGGAGCGATTCCGCTGGGGGAACTTCCCTCCTGGTCGGGGAAATCATCATCATCATCGTCACCAACAACTCTCCCATCTTGGGGAGGGCTATCTTCATCGACATCTAAAACGACACTAACTCCTCTCAAACCCTAGTTCATCTCTTGTGTTCAATTTGTGTACCGGAACTATAGATTGGTGCTTGTGGGTGACTAGTAGTGTTGATTACATCTTGTACTTGATTACTATATGGTTTATTTCGTGGAAGATTATATGTTTAGATCCATTATGCTATTTAATACCCCTCTGATCTTGAGCATGATCATCATTTTTGAGTAGTTACTTTTGTTCTTGAGGTCACAGGAGAAATCATGTTGCAAGTAATCATGTGAACTTGATATGTGTTCGATATTTTGATGATATGTATGTTGTGATTTCCTTAGTGGTGTCATGCAAATGTCGAAGGAATGCATAGTGGAGTAGTTATTAGATGATGGGTTGCGAGAGTGACAGAAGCTTAAACCCTAGTTTATGCGCTATTTCGTAAGGGACCGATTGAATCCAAAAGTTGAATGCTATGGTTAGAACTTATTCTTAATACTTTTCTTGTAGTTGCAGATGATTGCGAGAGGGTTAATCATAAGTAGGAGGTGTGTTCAAGTAAGAACAACACCTACGCACCAGTCCACCCACATACCAAATTATCAAAGTAGCAATCATGAATTAAGCCAACATGATGAAAGTGACTAGATGAAATTCCCGTGTACCCTCAAGAACACTTTGCTTATCATAAGAGATCGTTTTGGCCTGTCCTTTGCCTCAAAAGGATTGGGCTACCTTGCCGCACTTTTTTTACTACTATCAT
Organism: Aegilops speltoides; assembly: GCA_021437245.1. NCBI lineage: Eukaryota > Viridiplantae > Streptophyta > Magnoliopsida > Poales > Poaceae > Aegilops > Aegilops speltoides. The sequence continues at coordinate 195,786,689 of CM038144.1, read as the reverse complement.
TACTTGCTCGTTAGAAATTATCTTGCTATCAAACTACTCTGCTACTTACAATCTTAGCACTTGCAGACATTACCTTGCTGGAAATCGCTTGTCATTTCCTTCTGCTCCTCGTTGGGTTCGACACTCTTACTTATTGAAAAGGCTACAATTTACCCCATATACTTGTGGGTCATTAGTGTCTCAGCACGACGAACTTTCACGATGGTGCATACTCAGGGAGAACACTTATACCTTGAAATTTAGTTAAGGGATCATCTTATAATGCTACCGCCGTACTAAGAAAAATAAGATGAATACAAGATAAACATCACATGCAATCAAAATATGTGACATGATATGGCCATCATCATCTTGTGCTTTTGATCTCCATCTCCAAAGCATCGTCATGATCTCCATTTTCACCGGCTTGACAGCTTGATCTTCATCGTTGCATCGTGGTCGTCTCGCCAACTATTGCTTCTACAACTATTGCTACCGCATAGTGATAAAGTAAAGAAATTACATGGCGTTTGCATTTCATACAATAAAGAGACAACCATAAGGCTCCTGCCGGCTGCTGATAACTTTTACAAAACATGATCATCTCATACAATAATGTATATCACATTATGTCTTGACCATATCACATCACAACATGCCCTACAAAAACAAGTTAGACGTCCTCTACTTTGTTCTTGCAAGTTTTACGTGGCTGCTACGGGCTTCTAGCAAGAACCATTCTTACCTACGGCACAAAAACCACAATGGTGATTTTATCAAGTTTGTTGTTTTAACGTTCAACAAGGACCGGCTGCAGTCAAATTTGATTCAACTTAAGTAGGAGAAACAGACACCCGCCAGCCACCTTTATGCAAAACTAGTTGCATGTCTAGCGGTGGAACCGGTCTCCTGAACGTGGTCATGTAAGGTTGGTCCGGGCCGCTTCATCAACAATACCGCCGAATCAAAATAAGACATTGGTGGTAAGCAGTATGATGATCACCGCTCACAACTCTTTGTGTTCTACTCGTGCATATCATGTACGCATAGACCTAGCTCGGATGCCACTGTTGGGAAACGTAGCATGCAATTTCAAAAAATTTCCCATGCTCACGCAAGATCTATCTAGGAGATGTATAGCAACGAGGGGGGGGGGTGTGTCTACGTAACTTTGTAGACTGTAAGCGGAAGCGTTTCACAATGCGGTTGATGTAGTTTAACTTTCTTCACGATCCACCTATCGAGTACCGAATGTACGACACCTCCGAGTTTTGCACACGTTCAGCTTGGTGACGTCCCTCGCCTTTTTGGTCCAGCAAGGCGTCGAGGTAGTAGATGATTTTCGTCAGCACGACGACGTGGTGATGGTGATGGTGAAGTGATCTCCCCAGGGCTTTGCCTAAGCACTATGAACTTATGACCGGAGCTGTAAACTATGTAGGGGGGCGCCGCACACGGCTAAGATAATGTCTAGGGTGTGCTAGGCGCCTCCCCTCCCACATATATATAGGTGGGGGAGGGGAGGAGGGAGCATCCAGGGGGTGCCCCAAGTAGGATCTGAATTCTACTTGGGGTTTCCCCAAGTGGCGCCTGATACGTCTCCAACGTATCTACTTTTCCTAATGCTTTTCCTCTGTTTTGGACTCTAATTTTCATGATTTGAATGAAACTAACCCCGGACTGACGCTGTTTTCAGCAGAACTACCATGGTGTTGTTTTTGTGCAGAAATAAAAGGTCTAGGAATGGAACAAAAGTTTGCGAGGATTTTTTATATCAAATAAGAGAATTTCTAGAGCAAGGAGGTACCTGAGGGGGGCACCTGGGTGGGCACAACCCACCAGGACGCACCTAACCCCCAGGCGCGCCCTAGTGGGTGCTGCCCACCCGATGGCCCCGCTGACCCTCAAACCGATGCTATGAAATCCCATATTTCCAGAAAAAACAAGGAAAAAAGAATTATCGCATTTCATGAGATGGAGCCCCCACCGTCTCCTGTTCTTCATCAAGAGGCCAGATCTGGAGTCCATTCGGGGCTCCGGAGAGGGGGATCTTCGATCTTCGTCATCACCAACACATCTCCATCACCAATTCTATGATGCTCCCCATCGGGAGCGAGTAATTCCTTTGTAGGCTCGCTGGTCAGTGAGGAGTTGGATGAGATTCATCATGTAATCAAGTTAATTTTGTTAGGGCCTGATCCCTAGTATCCACTATTCTCCGAAATTGATGTTGCTATGACTTTGCCATGCTTAATGCTTGTCACTTTGGGCCCGGGTGCCATGATTTTAGATCTGAACCATTTATGTTATCACCTTTATATCCATGTTCTGGATCCGATCTTGCAAGTTATAGTCACCTACTATGTGTTATGATCCGGCAACCCCGGAGTGACAATAGTCGGGACCACTCCCGGTGATGACCGTAGTTTGAGGAGTTCGTGTATTCACCATGTGTTAATTCTTTGTTTCGATTCTCTATTAAAAGGAGGCCTTAATATCCCCTAGTTTCCAATAGGACCTCGCTGCCATAGGAGGGTAGGACAAAATATGCCATGCAAGTTCTTTCCATAAGCACGTATGACTATTTACGGAATACATGCCTACATTATATTTATGAACGGGAGCTAGTGCCGTATCGCCCTAGGTTATAACTGTCTCATGATGAATATCATCCAACGAGTCACCAATCCAATGCCTACGAATTTATCTTATATTGTTCTTGCTAAGTTACTACTACTGCTACTACTATCGTTACTGCTACAATATCACTGCTATCACTGTTACCGTTACAGTTACTACTGCTGCTATCATCAAAACTATCGTACTACTTGCTACTAATCACTTTGCTATAGATAATTAATATCCAGGTGTGGTTTAATTGACAACTCAGCTGCTAGTACCTTCAAATATTCTTTGGCTCCCCTTGTGTCGAATCTATAAATTTGGGTTGATACTCTACCCCCGAAAACTGTTGCGATCCCTATACTTGTGGGTTATCAAGACCTTTTTTTGGCACCGTTGCCGTGGAGCATAACTATATTTGTTGAGTCACTTGGGATTATTATCATATTTCCACTATGAAGAATCTGAAGGATGCTAAGACTAAGATTTTCCCTCAAAGACGAGGGGAGGTAAGCAACTGCCATCCAGTTCTACTTCAGATCCACCTTCTATTATAAGAACATGCTATTAATTCTAATATGTTGCAAGTTATTGATGATGCTACTTATGCCATGAATTCTACTCATGATGATGCTAGTACCTTGCTTGATGATGATGTCCTACTAGGTGAATTCCTTGATGAACAAATTGCTAGAGTAAGACAACAGATATTGTTGAATCTGATGATGAACTTGAAACTGAAAATAGTGAAACACCTACTAGAACTAGCCCTCCTAGATATGAATTTCCCAAGGTGCCAGAAGGTTATACTATGAGTGAGGAGGCAACTAGAGATATTCTTGCTTGTAAGGATAGAGATGATCTAGAGAAATTATTACGCATGTATAAAGAAAGATCTCTGAATGCTGAAATGAAATGTGATCCTGAGTTTGCTACTTCACCTATTATTATTGATGATAAGGATTATGAATTCTCTATCGACCCAGAGTTAGCTACTTTGGTTGAATCTGATCCTTTCCATGGTTATGAAACTGAAACTATTGTGGCACATCTTACTAAGTTGAATGATGTAGCTACCCTTTTTGCTCATGATGAGAAGATTCGCTATTACTTTATTCTCAAGTTATTTCCATTCTCATTAAAGGGTGATGCTAAAGCTTGGTATAATACTCTTGCACCTGGTTGTGTGCGTAGTCCCCAGGATATGATCTACTACTTCTCTGAAAAATATTTCCCTGCACATAAGAAACAATCTGCCTTGCAAGAAATATTTAACTTTGTAAAAATTGAAGAAGATTGTCGGTGTACTAAAGTAGGGGGGTAGATTAGTACCCCGAACTTGTGCACGGGCAGACGCAGTACCCTGCGGCAGGGCTTGCCGGACGCCCGGCAAGGCTCTCCACCACATCTTGTTACTGCCATTCAAGAACGAAGTATTAGCCCAGAACACGAAGGCCTCGGCAAGGGGAGCTTGCCGGGAAGGCCAACCCCGGCACCATCAAAAGACTTGCCGCGGCGCCCCGCGCGCCCCGGCAAGGCCCAGCGGCCGGCAAGCTTGCCGGCACAACAGAAGGGCTGCGGCAAGGCACTTGCCGCGGCAAGGCTGCCACCCAACTCCAGCGCACCCAGTGACGCGTCGTCACTAGGCCATCCTAAGGGCACGTGGCGAGGCACTACGCAGCCATGCAGAGCGAGGTGGCAAACGGAACTGACAGAGGCGCCTTCATGGCAACCGGTGGCTCACTTAACGGTCACTCCTCCTGCACTGTTGGGGCGACCGGACGGGCATTTAATGCCCTTGTCCCCTGCCGTCAGAGTTAGGTAGGGCATCACAGTTGTCAAATGTTGTACCAACCTGCGCTTTTACATTTCTACCCCTCTTCCTCGCCGCCACCGTGGGTACCCCTTCGACTATAAAAGGGAGGCCCATGCGCGCGTGGGAGGGTTCGATCCATTCGACACCCACTGCACCACCATACGCCAGACGCCGAGCTAGATCAAATAACAACACAAAGCAACAAGAGGGGTGTTATCTCTCCGGAGAGCCCCGGCTGGGTAAAGATGCCGTCTCCCGCGTCGCCCGACCTCGATCTGCTCTCACAAGATGACCCCGCCTCCTTGCCGAACGAAGGGCCCCGATTGCCCCATAGGTGCTCGAGGCCACAGAGAAAAGCCCCGGCATCTTTGGCGCGCCAGGTAGGGGAGCGTCAAGGTCGTGAGCATCTGATCCGGTCTCCACGCGCGCTACTACAAGATCTTCATCAGCATGCCACCGAAGAAGAAGCCTTCGGAGGTGGCCGCCCGCTTCACGTCGATTCGCCACCACCGCCGGAGCAAACGGGCGGCGGAGCGGACGCCGGCGGAGGAGCGGGCGCCGCCGGTGGGTCTCGTGTCGTCACTAGATCCAAAAACAAGGCCACGCAAGTGTCGGCGACCGAGCAGACGCCGCACCCCTCCCAGGAGGTGCAAGGTCAACAACGCCCCGGTGCTCCTAGCACCGTGCTCGCGTTGGAACAAGGCCAACCTGGTGGGTCGCGGGACGCTCGAGGTCAACATGCACGCCCGCATGCTGGCGCAAGCGAGATACGGTCGCCCAGACGGGCTGTGTTACCTCCCAATCCAGTTGGGAGTCCAAGCACCTCCCGCTCTTCGCGCCGTTCATCACCACCGCCACCCAAGACAGCAGAGGAAGCGCTAGCCCGAGCCCAGCTGCTTCTTGACTTCCCTCCGGCGCCGCACAAGATCGACGACTGGAGGATGGCCATACACAGCCTCATCGGCTTCGCCAACGGCGACCGAGCGCGTCGAGGCCCTGGCAAGGCGCCCAGGCGCAAGCCGACGCCGACAAGACCGCTGGGGGCGCCACCTCTGTGCACTCCCAGCCCCGAAGGCCAAGATCGCCGGCTCGCCGGACCAACCCCGACGGTGACTCCACCGCGTCGTCGGACCCGTGAACTCGCCGTGATCAACGCCACGTCCTCCAAGAACGGCAACACGAAGACGCTCGTACCCACATCGAGCGCCGGAGAGAAGCGCGACGTCAATCTGACCAGCGCGCTGGGCCCGCTGTCGACGCCAAGACGCATCCGGAGAGCTGGCGACTTGTCAGAGCGCGGCAGGTTGCCCTGCGTTCACCCGTGAGTTGCGGCAAGTCCAGTGGCCCAAAACCAAAAATTTCAAGCCAGACGTGCCCGAGAAGTATGACGGCGGATACACCTGTCGGAGTTCTCAAGATCTACACCATCGCGGTGCAAAGCTGCCGGGGGCGCGACGAAAATCTCGCCAACTACTTCCCACCGGTACTCAAGCCCAACGTCAGGTCTTGGCTCATGCACTTGCCGGACGGCTCCATCTCCTCATGGGAGGACCTGTGCCATCAGTTTGTCGGCGCCTTCACGGGTGGCCACAAGCCTCATCGCCAGGAAAGTGACCTCCACTTGCTCGTCCAGAAGGAAGGTGAGCCCCTGCGCAAATATATACAAAGATTCAGCCAGGTGCAACGCAACATCCCAGACGTCCACCCTGCCGCGGTTATTAGCGCGTTTCATCAGAACGTGCATAACCGCAGGATGAGGGAGGAGATGGCGATGTGCAAGATCAGAGATGTCAGCGAGCTTTACGCTCTGGCCGACAAGTGTGCACGAGCTGAAGAGGGGAGGAAAATCCCCGGAGAGATTGCTGGAGCAGAAGGATCTGACAGCGAGGATGCCGCCCCGGCAAGGAAGAACCGGAGGCGGAACAATAGGAAGAGGAAAGCTAAGGATGTGCTGGCTGTTGAGCATTCCGGCAACGGAGGCGGCTCCGACAAGGCCAAGACCAATGATTCCGGTGAGGCTATAGCAGCCGCCGACAAGCAGGACGGCTCCGGCAAGCGTTATTGCAAGATCCACCGCACCAAAGGCCATGACCTCCAAACCTGCAAAAAAGTAGAGCAGATGGCGGAGCTGCAAAAAGCTGAGTATGAGCGCCGCGATAAGGAGAGAGCCCAAGGAGGTGGCGGAGGATCCGGCAAGAAGCTTCCCGCCCGGGGGGGACCCCGCGGCAAGGCTAAGCCGCTGCAGGAGACAGCCTCCCGCGGCCGCGACAAGGACGAAGATGAAGATGAGGATGAAGAGATGGAGGAAGATGAGACCGATGATCAAGAGTTTCAGAAGGCGACAAAAGTGTTGTGCATCGACGGCGGCGCCTCCCTGCACACCTCGCACCGCCAACTCAAACAATGGGTGCGAAGTGAATGCAATGAGCCATCCGTCGAGGCACGCAGGCTCGAAGTGGTCCGCACGCCCATCATCTTCGACGTTGAGGACCACCCTGATCGTGTCACTGCGGTCGGGTGCTTGCCGATGCTGGTTTCACCAACAATCCGCAACCTCAAGGTCACGAAGATGCTCGTCGATGGCGGGGCCGGCCTGAACTTGATTTCCTCCGCAGTGCTCAAGAAGCTCCAGATCCCCGACAGCGAGCTCGAAGAAACTGGTGCCTTTCAAGGAATAAATCCGGGAAGGAGCAAGCCTAAGGGGAAGATCACATTGCCACTGACGTTCGGCAGCGAACTGAACTTCCGGACTGAGAGGGTCACGTTCGATGTGGCTGATATCCCCTTGCCCTACAACGGGATACTCGGCCGGCCCGCACTCGCCAAGTTCATGGCGGCCTCTCACTATGCGTACAATGTGCTCAAGATGCCCGGCCCGATGAGTGTTATCTCTGTCCAAGGCGACAAGAGGGATGCGCTCATCTGCGCCGGCAAGATATACCGGGAAGCAGCAGCCGCAGTAGAGTGCGAGCCACTTGCCGTTGAAGCTCCCCGGGGGAAGAAGAAAGCCAAGTCCGGCAAGAATAGCTCTGATGTCGACTCCGGCAAGCGCACCTCCCCGGAGCGCTGCGCTGCCGTCGAGGACGCGCCATCGAGCTCCACCGGCAAGTCCAAGAAGGCAAAGATAACCCCGCCGGAGACCAAGAAGGTGGCCGCCAAGGAAGACGGCACTGGAGGTACTTTCACCATCAGTGCCATGCTTGATCCTAAATAGGAAAGCGCGCTCGTTGCTTTCCTGCGGGCGAATGTCGATGTGGTTGCATGGAAACCATCTGACATCCCCGGCGTTCCCAGGGAAGTAATCGAGCACTACCTTGCCGTCTGCCCTCACGCGTGGCCCGTCAAGCAAAAAGTCAGAAAGCAAGCAATAGAGCGTCAAGAGTTCATAGCAGAAGAGATCGTAAGTTGGGCGCGGCAGATTGGTCCGTGGAGTACTCCACCCAACGTGGCTAGCTAATCCAATGGTCGTGCGCAAAGGCTTAACGGAAGTGGAGGCTTTGCATTGACTTCACTGATGTTAATAAAGCTTGTCCCAAGGATCCATTTCCCTTGCCGCGCATCGACCAGATTGTCGACTCCACGGCGGGATGCGATCTGCTTTCATTCCTTGATGCATACTCAGGATATTATCAAATCTTCATGGCTGAAGAGGATGAAGAGAAGACCGCATTCATTACTCCATGTGGCACGTACTGCTTCGTGCGGATGCCTTTCGGACTAAAGAATGTTGGCTCAACATTTGCGAGAGTAGTCAGTCATGCTTTTGAGCCACAACTGCATAGAAATGTGGAAGCCTACATGGATGACATAGTGGTCAAGAGCAAGGACAAAGGGACTTTGATCCAAGATTTGGACGAGACCTTCACAAATCTGCGCAAGATCAACCTCAAGCTGAATCCCGAGAAGTGCGTGTTCGGAGTTTCCTCCGGCAAGCTTCTCGGATTCTTTGTGTCACAGAGGGGGATTGAAGCCAATCCCGACAAGATCAAGGCCATCGAGCAAATCGAAGCACCGAAGTGAGTCAAGGACGTATGAAGGCTCGCCGGCTGCGTTGCTGCCCTCAGCAGGTTCATTTCCAAGTCTGCTGAACGCGCCCTGCCGTTTTTCAAAATCTTGAAAAAGGCGGGTCCAATGAAGTGGACTCCGGAAGCAGAGGCTGCACTACAGGACTTGAAGAAATATTTGTCCTCCACTCCAACACTTGTCGCACCTAAACCACAAGAGAAGCTGCTGCTATATCTGGCGGCAACCAATCAAGTGGTTAGTGCTGCGTTAGTGGCAGAGAGAGAGGCAGATGATGAGCCAGCGGCCGCGGCGTGCGAGTCCGGCGACAAGCAGGGGGCTTCCCCAACAAGCTCTGGTCCGACAAGCCTTGATCCGGCAGGTTCCGGTTCCGGCAAGGAAGGGTCTACACAGCCGCCAGAAGGGAAACAGAAGAAGATGGTGCAGCGCCCAGTTTACTTTGTCGGTTCCTTCTACTGAGGGGCTAGATCAAGGTACTGTGTGTGCGAAGTTGCTTTTCGCCTCCTCATGGCCTCGAGGATGCTGCGCCATTACTTTCAAGCACATGAGGTCACAGTGGTCACTCGCTTTCCGTTGAAGAGGATATTGCAGAATCCAGAAGCAACAGGCAGGATTGTCGAATGAGCGCTGGAATTGTCAAGCTTTGGCCTCAAGTTTGAAAGTACTTCTACCATTCAGAGCCGGGCATTGGCGGAATTTATAGCAGAGTGGACGCCAACGCCCGATGAAGAAACTCCAGAGAAGAGCATCCCTGTCAAGGAAGCCAGCAAAGAATGGATCATGTACTTTGATGGTGCCTTCTCGCTGCAAGGCGCTGGAGGGGCGTACTACTTGTCGCCCCCACCGGAGAACACCTCAAGTACGTAATCCAAATGCACTTTCCCAAGGAGAAAGCAACAAACAATACTGCAGAGTATGAAGGCTTGCTTGCCGGACTCAGAATAGCAGCAGAGCTTGGGATCAAGAAGCTTATCGTCAGGGGTGACTCGCAACTTGTCGTCCGCCAAGTCAACAAGGATTACCAGAGTCCGTTGATGGAAGCCTACATCGATGAGGTGAGGAAGCTAGAAGAACATTTTGACGGCCTGCAAATGGAACATGTTCCGAGAGCTCAGAATGACATTGCAGATGGCCTGTCAAAGTGTGTCGCGCTTAAGTTACCTGTGGAACCAGGGATTTTTGTGCTCAAGCTGACCCAACCATCTGTGACATCATCAACTGGACAGAGCAAAAAGAGGAAGTTGATCACTGGCGACTACTTTTCGGCAGAGCTCCTTGGAGACGCCGCCAGAAAGGTCCCCAGGATCAACGCGGAGAGTGCTGAGGAGCAGCCTGCCCCGACAAGCCATAGTGCTTGTGTCGTTGCGGCAGATGCTCCCGACAAGCTGTGTCCCGACATGCTTGCCGGTGGGCTTCGTGCTCCGGCAAGATCCCAGATTCTTGCCGGGGAAACAAATGTTCCCGCAGCAGCGTTTGTGCCTTTAGTCCTTGCCGTCGAGCCACAAGCTCCGGCATGGGCACAGCAGATCGTCGAATTCCTGCAAACAGGAGAACTTCCCGAAGAGCAGGAAGCATCGGAGAAAGTAGCCCGGCAGTCTAGTATGTACCAGTTTGTCGATGAGATACTGTACAGAAGAAGATTCAACGGAGTGAAATTGAAGTGCATTTCCCGGGAAGAAGGACAGGAGCTGTTGGCAGAGATACACGGAGGCATATGTGGTCACCACATTGGCGCAAGAGCACTTGCCGGCAAGGCTTTCCGGCAAGGTTTCTTCTGGCCAACAGCCCTCCAGGATGCAACTGCACAAGTAACCAAGTGTGAAGCGTGCCAGTTCCACTCCAAACAGATTCACCAACCAGCTCAAGCTCTCCAAACAATCCCTTTGTCCTGGCCATTTTCGGTCTGGGGGCTCGACATCCTCGGTCCCTTCCCCCGAGCTGTCGGGGGCTTTGAGTACTTGTACGTTGCAATCGACAAGTTTACAAAGTGGCCGGAAGTGGAACCAGTGAGGAAGGTGACAGACAATCAGCAACAAGTTCTTTAGGTCGATTGTTTGTTGCTTCGGATCCCTAACAGATCATTACCGACAATGGCACGCAGTTTACAAGCCACACCTTCATGCAGTACGCCCAAGATCTTGGCACCAAGATCTGCTTCGCTTCTGTTGCTCATCCGAGAAGCAATGGTCAAGCAGAGAGAGCGAACGCTGAAGTACTGCGCGGGCTCAAGACCAGAACTTTTGACAGGCTACACAAGTGCGGAAGAAATTGGATCGAGCAGCTGCTAGTGGTTCTTCGGTCGATCAGACGACGCCAAATCGAGCCACCGCCGGACACCCTTTGCTCGCTTCACGGAGCGGAGGCGCTTCTCCCCACGGAACTCGATACGGGTCGCCACGAGTGCTCGCTTATGATGAGCTTGAGCAAGAGCGGCTGCGGCAAGATGGCGCTGCTCCTCGAGGAGGATCGTCTTCGTGCTGTCAGGCGAGCTGCTCGCTACCAGCAAGCTTTGCGCCGCTATCATAGCCGCAAAGTTAACGCCAGAAGCTTCGAGGAAGGCGACCTTGTTCTTCGGCGAGTTCAATCCGCCAAGAATTCAAACAAGTTGCCGCCGAAGTGGGAAGGCCCTTACCGGGTGAAACGAGTCACTAGGCCCGGCGCTGTCCGCCTTGAGACCGAAAATGGTGTTCCAGTGAGTAACTCCTGGAACATAGAACATCTTCGCAAGTTTTACCCGTAAGGCGCGGTTGCCGGACCCACTCCGGCAACCACTTTCTTTTGTACAAGCATTGCCGCTGTCGCATGTAACCCTTTGTACAAAGCCGGGCGCAGCCCCCGTGCGTAAATAAAGTTCGCGTGCTTCGCACATCTTGTCAAATTTAATGCATTATCTTCTTTTTGCATCTCAGATCGACACTCAGGCAAAGACACCTCCCGATAAGCAATAACGAACCTTAAGGTTCCATACGATTATTTTCTCTTCTTTCTTCTCATAGACAGAAGGTTCCTCCGCCCACAAGTTTACCGGGGGGAAGGGAAGGTAGAAGTATAGAACAGGCGACGTTCGAAGGAATCTAGCCTTGCCGGGACACAGAAGACAGAAGAGCTAAGTAGCCAGAGATTGAGCCTAGTCATTTTTAAAATTCTCAGGTTATATCCCTTGAACGTTCGTGCCTTGTATGGAAAACCTGTGCGCGGAGGAATCGACTCGTGACCAAGTTGCGCCCTTGCGTTGTTTCTGAGCCTGCTCAACAATGCGAGTGGACTGCAACTAGTCCCGACGAGATTTCTTGCCGGAAGCAGCATCACTACTGGCTGCTGATGATCCGCACTCAGCAAGTACGCTCGCGCCGGCAAGGTCTCCCAACGCGTAGGGTAAAAAGCATACAAGGGATGCAACGGAATAAAGGAATAGCGCGGCAAACAGTATCCATAACTAAGTTGTATTACAAGAATGACTTATTATGGCACTAACTGAAATTGTTCTCATAATTAAAATGGCAGCAGCAAGGAAAGGGGAGAAGAGGAGCAGCCTAATCCACACGCTCGCCATCGAGCCTCCTGACTTCATTCACTTTGTCCACGATGGGGGCGATGATGGCCTTGAGATCCTCAACATCGGCACCCTCCGGCAGCTTCTTGGTGACGCGGGAGAGGTCGATGCCCGGGTTGCGGAAGAGGACCTTCACCAACACCTTCTCCAGGACCCCGGCGCAGACGGCGCGCGACTCAGCGGCCAACTGCTTCGGGATCCTTTCCCGGAGCTGCCGTAGCGCCGTCACCACATCCTTGAAGAAAAGCGTGAGCTTGGCGCTAGGCTGGACATTCGCTTCTGTGGAATACCCGAAGCCCGTCAAGTCCAGCTCCGCCAACTCCTCGTCAATGAGCGCGGCGATGCTGACGAGGCCCTCCGTCCAGAGCTCCACTGTGGTTTTGAGGGTGTTCTGAGCCTCGGCGGCCCTCGTCAGTAGCTCCTCGTTGTCCTTGAGGTCCTTCCTCAGGGTATCTTCTCGTTTCTTGGCGGCGTCCAGCGTCTCCGTCAAGGCGGCCAGTTTCAGCTCCAGATCAGCGCACGAGTCCTTGGCGGCGTTCAGCTCTTTGATCTTCTCGGAGAATTGGGCTTGCAGATCGCCATGGGCGCGCGCATCATTCTCACGATCGCGCTGGAGTGCGGCAAGCTCCTCGTTCTTCCTCGTCGTGTCCGCCTCCAGCCGCGTCACTTTTTCCTCCAACTCCTTGGCGGCCTCGGCGGCCGCGGCGGCGTCTTTCGCTTCCTTGAGCGCCCCACCAAGTAACTGTTCCCGGCCGGCAAGCTCCTCGTCATGGCTGTCCAAGTACGCCTTTCTTTGTATCAGCTCGCCGTCCCGCTTGGACAGCTCCTCGGCGGCAAGCCTCTGATGCTCCTCGGCTTCAGCCTTCTCCAGGATGAACGCCTTCTTCGCCTCGTCGAGCTGCGCCCTCTCCTCGGCAATGGACCGAGGGCCTCTGGTTCTTGGTCTTGAGCTCTTGCGCATGCTTCTCTATATCAGCTCCTGCCTGCACGACGAGCGCTTCCCGGGACTCAAGCTTCGCCTGGCGGGCGCGGTAGAGTGACACCAGCTTCCGGAGCAGCTGCTCCTCTTCGGACTCGCCGCTACTGCTGCTCGGCTTGTCGACCACTGACAGCCCAACAGAGGCAAGTATTTCCCCGTCAAATTCCTCTCCTTCAACCGGTGCCCTGGAGCTCGACGCCCAGGGGAGCTTAATATACACGCCCTCGCCGGCTTTCAAGTATGCGCCTGGCTGGGGCTCCTCGGAGCCCGGCGCAGCATCAGCGGCGGAGGGGTCGGCAGTCGGTGCGGCACCTTGCGCCCCTGCGTCCTCCGGGTCGTCGGCACTATCACCGGACCCCTCGCCGGCCCCTGTGCCAGTGGCCCCGGCAGCCTCCTCGCCGGTGGGCTCCTCCACACCGGCCCCTTCCTCGGCGGCAGCAGCATCATCGGTGTTGCCGCGGCCGTCCCACTCGCCGACGACCTCAGCCTCCATTGGGTCCCCAAGGGGAGTGCCTGGAAGTAGGAAGGAAGAGGGACAGTCAAGCGAATGCCCAGAAGATGAAAAACGGAGATCAGCGAGACCCAAGGGAAAATCCCCGACAAAGGAGGCTCACCGGCGCTGAGCTCTGGGATCGAGGGCTCCGCCTCCGGGAGCTCGCCGGCCCCGCCCCTTGCCGGGGGCTCCTTCCTTGCCGGAGACGGCTCCCACATCGGGGAGTCGGCCCTCGGTGGCGTAGTAGAGGCCGACGACGCTCAGATCAGCCTCCCGGCTGCTCTCGTGGGCCTGCTCTTCTCCCGTGTACAAAAGAGCCAGAGTCAAGATATCGGCGGAGGTAGAAGCGACCATCTGGCGCCCATGACGGGTGGATCAGGACACTCACGCCGGGGGCTATGCTGGGAGCTGCTGCGAGGGGAAGGGATCGGATCCGTCAAAGTGGTCTCGGACGTATCCTCCGCCGCCTTGGCAGGATCGTCCTCGACCGCCGGGGCCCTGGCCCACTTCGCCGCCCTCTCCGCCAAAGTCCTGGGACAGAACAAGAATTTGAAGAGCAAGACAGATTAGATATAAGACAAACAGCGGCAAGGATTGAGGAAGAAGCGAGTACTGTGCAAAAGAAGCCTTACTCCTCCTCGTCCTCGTCCTCTTCGTCGTCATCAGAGCTCAGTGTGGAGAGGTCGAACTCCGGTGCCCTCCCTGCACGGCGTGGCGGAGGAACAGGCTCCCTTTGGCGCTTGCCAAGGGCCGCGGCAGGGTCAGGCGTGGCGGCCCGAGAAGACCCGGCCTCGGTTGCCGGCACGGCTTGGGGTCCTCCCGCGGCAACAAAGCCCGCCGCGGTGGAACGCGTCCCGCGGCGCCGCGGCTGCTGATCAGGCTGTGCCTCTGCCAGCTCTCCAACTCGACGGAGACGCCTCCTCGGATGAAACTGGGGCTGCGCCGAGGGCTCCGTCGGCAAGTTGCTCAAGAACCGCGGCTACCCGCACTTCGGCGGGTTGGCTCCCCGCCGTGGCCTCCTCCGCCGCCGCCGTCTCCGCAAGATCTTCTGGCGGCAAGACTTGCCGCCTCACCGCTTCCGCCCCGCCAGCGTGAAGCCAAATTACCGCTGGCCACGGCCGCCGCCGCCTCGCCCTGCTAGGAATGTACGCCACTCGCCGCGTAGTGGCACGGTGAGGAGCTTCGCTCGTCGAGTTTAACCGCCGCCTCCGACAGGTCATCAAAGAATTGCTGCACGACCTCGGCGGCGGGCTCTATCCAGTTAGCACTTACCCCGTGCGAATCGCATTCTGGCATCATCGCGCAGATGCGATCGCGCTGGGAATTGTTGCATAAAGGAACGACGCCCTGCGGTAATTGGAACCACTCTGGGTGATAGGGGTCATGCTTGAATGTCTCCCTCAGCATCGCGTCCAACTCCAGGACCGTGAAGTTGAAGTTGAGACCCGAGCGCAGCCTCATGAAATCCGCCGGGCCACTAAACAACCAGGCGGGCCTCCCCCTTGCCTGCAAAGGGGCGATGCGACGGCGAAGGAAATCCGCGCCGACCGCCCTGCTAGGAGCCTGCGTGCTCGAGCCGAAGGATTCGGGTGGTGGCGATCATCAGCTTGGCGTCGTCCGGCGACAGGTGGCTCCAGTCGTTGCGGCGCACCACCCGAGTCTTGCGCAGCCTGGTAAACGACGGCGGATCGGCGTCACAGATCCAACACCACTCCGCCCTCCACTCGCCCCATTTGCTGCAAAGCTCACCCGGCAAGTACGCCTCCTTTATGCCCATCCGGGAGGTCCATGCGATTCCACCAGCCAGTGGCTCCCCTTTCTCAGCCCGAGGGGAAAAATAATGGCGAAAAAGAGCGACACTGGGAAGGACACCGACGAAGTTCTCACAAAGGTGCGCGAAAACCGCCATGGTCAGAACGGCGTTGGGGGTGAAATCGAGCAGATGGAACCCATAGGTGTTCATAATGTCGCAAAAGAAGTCAGAAAAAGGTGGGCAGAGCCCGCAATAAAAGAACACTGGAAAGAAGTAGTACCCACTAGGGCACTTCTTCGATTTGGAAGCCTCCGCAGAGAGCACCGGCGTGCGCGGATGCGCCCGCGTCTCCGTCGACCAAAAAAGGTAAAACCCCGCCCGCAGCGCCTCCGGGGTGAGCTCGGGAGGGAAAAGCACCCGCCTCTTGCGCAGTGCCTCGAGCTCTTGTGCCTCGGTCGACTTCTCGGCCTTCGCGGCCTTCGGGGCCATGGCGGGGGCAGCGGGGGGAGGCAGAAGCAGCGGCGGCGACGGCGGCGATGGGCGGCGGAAGCGCTGTTCTCTTCTCGATTCAGGAGGCGGAGGGGGGGCGTCGGAGCTTTCGGAGGAAGGAACCGCAAGTGGCGAAAGTGGGGGAACTACCCCGTTCCCTCCGCTTATAAACAGGGGATGCGAACGTTACGCATTTTCTGGAATTAAACGCCACCCACGTCCCCCACGACGCCGCAATCGACGCTGCGCTGCTGCGGGGAGCACGGTGGGCGCGCGCGCCTGTTGTTGGCGGACCCGAGCCACGCGTGCCGCAGACTATTTTGGGCCTGGCCCAACAACGCTTGGCACCGTGTATGGCCCAGGCCCGGGGGCTCCTGTCGGTGTACTAAAGTAGGGGGGGTACATTAGTACCCCGAACTTGTGCACGGGCAGACGTAGTACCCCGCGGCAGGGCTTGCCGGACGCCCGGCAAGGCTCTCCACCACACCTTGTTACTGCCATTCAAGAACGAAGTATTAGCCCAGAACACGAAGGCCCCGGCAAGGGGAGCTTGCCGGGAAGGCCAACCCCGGCACCATCAGAAGACTTGCCGCGCGCCAAGACGCCCGGCAGGCCCAACGCGGCAAGCTTGCGCTCAAGACAATGAAGGGCTGCGGCAAGGCACTTGCCGCGGCAAGGCTGCCACCCAACTCCAGCGCACCCAGTGACGCGTCGTCACCAGGCCATCCTAAGGGCACGTGGCGAGGCACTACGCAGCCATGCGGAGCGAGGTGGCAAACGGAACTGACAGAGGCGCCATCGTGGCAACCGGTGGCTCACTTAACGGTCACTCCTCCTGCACTGTTGGGGCGACCGGACGGGCATTTAATGCCCTTGTCCCCGCCATCGAGTTAGGTAGGGCACCTTTGTGCACTGCTGTACCAACCTGCGCTTACATTTCTACCCCTCTTCCCACGCCGCCACCGTGGGTACCCCTTCAGACTATAAAAGGAGGCCCATGCGCGCGAGGAGGGTTTGGTCCATTCGACACCCATCGCACCACCATACGCCAGACGCCAAGCTAGATCAAATAACAACACAAAGCAGCAGAGGGGTGTTATCTCTCCGGAGAGCCTCGGCCGGGTAAAGATTGCCGCCTCCCGCGGCGCCTCGACCTCGATCCGCTCTACGACGACCCCGCCTCCTTGTCGAACTGTAGGGGCCCCAAGGCCCCATAGGTGCTCGAGGCCACAGAGAAAAGCCCCAGCAAAGATAGTCTCCCATAAGCTTGGGGGAGGCTTCTCCAGTTCCTTAATGCTTTGCCTGATCATCCTCTTAAGCAAAATGAAATACTTGATATCTTCTATAATGGACTAACCGATGCTTCTAGAGATTTCTTAGATAGTTGTGCTGGTTGTGTTTTCAGGGAATGGACTATTGGGCAAGTTGAAGAATTATTGAATAACATATTGAAAAATCATGATGATTGGACTCCTCCTGAAACACCTATTAAACCAACTTCGAAGAAGAAGGGTATCTTATATCTCAGTCCTGAAGATATGCAAGAGGCAAAGAAATCTACGAAGGAAAAAGGTATTGAAGCCAAGGATATTTAAAATTTACCACCTATCGAAGAAATACATGGGCTTGAAGCACCACCACCACCCCAGGTGGTAGAGGTAAAATCTTTACTGAAATTCAATGACAGTGATGATCCTCGTAATAAACATCCTAGCCAATGCCTTTATGAGTTTGATAATTATATTAGAAAGCATGATCACTTCAATGCAAATGTTATGAAACAATTGAAATACAACTCTGATATGATTGCTCGCTTAAGTAACTTGTTATTTAGAATATCAAATGATGTTGAGGTGTAGGAAAACATGCCTCTATGGTTCAAACTCAACTAGAACAAGTTGCTAAATCTCAAAGAGAGTTGCATGATAAACAATAACATAAGTGACTTTGCTGTTAGAGTAGTGACTAGAGGAGGTAAAGTGACTCAGGAACCACTTTATCCTGAGGGACATCCAAAGAGAATTGAACAAGATTCTCAAAGTAACAACACCACTACACCTAGTTCTTCTAAAAAGAAAAAGAAGAAGAAAAATGATCAGACTCCACCTGTTCCTAGTGAACCTGAAATAGAAAACCTCCTGATAATGATAATGAAGTTTCTATCTCTAATGCTGAAACTCAATCTGGTAATGAACACTCACCTTCTGATAATGAAAAAGATAATGATGAAGTTCATGAATACACTCAAGCAAATGATAAAGAACCAGACAATGATGTTGAGATAGAACCAGTTGTTGATCTTGATAACCCACAACCTAAGAATAAAAGATATGATAAAAGAGACTTTGTTGCTAGAAAACATGGGAAGGAAAGAGAACCATGGGTTCAAAAGCCTATGCCCTTTCCACCTAAGTCAACTAAAAAGAAAGATGATAAAGAATTTGATCGCTTTGCTGAAATGATTAGGCCAGTCTTTTTGCGTACTCGCTTGACTTGAAAATGCCTCCTTATGCAAAGTATATGAAAGACATCATCACGAATAAGAGAAAAATAGCAGAATCTGAAATCTCCACTATGCTTGCTAATTACACTTTCAAAGATGGAGTACCTAAAAAACTTGGAGATCCGGGAATACCAACTATACCTTGCTGCATCAAAAGAAATTATGTGAAACTGCTTTTTGTGATTTGGGAGCTGGTGTTAGTGTTATGCCTTTCTCTTTATATGAAAGACTTGATTTGAATAAACTCAGACCTACTGAAATATCTTTGCAAATGGCTGACAAATCAACTGCCATACCTATCATATTTGTGAGGATGTGCCTGTTGTTTTTGCTAATGTTACAATTTTGACTGATTTTGTTATACTTGAGATGCCCAAGGATGAAAACATGTCGATTATCCTTGGTAGATCCTTCTTGAATACTGTAGGGTCTGTTATTGATTGCAATAAAAACAAGGTCACTTTTCATATCAGTGGTAATGGGCATACAGTGCACTTTCCGAAGAAACAATTCCAAGTGAATGGTATTAATGTTATTGAAAAAACTCTGACAATCACTATTGGAAGTTTTCAACTACCTCTACCTACTATTAAAAAGAAATATGAAATGCTTATTGTTGGGGACATTCATATCCCCATTGAGGTAACTTAGTGATTTACGAAAGTTCTTCGGTTTCATGCTAATTGAAAGTGGTTGTTAATAAGACTTGGTCAACCTTATTAATGGATCATTTTTGAGAGGTATGAAGTTGATTAGTTTAGTAAGCACTACCTTCTATCCCTACCTTTTGTTTTCTGTTTTTGTTAGTTAAATAAAATGAAATGCCATGCTTTGTCTGTTTTTTGCTTTTTTCTGTGCAATAGAAAATGACCCAAAAATAGAAGTTCTCAGAATGCTCTGGAAATCTAATACAATTTTTTTCTGAATATTTCTTAATTTCTAGTGCAAATAATGAGTATAATTGGTTTGCTACCAACATTTGGCATTGCCAATATTTGGTAAAATCAAAAGTTTCCAACATTTGGCAACTTTTTGTGATATTGGCAACGAGAATTGGCAAGCAACGAACCTCTTGCCAATATTTGGGATGCCAACTTTTGGCATCAAACTAATTATGCTCAATATCAAAGGGAGGTGCACCAGGTGGCCACAACCCACCTGGGTGCGCCAGGACCTCCAGGCGTGCCCTGGTGGGTGCTGCCCACCTGGTGGCCCCCCTCACTTACTTCTTCACACACCTCTCCATTCACCCAGAAAAAATATTAGTACTCTCTCTCTCTCTCTCTCTCTCTCTCTCTCTCTCTCTCTCTCCCTCCCTCTCGTGTTCTTGCTCCCGAAACCGCGGATTTCGATCTCTTTGCTCGAAGCTCCGTTTCCAAAACTGTTTCGTGGATTTGTTGCTTGGTACGTGACTCCTCCATGTGTCCAATTAGTTTTTGCTTTAGTGGTTTATATTTAAAATAATTAGCTACTCTTGGTACTGCAGTAGATGAGCTTGCATGTTGAATTCTTAGAGTTCTATGTTGTTTGAATGCTTGCTATGGCCTCTATATATTCCTATGAGTAGTTGTTATCATTCTTGTGAAGTTTTGTTAATAATTTTTTCGTGACCAAATTTTTTAGAAAATGTACGTGAATATTATGAGCTTCTTTGGAAGGAGTTCTTTGAGGAGGAGATCCTCAGAAGCATCCTCTAGCAGTGGCTCCATTCGTTGGTCCTATGCTGAACCAAGCGAAAGTTCCATTCGAAGTGCCACCACCAAAACATGCTTATGGCCATGCAACGATTACATGGCGAGAGTTGGTATTAAGGAGGAATTTGAAGAATTATGTCACAATGCCGAGCTCAGTCCCTACATTTCAGATAAGTGCGACCAACGCCTCATCCTCATAGAATCTTTGGTCAAAGAATTTAAATTCTTTCCCCGTGAGTTTAGGGTGTCTTTTAAACTTTATGATAATCCATTTACCATTTCTTTAGAAAGGTTTGCTCACCTATGCAAAATCCCATTCTGGGGTTCGCTCGATGAGCCACCTAGGTCTGAGTTTGAAGGATTCCTGACTAGTCTTTGCTTTGGTGAAACTAGGGGAGTGACGCAAGGTAGAATAAAGAGCATACATTTTCCTGCAATTCAGTACTTCACATTATTTAATGGAGAATGCATAGCAGGCAAGCAAGACTATAGTACACTTTGTGCTCCAGACTTGATCCTCATACGCGCTTCTCTCATCGGTGAAAGGAGTTATAACCTTGGAGTGATTGTTTCACGCAGACTGCAACATAATGCTAACAGTGGCTATTTCTATGGCAGAATTTATGCCACGTGTTTAGCATGAGAGCTGGGTGTTTCACCTTTGCCCTTTGACCTTATCCTACCCACGCAGTATTTACACTTTGATGCTTTAAAAAGTCATAAGATCCTCAAAGGAAAAAAACATGACTTCACTTACAATCTGTTGTTTAACCAAACTTCTGTTGTACACACATATTTGCCTGCGCCTGCTCTTTTTGACTATCACAGCATAGGAAGATATTTTGTTCTTGAGAGCGAGGCTCGAGCTCACAACGCAGTAGTAGAGGCAGCACGGCGGGCTGAGGCATCGGCGTCGAGAGCCTCCGTGAGCTACCACACCGACTACCATCCAGGCTACTGACTGATTACCAAGTTAGGCCAAAAGCCTAAGCTTGGGGGAGTATGTATTCCCACCAACGTTACATTCAAGTTCACACATTTCATTCTGATTGTCGGTGTCCACACTTTTTCATTGTGTCATCCATGCCTAAATTATTTTTCTTGCCTTCTTCTTGTGTGTTTGAAAAACTTTGAGAAAATCCAAAAATATGTTTCTGGCTCCTTTTTGATTTTTCTTTCTAGTTTAAATTATTGTAGCATTAAAAAGAAAACCTAAAAAGATTTCCTTGTTCTTCCTTTACTTGTTGGGAGCTTTCCCCGTGTAAATAGTTTTTCTCGTTTTTGCTTTTCCCCTTTTATTTTGCTTGCTTTTGAAAAACCAAAAACTCCAAAAATATTTTAGTGTGTTTCTCCGAATTTCCTTTTCTTTTATCGAGTCATACTGAGGAGAAGACCACAATGAAAATGTTGAGTGGCTCTCATTTGCATTGTTGATTAACAAAGAGCCCATATTACCTTGTCTTCTCTTCTTGAATAAAATGTTTGCAGATTCCAGCTTAGTCCACGACACTCTTGCACTCTTATTATTTTCAAATCGTTCGATTGTGCAAGTGAAAGGAAATAATGACGATATTAGATGAACTGGCCGTGGTAGAGAAAAACGGGTATGAACTCGACCTGTTCTGTTTTTGTAAATATGTTTAGCCTAGTATCCATGATTTAGCCTATTATGATCAGACATGTCTGCAATGAAAATTAGAGATTATAATTTCTCATGCCATGCATAAGTAGCTAGGAGTGAATAATGACTTATCTTGGATGTCAACATTGCATTAAAATGATTGTGATGTAGTATGAGGATATGGTATCCTCCTTTGAATGTTCGAGTGGCTTGACTTGGCACATGTTCATGCATGTAGTTGATTGAAAACCAACATAGCCTCTATGATATTTATGTTCATTGTGTTCTTATCCTACTCATGCTAGTATCCAATGTTACTTATGCATAATGCATGTTCATGACCGTTGTTGCTCTCTAGCTGGCCGCTTCTCAACCTAATTGCTAGCCTTCGCTTGTACTAAGTGGGAACTCTGCTTGTACATCCAAAAACCTCAAACCCAAGTTATTCCAGATGAGTCCACCATACCTACCTATATGCGGTATTACCTTGCCGTCCTAAGTAAATTTGCATGTGCCACCTCTAAAACCTTCAAATAAATATCCTTTTTGTGTGCCTGGATCATTCATGGAATGACATGAGGTAGTCGGTATCTTCCATGCTAAGCGGGCTATTCTCAGGTCGAGTGTTTATTCACTCGCCATCGCACGAGAAAAGGGCAGTAACAGGGATGCCCAATCCCAAACTGCAAAAAGAAAAGAGCTTACAAATAATCAAATAAAAACTCCCAATGGAGTCATAACCTTTACCTTTCCACTTGGGAACCGCCACTAGCGTGCTTAGCATGGAAGATATTGATACTGATGGTCATGAAGTAAATGAGAAGGGTGCATGTCTCAAAATATCATTTACCTCTGTTTTAAAAACTTGAGCTCTGGCACCTTTGCAAATCACTGCTTCCCTCTGCGAAGGGACTATCTATTTACTTTTATGTTGTGTCATCACCTTCTCAAATAAGCGCCAGAACCTAAGAGTACTGCTGTCATGCTGATGCATTGTGTATAGCTAATGTTGGGTGCATCATGACCGGATCTTTTCTACCATGAATTACAATGTTTAGTTGCTTCTTGAACTTTGGGGGTGCTCTACATTTATGTTTTGCGGTCTCAGAAAGGGCTAGTGAGATACCATTATTGTCATATTATATCATGGTTGTTTTGACAATGTGTTTCTATTTGAGATAACTTATTATTGCTCTCTAGTTGTTTATGTCATTGATATGTGTTGGGGATATAACTGTTAGGTATGACCCACCCAGGAGGGGCCGGGTTATACCTATGGTGATTCATCATATGAAGCCCACGAAGATATTTGAAGATGGCGGTTTAGTTAAGGGCCCAAGGCCCAAGGCGACTTAAGGCCTGTAAGGGTAAACCGCCATATATGTATGACTTGTATGGTAAGGCATGAATAGATAGTCACCGAGCCAGACACTGTTTATGAGCAAGTCAAGACTCCGTGAGCCGCTGGGCGTCGACCTCTATATATAAAGGGACGACCCAGCGGCCGTTCAGGACAAGAAACAACAGATCAAAAGCTAGGTCAAGTGGATTCGCTCCCTGGTAATCGAGACATAAGCAATACCACCTCAAACTGGATTAGGCCTTACCTTCACCGCAAGGGGCCGAACCAGTATAAACTCCCGTGTCCTTTGTCCCGTTTAACCCCTTTAAGCTTCCTAGTTGCGATGGCTCCACGACTAAGTCCTTTTGCTAGGACATCTGCCGTGATCTTTCCATGACAGTTGCGCCCATCGTGGGGCCAGCGCACGGTGGATTTGAGTTCTTAAAGGGCAACTTCGAAGGGCTCAAGGGATACGCTGTGGGCCGGATGATCAAGAGTCGTTGCGGCAAGGCTCTACATCAATTATGCAGGCTGGCCCCCCGACGCCGGCTCAATTGAGTACGGGTACTGGGTCCCCTTCAGTGGAATTCACGTCTTCATCGGCAAGATCGGCGAGCTGGGCCCTGAGCTGGACATCTGCACCGACATCATCGAGATGGCTCAGTGTGCAAGACCCGCTCGAGCTCAGCCCGCCGTGAAGCATGCCTTTGCAGGATGCATCCATGTAGGGGAATTTGATGAAGGATCTATGTCTGGCGGTGAGACGGCCATCTACTTTGATGGCGAGTCATCCACGGGGGAGACTGATTCGTTGTATCAACTGCAAGACGGCGGGCGTGGGGGCTTTTCCGATGGCAACAGTATTCCCAATCCCTATGAGCCGCCAAACAGAGTTGGGATGTTCATGGTTGGAACGTAACCTGGGCAAAACTCTACAACTATGGTAGCAATGACTTCCGGGTCAGTAGTGGTGACGAAAGCCGGGTCAGGAGGCCCTGCACGCCCGCCAACTCGAGTTTTGATGGCTTTACTAGATAAATTGACGACTCTGTTAACGGCCATGGTCAGCCCGGTGAACCAAGATCAACATGATGCAGAGGTGGCAAAGTTACGTGATGAGATAGCGCTAGCCAAGGAAGACCTGGCAGCGGAGGACGTCAAGATAGCCTCAAAGCGGGCGTCTTTGGATGCTCAATCCCAGCGGATTCAGTCGGAGGCTTTCTAGCTTACGATGGACCAGAACGCGTCAAATGAGATCATGAGGAGAAGGCACCAGTCCCGTCTACCTACGGTTTATGAGCCTAGTAACCTCTTCCACATGCCCGGTGCAGGGCCCAGTAACCCACCAGAGATAAGCCGGGCTACGGCGCCCGGGGCTGGGATGCCGCTTCAACTGCGCGTGACAGAACCCCCTCGTCTAAATACTGCTCCACCTCAGCATGTACCGACACTACCGGGTCATTATTCTAATCCTTTGGAGAACATGATCGCTATGGCGGCATGATTGGTGGCTCTCCCAGTGGATGGCGACTCTCTGACAGTGGTTGAAACACGAAGGGTCAGAGAACTTCTTTAGATAGCATTGGCATAGTAGGAGGCGTATTGTTATAGTCAATACATGATTCATTCGACCCCTCGCCCAAGCCGGAGTTATAGCAGGCACATGGAATCACCAGCTGTGTCAAGCAATGCCCATCGCTGTGTCCAGCCGCGCGGGCATGACCCGGTGCGTGATGGAGCTCTTAACTTGGTTGATCAGGACAGAGTGCGTCAAGAAGCCGAGCAGGCGGCTGATCAGCCTTTTCCGGTTTATCCAATGGCTTCAATTGAGGCAGGTGTGACTTCTATATCTACAGGTGTGCCCTGTTTGGTGCCGGCTCTATGTAATGAGCGTTTGCCCAAGGGTTTCAAAGGACCTTGAAAGGTGCCTAATTACACAGCCGACTTACCCCCTGGGGCATGGATTGAAAGTTATGAGATGGCCATGGAGTTACTGGAAGTCAGTGACGCTGCGTGTGCCAAGTACTTCACCATGATGCTGGATGGAACGGCCTGTACTTGGTTAAAGGGGCTGCCGGCTAATTCCATCAGTTCATGGGCAGAATTAAAGGCCCGGTTTATCCAGAATTTGAAGGACACGTGCAAGCAGCCCATCTCGATTCTGGACTTGGCTACTTGCAAGCAAGAGGAGGTTGAATCAACGACCCATTGGGTGCACCGGGTCAAAGCTATCATACATTCATCTGATAATATGAATGCCGACTCTGCGGTCTTAATGTTGGAGAAAAATTGCCATTTTTTTGCCTCTGAAGCAGAAGCTGGGGCGGGTCAAGTGTGATTGTAATGATATGGGCCAGCTGATGGCGGCTCTAATCAAATATGCCGACTCTGATAGTACCAAGGACCTTGAGTCTGACGACGAAAAGATAGGGAAGGGAAAAAAGAACGGCAATGCCACGGGTTAGTAGCCTAACCCGGCGAATCAGGGGGTCAACGGTAAATGCAAGGCGGATGGTAGTTCGGAGTTTGTGTCTGACATCAGTGCACAGGGCAATAATCAACGTCATAAGGGGAGGCCGCCTCCTCGGGCCGGCGGACCGGGTCCTACTCTTGAACATCTGTTAAATGAGCCCTGCCCAAAGCATGGCTCGCAAGAGAAGCCAGCTACTCACCTTTCAAAAGATTGTAAAATTATGAGGGCTTTTAAAAATTCTAACTCATTTGACGACAATCATGGGCCGGGTGGCGGCTCAGGCGGCGGCGGTTTCCATGGCCCGGTTTATGGAGGCGGTGGTTCTAATTCCAACTTCCAGGCCCCCCAAGGTAATCAGGGCGGTTTTAATCAAGGTAATCAGGGTGGTTACAATCAGCAATCCGGCCAGGAAGGTCAGCAGCAGCAAACCGTATATAAGAATAAGCTGAAGTAGCTGAATGGTGGGCAGTATCATGTTTTCACCACAAGTTCATGCAAGTGGGACCAGAAGCTCCATAAGCGGGCCGTGAACACCATTGAGCCGGCGGTTCCCCATTACTTGCGGTGGTCTGAGCAGCCCATTATGTGGAGTAGAGCGGATCACCCTCCCCAGGTTGACAATCTGGGTCACTTGGCCTGGGTGGTGGCGCCTCAAGTCGGTGGATACAAATTCACTAAGGTACTCATGGATGGGGGCAGTAGCATCAACATCCTTTATTACAAGACCTTCCGTCACATGGGCTTAACTGATAAAAATCTTAAGACATCCAACATTGTTTTCCATGGAGTGGTGCCTGGTAAGTCGGTATATCCGGTGGGCAAGATTGAGCTGGAGGTGGCTTTTGGGGATGAGCATGATTCCAGGGCTGAGAAGTTAACTTTTGAAGTGGTCAAAATCAGAAGCCTGTACCATGCTCTTTTCGGACGGTCGGCTTATGCCAAGTTCATGGCACGGCCGTGTTATGTTTATCTATAGCTCAAGATGCCGGGTTATAAAGGAACCATCACGATGCATGGGAGTCGGAAGATGGCCCTGGAATGTGAGGAGGGCGATGCTGCTTATGCTTAGTCTGTCTGTGTAACAGAAGAATTGAAGTTTTACAAGGACAATGTTGACCCGGCGGATATGACATCTTTGAAAAAGCCAACTACAGAGCATGACCCGATACTGAAGTTTAAGTCGGCTGATGACACCAAGCTGGTTGATTTTGTTCCTGGCGACTCATCCAAGCAGTTCGGTATCAGTGCTAATTTGGATCCGAAATAGGAAAGCGCGCTCATCGAGTTCATCCATGAGAACCGGGACATCTTTGCATGGAAACCTTCTGACATGCCGGGTGTACCGAGGGAACTCGCTAAGAACACTCTCAATATTGATCCAAAATTTAAGCCGGTCAAGCAATTCCTCCGGTGGTTCAACGAGGAGAGGCGTAAGGCCATTGGTGAAGAAGTGGCCCGGCTCTTGGTGGCTGGGTTCATTGTTGAAGTTTTTCATCCAGAGTGGTTGGCTAACCCAGTGCTAATGCTTAAGAAGAATGGCACTTGGCGCATGTGTGTGGATTACACGGACTTAAACAAGGCTTGTCCAGCTGATCCTTTTGCTCTCCCTCGTATTGATCAAATGATGATGCTACGGTGGGTTGTGAGCGTTTGAGCTTTTTGGATGCTTACTCTGGTTATCATCAGATTAAGATGGTAGTTAAGGACCAGGAGAAGACAACTTTCATTACTCCCTTTGGAGCCTTCTGCTATGTGTCTATGCCTTTTGGGCTCAAGAGTGCCCAGGCGACTTATCAGCAATGTGTGTAGAATTGTCTTCACAGTCAGATAGGGCGCAATGTTCATGCTTATGTGGAGGACATTGTGGTGAAATACAGAGAGAAGGAAACTCTGATAGATGATTTGAAAGAAACCTTTGATAATCTATGGGTCTACAAGATGATGCTTAACCCGACCAAATGTATTTTGGTGTGCCAGCAGGCAAGCTTTTGGGTTTTCTGGTTTCAAACAGAGGCATTGAGGCTAACCCGGAGAAGATCAAGGCCATCACCTTGCTGGCTAAGCCGGCGTGTATCAGTGATGTTCAGTGTCTGGCGGGTCATATTGCTGCCTTAAGCCGGTTCATAAGCCGGTTGGGTGAAAAGGCTATACCACTGTATCATATGATGAAGAAAACAAATAACTTCGTCCGGAGTGATGCTGCTAATGACGCGTTTGAGGATTTGAAGAGGCAGCTAGTTGAGCTGCCAGTTCTTGCTACTCCCATTGATAAGGAGCCGTTATTGTTATATGTGGCTGCTAACACCCCTGCTGTCAGTGTGGCCATTGTGGTGAAGCGCAAGGAGGCTGGCAAGGAATATCCGATTCAACGCCCGGTTTACTACATCAGTGAAGTGCTAATTGAATCCAAGCAAAGATATCCACATTGGCAGAAGCTCGTTTATGGGGTGTTCATGGCTAGCCGGAAGCTTAAGCAGAATTTTATGGGGTGTTCACCCCATCACTGCGGTCAGTTCTGCTCCGTTAGGGGATATTATTAAAAATAGGGAAGTCATAGGACGAGTAGCCAAGTGGGCCATTGAACTTGGGCCTCCTGGTTTGAAGTATGTGCCTCGCACTGCCATCAAGTCTCAAGCACTGGTGGACTTCATCAACGAATCGACATAACTGCAGATGCTTGAAGAGAAGCTAGATAATACATATTGGACTATTCACTTTGATGGGTCCAGGCAATTGGAGGGCTCGGGGGCTGGAGTTGTCTTAGCTTCCCCTCGAGGTGACAAGTTTTGTTATGTTCTAAGGTTGATGTTCCCCTGTACTAACAATGTAGCTGAGTACGAAGCCTTGCTCCATGGTCTTCGGATGGCTAAGGAGATGAACTTAAGTCGGGTGAGATATTTCGCGACTCAGACTTGGTGGCTCAACAAGTCTCGGGCAAATGGGATTCCAAGGGTCCCCTCATGGAGGCTTATCGCTGCGAAGTTGATGCTAATGCTGGGCACTTCAAGGGATATCAAGTGAAGCACATTGATTGCAGGAAAAATGAGGCGGCTGATGCTTTAAGCCGGTTGGGATCTCAGCGTAAGCCGGTTCCACCTAACACTTTCTTAGATGTTCTGCATAACCCCTCTGTCAAGTTGCCTACAGAGGAAGATCTTGTTGTTCCTGATCTAGAAGCACAATTGGTGGTGGGTCTTCACGCTATCCTAGATTAGACAGTACCATATTTGGCTTATATGACCCGGGGCGAGTTACCTGAGGATGAAACTTTGGCCAGGCAGATAACCCGGTGGTCTAAGTCAATGACAATTGCCAGTGGCGAGTTACACCATCACAGTGTCACTGGGGCGTTTCAGCGCTGCGTCTCTCCTAAGGAGGGCCGTGAGATTCTTCATGAGATTCATGAAGGAGATTGTGGTCATCATGCAAAGGATTTGGTCAGTAAATGTGATGGTTGTCAGAAATTTTCACGGTGAACTCATGTGCCGGCTCAAGAATTGAGAATAATTCCAATTACTTGGCCATTTGCAGTCTGAGGGCTTGATACGGTTGGGCCTTTCAAAAGGTCCAAAGACAAAAAGACCCACCTCTTGGTGGCGGTTGACAAATTCACAAAGTGGGTTGAAGCGGAACCGGTCAGTAAGTGTGACACGGCAACGGTGGTTCAATTCATTAAAAAGTTGATTTTCCGCTTTGGCTTTCCCCACAGCATCATAACTGATAATGACACTAACATGTCCAAGGGTGCTATGAAACAGTTTTGTCAACGTGAGCACATTCATCTTGATGTATCATCAGTACCTCACCCTCAATCCAATGGTCAAGCTGAAAGAGCCAATCAAGAAATTTTGAAAGGCATCAAGCCCCGGCTTATGGTTCCTTTGCAATGGACACTGGGTTGTTGGGTGGAGGAATTACCTTCTGTGATATGGAGTATCAACACCATCCCCAACAGATCTACGGGTTACATGCCTTTCTTCATGGTTTACGAAGCAGAGGCGGTTCTCCCTAGTGACATCCGTCATGATTCACCTCGCGTGGAGGCTTACGTTGAAGCTAATAATGAACAAGCACTTCAGGATGCACTTGATCTGTTAGATGAGGAGCACGATCTTGCGGCAGCCCATTCGGCGATTTACCAACAGGACCTGCGCCGTTACCACAGCCGCCAGGTTAAGTCCAGAACCTTTCAGGAAGGAGATTTGGTGCTCCGGCTCATCCAGGATCAGACTAATATGCACAAGTTATCCCCACCTTGGGAAGGGCCCTTTGTGGTCAGCAATAACTTGAACAACGGCTCATACTACCTTATCGATATTCGAGAGCACAAGGACTCACGTAAGTCGGAGGAGGAAACCCGCCGGCCGTGGAATGTTGCTCATCTTCGGCCTTACTACACTTGAGCCACCCGCTCTTATGATGTACATATTTTTGACGATGTATATATTATGATGATTATAATAAAGCAGGGTCTCTATTGTTTCATCTTCAACAATCATGTGTCTTCGTCATCATAAAGACCAATTGGGGGCGGGTCGTATCGAATCATGCTATTGATCCCTTTTGGCCGGCTTCCTGGTCGTATTCAAACCATAGCCATAAACACTTAGATCATTTGGGGGCTGGATCATATTCGAGTCATAGCTTAACTCCTTTTGGTCCGGCTTACTGATCGTATTGAAATCAGAGTCATTAAAAGCTTCAAGGTCATTTGGGGGCTTCCTGTTCAAACATAGGTGTATTCACTAAAGAGAATATAGCTGTCGGTACCCTCTTGATCGGCGCAATGCCAACATTTGAAGGTCATTTGGGGGCTTCCTCTTCAAACATAGGTGTATGTACCAAAGAGAACATAGCTGTTGGTACCCTCTTGATCGGAGCAATGCCCACACTTCAAGGTCACTAGGGGCTTACTGATCGTATTCGAATCATAGCTGTCGGTACCCCTTTGATCGGTGCAATGCCAAAAACCATTAGGGGGCTTCCTGATCGTATTCGAATCATACCCATTAACCCTTTTGGTCCGGCTTCCTGGTCGTATTCGAACGATAGCCTCGCTTTTTGACATTTGGCTTGATTTCTTGAAGTTTTTCTGTTTCTTCTTGATACTATCTTGCCTTTTGGCCATGCAACCTTTACTTTCCTAAGCTCATATTTGAAGCTTACTGTGGTTTTCATTACCCGGCTTAACACACGAGGCGACAAGCTGCCCATACATGATGATATCCAGCAGTTGGACTTACTGGCTTCTAAAAAGCTTTAGGGTGCTCCCCCTTACTGCATAGGTATCATAAACCGATAGTGCAATTACATATCACAGGTATGATATCATTATTATGTTTCAATTAAGGTTCAACAAACCTTATTCATAACTGTTTAAGCATCAGTTGGTGCATACAAGATCTTATGACCCGCCCTGTGGTAAACCGCCAAGGGATCTCTTTTGATTTACTTGTGTGCAGGATAAAGTTGAAAATTTTCTACACCACTCAAAAATCATAAGTCTCAGGTGGTGGTTTAACAGTATGGAACATAATGCAAAATGTGCACGATGGCACGGCAGAGCAAAGTTGTTGCTACCCTATTACATGATTCCCAGAGTCCAAATGCTTAACTATTTTTTTTCTAGAAGGCCATAAGTATGAACCGCCTAGCGGATCAATCTTCTTTCTGGCCTGATGCTTCTGGGTCAACCCTCTCCGCTTCTTTGTCCTATTCTACGTCCTGGAAGGTTGATAATGACCAGTCAATGCCACTCAAAGTTTGGAACTCAGCTTCATCATCAATTAGCTTGGATGGGTCAACTTCAGGGGCAAAGGTGTGCTTTCGGATTGGGGGGATCAGGCCTGTCACTTTATAAGACGGTGTTTGCATCTTCTGATTTCCCACATCATAAGCTGGATGATACTTGGTGAGGTCTGTCTCATTGGCAATCAGGCTGGCCAGAGGACGTATCTCCTTCACGCAAGCAGCAAAGTCCTTCTGTTCAAACGGAGTGCCCTCCTCCTTAAGGCTTGGATAATCGATAGAGATGCTAGTCGGGTCTAATTCCAGTAGCCATGCTTTGGCCCGGCTTAAGGCAGTCATGGCTCTGGCTCTCACAGATGATCGCTTCATTTCATTAAACCGCTGGGGCAGCACAGAAACCTTCCTTAGCACGTCAACCAAGAGTGTGGGGGCTTCATTGGACGGAGCAATTGAGGCCAATGCGCGCTGAGCACCAGTGTAAAGTTGCTCCACCAATGTGTAAACCGCCTTTAGCTTCACCAGCATGTCTTGGTTCAGATTGGTGCTTCGAGAGCCTGCAAAGTGATCATTGGATGGGTTAGAAGCAGATAATATCGTCAAGGAGGATATTCATACTTTGGCAATCATCACGCGACTACCAAAGATAGCAGACACCATCTGAAACACCTAGCATTTTAAGTCGGTAAGTTCAGTCGTTGCTTCCTGGAGAGCCGCCTCCGCTTTCTCAGCCCGTTGGGTCAAGGTAATTTTCTCTTCATCCCAGGTGTCCTTCTCAACTTTAAATCCGGCCTTCACTTTTTCTGATTCAGCCACAGTAAATTCAAACTTTGAGTTTGCTATCTGGGTCTCAGCCTCTTGCAGTTCCAGATGGGTCTTTAACTCAGACAGCTCTGTTTGAAGTTCCGCAGTGGTGGTCTGTTCATAAAACTGGATCTACATCATAGTTGAAATGTTAGTTCAAAATATCAAGTCCCAAGCCTTTTTGCACGCAACAACACTTGGCACTTGGGGGCTAATGTCTACTGAAAGTTCTATTTAAGTGGCGACTTAAGTAAATAAGTCCCAAGAACTTTGCGAGCAAGAGTACTTGGCACTTGGGGCTAATGCATATTGCTTGTCTTCTTGCAAGTTTATGACGACCCCTTCATATTACAACTGGCCATAGCCGGTTCAGGAGAACTACACAACTTTAAGCCAGAGTTTGAAAGGGTTGTTTTGTAGGTTATTATTAATGTTCATGGTGACCAAGTCTACAACATATTCAAAATAAGTAGTAAACTTGGGGGCTGGCAGGATATGCATAACTTAAGAGTGGAAGAGATCATACCTCAAATTTGTGGTGCATTTGCTTCACCATGTCCACCTCAAGGTCACGACTACTGTGTACTTAGCTGAGAAAGCCAGAGTATAGTTCACCAATGCCCAGATGAGCATAGTTGCCGATATTAATTCGTACTTTGCGTGGCTCAACATGTTCTTCCTTAGCAGAATGCTTGGCCAGCACAATAGGTCTCCTTGGTTCAGTAAAGCCAGTCTTGGTGATCTCTATTTCATCATCTTGTGTGTTGGCTGTCTTGACAGGGCTTGAAGTTTCAGGAGTTAAAGAATCATCTCTGGCTTGATCAACAGGCTGGTCAACAGTCATGGTTGGAATTTCATGAACCGGCTCAGATGGTTCAGGGACGGAGGCCTCAGGCGCCATGGTTTGGGGTTCCGGCTCATGGACTCTTGGTTTTTCGGCCGGCTTGTTCTTCTTTGCCCTCTTACTAGGCTTTGCTTTTCCACTGCATGAGTCATAAAGGTTAGTATAAGGGTAAAAGGATTATAATGAGTAGATGATAAGTAATTTGCCATTACCCGGGAGCGGTCTTGAAAGCCGGCATATTGGATTGGATTGAGTCGCCAGAGGAAGAATGAGATGTTTCCTGATAATTTGAGTCGGAAGAATTGAGTGGCTGGGAGTGAGACCCGCCAAAGGATAAAAATAATTTAAGTCGGGGGTGACCTCATTTCGGTGCTTCCTCGGCATGTTTGGTAAGCCGGAAGAGAGTTCAACATAGTTGGTTGTCCGAGTCTACCGCTGGCTCTCATGCTGCTGTTGCTTCAAAATAAAGTGAGGATCCAGATGAGCTAAGGGGTGTGAAAATCTTACTTTCCGGGTTACTCTTCGGATATTTCGTCTTGGCAAAGGCTCGGAGTTGGAGGAAATAATAGTTACCTCTTCTTCCACTCCCTGACTCGTTCCCGTGTCATCCTAATGATAGTCAGTGTCAATAAGATGGTTGAAAAAAGAGCCAAGAGAATCAAGGGCTACCTTCGACTCAGAGGTGTCCTCTAGTTGAAGTAATTCAGAAGCGTCGGCTTCTTTCCTCTCTTCTTGGTGGCTCTCCTAGCGGCCTTCTAGGCTTTCCTGGCTCTCTTTGCAGCTTCATGGTCATACTCTTTATTCCAAAAGTTGTCATCAGCCTGTAAAAATCGTCAAGGTTGAGTTAAAACAAAGTATTAAAGGTGAAGGTAAAATAGCCAGTTCGGCGGCTTACTTTTGGTGCCGGGTTAGACTCGCAGAAAGGGCTTTGGCCCACCCTGCTGCAAACAGCTAGGCTCTCATTCAGAAGGGATTTTGTCATCTCATTGATAAGGTCATCAGGTAACTCCTCGGAGCTGTGTGGCGCAGAGGATCCTTTGTGTCACCGGTGTAAGTGCACATTAAACCAGGGCGACGGCTCAATGGGATGATCGGGCATGCAACCTAGCACCAGACCAAGTCAATACCATTTAAGACATTCCCCAACAGAGCCTTGACTTTGGTAATGGTAGGGGCGAGCTTCTTGCGATCAGCAACTGACAACTTGTCGGTGAGTGGATGATTTGATTCGAGACGCAGGGCGCGAAAGCTAGGCAGAGGGTTCTCATCAGCCGGAGAAGTATCTTGGCAGTAGAACCATGTCTGGTTCCAGTCCTTGGGATGACTTGGCGGCTGCGCGTAAGAAAAAATGGCGTCTCTCCGTCGTTGGATTGAGACCCCACCAAGTTCCAAACTAGGTCCGTTGGAGTATTAGTTCTAGCAGTTCAAGTAAAAGTATTCTCTGAAAAGTTCCAAGCTGGGCTCTTCTTCAAGGTATACCTCACAGAACACTTGAAAGTTTCATATGTTAGACACGGAGTTGGGTCCGATGTCTTGAGAATGGAGGTCGAATAAGTGCAGAACGTCTCTGAAGAACTTAGAGCCGGGCAGCGAAAAGCCCCGGTTCATGTGATCAGTAAAGACGATGACTTCCCCTTCTTTTGGCTGAGGTTTTTCTTCTGTCGGTTTAGGGGCGCGGTACGACATGACATCCTTTTTGGGCAGATAACCGTTTTTCACAAAATCATCAAGTGTATTCCCCGTGACAATGGAGCAAACCCAATTACAGGAAGTGGTTGTTTTGGGCGGCATCGTGAAGAAGGAAGCCTATAAGGAAATGAACAAATTTGCCGGTTCAAATTTAAACCGGAGGAAAAAATATTACAACACATATTCAGGATGGCGGCTTAAGAAGGGGCCTTATGGTGTATGACTAATGACGTCAGGTTATTTAAGCCGCTAGGAGTAGTTTGATGTTATCTATTGAGCATTGAAATTAAAGCCGGTGGTATTAGCCGCCATGGCTAGTGTCGGTGGGAAATGACACCTATGGGACCACAAAAATCCCTACTACAGTTGCGGGGCGCGGGGTTGTGAGAAGAGCAGGATTAGTAACCAGCACAAGGATCGTTTACCCAGGTTCGGTCCGCGAGGATGCGTAAAACCCTAGTCCTGCTTTGGTGGATGTATTGAGTGTTCTTGAGCTCTCAAACTAGCTACGGGCGCTGCATCGTTCCAAAGAGCCGGTTCCCTCTCCAGTACGCCATGGGCCACCTTTTATAGTCGAAAGGGGCTGCCACAGTGGCACACAGGAGGTGGAAAGGTCTATAGTGCTACGAGCTTATCGCTCGTATTACAGAACAAGACGCATTTAATGCGTGGCTTAGGTGTCCCCTCGCTTTATCGGGGACGAGGGCGAGGCCCGTCCCGTCCATCGCCGCTCCTCCTTGCTTTGGCATGCGCCCTGGCCTGCGATGCATGCGGCGCCATGTAGGCAGGCAAGCAACTGAGGTGGCACGGTGGTGGAGCCTCCACGAAGATCTGCATGCCGCCACGCATGTGTGTGCTGAGTTGGCCTGGAAGCTGCACGTTTCCACGCAGGTGCCTACCCAGCTGGTTGGGCTGGCAGCTGCATGTGAACGGCGGTGGAGATTTGGTTGGAGCGGGCCTGGCAGTGGCTCTGCTAATGCCCTTGGCAAGGGTCTTGCCAGTTGGCCCGGCGAGGGTCCTGCCGAGTGGCCCAGCAAGGGTCTTGCCGTGGCGCGCTGTCCTCCCCGGCAAGGATCTTGCCGGGGGTCTTGTGGATTTCCTCGGTAAGAATCTAGTCGAGGGTTGTTGCCTTCTAATCCTCATCTGATCTTGAATATTCTTTGTCTTCACAAAGATCTGCATGACACCATGGAGGTGCCTCCCGAGCCCTGGCCCAACGTAGTTGATGGTGTTGGAAACCGTGGGCTCAAGGGTGGATCACTCCGCTGGTGTGGGCGAGCCGTCCCGGCAAGGGCCTTGCCGGGGCTGCCGAGGCTGCCCCGGCAAGGGTCTTGCCGGGAAAACCTGCTTCGTCCATTTGCACTTTGTGGCCTTGATCCTTGATGTTGCTTTGTTTGTCTTCTGCCCTCCGGCTTCTCTCCAGCTCCCCTCCTTTGCCTTGCTATGTGCGGTCATGGCGCGTGGCTCTGACTGCCCGTGCACAAGTAAAGGGGTCAAAAGGAGAGCCCCTACTTTTGTACACCGACAGGAGCCCCCGGGCCTGGGCCACACATAAGCGCAACACGTTTGTTGGGCCAAGCCTAGAATGGTGCGCGGGCTGGCGGGGCGGATTTCACCGCGGTAATTGTTCCGTCCGCTGCGCTTCCCCATGACCCATGTTGAATGCGCGAAGTGGGGGTCGCACGCGCGTGCGTGACCGAAGCACGCTGGCGTCATCTTGCACTGGATAGTAAAGAGGCGGCTTGCGTGTCTCTTCGAGACCACAGGGCCACTGCTCATTTACTGCCCTTACTTGGGAACTGTCGCTCCACGCGTCCCACTGCGCCCATCTCTTGCGCCATGTTTGCTGCATGCATGGCGCAGAATGAACGACGGGTGCGCGGGATATGGGAAGTCGCGCATGCGCGTTGGTCGATTCCCACCCGCCTTCAATTGAGCGGGGAGGGCGGTCGACGTCCCCGCCTGTTGTCACTTCAATGGGCCAGATTTGCCGAGAGGGGCGGCCGAGCCTCGCCCCCGCCCCTTTATAAAGGGGGGAGCAGGGGGAACGACGCCTCTCAATCCTTCGTCATCCGCTTCTCCCTATTCCTGCTTCCTCTTTCCTTCCTCCATGGCGAGGGGGCGTGGCGGCGCTTCATCGGTGGCGGCGAGGGTCTCAGCTAGACAACGCATCACTCCTCCCCAAGAGCTCGTGGCGGCGGAGCTGGCTGTTAGAGGGAGGGGGAGGGGCGAGGTCGAGGCCATCGCGACGCTCGAGGGAGAGGAGGACGGCGCGGCAGATCGGCGTCGCCTCCGCCAGCGGCCCCTCCCCCGGTGGAGGGCCACATCGGGGATAACCCTTATGAGTTCTTCATCAGGCTGCACCATCCGCCGCATTGTCGTCTTCGCCTCCCGACCCCATTTGCGCGGGAGATGGAGCTGGATCCGCTGCAGGTGCTGCGGCTGCAAATGAGGGGTTGTGGGAACAATGGCATATGGGCCGGCGTCGAGTTCCCCGCCCCTCATGTCATGTATCTTTGCCGAGGGTGGAAGACTTTTGCCCGTGTTCACAGCTTGACGGTGGGGCTTGTTCTTTACTTCAAATTAATGGAGAACGGCCTGCTCTCCGTCAAGGTCTTTGGAGATCTTGGAACTCGCCTGAAGTGCTGTGTAGAGAGCTCCTCTGATGACAGAAACACTCAAATGAGAGTGATGAGGAGGACAGCGGGGCAGATGACGGGGACGAGTCCGACTAGGCGTCGGACGCCCTGCGCCTGGGCGGGTGCGGCAGCAGCAGCATCTGCACCTGGCCGCTTCTCTGGTGGGATCTGCCGGAGGAGGGGCCAGCTCCTTGAACTTCTTGGGGCCGTCTCCTCGGGCAGCTGGCATAGGGAGGCCGGAGAAGGAGAAGAAGGCGGGTGGCAGGCCGTCAAGTCGGAGTACGTGGGCACCGATGCCTTCATAGTGTATTGACGGACCGCTGCCTCATCTTCCAGCTCTTCCTCCGGTGCCACGACCACCGACCCTCTCCTAGGCGACAGCCAGCATGTTCTCTTGGCGCCTTCTGCTGCTTGTACCTCGCCTAGGCGTCCCTTTTGCCCTTCTGCTTTCTTGTTTCATTTCTTGAGGAGAGGGACAAGAAAGGGATTATGGGCACCTTGTCTTTTTTTGTCTGTAAGCCTTCGGGCCTTTGTTAAGTTTAGAACTTGTAATCCACTTGTTCATGTTTTTCATTTTGTATGAACTGTACCTGTGCGGGATGTTTTTAATGAAAAAGGGATGTTTGCCGGGTTTTTTGTTCGTGGGTGAAACCGGCGACAAGGAGCGAATCCTCGTTACTATTTAAGATACACGTTTTTCACCCGGAAACAGGCCTTGCCGTCCCCCCACTTTGCTCGACCTTTCTCACGCCCTTGGCGGAGGTAGGGATGAAGTGGGCTTAGGCTCCTCGTTCCATTTCCTTGCTGCCGTGACTACAACCAAATTCGGACCCATGAGATAATCCTTGGGTATGGAAAAAGGGGAGCACGGTAGCCTAAAAATAAAACGAGGTTTCACATATCCTAGTCCATAAGGAAATGCATGATAGAGGATAAAAGACTTATCTGGATCTGCAGCCCCCGACAACCTTGGCTTGCCATGGGTGGATCCTGCTATGTCTTGAGCTTGCATTGGTTTTCCTCGAAGAGGAGAGGGTGATGCAACAATAGTAGCGTAAGTATTTCCCTCAGTTTTTGAGAACCAAGGTATCAATCTAGTAGGAGGCTCCTCAAAAGTCCCATGCACCTACACAAACAAACAAAGAACTCGCAACCAACGCAATAAAGGGGTTGTCAATCCCTTCACTGCCACTTCCGAAAGTGAGATCTAATAAAGATAGTAAGATAAGATAAATATATTTTTGTTATTTTATAATATAGATGCAAAAAGTAAAGATGCAAATAAAAGTAGATTGAAAGCAAATATGATAAGAGAGAGACCCGGGGGCCATAGGTTGCACTAGTGGCTTCTCTCAAGATAGCATAAGTATTACGGTGGGTGAACAAATTACTGTCGAGCAATTGATAGAAAAGCGAATAATTATGAGATTATCTAGGCATGATCATGTATATAAGCATCACGTCCGCAACAAGTAGACCGACTCCTACCTGCATCTACTACTATTACTCCACACATCGACCGACTCCTGCCTGCATCTAGAGTATTAAGTTCATAAGAACAGAGTAATGCATTAAGGAAGATGACATGATGTAGAGGGATAAACTCAAGCAATATGATATAAACCCCATCTTGTTATCCTCGATGGCAACAATACAATACATGCCTTCCAACCCTTTACATCCTTTGGTAAGGACAACGCAAGATTGAACCCAAAGCTAAGCACTTCTCCCATGGCAAGAAAGATCAATCTAGTAGGCCAAACAAAACTGATAATTCGAAGAGACTTGCAAAGATAACTCAATCATACATAGAAGAATTCAGAGAAGATTCAAATATTATTCATAGATAAACTTGATTATAAACCCACAATTCATCGGATCTCGACAAACACACCGGAAAAAGAGTTTACATCGAATAGATCTCCATAAGAGAGGGGGAGAACATTGTATTGAGATCCAAAAAGAGAGAAGAAGCCATCTAGCTAATAACTATGGACCCGTAGGTCTGTGGTAAACTACTCACAACTCATCGGAGGGGCAAGGATGTTGATGTAGAATCCCTCCGTGGTTGATTCCCCCTCCGGCAGAGTGTCAGCGAAGGCTCCAAGATGAGATCTCGCGGATACAAAAGGTTACGGTGGTGGAAATTGTGTTTCGTCTGCGCTCTGGATGTTTTC
Source organism: Aegilops speltoides (assembly GCA_021437245.1). Taxonomy (NCBI): domain Eukaryota; kingdom Viridiplantae; phylum Streptophyta; class Magnoliopsida; order Poales; family Poaceae; genus Aegilops; species Aegilops speltoides. The sequence continues at coordinate 195,747,451 of CM038144.1, read as the reverse complement.
GGGGTACGTAGGTATATATAGGAGGAAGAACTATGTCGGTGGCCACCCGAGGGGCCCACGAGACAGGGGGTACGACCTATAGGGTGGGGGCGTGCCCTCCTATCTCGTGGGAGCCTCGGCTGCTTCTTGACTTGCACTCCAAGTCCTCTGGATCACATTCGTTCCAAAAATCACGCTCCCGAAGGTTTCATTCCGTTTGGACTCTGTTTGATATTCCTTTTCTTCGAAATACTCAAATAGGCAAAAAAAAACCAGAATATGGGCTGGGCCTCCAGTTAGTAGGTTAGTCCCAAAAATGATATAAATGTGTAAAATAAAGCCCATTAACATCCAAAAGGGGTAATATAATAGCATGGAACAATCAAAAATTATAGATACGTTGGAGACGTATCAAGCATCCCCAAGCTTAAATCCTGCTCGTCCACGAGTAGGTAAATGATAAAAAGAGAATTTTTGATGTGGAATGCTGCCTAGCATAATTCTCAATGTAATTTTCTTTATTGTGGCATGAATGTTCAGATCCAAATGATTCAAAATAAAAGTTCGTATTGATAAAAGAAATAGTAACACTTCAAGCATACTAATCAAAGTAATCATGTCTTCTCAAAATAACATGGCAAAAGAAAGTTCATCCCTACAAAATCATATAGTTAGGCTATGCTTCATTTTCGTCACACAAAGATGTTCCCAACTTCTATACCTCCGATGACAAGCCAAGCAATTGTTTCATACTTAAATAATCTCAAACTTTTTCAACCTTCACGCAATACATGAGCGTGAGCCATTGTCACACCCTGATTTTCATGCCACAACACTTAAGTCAATAAATCATGCTAAAATGTGGTTTGACAAAAACTTTTGAGTGTTTTGGACTTTGCTTGATTGGATTTTTGTTTGCTATTTGCAAGTGCTCTAAAAATCAAATAAATCCTCCAACTGTTATACTCCTCCTTGATCCAAAACCTTTTCCCAATGATCATGCCATGTGTATAGTGCAATATAGTATTTTCTTACAAAAATAATTTGGCCAAAAAGTATTTTCTAAAATTAGTTTTCCAAAAACCCCTGAATTGAGGTTTGCACTGCAAATACTTAATTAAGAGTAGTAAAAATCTTTCAAAAAATATATTTGACTCCTATTAGATATAGGATACCCAGAAACCACAAAAATATAATTTTGAAAGTTATTTTCCTATTCTATTTAAAAGCTTTTTCTTAAGGCCAGAAATGGTCTTTAATAGGGAAAAATTATTTTATTGCTTCCAAAATATTTGACAAAATTTAGGGAAACTCATAGGACATATATTGTCCATATATAAGAGTTTCAACACATGGTCATGTTCAAAATATTGGTCAAATACCTCAAAAACCCTTTCTGGATATTTCAAGCTTTTGAAATATTTACAAAGGAAATATTCTCCAAATATTCCAAGAAAATTCTAGCATGTCACATATGACATGTTTGATTATCTTGACAAGTATCATGTCATGGAGAATAGTATAACTCCATGAAATCCCCTTAAAACCATTTCTGTCCATTTTGAAGTTTGAGCAACTTTACATTGCCAAACATGTCCAAATGTTCTCAAACCTTGTGAACATGCTCAAATGGTCTAATAATTCATCTAGACCAAATGGCACAAGTTGGAGAACAAGTTAACTTGATCAAAGTGCCCAAAAACCCTCTCTGACCAGAATCAAATTTGAACAAGTTTTACTGCCAACTTTTTCTCCTTGACCCAAACTTTTGTGAGCATGCTCACATGACCAAATGAGGTCACTACACCAAGTGGTGCATCAAGGAGAATAGATTTGCATGACTAAATCTTGGTAAAGCCATTTCTGCTAATTTCTAGGGTTTACCAAAGTTGCATTGGCAACTTTCTTCAAATGAGATCAAACTTGGTGATCATCCTCAATTGTATATTCCATTTGATCCTGTTGATTCTCATGTCAAGTGGAATCCATTTGCTTGCCCAAACCACCATCAAACACCTTCTGGCAGAAATTTAAAACGCATGTTTTGGCCTCTTCCACAAATCTCCATGACCCTATCTTTTTACCACAGCCCCTCCTAGACCTCCTCTACCTCCAGTAACAATGGCTGCATTTCAGCTCAATTATTTGGTGGTGAAACCCTCACTTTCTTTCTCTGGACAACCTCTTTCTCTCTCTCCATCAACCTCTCTCCTCTCCTACTGGCTCTCCAGGGCATCCGATGCCTCTCCACCCTTCTTTACTACCCCCAAGCACTACCAGACATCAGTGGCATACCACATTGCCAAAAAATACCATGCCGGCCATTTGCATGCTCGAGCTGCCTGATGTGCTCCCTTGCTGTAGCCGCCGCCAAGCACCTCCAGCCACCTCGAGCCTCCCAGTAGCCCTGGCGATGCGCCTCGGCGTCCGCGACACGCAATGCTATCGGGCCCTCCTCCTTGCCCTCTTTCTCCCTCCATGAGCTCGCCCATGGGCGCCAGAGACCGCGTCCCACGTGCACTGCAGCCCCTCTACTTAGAGTCCCTCCCGAGCCCTTCTCTGGCCTCTACTCGCTCTCCCCGTCCCCCAACAACCCGTCAGACACACTCCCTCTCCCTCTCGTGTCCTCCTGCTCCCTCCATGGCCGAGGTGCCGACGTCGGTCTCCGCCCAAATTCCCGCAGACCGAAGTCTCCCCTCCCCTCCTTTGGACCCCAATGAAGCCACCTCACGCCGACGAGGCTCCTCCGCCCATTACCTCCTCCTCTAGCGCCCCGCAACCCCAGAACCCCTTTTGCCGGACGCCGTCGCCCGCCCTCCCGTTGAGCTGCTCGCTCCGGGTCTCCCCCGTGTCTAACACGGCCACCCCCGAGCGCGGCGTGGAGTGGGGCATGCGCCCAGACCACTACCACGCCGTCCGACGCAGCAGAGCGGCCGGAACCACGGCGACCGCGCCCCCCCATCCCTGTCATGAGGAAAAAGAAGAAGGACGGGAGAAGGTGAGAGAGCCCGGTGGGCCCAGGGTGTAAGTGACCCTGAGGGTCGGGCCCACGACTTAAGTGGACACGGCTTCCCTGGGTGCCGTCTCCCAGCGGCGAAGTCGTATTCCGGGTGGGCGCCTTCGACGTGGCCGCTTGCAGGCGTCGGCCGAGCAGCTGACGGCCCAGCGATCTTGACACTATCTCAAGCGCTGGTCTTGTGATATAGGTGTAACCCCCCCACTTCCTTTGTCATTTTTTTCTTTTTCCAGAACTTGTAAAATATCCCAAATATTCATTTTAACTCCAAATTTGATGATTCAAATTTCTAGTGACTCCATAAATCATGCTCTACCTGTTGGTGCAACATGCACATTTTTCCAGAGACTTTTTCTTCACAAACATTTATCAAATCTTGTTTTTCCATTTCTGTACTGAACTTTAGAAAATCACAGAGAGCCCATTTTTGATCCAAATTCCATGGTTAAAACTCCTAGATGTCTATAAGTTCATAACCTAGTTTATGAACATTTTTTTTAATACTTTCTCTATCACCTCAAATAATGGTCTATTTCTTCATATATAGCCAACTTTGCAAATTCATAGAGAAATCATTTGAACTCCAAATCCAGTGAAACCAATTCGTAGATGCTTCAAAAATCATACTTTGTTAAATGGGTGCCTTTGCTCATTTTTCAAAAATATATTTTTGTACACTTCTTGCAAATCCATAAATCCCTCGATTCCACCATATCAAAATGTTCAGAGATATCCACTCATCAAATCCCAAAGAAACCACTTTGGTCATCCCTCATATGACCAGAGGTATCCTAGAAAAGTCCAACTCATATTTTTAGAGCACTTTTATTTTCTGCCTTGTTGTGTTGCTTATTATGGTTGCTTTCGACGATAGTTGACGAAGTAGACGAGATGCTCGGAGATGGACCAGAGATATTTGAAGACCTCGAAGACTTTGTTAAAACAGGCAAGCAGCCCTTTGACCATGTCTATGAAACCCTTTTTATGCATGTCATATAGCTCTTTATTATTGTTGCATCAGAATCATGATGAGGTGGTACCCACGTTGATGGTTTTCCACCGTTAATTCCTCGTTGATACTTGCATTGTGCATGACCCTACCTTCTTATGAGGGTTATGCCGGTGGGAGTAGATAGGATGCTAAAGTAGTGCTACGCAAAAAGGGACGGGAATATGCTTGGTGAAGGAGACAAGGTATTCTCAAAAGTCTTTTCGAAAACCCCGTCGGGTGCCACTTATGCCCGAGGGAGATGATGAGATGGGTAACCACTTGATGACGAAGTGGTGTACCGAGGCAAGTGTGTGTGTGCGTGTTGTTTTCGAAAACGGATTGGTCGAAGTTGCGACCGTTATTCCAACCTTACATGCGCAACCACTCTATTTATATGGGAAAGGGCATTATTGATTACCTAGGTCGATACTAGTTTGGAGCCCGCATTACTAGTGACGGGGGAGAGTTGGTGCTCTCTCTCGGGGCGGTCGCGTGCTGTAGGGCGGCCATATGCATCTTCTGAGACCGGACACACCGTTGGTACCCCGTGCTTGTGGTATGTGATGAATATGGGAGCGAGGCTCCACAACTTTATGATGTGAATTGTTAGGCACAGGGGTTACTACCAATCGAGTGGACTCCATGTTAGTGTCGTCTAGGGAAAGGTAGTGATCGGGTGCTTACCCCGGGTACTTGAGGTACCGCGGGTCGTGGATGACACGGAAGTTCCCCGGTTCTTGTGGGTACAGTGTGCAACCTCTGCAGAGTGTAAAACTATTCGAATAGCCGTGTCCACGGTCAAGGAAAGTTGGGTAACCGCTCTTGGGCTACGTCCACATGTTTACAAACCGTGTGTGTGCGTGTGTGTTGATAAAATGACTTGGGTCAAGTCAAGGGACTTGACATGATTGAGATGGGTTGGTGCCCACTCTATTCATGTTAGAGGGGTTGGTGCCCACTCTATTTATGTTGATATCTGTAACCTGTCCTCATGGTTACTTGAATTCTCTTGGTGCATGCCTTACAAAGTTGTTGAGCATGTCATTGCACTCAAAACTAGTTTTCTGCAAAATTTACCTATATCAAGCATTGTTGTATCTTGAACCAAAACATGGGTTGCTTGCGAGTACATTCAAAGTACTCATTGGCTTGCCATTGGTTATTTTATTGGCCAGGCATGAAAGAACAGGATATGACGAGGAATACTTCGGCGACGAACATGCGAGCTAGGACGCTTCCCAGTCAGGATGCCTGTAGGGTTAAGGCAGATGGCATGGGTCCAAGTTATTGACGAAGATTTCCGCTGCGATGATATACTCAAGACTTGACCATAATGGTCCTACTTGTGTAATACGGTATGTATGGATGTAAGACTCTTGTTATTCAGCTTCTGTGTGTTCAGTGAGCATTGATCTTTGGGATCACTGTACACGTGCATTCGGTGATCACGACTTATGAGTCGGGGTCCCCACAGAGCTGGTATCAGAGCCAGGTTGACTGTAGGAAGCCTTAGTTAGCATGGTCGTTAGTTAGGGTAAAATTATTTCCAAAACAACTACTAGTTTTCAAAACTATCTATACTTCTCTTCCCTTCTTAGTTTTTCGGAAACTAAGGTATACTTTCCTTATTGATCTCTTCCCCTTCAAAACCCTTGGTCGCTAGAACCCTTATGCCCCTGACCACTGGATTCCCTGTAATCCTCGTGGATAATCTAGAAGGGAGATGCCTTGCCAGACATTCACCCACATCTCCTGAACACAAGATTGGCGACATCACAACAAGATGATATCAACAGAAGATACATCCTCGAGGAATGAGGACCTGAGGACCTAGGAGATGGTGACACCCTTGACACTGCCCCAAGATGATGCAACCTTAGCCTACGATGATCAGGGCATAGGATATGCAAGATCATGATATACATCACTAATAGAGTAACCCTGTCACTACCGTTGTTGTATCGGCAACCACCGATGGATGAGAACCTAGCCATTTGGTCCGCCTCACTATAGTGAGCAGGAAAACGGTTCTCTTCATCCCCCGCTCTCGGTGACGATACTGGCAACAGCGTATCCGGCAGATTGGACCTCTACTCTGCCTTGTTAGTGTCATTGCATAAAGGATTACCTACCTGGTACCATCGGCGGCTTAGAAGACAAAGAGGGATCGTCGTGATTAAGAAGACAATAAAAGACCAAGTCAATGCCAGTTACGAGGAGCCACCTTCACCCCATCACTTCAACAGGCGAGAAGTTGTTGAAGAATTTCCAGGTTCAACCCGGATTGTTTCATCGAACAACTACAAGAGAAGTAGCAACACCTGAGGAAGACTCGGAAGACTGCATGAGGCACAAGGCACGATTACTGAGTCCGAGAACCCCTAGGGTAGGATGAGTCGTGTACCCCCTATGCGCAGTCAAGTCCGTATGATAGTTCGAATAGACGATGATTGTGTGTTGCTTGTTTGTTTGTGTTTTGATATAGGTCGCACTTTTGCCCTAGGCGACAAGTATGCGACTATATCACCTTCCTTACCTTGCTTTTTCTGTTTGGCCCTTTTTGCACCTGTTTGTTTGTACTTGCACTATGGAAACCCCTTTAGGCATTCCCCTCCTCTATGCTACTTTCCCCTCTCATCTGTTTCCTCAACTGAAGACAAGCAAGACAATATGCACCAAGGATTCCACCTCGGCGACCAACAAGCACTGAAGACTTTTGCTACAACTTCCTCGACCAAGTACAACCCCGTATGTTTACACCTCAAGATTAGAAACCCATTCCTAGACCCTTCAAGACTTCATAAGATCCCCCAGCTCGAATCCTTAACCATGTGCTTAACCCACAGAATGGTAAGAGAACCTGTTAAGACTCCGTCACCTTGCTTATCACTGGGTTCATTATGGAACTAGTGGACATAGTGAACGAGCACATTATCATCCTAAGACAGAACCAAAACTGACGATGCCATAGGGAGGACCAATCTGAGGATATAGGAATAGAGGACAAATGACTTGGTGAGTTTTATATCAATGACTTTGGGGAAGCATGTAGGAATTCTTGTTGGACATGAGATTTGGATTTAAATAGGTGATCCTAGTTGAGTATAGCTGATGAGTAAGTCTAGATGGTTCGTAGTAAATTGGATTTAGACTGATGATCTCGATCATGATACCATGTTTCTTGGAGGACAATAAACTAGGAGATTGGAATAATTGTCGGAGTTGATATAAGCTTGACCTTGGAAGTTACTTGACCCCAAGGATGGGAATTGGTGGACTGACTATAGTAAATATAGCTCTTTCAAGTATTCGGGGATTATAAGGACTTTAGAAGATCATGTGGAACACCAGCATAGGCGTTGGATTTGTAGAATTAATGGATTATGCAGTGATTAATGGAAGTTAACAGGTTGTTGGAGTTGATTCATAGGAAGGAAACAAGATCTTGGAGTGGCGTACGACGTGTTTCCTTAGGATAGAGATGCACTAGCATGGACCTTGAAAGAATAGGCTGAGCACTTGGATTGTCACGTTCAAGCTTAGCAGCTTATATGTTCTACCCATGGATTTTTAGGGGTAGACATACATATGAGTTTGGGGATTGTAGACATATATGATTTTGTTAGACCTCCTCTCGAGAGTCATGAGGATATGAATCACATGAGTGATGATTGGAGTTGACCTATGCAAATGATGCTATCGGTGAAATGATGTGATTTGCTTAAAGGACTAGATAGAACAATTGGCATCTCAGGAACCGTGCTTAAGGATAAAGATGATAAATGTTCACTCGCACACTAGAATCCTTGAAACCCTTAAGCCCTACCAAGCCACAACATGGTCGGATCCTGACCTTGGGCTTGGGCTCTAGATCAATAAGACCTTGGCCAATGCTCAACCATGACCACCACCAATGCCTCAGCCCACTTTACGTACCCCATAAATCTCATGGAGTGCTTAGACAAGATAGTTGTCATCATCATTTTATGACCTACCTGTCCACCCGAAGACGGAAGAAGAGCCGTTCATCTAGTCAAGGAACATTTGAAGACCGCCATGCCAAGGAGGAAGAACTACACCTACCACCATAATCAAGAAGTAAACATCCGCGTTGAAGACCAGGTGTATCTACGGGACACTCCTCTCAAAGGCACCAAGCATTTCCATGACAAGGAGATCCACACCAAGATTCATCGGCCCCCTTCGAGATCACTCCAAAAATTTAACAACCCCCTCCGAGATCACTACGAGACGAAGAGAAGACAGTTACCAGCTGGAGTTGTCGTCTGAGTTACCTGATGTGCACAACACTTTCCATGCATCACAACCCCAGAAGTGTTTCCAACTTCCTAACTAGCTCGGTCTCTACAAAGACATTAACCACCGAGCCATCGACCCCTAGCCCAACCTAACCTACCGCAAGCTACCCATTAGCAACCTGGATCAAGAAGAGCGTCAAACATGAAGCCACACCATCAAGTACTTCAAGCTCAATGGAGCACTACACGGAAGCAGAAGCAGTATGAGGACGTGAAGACTACCCCAGACCCAAGTTTCCGTACTCTTTTCCGCGCCTAGTTTGGGAATCTCGGGGACGAGATTCTTGTAAGGGTGGTAGGTCTGTCACACCCAGATTTTCATGCCACAACACTTAAGTCAATAAATCATGCTAAAATGTGGTTTTACAAAAACTTTTGAGTGTTTTGGACTTTGCTTGATTGGATTTTTGTTTGCTGTTTGCAAGTGCTCTAAAAATCAAATAAATCCTCCAACTGTTATACTCCTTCTCCTTGATCCAAAACCTTTTCCCAATGATCATGCAATGTGTATAGTGCAATATAGTATTTTCTTACAAAAATAATTTGGCCAAAAAGTATTTTCTAAAATTAGTTTTCCAAAAACCCCTGAATTGAGGTTTTCACTGCAAATACTTAATTAAAGGTAGTAAAAATCTTTCCAAAAATATATTTGACTCCTATTAGATATAGGATACCCAGAAACCACAAAAATATAATTTTGAAAGTTATTTTCCTATTCTATTTAAAAGCTTTTTCTTAAGGCCAGAAATGGTCTTTAATAGGGAAAAATTATTTTATTGCTTCCAAAATATTTGACAAAATTTAGGGAAACTCATAGGACATATAGTGTCCATATATAAGAGTTTCAACACATGGTCATGTTCAAAATATTGGTCAAATACCTCAAAAACCCTTTCTGGATATTTCAAGCTTTTGAAATATTTACAAAGGAAATATTCTCCAAATATTCCAAGAAAATTCTAGCATGTCACATATGACATGTTTGATTATCTTGACAAGTATCATGTCATGGAGAATAGTATAACTCCATGAAATCCCCTTAAAACCATTTCTGTCTATTTTGAAGTTTGAGCAACTTTACATTGCCAAACATGTCCAAATGTTCTCAAACCTTGTGAACATGCTCAAATGGTCTAATAATTCATCTAGACCAAATGGCACAAGTTGGAGAACAAGTTAACTTGATCAAAGTGCCCAAAAACCCTCTCTGACCAGAATCAAATTTGAACAAGTTTGTACTGCCAACTTTTTCTCCTTGACCCCAACTTTTGTGAGCATGTTCACATGACCAAATGAGGTCACTACACCAAGTGGTGCATCAAGGAGAATAGATTTGCATGACTAAATCTTGGTAAAGCCATTTCTGCTAATTTCTAGGGTTTACCAAAGTTGCATTGGCAACTTTCTTCAAATGAGATCAAACTTGGTGATCATCCTCAATTATATATTCCATTTGATCCTGTTGATTCTCATGTCAAGTGGAATCCATTTGCTTGCCCAAACCACCATCAAACACCTTCTGGCAGAAATTTAAAATGCATGTTTTGGCCTCTTCCACTAATCTCCATGACCCTATCTTTTTACCACAGCCCCTCCTAGACCTCCTCTACCTCCAGTAACAATGGCTGCATTTCAGCTCAATTATTTGGTGGTGAAACCCTCACTTTCTTTCTCTGGACAGCCTCTTTCTCTCTCTCCATCAACCTCTCTCCTCTCCTACTGGCTCTCCAGGGCATCCAATGCCTCTCCACCCTTCTTTACTACCCACAAGCACTACCAGACATCAGTGGCCGCGCCCACATTGCCAAAAAATACCATGCCGGCCATTTGCACGCTCTAGAGCGCGCTACAGTGCGCTCCCGCACTGTAGCCGCCCCCTGCCAAGCACATCCGGCCACCTCGGGCCTCCCCAGCGCGCCTGACGATGCGCCTCGACGTCCGCGACACGTAATGCTATCGGGCCCCTCCTTCCTTGCCCTCTTTCTCCCTCCGCGAGCTCGCCCATGGGTGCCGTAGACCGCGTCCACGGTGCACCGCAGCCCCTCTACTTAGAGTCCCTCCCGAGCCCTTCTCTGGCCTCTACTCGCTCTCCCCGTCCCCCAGCAACCCCTCAGACACACTCCCTCTCCCTCTCGTGTCCTCCTGCTCCCTCCATGGCCGAGGTGCCGACGTCGGCCTCCGCCCAAATTCCCGCAGACCGAAGTCTCCCCTCCCCTCCTTTGGACCCCAATGAAGCCACCTCACGCCGACGAGGCTCCTCCGCCCATTACCTCCTCCTCTAGTGCCCCGCAACCCCAGAACCCCTCTTGCCGGACGCCGTCGTCCGCCCTCCCATTGAGCTGCTCGCTCCGGGTCTCCCCCGTGTCCAACGCGGCCACCCCCAAGCGCGGCGTGGAGTGGGGCATCCGCCCAGACCACTACCACGCCGTCCGACGCACCAGAGCGGCCGGAACCACGGCGACCGGCGCCCTCCCCTGTCCCGTGTCGCGAGGAATAAGAAGAAGGACGCGGGAGAAGGTGAGAGAGCCCGGTGGGCCCAGGGTGTAAGTGACCCTGAGGGTCGGGCCCACGACTTAAGTGGACACGGCTTCCCTGGGTGCCGTCTCCCAGCGGCGAAGACGTATTCCGGGTGGGCGCCTTCGACGTGGCCGCTGCTGTACGTCTTGGCCGAGCATTGGGCGGCCCAGTATAAGCTATATATATCTTTGCGCTTCGGTCTTGTGATATAGGTATAACCCCCCCACTTCCTTTGTCATTTTTTTTCTTTTTCCAGAACTTGTAAAATATCCCAAATATTCATTTTACCTCCAAATTTGATTATTCAAATTTCTAGTGACTCCATAAATCATGCTCTACCTGTTGGTGCAACATGCACATTTTTCCAGAGACTTTTTCTTCACAAACATTTATCAAATCTTGTTTTTCCATTTCTGTACTGAACTTTAGAAAATCACAGAGAGCCCATTTTTGATCCAAATTCCATGGTTAAATCTCCTAGATGTCTATAACTTTTTATTAATACTTTCTCTATCACCTCAAATAATGGTCTATTTCTTCATATATAGCCAACTTTGCAAATTCATAGAGAAATCATTTGAACTCCAAATCCAGTGAAACCAATTCCTAGATGCTTCAAAAATCATACTTTGTTAAATGGGTGCCTTTGCTCATTTTTCAAAAATATATTTCTGTACACTTCTTGCAAATCCATAAACCCCTTGATTCCACCATATCAAAATGTTCAGAGATATCCATTCATCAAATCCCAAAGAAACCACTTTGGTCATCCCTCATATGACCAGAGGTATCCTAGAAAAGTCCAACTCATATTTTTAGAGCACTTTTATTTTCTGCCTTGTTGTGTTGCTTATTATGGTTGCTTTCGACGATAGTTGACGAAGTAGACGAGATGCTCGGAGATGGACCAGAGATATTTGAAGACCTCGAAGACTTTGTTAAAACAGGCAAGCAGCCCTTTGACCATGTCTATGAAACCCTTTTTATGCATGTCATATAGCTCTTTATTATTTTTGCATCGGAATCATGATGAGGTGGTACCCACGTTGATGGTTTGCCATCGTTAATTCCTCGTTGATACTTGCATTGTTCATGACCCTACCTTCTTATGAGGGTTATGCCGGTGGGAGTAGATAGGATGCTAAAGTAGTGCTACGCAAAAAGGGACGGGAATATGCATGGTGAAGGAGACAAGGTATTCTCAAAAGTCTTTTCGAAAACCCCGTCGGGTGCCACTTATGCCCGAGGGAGATGATGAGATGGGTAACCACTTGATGACGAAGTGGTGTACCGAGGCAAGTGTGTGTGTGTGTGTGTTGTTTTCGAACACGGATCGGTCGAAGTTGCGACCGTTATTTCAACCTTACATGCGCAACCACTCTACCCTTATATGGGAAAGGGCATTATTGATTACCTAGGTCGATACTATTTTGGAGCCCGCATTACTAGTGACGGGGGAGAGTTGGTGCTCTCTCTCGGGACGGGGTCGTGCCAGGTAGGGCGACCATGTCTGTCTTTACAGCACCGGACACACCGTTGGTACCCCGTGCTTGTGGTATGTAATGAATATGGGAGCGAGGCTCCACAACTTTATGATGTGAAATGTTAGGCACGGGGGTTACTACCAATCGAGTGGACTCCATGTTAGTGTCGTCAAGGGAAAGGTAGTGATCGGGTGCTTACCGCGGGTCGTGGATGACACGGAAGTTCCCCGGTTCTTGTGGGTACAGTGTGCAACCTCTGCAGAGTGTAAAACTATTCGAATAGCCGTGTCCACGGTCAAGGACAGTTGGGTAACCGCTCTTGGGCTACGTCCACATGTTTACAAACCGTGTGTGTGCGTGTGTGTTGATAAAATGACTTGGGTCAAGTCAAGGGACTTGACATGATTGAGATGGGTTGGTGCCCACTCTATTCATGTTAGAGGGGTTGGTGCCCACTCTATTCATGTTAGAGGGGTTGGTGCCCACTCTATTTATGTTGATATCTGTAACCTGTCCTCATGGTTACTTGAATTCTCTTGGTGCATGCCTTACAAAGTTGTTGAACATGTCATTGCACTCAAAACTAGTTTTCTGCAAAATTTACCTATATCAAGCATTGTTGTATCTTGAACCAAAACATGGGTTGCTTGCGAGTACATTCAAAGTACTCATTGGCTTGCCACTGGTTATTTTATTGGCCAGGCATGAAAGAACAGCATATGATGAGGAATACTTCGGCGACGAACATGCGAGCTAGGACGCTTCCCAGTCAGAATGCCTGTAGGGTTAAGGCAGATGGCATGGGTCCAAGTTATCGATGAAGATTTCCGCTGCGATGATATACTCAAGACTTGACCATAATGGTCCTACTTGTGTAATACGGTATGTATGGATGTAAGACTCTTGTTATTCAGCTTCTGTGTGTTCAGTGAGCATTGATCTTTGGGATCACTGTACACGTGCATTCGGTGATCACGACTTATGAGTTGGGGTCCCCACAGCCATGGATATAGCACTATGGATGGAATAGAATATGATGATGGGGAATGTGTGGAGAAGACAAAAAAGGAGAAAGTCTCAGATTGACGAGGATAATCAACGGGCTATGGAGATGCGCATCAATTGATGTCAACATGAGGAGCATGGATTGCCATACAACGGATGCACTAAAGCTATAAATGAATGCTCAACAAAAGAAAACTAGTGGGTGTGCATCCAACTTGCTTGCTCACAAAGACCTAGGGCATTTGAGGAAGCCCATCATAGGAATATACAAGCCAAGTTCTATAATGAAAAATTCCCACTAGTATGAAAAAAGAAAACTTATGAGACTCACTATATGAAAAACATGGTGCTACTTTGAAGCACAAGTGTGGAAAAAGAGATAGTAACATTGCCCTTTTTATTTATTTTCTCTTTTTTTTTCTTTTTTTGGGCCTTTCTTTTTTGGCCTTTCTTCTTTTTCTTTTCTTTTTTTTTCTTTGGGCAATGCTCTAATAATGATGATCATCACACTTCTATTGATTACAACATATGAATTACAACTCAAAACTAGAACAAGATATGTCTCTATATGAATGCCTCCGGCGGTGTACCGGATGGTGCAATAAATCAAGAGTGACATGTATGAAAAATAATGCATGGTGGCTTTGTTACAAATACAATGTCAACTACATGATCATGCAATGGCAATATGACAAAGGTAAAGTATGTCATGATGAACGGAACGGTGGAAAGTTGCATGGTAATATATCTCGGAGTGGCTATGGAAATGCCATAATAGGTAGGTATTGTGGCTGTTTTGAGGAAGATATAAGGAGGTCTATGTGTGATAGAGCGTATCGTATCTGAGGTTTGGATGCACCGTGAAGTTTGCACCAACTCTCAAGGTGAGAAAGGGCAATGCACGTGCATCAAGAGGCTAGCAAAGGGGAAAGGTAAAAGTGCGTATAATCCATGGACTCCACATTAGTCAAAAGAACTCATATACTTATTGCAAAAATTTAGAAGTCATCAAAAATCAAGTACTACGCGCATGCTCCTAGGGGGATAGATTGGTAGGAAAAGAACATCGCTCGTCCCCGACCGCCACTCATAAGGATGCACAAGCCAGGTACACTTCATGTTTCAAATTTGTTACACAACTTTAACCATACGTGCATGCTATGGGACTTGCTAACTTCAACACAAGAATTCTTTAAAGTCATAATCACCCAACTAGCATGACTTTAATATCACTACCTCCATATCTCAAAACAATTATCAAGTATCAAATTGATCATAGCATCCAGTTCACTTCCTATGATAGTTTTTATTATACCCAACTTGGATGCCTACCATTCTAGGACCAATTTTATAACCATAGAAAATACCATGCTGTTCTAAAAGACTCTCAGAATAATATAAGTGAATCATGAGAGACTACAAATTTCTTCAATGTTAAGACACCACCGTGCTCTAAAAGATATAACTGAAGCACTAGAGCAAAAACTATGAAGCTCAAAAGATATAAGTGAAGCACATAGAGCAGTCTAGCAAATTCTAATCAAACAGGCTTCTCCCCAAAAGGTGTGTACAGCAAGGATTATTGTGGTAAACTAAAAGCAAATACTAATATAATACACGATGCTCCAAGCAAAACACATATCATGTGGCGAATAAAAATATAGCTCCCAGTAAAGTTACCAATGAACAAAGACGAAAGAGGGGATGCCTTCACGGGGCATCCCCAAGCATAGGCTTTTGGCTATCCTTGAATATCTTGGGGTGCCATGGGCATCCCCAAGATTAGGCTCTTGCCACCCTTTATTCCATAGTCCATAAAAGCTTTATCCAAAACTTGAAAACTTCACAACACAAAACTCAACAGGAAATCTTATAAGCTCCATTAGTGAAAGAAAACAAAACCACCACATAAGGTACTGTAATGAACTCATTATTTATTTATTTTGGTGTTAAACCTACTGTATTTCAACTTCTCTATGGTTTATAAATTATTTTACTAGCCATAGATGCATCAAAATAAGCAAACAACACACGAAAAACAGAATCTGTCAAAAACATAACAGTTTGTAGCAATCTGTAACTAACGCAAACTTCTGGAACTCTAAAAGTCCTGGAAAATTTGTTTATTGAACAACATCAAAAAGAATCAACGCAAAAGCACGTTCCTGTGATTTAACAAAATTATATTCGTGCATGCAAAGTTTCTGTTTTTCAGGAGAATCAAATCAACTATCATCATAGGTTATCCTATAGGTTATACTTGCCACAAACACTAATTAAAAGATAAAAACACATCTAAACAGAAGGTAGATGCAAGATTTATTACTAAACAGGATCAAAAACAAAAAACATAAAGAAAATTGAGTTGCCTCCCAACTAGCGCTATCGTTTAACGCCCCTAGCTAGGCATAAAAGCAAAGATAGATCTAAGTAGTGCCATCTTTGGCACTAAATTCATAAATAGCCCGCATGATAGATTCATAAGGCAATTTGACTTTATTTCTTGGAAAGTGCTCCATGCCTTTCTTTAATGGAAATTGGAATCTAATATTCCCTTTCTTCATATCAATAATCGCGCCAATCGTTTTAAGGAAAGGCCTACCAAGAATAAAAGGGCAAGAAAGATTGCAATCTATATCAAGAACGATAAAATCCACGGGCACCAAATTTCTATTTGCAGCAATGAGAACATCATTGATCCTTCCCATAGGCTTTTTAATGGTGGAATCCGCAAGGTGCAAATTTAAAGAGCAATTATCAAGATCATGGAAACCTAGAATATCAAATAAAGTTTTCGGAATCATGGAAAGACTAGCACCCAAATAACACAAAGCAAAACACTCATGATATTTAATTCTAATCTTTATAGTAGGTTCCCACTCATCATTAAGTTTTCTAGGTATAGAAACTTCCAAATTTAGTTTTTCATCATAAGATTTCATCAAGGCATCAACGATATGTTTGGTAAAAGCTTTGTTTTGACTATAAGCATGAGGAGAATTAACAACGAATTGCAACAAGGAAATACAACCTTTTAAAGAACAATTATCATAATCAAATTCCTTGAAATCCGAGATAGTAGGTTCAATGTTATTTGAAGTTGTGGCTTCTTCAATCCCACTTTTACCAAATTTAGCATCAAGATCTAAAAACTCCGAATTCTTGGGACGCCTTCTAGGCAAAGTTGATTCATCATCAGTCCCATAATCATCAAAATTCATGTTGCAAAACATATATCTAATAGGAGACGCATCAATAACTTTAAGATCCTCATCATTATTTTCATGGAAACTAGAGGAACACGCTTTTATAAAGCTATCTTTTTTAGCACGCAATCTAGCGGTTCTTTCCTTACACTCGTCAATGGAAATTCTCATTACTTTGAGAGACTCATTGATATCATGCTTAGAAGGAGAAGATCTAAGTTTAAGAGAATCAACATCAAGCGAAAGTCTATCAACGTTCCTAGCAAAATCATCAACTTTGAGCAATTTTTCGTCAAGCAAAGCATTAAAATTCTTTTGAGAAATCATGAATTCTTTCACACTATTCTCAAAATCAGAGGGCATCTTATTGAGATTACCAAAAGAATTGTTGTTTGAATTTCCATATTTATTAGAGGAATAACTAGGGAACGGTCTAGCATTGAAGTTTCCTCTATAAGCATTGTTTCCAAAACTATTCCTACCAACAAAATTCACATTCATAGATTTATTATTATCCTCAATCAAAGAAGACAAAGGCATATCATTGGGATCAAGAGGAGTATTTTTAGTAGCAAACAATTTCATAAGTTCATCCATCTTTCCACTCAAAACATTGATTTCTTCTATAGCATGAAATTTTTTACTAGAAGATCTTTTGGTGTGCCATTGAGAATAATTAGCCATAATATTATCAAGAAGTTTTGTAGCATGTCCTAGCGTGATTTCCATAAACGTGCCTCCCGCGGCCGAATCTAAGAGATTTCTAGAAGAAAAGTTCAAACCGGCATAAATTTTTTGTATGATCATCCATAAATTCAAACCATGAGTTGGGCAATCACGAAGCATCAATTTCATTCTTTCCCAAGATTGGGCAACATGCTCATGATCAAGTTGTTTAAAATTCATAATATCATTCCTAAGAGTGATAATCTTAGCGGGAGGAAAATACTTAGAGATAAAAGCATCTTTGCACTTGTTCTAAGAATCAATACTATTTTTAGGCAAAGACAAAAACCAAACTTTAGCATGATCTCTAAGAGAAAACGGAAATAACTTCAATTTGACAATATTGTTATCCGTATCTTTCTTCTTTTGCATATCACGCAAATCAACAAAGTTGTTTAGATAAGTAGCTACATCTTCACTAGGAAGGCCGGCGAATTGATCTTTCATAACAAGATTCAGCAAAGCAATATTGATTTCACAAGACTCAACATCATTAACAGGAGCAATCGGAGTACTAAGGAAATCATTATTATTGGTATTCGAGAAATCACACAATTTGGTATTATCTTGCGCCATGGCAACAAGTAGTCCAGCACATAAGCAAACAGAAAAAGGCAAGCGAGAAGAGAGGAGGAGATTGGGAAAGAGAGGGCGAATAAAACGGCAAGGGTGAAGTGGGGGAGAGGAAAACGAGAGGCAAATGGCAAATAATGTAAATGCGAGGGAGATGAGTTTGTGATGGGTAATTGGTATGTCTTTACTTGAGCGAAGACCTCCCCGGCAATGGCGCCAAAAATCCTTCTTGCTACGTCTTGAGCTTGCGTTGGTTCTCCTCGAAGAGGAGAGGGTGATGCATCAATAGTAGTGTAAGTATTTCCCTCAGTTTTTGAGAACCAAGGTATCAATCCAGTAGGAGGCTCCTCAAAAGTCCCACGCACCTACACAAACAAACAAAGAACTTGCAACCAACGCAATAAAGGGGTTGTCTATCCCTTCACGGCCACTTGCGAAAGTGAGATCTAATAAAGATAGTAAGATAAGATAAATATATTTTTGGTATTTTACAATATAGATGCAAAAAGTGAAGATGCAAATAAAAGTAGATTGAAAGCAAATATGATAAGAGATAGACCTGGGGGCCATAGGTTTCACTAGTGGCTTCTCTCAAGATAGCATAAGTATTACGGTGGGTGAACAAATTACTGTCGAGCAATTGATAGAAAAGCGAATAATTATGAGATTATCTAGGCATGATCATGTATATAAGCATCACGTCCGCAACAAGTAGACCGACTCCTGCCTGCATCTACTACTACTACTCCACACCTCGACCGACTCCTGCCTGCATCTAGAGTATTAAGTTCATAAGAACAGAGTAACGCGTTAAGCAAGATGACATGATGTAGAGGGATAAACTCAAGCAATATGATATAAACCCCATCTTGTTATCCTCGATGGCAACAATACAATACGTGCCTTGCAACCCTTTCTGTCATTGGGTAAGGACACCGCAAGATTGAACCCAAAGCTAAGCACTTCTCCCATGGCAAGAAAGATCAATCTAGTAGGCCAAACCAAACTGATAATTCGAAGAGACTTGCAAAGATAACTCAATCATACATAAAATAATTCAGAGAAGATTCAAATATTATTCATATATAAACTTGATCATAAACCCACAATTCATTGGATCTCGACAAACACACCGCAAAAAGAGTTTACATTGAATAGATCTCCACAAGAGAGGGGGAGAACATTGTATTGAGATCCACAAAGAGAGAAGAAGCCATCTAGCTAATAACTATGGACCCGTAGGTCTGTGGTAAACTACTCACAACTCATCGGAGGGGCAAGGATGTTGATATAGAAGCCCTCCGTGGTCGATTCCCCCTCACAGAGTGCCGGCGAAGGCTCCAAGATGAGATCTCGCGGATACAGAAGGTTACGGTGGTGGAAATTGTGTTTCGTCTGCCCCCTAGATGTTTTTGGGGTACGTAGGTATATATAGGAGGAAGAAGTACGTCGGTGGCCGCCCGAGGGGCCCATGAGACAGGGGCGCGCCCTATAGGGGGGGTGGCGCCCTCCTATCTCGTGGGAGTCTCGTTTGCTTCTTGACTTGCACTCTAAGTCCTCTGGATCACGTTTGTTCCAAAAATCACGCTCTCGAAGGTTTCATTCCGTTTGGACTCCGTTTGATATTCCTTTTCTTCGAAATACTGAAATAGCCAAAAAACAGCAATATGGGCTGGGCCTCCGGTTAGTAGGTTAGTCCCAAAATGATATAGATGTGTAAAATAAAGCCCATAAACATCCAAAAGGGGTAATATAATAGCATGGAACAATAAAAAAATTATAGATACGTTGGAGACGTATCAGATCCTTTTACTTGCAGCCCCCGACAACTTTGGTTTGTCGGGGTCGGGATGCCGGTCCGTTCCCTTTCTTCCAAACAGCTCGGCAGCAGTGCTTATGTGCCCTGCGAACCAAAGAGGACAGAAAAGAACAGAGAGATGCGCACTCAACCTCTGAGCTAGGGGTTAGCCGCCGCCAAGCATTATCAACCCTAACCGAGGAAGAGACTTGACCTAGCATGCATGCTATAACTTAGGGCGCCAGCGCTTCGTTTATTTATGCTCAGGGTCTATGCCTAGCTTTGTACAAAGGGTTACATGCCATGCCGGTAAGGCTTGTACAAAAGGTGGCTTGCCAGGAGGCCCGGCAGCCGCGCCTTATGGGTAAAACTTGCGAAGATGCTCGATGTTCCAGGAGTTACTTAATGGAATCGCATCTTCGGTCTCCAGGTGGACTGCGCCAGGCCTGGTGACTCGTGTTACCAGATAAGGGCCTTCCCACTTCGGCATCAACTTGTTGGAATTCTTGGTCGACTGAACGTGACGAAGAACAAGGTCGCCTTCCTCAAAGCTCCGGGCATGAACCTTGCGGCTATGGTAGCGGCGCAAGGCTTGCTGGTAGCGTGCTGCTCTCACAGCTGCCAGGAGATGATATTCCTCAAGGAGCGTTGCGTCATCTTGCCGCAATCACTCTTGCTCAAGCTCATCATAAGCGAGCAATCGAGGTGACCCGTATATGAGTTCCGTGGGGAGAACTGCTTCTGCCCCATAGATCAGGGCAAAGGGTGTCTGGCCGGTGGCTCAATTTGGTGTCGTTCTGATCGACCAAAGAACCGCCGGCAATTCGTCAATCCAGCGCCTTCCACTCTTGCGCAGCCTGTCAAAAGTCTTCGTTCTCAAGCCTCGCAGAACTTCAGCATTTGCTCTTTCTGCTTGGCCGTTGCTCCGTGGGTGTGCCACGGAAGCAAAACATACCTTGCTGCTGAGATCCTCAATGTATTGCATGAAGGCATGACTTGTGAACTGTGTGCCGTTGTCGGTGATGATCCTGTTGGGTACCCCAAAACGGCAAACTAGTCCCTTGAAGAACTCGATGGCTGACTGCGCTGTCACCTTCCTCACTGCATCCACGGCAACATCTTGGCCAGCGGCTCCGGGGAGCTTGGTGGGGAAGTACTTGACGGGGCCTAGCTTCCTCCACTTGCTCTGCCCGATTGATGGTTCGACGGATGGTTGAGTTAACCAAAGCACAAAAGTACCTGGTTCCACAGGTAGCTTGATGGTAGCGCTCTTTGACAAGTAGTCGGCGATGTCGTTTTCCTTCCGAGGGATGTGCTTTGCTTGTATACCGTCAAAGTGCTCCTCTAGTTTCCTCACTTCATCCACGTAAGCTTCCATCAACGGGCTTTGGTAATCTTTGTTGATCTTCCTGACGACAAGCTGCAAGTCGCCCCTGACGATGAGCCTTTTGACTCCGAGGTCCGCCGCGATCCTGAGACCGGCAAGCAAACCCTCGTACTCGGCGGTGTTGTTAGAACCACCCCACACATGCCCCCCCGCGTCACGCACGCCCCTACCTGGCGCGCCAAAGATGTCGGTGGGAAATGACACCTATGGGATCACAAAAATCCCTACTACGGTTGCGGGGCGCGGGGTAGTGAGAAGAGCAGGATTAGTAACCAGCACAAGGATCGTTTACCCAGGTTCGCACCGCGAGGATGCGTAAAACCCTAGTCCTGCTATGGTGGATGTATTGAGTGTTCTTGAGCTCCCGAACTAGCTACGGGCGCTGCGTCATTCCAAAGAGCAGAATCCCTCTCCAGTACGCCATGAGCCTCCTTTTATAGTCGAAAGGGGCTGCCACAATGGCACATAGGAGGTGGAAAGGTCTATAGTGCTACGAGCTTATCGCTCGTATTACAGGAAAAGATGCATTTAATGCGTGGCTTAGGTGTCCCCTCACTTTATCAGGGACGGGGGCTGGCCCGTCCTGTCCGTCACCGCTCCTCCTCGCTTTGACACGCGCCCTGGGCAGCGATGCATGCGGCGCCATGTAGGTAGGCAAGCAGCTGAGGTGGCGCGGTGGTGGAGCCTCCACGAAGATCTGCATGCCACCACGCAGGTGTGTGCTGAGTTGGGTTGGTAGCTGCATGTGAACGATAGTGGAGATTTGGTTGGTGCGGGCCTAGCAGTGGCTCCACTGACGCCCTTGGCAAGGGTGTTGCTAGGTGGCCCGGCGAGGGTCATGCCGGGTGGCCCGGCAAGGGTCTTGCCGTGGCGCTCTGTCGTCCCCGGCAAGTATCTTGCCGGGGGTCTTGTGGATTTCCTCAATAAGAATCTTTTCGAGGGTTGTTGCCTTCTAATCCTCATCTGATCTTGAATATTCTTTGTCTTCATAAAGATCTGCATGACACCATGGATGTGCCTCCCAAGCCCTGGCCCAACGTAGTTGATGGTGTTGGAAACCGTGGGCTCGAGGGTGGCTCACTCCGCTGGTTTGGGCGAGCCGCCCCGGCAAGGGTCTTGCCGGGGAAACCTGCTTCATCTATCTGCACTTTGTGGCCTTGATCCTTTATGTTGCTTTGTTTGTCTTGCGCCCTCAGCTTCTCTCCGGCTCCCATACTTTGCCCTGCTATGTGCGGTCATGACGCGTGGGTCCAACTGCGCGTGCACAAGTAAAGGGGTCAAAAGGAGAGCCCCTACTTTTGTACACCGACAGCTAGGTGGATCTATTAAAGTACAATTTTTTGCTAAGTACAGTATAGACATGTTTCACAGATTGCGAGTATTATTTCAGATCAGCGGTAGTTCAGAAAAACAAAATAATTCAAGACCTAAAACCAGCACAGGGGAGTTCATAAGCTCTAATGAGATATCTTTCCAAGGAAAGGGGGTCCGCTGGTATTGAAGGTGAAAGCAAAACAACTACCACATAAGTTCTATACCGTTTCTAGATCAAAAGGTGCTGAAGTGGAAGAACTATGAAGAAACTGCGAAGAACACGACGAACAGTCAGAACCCTAATGCGATCTGACGTGCTGGAGGAGAAGTACTTACAGGTGCAGATTTGACTGCGGTGGAGCGCCGGTGTACTCTGATCCGACACAGGTTGA
Organism: Aegilops speltoides; assembly: GCA_021437245.1. Classification (NCBI taxonomy): domain Eukaryota; kingdom Viridiplantae; phylum Streptophyta; class Magnoliopsida; order Poales; family Poaceae; genus Aegilops; species Aegilops speltoides. The sequence goes on along the minus strand of CM038144.1, from coordinate 195,724,744 downwards.
TGCAATGGCCAAGGTTGATAAGGACGAGGTGCTCCACAGCGACGGCGGAGTTTGAGCGGCAGAGGGTTGCGAGAGGAAGAAGATGATGGAAAAGGGGGAGAATGAGAAGAAGACTGGTCGTGGCTATTTATAAGGAAAGGCTAATAAGTGGGCACAAAAAACGAGGAGGCCATAACATGGTTATCCAGCTGCCCAAGCGCCTCGATTCTCGGACTGTTATTAAGATTATGATCCGTTGAGATATGTTGGATAAAGTGTGAATTAATGACAGGTGACGTCACGGCGGGTTATCGCAAATCCAGAAGATGACATCATGGCGGGTTATAAACTCTCGCACAAATGAAGAGCTGAAGATTTTTTCCTAAGTATTGAAGATTGACATGAACCAGTTCAAATCAACCTAGGGCCTAATGTTGGGGATATAACTATTAGGTACGACCCGCCCAGGAGGGGCCAGGTTATACCTATGGCGATTCATCATATGAAGCCCACGATGATATTTGAAGATGGCGGTTTAGTTAAGGGCCCATGGCCCAAAGGCGACTTAAGGCCTATAAGGGTAAACCGCCATATATGTATGACTTGTATGGTAAGGCATGAATAGATAGTCACAGAGCTGGACACTGTTTATGAGCCGGCCGGGACTCCATGAGCCGCTGGGCGTAGACCTCTATATATAAAGGGACGACCCGTTGGCGGTTCAAGACAAGAAACAACAGATCGAAAGCCAGGTCAAGCGGATTCTCTCCCTGGTAATCAAGACATAAGCAATACCACCTCAAACTGGATTAGGCCTTACCTTCACCGCAAGGGGCCGAACCAGTATAAATTCCTGTGTCGTTTGTCCCGTTAAACCCCTTTAAGCTTCCTAGTTGTGATGGCTCCATGACTGAGTCCTTTTGCTAGGACATCTGCCGTGACCTTTCCACGACAATATGAGTTCATATAATTTTTAAGAGTTAAGGTCGACATGGTTAGTTTTAATCTTTGCTGAAAACCTGGGTGCTGTTTAACCTTATTTATGAAACAAGAACAAAAGAGTTCGTAGAAGTTTTTCTTTTTCACTTTCAGTTTTATCAGCTGAATTGCTTGAGGACAAGAATAGCTTGGGGGAGTTGATACATCTCCAACGTATCAACTTTTACTAACGCTTTTCCTCTTGTTTTGGACTCTGATTTGCATGATTTGAATGAAACTAACCCGGACTGACGCTGTTTTCAGGAGAACTACCATGGTGTTGTTTTTGTGCAGAAATAAAAGTTCTCGGAATGGAACGAAACTTTTTGAGGATTTTTTATATCAAATAAGAGAATTTCTGGAGACAGAAGGTACCTGAGGGGGGCACCTAGTGGGCACAATCCACCAGGGCGTGCTTGCCACCCAGGCGTGCCCTGGTGTGTGCTACCCACCTGGTGGCCCCGCTAACCCTCAAGCCGAAGCTATAAAATCCCATATTTCCAGAAAAATGAGGAAGAAAGATTTATCGGGAGGCCAGATCTGGAGTCCGTTCGGGTCTCCGGAGAGGGGGATCTTTTATCTTCGTCATCACCAACACATGTCCATCGCCAATTCCATGATGCTCCCCATCGAGAGTGAGTAATTCCTTCATAGGCTCGCTGGTCCGTGAGGAGTTGGGTGAGATTCGTCATGTAATCGAGTTAGTTTTGATAGGGCCCGATCCCTAGTATCCACTATGTTCTGAGATTGATGTTGCTATGACTTTGCCATGCTTAATGCTTGTCACTTTCGGCCCGGGTGCCATGATTGCATATCTGAACCGTTTATGTTATCACCTTTATATCCATGTTCTAGATCCGATCTTGCAAGTTATAGTCACCTACTACATGTTATGATCCGGCAACCCTGGAGTGACAATAGTCGGGACCACTCCCGGTGATGACCGTAGTTTGAGGAGTTCATGTATTCACCGTTTGTTAATGCTTTGTACCAGTTCCCTATTAATAGGAGCCCTTAATATCCCTTAGTTTGCAATAGGACCCCACTGCCACGGGAGGGTAGGACAAAAGATGTCTTGCAAGTTCTTTCCATAAACACGTATGAGTATTTACGGAATACATGCCTACATTATATTTATGAACTTGAGCTAGTGCCACATCACCCTAGGTTATAACTGTATCATGATGAATATCATCCAACGAGTCACTAATCCAATGCCTATGAATTTATCTTATATTGTTCTTGGTAAGTTACTACTATCGCTCTCGCTATAAATCTTTGCTACAATATCACTTTGCTATCATTTATTCTTTATTACCGTTACTACTGCTGCTATCATAAAAACTATCATACTACTGTACTACTAATCACTTTTCTACAGATAATTAATCTCTAGGTGTGATTGAATTGACAACTCAGCTGCTAATACCTTCAAATATTCTTTGGCTCCCCTTGTGTCGAAACTATAAATTTGGGTTGAATAATCTATCCTCGAAAATTGTTGCAATCTCCTATACTTGTGGGTTATCAGCGCCCCTGCCTTTTCTCACCGGAGAAAAAAGGGAAGGGGGAAGAGAGAAAGCGAAGGGGGGGGGGGCGAACCTCCTCCTTCCTTCTCCCAATTCGGCCTCCTACCATAGGGGGGATCCACCCCTTGTGGGCTGGTGTGCTCCCCTCTCATGGCCCATATCTCCCCCCCGGGGGGTTCCGATAACCCTCTGGTACTCCGATAAATGCCTGATACACTCCGGAACACTTCTGGTGTCCGAATACCATTGTTGTATATATCAATCTTTACCTATCGACAATTCGAGACTCCTCGTCATGTCCGTGACTACATCCGGAACTCCGAACAACATTTGATCACCAAATCACATAACTCATATAATACTCTATTGTTAACGAACGTTAAGCGTGCGGACCCCACGGGTTCGAGAATTATGTAGACATGACCGAGACACCTCTCTGGTCAATAACCAATAGCGGAACCTGTACGCTCGTATTGGCTCCCACGTATTCTATGAAGATCTTTATTCGTCGAATCGTCATGACAACATACATTATTCCCTTTGTCCATCGGTATGTTCCTTGCCCGAGATTTGATTGTTGGTATCTTCATACCTAGTTCAATCTCATTACCGACAAGTCCCTTTACTCATTCCGTAATACATCACCTCGTGACTAACTCCTTAGTCGTTTGCTTGCAAGCTTAGTCGTTGGCATAGCTCGGAGTGACAAATCCTAATCTCGATCTATGCCAACTCAACAAACAACTTTGGAGATACATGTAGAGCATCTTTATAATTACCCAGTTACGTTGTGACGTTTGATAGCACATAAGGCATTACTCTGGTATCCAGGAGTTGCATAATCTCATAGTCGAAGGAATATGTATTTGACATGAAGAAATCAATAGCAATAAAACTGAACGACCATTATGCTAAGCTAACAGATGGGTCTTGTCCATCACATCATGCTCCTAATGATGTGATCCCGTGATCAAATGAGAACTCATGTCAATGGTTAGGAAACCTTAACCATCTTTGATCAATGAGCTAGTCAAGTAGAGTCTCACTAGGGAAACTGTGTTTGTTTATGTATTCACACATGTATTTAGGTTTCCGATCAATACAATTCTAGCATGAATAGTAAACCCTTATCATGAATAAGGAAATATAAAATAACAACTTTATTATTGCCTCTAGGGCATATTCCCTTCACCCTATCCACTTGAAAACCTTTTGTCACACCATTCAGCTACAAGCTTATGTAGCAAGACCGCTTGAGAGATTCAAGAGATCTTGCTACCTTTGCTCTTGCGCGTTCATTTAGATTCGCGAGAAGGAGCCTCTGGTTCCCCCTAGTTCGTGCTCTATGGTTCCAGCCGTTTTGTTTGGATTACTTTCGGTTTGTGGTTCTGCGATTGTTTGGACATCTGGTTGGAGTTCTTGTAGCTTCGGTCAGCCGTCCCCAACGTACGGGTTGCATCCAACCTTGGCAGGTATAAAGCTAGTTATCTCAGCTACATGCAGCTAGTTATCCCTTCCGATTTGATCCTACGACGTGAAGATTGGGCCACCCTCGGGCGTGAACTCGTTCATCGGGTTCCTACCTATCACTTTAATCTGAAGTTCATACGTGTGTTAACTAGCTAGGAAGGATCAGCTCATGATGCTAACATTCTTGCTAAAAACATGGCTTGACCTAATGGCATAAATATCCCTCACGGTAAGTTCTACCTAAGAGATGTTGGATAACATGCATGTCGTCCTGGTGTTTTTTCATCATTCAAAAATATCAGGTACCAACTGGACGTGTTCTCTTGTAGGAACTATCTTAGAACTGCATAGAAATTGTTCAATCTCAGACACTTGATGGCTATATATTTTACGCACTTTTAGAGATCACTTTTTGCATGTTCTCTTTATATATCATGTCCCATTAAACCAAATAGTAGTCCATTATGCATGTTTACCGGTACTTACATTTTCCCTTGTGAGTATGGCATATTTAGTATTTTATTTGGTTTTTATTAGTTTTCTTTGTTTTCTTATGTCTAGAGGTGTTTTGGAGCAACCTATGACCAAGGACGATAAAAATACTAAGGATGGGTTCGATACGGAGTTGGCCATGGGTTAGACTTATCCATTTTGAAGGTCGGGAAAAGTCATTTTTCCAAAATGCTCCAAATTAAGATCTAAGACTAGAAATGGATCGGTGTCATTCGTACGAATCCAACAAACCAAAGAACGTTAAATTTTGAGTCAGGTGAAGAAATGACGACCGTTTTACCAGAGGAGGTCAGATGAAAAGTCGATGTTCCATACAACCGCGCGCATTCGTTTGACGTGCAGACAACTCCAAAAGTTGCCCTTCGCTTGTAAAGAAGAGATTGGAAGAGATTGAAGCCCATCAAGATAGGAGGCTAGGGAGGCTCCTTATATGCACCTCCTCAACCCTAGCTACCGGGATGGGAGGTCATTCATCCACAACCATCACTACAAAAAAACACTTTCGTGATAATACATGTTTGTCATAGTAGGTCACGTTTTTTGTCATGCATGTACAGCTATAACGATTTTATGACAAAATCAAGATAGTCATACTTGTGGTATCATAGATGTGTTCCATGACAATACCAAAATTATATCATCATGGAAGTGTCCACTTCCATGATGATAAATGTTGCGTCATGGAAGTGTTTGTCAAGGGTAACTGACATGTGGGATCCACCGTAATGGGTCACAATTAAGCATTCAGATCTGGTTTTGGATCCAACCACCCATTAACAGCCACGACCAATGGCAATTTTCCACGTGTAAAAATCTCGTTGGCCGAAGGAATCACGTGTCAGCTCCGTGTTGGGACAGATGTCATCACCTATGATACGTCGACACATGGCACGGCCCAACAGAGGCCCATATAGTTTTAAAAGGCTGGCCTGTTTGACTTGGTCAAAAGCTAGCCAGCCAGGCCATGGAAAGTTTGTTAACGGTATGTTCGTATATAGCCCATTTACGGTCCGGTAACTCACGACCCGTTATGGCCTATCTGAATTCGGCCCTACAGCCTCATGTGAGCCCTCCAATATAATTCCAGCCCGTTGTAACTTCCAGCCCGTGAATGGCCCATGATGTCTTTCGACCCATATGAGGCCTTTTGTAACTCTTGTCCCTTTAACGGTCTGGGGAGAATATGGCCCATAATGAATAGTGAATCACACTAGACCCATTAATGGCCCATTATTCTTTGGGTCATTTCTAGCCCGTGTTATGTTTCGCCCTTCTAACGGCTCATTTATTCTTGGGCTCATTTTCCGGCCCTCGATTATTTTACTCGCATGTTCTACTAATGGGCCAAACTCAGCCCATGGTTACAGTCTGCTCATTTGTGGCCCGTTAAGCCATTAGGTCGTTTTCATGTCGTCATTTATTCCGGCCCATTAACGATCTATTATGCCTGTCAATAGGACTGAGCCTGTGATACAACCGACCTATTATCATCGGGCCAATAAATGGACAATTTCGATTTTAGCCTATTTATGGCCCATATTGTGGTCCATTATTGGTCCACGGATGGTACGACACATGTTTGGCCAATCCTTCATATGACCGTAGAAGGCCCATGAATCCTACGGCTCGTAGAAGGCCCACGGATCCTATGGCCCGTAGGAAGCAAATGGTCACTACAACAGGTAGCAGGACAATGGTTACCACGGTCCGAATGTGGCCCATGGTTATTGTGGCCTAGTTCTAAAAAAGGTTATTGTGGCCACTAGCAAATCGCGGAAAAATACTTTAGTGACTACAAGCAAGCAAATACACTTGACAATAAGGAAATAAATAAGCAAGCAACTCATGCTAGGCGATTAAGGCTATTACACATATTACATCCACTGGGCATCAAAGTTCGCCAGCAGTGCAAATATAGGGAAAAGGCAGCATATTACATACATCAGGAGTTTTAATTGGCCACTAGTGCAAATAAACGCGACACCAAAACAAGGCCATAACTAAAACAACTTCAGAATACCTTAAGAAAAGTCATCCTGGGTATCGACCATGCTGGCAATAAGCATAAGAAGCTTATTAGTTTTCTCTTGTTTGGCGCTAAAATCCTCCAGCGCTTGCTGTTGCACCAGAAAGTATGCATCTGAATTTTGCAGGGACTTCCTTAGTCCTTCGGCTCTTGTTGTAGCATAGCTGATCGATGTCTTTCAGCTTGTAGTTGAGACTCAAGAAACCAAACTGATTCAAAGAACAACTTCGAAGAGCTTGTTCCAGCGGTAGTTGCCAATAACTCGAAGACAACATCAAGACAGGACTTTGGGGTTGTCTCACTGTCTTCAAGATAGTTTTCCTTATCTATTATATCAGCTTTGTTGGAGACCAACAGGGTTGTCTCACTATCCTGCACCTTATCTCCATTACTTCCTTTACCATTGTTTAGTGGGGTACTGACAAGCGATTTTTAGAAAGGTATTCTCTACAAGCACTGAAATTATCGGTAACAGATAGTTGTGTGAGAAGATAATTCATAATGGGTAACAAGTAACAGAAGTAAACAAGGTGCAACAAGGTGGCCCAATCCTTTTTTTGGCAAAGGACAAGCCTGGACGAACTCTTATATAAAGAAAAGCGCTCCCAAGGACACATGGGAATTATTGTCAAGCTAGTTTTCATCATGCTGATATGATTCACGTTCTTTACTTTGATAATTTGATATGTGGGTGGACCGGTGCTTGGGTGTTTTCCTTCCTTGTACAAGCCTCCCACTTATGATTAACCCTTCTCGCAAGCATCCACAACTAGGAAATAAGAATTATGGTAAACTATCACGCCCAATATGCGATACTATCCTAAAGAGACTCGAAGGTCCCACCAAGGATAGAACCGCATATCGATACGCTTTTGCAAGGTGGATATCAATACATCAACATTACATAATAGATGGGGATACATACAAGAGGCATACAATGCCATACGAATACAACATCATCATACATAAGAGCATCATCCGACTATGGATGAAAACACAAACAAAAACTCAAATGACATCCACCCTGCTAGCCCAGGCTGCCGACCTGGAACCTATCCCCTGATCAAAGAAGAAGCAGAAGAAGAACTCCGAAACAAGTAACATCGCTCTCGCGTCAAGATCATCGCATAACCTGCACCTGCAACTTTTGTTGTAGTAATCTGTGAGCCACGAGGATTCAACAATCCCATTACCATGGGTATCAAGACTAGCAAAGCTTAATGGGTAAAGGAATGGATAAGTGGTGAGTGTCGTGGTTCTAAGTCTGACAGTAGAGTGGGGGGTAGGTATGGAGAGGCAAGGTCCTAGCTATGGAGAGGTTGTGAACACAAGTGATGTATGAGTTCAGGCCCTTCTCGGAGGAAGTAAAAGCCCTACGTCTCGGTGCCCTGAGGCGGTCGAGTGGATTATCAGTGTAGGTATTACAAGAGTGCGAACCCCTCTATCGTGGAGGGTGGCTTATATAGAGTCTTGAGGACCCAGCCAGCCCACATAATGGAGAGGTTAAAGTACATTAAGCTTGGGGCGTTACTGGTAACGCTCCTCATAAAGTGCCTTAACTATCATTAAGTCTATTCAATTACAGGCCGTTGTGTTGCGGAGTGCCTTCTGACCTTCTGGTGGTCGAGTGTATCTTCATGGTCGAGTGTATCTCCATGGTCGAGTCCTTCTAGTCGGTCAGTGGGTTCCTCGTTTGGTCATTGGAAGGTGATTTCTTCTCGGTACCCTTGGGTAGGGCGTCCGGTCAGACCTATGACCCTACCTAGGTACATGAATCCATCATTAGCCCCGAATGGGTCGAGGATTGAATGAGGAAGGAGTTGATCTTTGTTACGATTGAACTTTGACATCTTTGGATATCGTCTTCTTTGATCAAGATTTTCTTCGTTGATAACGAGCAACTTTTCTTCAGTCGACTCGATCCATTCTGGTTCTTTCGTCGAGTGACCTTTTATGCTTCGCCGGCTCCCGAGCGATGGATCGCAGGAAATCTCGCCCCGGGCAGACTGATCTGCCGTTCGCGGATTTCGCGGGATACGAAATTTGGGGAGGCGCGCGAAGCGGAACGGACCGCGGCGCTCGGATGGGACGGGACATGGACGCCTCGATTTCCACACCGCTTTTTCCGCCACGTATCGTGTTAATGCCGCTGTTTCGGGATATGATTGGATCGTCCGGGTCCACCTGTCATCCACTCGGAAGGGATACTATAAATGCGATTTGCAAGGGCTTCTGCCCAGTACCTCGTTCTTCCTCCTCTGCTTCCTTCGCCTCCGCCCAAAGCAACTGCTGCCGCTCCCACAACTCTCTCTTTCGCGCGCTTCGCCGGCGGCCATGGGCAAGGAGAAGACGGCGGCGCTGGAGCGCGTGAAGAAGGCGTCGGCGGCGGAGAAGGCGTCGGTGGCGGAAAAGGCAAAAGGGAGATCCACCAGCCGTAGTGGGTCTTCGTCGAGATCCCGCTTGCCAAAGGGCTGGGTCCAGGGAAATTGGATCCAGTCGACCATCACGGAGAAGGATCTCCTCGACATGGCCGACGACGGGCTGATCCCCCACGGCGCCGCAAGGCTTCCTGGCAAAGAGTGGCAGCCTCAGCCGGAGGAGGGTGAGTGTGTGCTCCTGGCCACCCATGTTGATCGAGGATTTTCCCTGCCGCCGAGTGTTTTCTTTCGTGGCTTTCTGAACTTCTTTGGAGCCCAGCTCCACCATTTTACTCCAAACTCTATCGCGTATCTTGCTGCATTTGTATCTATGTGCGAAAACTTCCTGGGCTGTCGACCGCACTGGGGGCTGTTCAAGCACATCTTCACATGTCGATCTCAGACCGTGAAGAAGGCGAGTCCAGGAGATGAGATAACCCAAGTAGTCCAGATGTGCGGGGGCCTAGGAATCCAAGTGAGGAATAAGAGCACCTTCCCAGCTATGTCTTTTCCCGAGTCGGTCAGGGGCTGGAAGTCGACCTGGTTTTACTGCCAGAATGAGCTGACACCGGGTCAGTCGAGTGGACTCCCTCCATTCACCATGAGCCGAGTGAACAGACCCTCTTCCCTGAAGGTGATTCCGGAGGAGAGAACCGATGTGAGGATGTTGATGGACCGCGTGGTGCAGTTGGTTCGGGACGGCGTGGTGGCATGGACCTTCGGAGGTCTTTCTTGGGGCGAATCCAGCCCCTTCAGTTTGAACCCTTGCATGTGGTTGTCTTCTGAATCAAGACGAGACTTCAGGTCCACCGGAAGCGGTCGGCAGCGCCATGGTGGAAAGGTGGATGGCGCGGTCACTTTGAAACAAGGACAATCCTCGTGGATCCGGAGGATTTCTCCACTCGACCATCACAGCGTTCGGATAAGGTATATTCACTCTGTCTTCTATTGTATATGCATCCGAATGTGTTTACGTATGTCTTGCAATTTGGTCGATTGAAATCTGTCTTGGCGTTTTCGAGGCCCTTACCGAGCTGTACTCAATGCCCAACGGAGCTCGGGCTCAAGCGAAGAGGGAGAAGCTAGCGGGCGAGAGCCGGAAGAGTGGGATTCAGACGCTGCTGAAGATGGCGATGGCGGCAGCAGCGATGATGAGGACGAGGAAGAGGAGGAAGAGGAGGACGTTGCACCACCGCGCTCGGAAAGGCGGTCGAAACTTGTGCACGACCCTTCGACTGAACGCGGCAAGGGAGTTGCGACTGTCTCACAGTCGACCAAATGCCCTCGGACCGCTTCTCCGGTGCCGACTGAGAAGGCACCAAAGCAGTCGAAGGTAGCTCCATCGAGGACAACCAAGCCTCTGCCAAAAATGAAGGTGTCCATCCCCACCATCTCAGGGTAAACAACTCACTTAAGTCTTCCTGTTCTGTACAAGTTTTGTCTCTGGTTGATACTTGAATCGGTCGACTGATTCTTTGGAACTTCAGTGCTGCGACTTCCGAAACCTCAGGCAAGGCCGAGGACCATGAGATGGAGGACGCGGAGACCTCAAATCCCGGTACTGTATCTTTGATTCTGTTCTTAGTCGACTGACTCATAGTTCCTAACTTTGATTCTTTTCTGAAGCTCCAACCAATGACATTATCACCCTTCCCGATGACGATGATGAGGATGAGGAACCATTGAGGCATAGGAGGAGCAGGAAGGCATCTACTGGCAAAGCAGCCCAAGATGTGACGGCGCCCGAGACTGTTGCGACAGAAGTGGAGGCCAGCACTCGACACACCGTGTCCTTTGCGGTGCCGTTGACGAGTGCTCGACCCACTTCGTCGAGTGCTGGGCAGCCTTTGCTCTTCACCACGCACCACGTCCCGGAGGACCAAGCCAATGCTGCTAAGGAGGCGATACGTCATGGCGAGGGATCATGATGGAGCGGTGAAGATTGTCCGGAAGCGAGCCAAGCAGCTTACGACGCCAGCTCCGCTCTTCAAAGCAATGTTGGTCGATCGACCACCGCACATTCTGTTAGGATATGCTATCAAAACTTTTCTTTCTGAATTCATAGCGATCACCCACTAGGTGTGTTTATTAAAAACTCCGTGTTAGCGGGGCACGCTGAGTGCACCCGGCCGGGTGTAATCCCCAAGGCTAAGGTCATTGCTGGCGATCGGCCTTAGGCTTTACAAGTAAATATTGATCATCACTCGACTAAAACGAGTGGGTTTACAAACCAGTGGGGCACGCTGAGTGCACCCAGGTGTAATCCCGAGGCGTGGTCGATCGCTGGCGATTGATTACAGTCTGAAGAAGCTTTGGTCGACTGGTCGACTCTCTTTTTTTTTTGGTCGACTGATCGACTTTGTCTTGAATAAGACCAGTGGGGGCACGCTGAGTGCACCCACTGGGTGTAGTCCCCGAGACTACGGTCGAATGCTTGCATTCGACTGTAGTCTTAGAAACGTATGATTGTTCTCCATTCACTCGGAAGTGAATCATCTTTGACATTTTGTCGATTGATTCTTCGTAGAAATCCTGTGATCTTGCGGCGCGCTATACTGAACTGGGGCATAAGCATATTCAGCTCGAGTTGGACTTGAAGCTAGTGCAGGAGAATCTGACGAAGGCAAAGGAGGAGACTAAAGGTATGTTTGGTGAGACTTGACGACTCTTTTCTCCCTCATTTGCTTCAAACCTGACTTTCTTTGTAATGTCAGTGCAAGGTGAAGGAGGCCCAGAGGAAGAAGGAGCTTGAGCTGTCGAGAAGATCAAGCTTGCCGACGAAAAGCTAGCCTCGATCCACCAAGCTCGAGCAGACAACACCAATCAAGGCTGCTCGGCCATTGCCACCAAGGATGTTGACCGCCTGAAAGCTGACAAGACCACTCTGACTGAGAAGATCAACCAGTTGACTGGGAAGAAGAATGACCTAGAAGGCTTCCTGGGTGGTCTTGCTAAAAAATTGTTCCTTATGCTCGAAGGTAGTCTTTTACACTCGACCAATTCTTCCAACTGTTATGTTCCCATTCGGCCATTGTCTTGATTCGGGGTTTTGTCTTTGCAGAGTTCTGTCGCAACTTTGAAGAAGAAACCAGCCAGTTGGAGTCGAACCTTGACCCTGTCAATTGTCCGGTGAATGATGAAGTTGCCATGAGCGTCTTCCGACCGAGTCTCGTGTTGCGGCTGTCGTGGACTATCTCGCAAGGCTGAAGGTTGCTCGTCCGCATCGACTCGGCGCTCGGCCGGGCGACACTCCAAAATGACCTCGAGTCGTTGATGGGTCGATGAGCGCCGTCCTGACCGAGTGCAGGAGTGGAAGAAGTCTTGACTCGGTGTGGCGCGAGATGTCGCCTACGTAATGCGGCGCGAGTCCATTGCAAGGATGCGAGAAGATAAGTGGCGGCTCTCCGAGTGGCCAACACCAAGAAACACGACTTGGGTCCTTCATGGAGACTTTCATCGCTGCTGCTACGGATCGCGAGATGGGATTGACCTCGGCGAGTTCGTTGCTCCTTCGACCCTCCACGGGAGGGTAAAAACTTTCCTTGAGTCTTACACTTTAAATTTGCCTCGGTATGCCGAGTGGAATTGTAACCGATAAAACCTTAACAGGCTTAGCGCCTGAGCACTCTTGGTTCCTTTAGGTGTCGACCTAAACTTGGATTGGATGTTTGGATATGATTGCTTTTGGCTTGAATTGCCCTTTGCAGGTTCACAGCAAGATGCCCACTGCAGTCGACTTATTCCTTAGGCGAGCACTGGGCTGCAGCTAAGCCCCCGAGTGAGAGGTTTGCTCTTCACTCGGTAGGATTTCTTACATCTTAGGCGAGCACTGGGCTGCAGCTAAGCCCCCGAGTGAGAGGTTTGCTCTTCACTCGGTAGGATTTCTTACATCTTAGGCGAGCCTTGGGCTGCAGCTAAGCCCCAGTGAGAGGTTTGCTCTTCACTCGGTGGGATTTCTTACATCTTAGGCGAGCACTGGGCTGCAGCTAAGCCCCAGTGATAGGTTTGCTCTTCACTCGGTGGGATTTCTTACATCTTAGGCGAGCACTGGGCTGCAGCTAAGCCCCGAGTGAGAGGTTTGCTCTTCACTCGGTAGGATTTCTTACATCTTAGGCGAGCACTGGGCTGCAGCTAAGCCCCCGAGTGAGAGGTTTGCTCTTCACTCGGTAGGATTTCTTACATCTTAGGCGAGCACTGGGCTGCAGCTAAGCCCCTGAGTGAGAGGTTTGCTCTTCACTCGGTAGGGTTTCTTACATCTTAGGCGAGCACTGGGCTGCAGCTAAGCCCCCGAGTGAGAGGTTTGCTCTTCACTCGGTAGGATTTCTGTTGTATTTGTGGCGAAGCTCGGAGGAGAGGGTCGCAGTCGACCTGCACCTCATCTTCCTTGCGAGCGCACATCATACTTATGGTGTAGCTCGGAGGAGAGGGTCGCAGTCGACCTACACTTCGTCCTCCTTGCGAGCGTACATTATACTTATGGTGTAACTCGGAGGAGAGGGTCGCAGTCGACCTGCACCTCGTCCTTCTTGCGAGCGTACATTGTACTTAGGCGAGTACTTGGACTGCAGCTAAGCCTCCGAGTGGAAGTCTGGCTTACCACTCGGTAGGATTTTTAGTTACTTAGGAGAGCACTGGGCTGCAGCTAAGCCTCCGAGTGGAAGTCTGGCTTACCACTCGGTGGGATTTTAGTTACTTAGGCGAGCACTGGCTGCAGCTAAGCCCCGAGTGGAAGTCGGCTTGCCACTCGGTAGGATTTTTGTAAACTTAGGCGAGCGGATTCGCGGCTAAGCCTCCGGTGGAAGTCTAACTTACCACTCGGTAAGATTCTAATACAAACTTAGGCTAAACGGATTCGCGACTAAGCCACCCACTGGGGAAAATTTTCTTGGACAAAAATAAAGAGTGACAAAAACTATGAAGGAATTATGCCACTATTATTTGAAGCCCATGAACTCTGTATATTTTATTACAACTCATCCGAGTGAAAAACTTTAAGTGTAAAGCGGGCGGAGCAGATCCGCATTCAAGCTCGGGGCTCTTGATATTGTGTTCGACGTTGTAGAGACGATATGCCCGTTGTGGATAACCTTTGTGACGATGAAGGGTCCTTCCCAGGAGGGAGCGAGCTTATGTTGTTTCTATTGATCCACTCGAAGGACCAAATCTCCTTCCTGGAAGGCTCGACCTCTCACATTTCTGGCGTAAAGGCGATGCAAGTCTTGCTGGTAGATGGTCGAGCGGATCAGAGCCATCTCCCTTTCCTCTTCTAGGAGGTCGACTGCATCTTGATGCGCTTGCTCAGCTTCTGCTTCATTGTAAAGTTCAATTCGGGGAGCATTGTGAAGAAGATCACTCGGTAAGACTGCTTCAGCTCCATAGACCAAGAAGAATGGAGTTCTTCCAGTCGACCGATTAGGCGTGGTCCGCAAACCCCAAAGCACTGAAGGGAGTTCGTCGACCCAAGCTCCAGCCACATGCTTGAGATCTCGCATCAGTCGGGGCTTCAGACCCTTGAGGATTAATCCGTTGGCCTGTTCTGCCTGTCCATTCGATTGTGGATGGGCGACTGAAGCGTAGTCGACTCGCGTGCCTTGAGCGTTGCAGAAATCTTTGAATTCTTCCAAGTCAAAATTCGACCCATTATCCGTGATAATGCTGTGCGAGACCCCATATCTGAACGTCAGCTCTCTGATGAAGGAAACAGCAGTACCAGCGTCAAGACTCTTGATTGGTTTAGCTTCAATCCACTTGGTGAACTTGTCGACTGCTACCAGTACATGCGTGAAACCGCTCCGACTTGTTAGCAAGGGACCGACCATGTCCAACCCCCATCTTGCGAAAGGCGACGGCGGAATGGTCTTCGAGGCTGACGCAGGCTTGTGTGACATATTGGAATAGAACCGACATCCCGCACTTGTCCACTATTTCTTTCGCCATCTCATTCGCCCTTGGCGATAAAATCCGGCTCGGTATTCTTTGGCTACAATGGTCCGAGAGGGCGCATGATGACCACAGGTCCCAGTGGATGTCATTGAGTATGACTCGACCTTCTTACGGCATTATGCATTTCGACCAACTCGGTTGGGCTTTCTCTACTCTGACTGTCCTTTAATAACAATAAAGGCTTTGGATCGACGGACGATCTGCCGAGCCTCTTCCTCATCCTCTGGGAGTTCCTTTCTCAGGATATATGCGATATAGGGAATTGTCCAATCAGGAGTGATCACTAAAACCTCCATGACCAAGTCGACCACTGCTGGGACCTCAACCTCAGTCGGGTCCGTGGCACTCTTGGGCTGTGGAGTTTCCTCTGTGAAGGGATCTTCTTTAACTGACGGAGTGTGTATATGCTCCAAAAACACACCACTCGGAATGGCTTCTCTTTTGGAACCTATCTTCGCGAGATCATCTCTTGCTTGATTTTTCATCGGGGATGTGATGGAGCTCAACCCTCGAACTTCTTTTCCAGCTTCCTCACTTGCATTGCAGTATCCAATCATGGCTGGGCTTCTTATGTCCCACCTTCATCACCGGTTGACTACTAAATCTGAGTCGCCATAAACCATCGGCGACGGACGCCGAAATGAGATGGCCATCGCAATCCATATAAGAGGGCCTCGTACTCGCCTCATTGTTGGAGGAATCAAAGTGAATCTGGAGTACATACCTAAGCTTATCTCCCCAGAAACGAGAACTACCCGACACGACCGAACCATTCACATCTTAGAGCCATCGAAGAACATGGTCCAATGCTCGAGTGAACTTCATCGGCTCTTTGTTGTTCGATCCACTCGGCGAGAAATCCGCTATAGCACAGGACTTAATGGCTTTCTTTCCTCAAATTTGATATCAAGGGGAAGAAGTTCAATCGCCCATTCCGCCACTCGACCGGTCGCGTCTCTGTTGTGCAGAATCTCTGATAAAGGGGCGTCGTTGACGACTGTGATAGAATGATCAGAGAAATAATGAGCAACCTTCTTCGTGGTCATGTATATGCCATACACAAGCTTCTGATAATGAGGATATCTCTGCTTGGATGGAGTCAAGACTTGGACAAATAATACACCGGCGCTAAACTTTGAAGGCCTTTCCTTCCTCTTCCCGCTCGACCGTAAGCCTTTATCTTGACGACTTGTCCAATTGGCTGCAATATAAAACAACCGAGGCTCTTTGCTGATTGGAGCAGCAAGCACCGGCTGGGTGGAGAGCGAGCTTTTAGCTCGGCAAACGCTGCATCAGCTTCAGAGTCCACTCGAACTTGTCGCCCTTCTTCATCGATCGGTAAAGAGGCAATGCCTTTTCACCGAGTCGTGAGATGAATCGACTTAATGCGCCAAGCATCCATGAAGCTCGAGCGTCGTGCACTCGCGCGGGTGTTTCATTCGGAGAATAGTGCGATCTTCTCGGGATTAGCATCGATCCTCGTTCGAAGCGAAAACCGAGTAATTTTCCACGGGGACTCGAATGTGCACTTTGACGGATTGAGCTTGATATCGTACCTTCCGAGGTTGGCAAATGTTTGGCGAGGTCGCAAGCAGGTCGGAACCTTTTCGCGACTTAACGGCGATATCATCCATATCGCTTCCACATTCCGACCGATTTGAGTGAAGACACTCATTCGCATAAATGTGGCTCCGGCATTCTTGAGGCGAATGGCATGGTGATATAGCGAAGCACCGAATGGAGTGATGAAAGTTGTTTTATTTCATCGGGCCCATACTGACGGATCGATGATACCGGAATATGCATCTAGAAAGGACAATCTCTCACATCCCGCGTCGAGTCAACAATTTGATCTATGCGGGGAGAGGAAAATGATCCTTCGGCAGGCTGATTGATGTACTTAAAATCAATGCACATGCGGGCGAGTTGTCTTTCTTGGGAACCATGACAACATTAGCGAGCCACTCGGAGTGGTATATCTCTCGGATAAATCCTGCATGCCAACATCGAGCCACATCTTCACCAATAGCTTTTCTCTTACGGGCGGGACCGCCAAGATGCTCTTTGACTGGTTTTGCTGACTTGTCGACTCGGGGCGATGCTCAGCCAGATCCCTTGGGAACACGTGGCATGTCACCGGCTTCCATGCGAAATGTCCCGCCTCACGGAGGAACTGGATGGCGCTTCTTCCTATTTTGGGTCGAGTGTCGTGGAGATGTGGGTCGGGCTGCATTGGGATCGGTCGGGTGAATATGGATCTAGCCGTCTCACCGAACGGCTGAAATGCAGGTCTGTGGCGGCTTCTTTGATCGCAACAAATCACTCGGATCTGCGTTTTGCTTGTATTCTTTGAATTCGACCGCTGTCACTTGGGAGTCGGCAATCTTGAGCCCTTCCGAAAGCACTCTTACGCCTTTTTCCGATCGCTTTGTGATGGTGATCACTCCTTGGGGCTGGCATTTTCAGTTTGAGGTACACGTAACATGGTCGAGCCATGAATCGTGCGTAGGCTAGCCTCCCAAAATGGCGTGGTATGCACTCTGAAAATCCACAACCTCAAAGGTCAACTTTTCCTTGCGAAAGTGCTTGGAATCACCAAAACCACGTCGAGCTATTTGGCGAGTGAGTTGGCCTTCTTCCTGGTATGACTCCTGAAACTCATGTTCTTTGGTGCTCAATCGGGACATCGGAATGCCCATCCCTTTCAATGTATCTGCGTATAACAAGTTCAGCCCACTACCACCATCCATCAGCACTTTCGTCAGTCGAGTGCCTTCGACAATTGGGTCGACCACCAACGCTTGCCGCCCAGGGGTGGCAATATGAGTCGGATGATCAGATAGGTCGAATGTGATGGGTGTTTGGGACCACTTCACGTAACTTGGCTTTACTGGGGCAACCATGTTTACCTCACGGTTAATGACTTTCAGTCGACTCTTGCTTTCCACATCCGCAAAGATCATCAGAGTGGAGTTGACATGCGGATATTCTTCCTCACTGTCCTCTTTATCTCCGGCCTTGTCTGGCTCCTTCTCCTTGTCCTTAGACTGTTTTCCTTGAAACTGTTGGATAAGGAGTCGACACTGGCGAGTGGTGTGCTTCGGGTAAATGATGTTGCCCTCTTCATCTTTCTTTGTGTGAATATGGCATGGCATATCCATCACGTCATTTCCTTCTTTATCCTTTACTTTCTTAGGATTCCAGGATCCTTTTGGCTTCCCCTTGAACTTCCCCTGAGTCATGGCCAGGGCCTCTCTAGGAGCTGCTGGCTCGGCTTTCCGCTTCTGCTTCCGACTGGAATTTCCCTTTTCCGACTGACTTGGCTTGTATTTGCCGCTTCGGAGTCGGTCCTCTTCCTCGCCGTTAGGCGTGCCAGTAACAATCTCCATCATTCGACTCAGGGTCATGTCGCCGGTTCGACCGAACTTCAGACTCAATTCCCTGTTCTTGACGCCATCTTTGAAGGCGCAAACTGCCTGATGGTCCGACACATTTTCCACAGTATGGTGCAGAGTGATCCACCTCTGAATGTACTCTTGGAGAGTCTCATTGGTCTTCTGCTCACAGACTTGCAGTTCTGTCAAGCCAGCCGGTCGCTTGCAGGTTCCTTCAAAAGTTCTGACGAACACTCGGGACAAATCTTCCCAAGTGTATATCTTGCTAGGAGGTAATCGATTCAGCCATGCCTGGCAGAACCTTCCAACATGAGGGCAAATGCTTCATGGCCACCTCATCATTCCCACCACCAATCTGAACAGCCACTCGGTAATCCTCAAGCCAAGTTTGAGGCTTGGATTCCCCGATGAACTTGGTGACTCTGTTGCCAATCTGAAAATGGGGGTATTATCTGCGCTCTCGATAGCCTGCTAAAACACTCGGACCGGAAACATGCACTCGACTCTTGGTGGGTGCATCTCTCTCGAGTCCGCCTCGATGGGCTCTGTTCCGGTCGACCAAGCCTTGCACGATAATGGATCGCGCGTCAAAGCCTGGTTCCGTGGGGTCGACCGAACTCTTCGCCCATAACCGGCGTCTGTCATCCCGCGCCGAGGGCGTATGACCCTTCCTCGGAGGAAAGGGCACTCGGCGCTGTCATCCCGGTCTCCACACTGCTCGCCGGGTTGTCGCGTCCTTCTCGCCATGGAGGCGATCTGGGGCTATGAGCCGATCGATATTCGCAGCGACGGATCGATTGTGAATTCTGTTCGCGATCGCGACACGACCGAGTTCTCGATCTCCTGCTGCTCGGAGTAAATCTCGATCGCATCAAGCCTCTCCCAGCTTCGACCGAGAAGGCTGGATGGACTCTGCTATCGCGGGTTGCAGTTGCTAAATTCTGAATCGGCGTCACGGTATACCCGAGTCGGCGGGAAGAGACGGCGTCGGCCGCTTCAGAATTCGTTGCAGCACAAGCCGTCGAGTGCTCGTTGAAGATTCTCCAGCGAGCACGCTCAGCCACATTAATGGCGTGCCTCCTCCAAAGCGCGAGCCTCGGAGTTTCTCCGCGATGGGAGTATCACAGGACATCCATGTTCTGCGGTGAAGCTCTTCTCTCTGCGAGAGTCGAGTGTCTCGGGCTGGTACTCTTCGTGCTCTTGTGCGGGTCGCCTCCACCGCCGCTCCGCCACCGTGGGTGAAGCCGGAGGACTGCGAGGGCCGTCGACCATGAGGATTTCGCCATCGGATCACTTGCTATCACATTCGGATGCGATCTCTCGAACCGGTCGGCGATCGAGCAGTAGTAGAGGGACTCGTCGGGCTCAATTGCGCGACACAGGCGGTGGCTGTCTGGCGAGCCACCGCGTGTTTCACCCACCGCTGAGTCTCGTCGACCGAGGCGCTTCGCTGGCGGAGAGTGGGTGAGTGACCGATAGAGGAGTCGACCGACTGGGTCGACGGTTGCCGCAGCAGAATGCCGCGAACACATGCTTGTAGTCGTCGCCCACGGACGGGAGCGCTTTCGACGTCGAGTGGAGCCTCCACGGAGCCATCTTGGTCGTCGGCGACAAAGGTGAGAGCACCGAGACGGATCTCGCGCCCCTCAACCAAAACTCCAACAGTCATCGTGATGAAGGTACTCGGAAGTACTGCACCTCCTCCACAAATCGCTAAAACACCTGCCCCACGGTGGGCGCCAACTGTCGTGGTTCTAAGTCTGACAGTAGAGTGGGGGGTAGGTATGGAGAGGCAAGGTCCTAGCTATGGAGAGGTTGTGAACACAAGTGATGTACGAGTTCAGGCCCTTCTCGGAGGAAGTAAAAGCCCTACGTCTCGGTGCCCTGAGGCGGTCGAGTGGATTATCAGTGTAGGTATTACAAGAGTGTGAACCCCTCTATCTGTGGAGGGGGTGGCTTATATAGACTACGCCAGGACCCCAGCCAGAGGAAATTCGATGGCGCATATATGGTGGCTAATCATACACAAACATGAGTGAGAAGAGAAGCAACAGAACGGTCGTGAAGCTAGCAATGATCAAGAACTGATCCTGAAACTACTTATGTTCAAACATAACCCAAAACCGTGTTCACTTCCCAGACTCCGCCGAAAAGAGACCATCAAGGTTACACACACGGTTGATGCATTTTAATTAAGTCAAGTGTCAAGTTCTCTACAACCGGACGTTAACAAATTCCCATCTGCCACATAACCGCGGGCACGGCTCTCGAAAGTTTATACCCTGCAGGGGTGTCCCAACTTAGCCCATCACAAGCTCTCACGGTCAACAAAGGATATTCCTTCTCCCAGGAAGACCCGATCAGTCTCGGAATCCCGGTTTACAAGACATTTGGACAATGGTAAAACAAGACCAGCAAAGCCGCCCAATGTGCCGACAAATCCCGATAGGAGCTGCACATATCTCGTTCTCTGGGCACATCGGATGAGCCAGACGTCGGGTTGGCATAGACCCTGGTTGCCCAGGGGGCACCAGACATCGCTCGGTTTGGACCAGCACCCGGAGGAGCACTGGCCTGGGGGGGGGGGTAAATAAAGATGACCCTCGGGCTCCGGAAACCCAAGGGAAAAGGGCTAGGTGAGGCAAATGGTAAAACCAAGTTTGGGCCTTGCTGGAGGAGATTTATTCAAAGCGAACTATCAAGGGGGTCCCATAAATCACCCAACCGCATAAGGAACGCAAAATCAAGGAACATAACACCGGTATGACGGAAACTAGGGCGGCAAGAGTGGAACAAAACACCAGGCATAAGGCCGAGCCTTCCACCCTTTACCAAGTATATAGATGCATTAATTAAATAAGAGATATTGTGATATCCCAACATGATCCTGTCCACCATGGAGCAATCTTCATCTTCACATGGAACTAACAACACTATAAGAGGGGCTGAGCAAAATCGGTAACATAGCCAAGCAACTGTTTGCTAGGAAAGGTGAAAAAGGTTAGAGGCTGACATGGCAATTTGGGAGGCTTGAAGAGCAAAATAAGGTAGCGCAGCATAGCGATAGAACGAAGCAACTAGCATAGCAATGATAGTAGTGAGATCCAAAGTCTCGGTCATCTTGCCTGAAATCCCGCAAGGAAGAAGAACGAGTCCATGATGAAGATGAAGCCACGAAGACAAACCAAGCGTAGACGAACGAATCCTCACGATCGCATTGAAACAGGAACTAATGAGAAGAAGCACAACCGGAAAGAAGCAAACAACAAGGTAAACACACAACACATAGACATGGCATGATGCTCAACCAAGTATGATGCAAGACAAAGCTAGATGAGGCTACTCATGGCAAGAGATGATGCAAACAAGAACAACACATCAAAGCAAGTTTAAATGAGGCTGGAAACAACATATAACAAATCCGGGAAGTCCTCATATGCAAATTTCGAAATTGGTCCAGATCTGAATAAACCTTATGTTCAAGTTGTTAACCAATAAGTTAAAATGCAGCAAGATGATCTATACGAAATTCTAGTCAAGTTACATATAAAGTTCCTTTAATTCAGAGCTACGGCCTAGAAGATATGAGCAAAACAAGTTAAACATGGCATTGATGCAAAATGAATTCAAACATCAAGTAAACACCTCAAAATAAGGATGCAACATGATAATATGAAACTACATGCAATTCGAAGCAAGTTTCATATAGAGAGCACTCAAAACGGAGCAACGGTGCAACACATACACTCCAAACAAGATGTAACAACAATCTGTCCAAAACAGCAACTAGGCATCTAGCAAGCATCACACCAATATGCTACATCACCTCAACATAAGAACAAAAGGCATGTTCATGAAGTACAGGTAAAGAATGACAAAACATGAACACTTAGCTATCTCCAGAAAACACTATAACACGCTCAAAAGGACATGGCAAGATTGCAAATAATAACAGTTTTAGCCTTAGCAGAAATAACATCAGGTTGCAATGTTTAGAGCTATCAAACAACATGTTACAGCAAGCTATCATGGCAAACAAAGGCATGGCATGTTAATACTAAAGCCAAAGAACAAAACTCCCTTACTGAACTTATTCCAAAGAACATTAGAAAAGATGGTAGCATCCATGCAAACATGGGAAGTGATATGACAGATTCAGACATGGCAGGAACAACAATAAGTAGGCGTGTTGGTGAGATTGTACCACTCACCACAGAGCAATACATGGCATGACAAGGTGACCAACAGTAATATAGAATATTTTTGAAGCTAAGCATGACAAGAGAAAGTTCATAGGGTGCATGGATCACTAGTGATTGACATGGCAAAACTGAACTTAATGTTAACAGGCTGACAGCAACATTATTTAGAACCTTTGGAGCAAGATATGAACAATCTATAGCAAGCTATAAATGCAACCAGGGGCATGGATGGATATAACATGACATGTGTAACAAAACATCCTTAGTGAACATCTCTAGATTATCCATAGAATGACTTGTAGCAGCAGGTTTACATAGCATCATGATATAATAGATTAAGCCTAGCAAAACAGTAACAACAAGTACCCTACTTCACGAGCTCGACACACTCACTACATGACTCACAAAAATACATGGATTGCACCACTCTAAAGATGGAATGATGTAGCTCAAAATTCATGTAGACATCAAGCTCATAGGACGCACACACAAAACGCAATGAAAAAGACAAATCACCAAGTTCTGTTAACAGATAGCAGTTAACATCATATAGCACTCTTGCAACGATAATTAGGGCATCAAGATGGATTAAAACAAGCATGGCACAATGGAACAAAATGAGGAGCATCTCACATTGAACATTTTGGTATATCATATGCATGAAATGGAGCTACATGCGAGAAGTTATGACATGATGAGCAGGGCATACAAATGTAGCAGATCTGGGGACTTGGTGGAAAAACAACCTCTGGGAAAAGTGGACGGGGACGAGCGTGACGGAGAGATCCAGGGCATGGCGCAGCGTTTGGATGAAGGGATGGGTGGATCTCATCCACCTGGCGGTTCTGGGCCGGATCCGGCCGGAGACGGCGACGACGCGCCGGCGGCGAGGTCAACGGGGCGGCAGCGAGGCAGCGCGCTGGTTGGGCGACGGGCGAGGCCCGGACGGCGGGCCGGATCCGGGCGGCCGGGCGGCGGGTTCTCGCTGGGCGGCGAAGCGGGGAGCGCTGCCGAGGCGGCGGGCGAGGCGGCGGTCCACCAGCGAGGCTGCTGGAGGAGGCGGCACCGTGGCCGACGGGAGGAGCTTGACAGACGCGAGGCGAGACGATGGGTATCTCGGCGCGGCGGCGCGCGCTGGGTGGGGGCAGCGGGCCGGTGGCGGGCTGGCGGTCCGCGGGCGGCGGGGAGGAGAGAGGAAGCCGGCGGGCTGACGTGGCGGCGGCGTATTCGTCGGGGCGGCGGAGCGGACACGTTCGTCGGTGGGGAAAATTGTCCGGCGACGGAGTGGGGCAATTTCTAGGGTTTGGACCCGAATTTTGGATGGGGAGGACATATTTATAGGTAGGAGGAGCTACGAGAGTCCAAATGAGGCACGGTTTTCGCCCACACGATCGTGATCGAACGACCGAGAGCATGGAGGGGCTTTG
Organism: Aegilops speltoides; assembly: GCA_021437245.1. NCBI lineage: Eukaryota > Viridiplantae > Streptophyta > Magnoliopsida > Poales > Poaceae > Aegilops > Aegilops speltoides. The sequence continues at coordinate 195,700,865 of CM038144.1, read as the reverse complement.
GATGGGCTCATGGGCTGTGGTGAAGAGGGGATGGGCTGCAGAGAGAAGGGGGCTTCGGGCTACGTGGTTAACCGTTGGGGAATCAAACGACCTCCAAATGGAACGAAATTTGACGGGCGCTCTACCGGTGATATACCAAGGCCACTCGGCAAACCTCGGTCCATTCCGAGAACATTTTTATCCCACTCACAAAACAAGGTCTGAGAGGGGGCGACAGGGCACAACGAGTGTCGGATCGCGAAACGGACAACGGGGAAAAAGAACAGATGCAAGTTTAGAAAAACATGCAAATGAAATGTAGATGATGACATGGGGAAATGCAACACGCAAGCAATGACATGGCAACAACGACGAATAGCTGGAGGACACCTGGCGCATCAGATCTGGGGCGTTACATAAACCTAACCATAGCATGAAACATATGGATCCAAATCAGCCCCTTACGAAGCAACACATAAACTAGGGTTTAAGCTTCTGTCACTCTAGCAACCTGTAACGCCCCGGATTCGATGCGCCAGGTGTCTGCCAGTTATTCGCCGTCTTTGCCATGTCATGTGCTTGTGTGTTGCACTTTGCCATGTCATCATCTGCATTTCATATCATGTCATCATGTGCATTGCATTCGCATACGTGTTCGTCTCATGCATCCGAGCCTTTTCCCCATTGTCCGTTTTGCAATCCGGCACTCCTATGTCCTCCGGCGTCCCCTTCTTCTCTCCTGTTGTGAGCGGGTGTTAAAATTTCTCGGAATGGCCCGAGGTTTGCCAAGCGGCCTTGGTATAGCACCGGTAGACCGCCTGTCAAGTTTCGTGCCATTTGGAGGTCGTTTGATACTCCAACGGTTAGCCGGGTAACCGCAGAAGCCCTCTTTGAGTTGCAGCCCAACACCCCTTCCAAAGTGGCCCAAAACCCATCTAACTCCCCTCCATGCTCTCGGTCGTTCGATCACGATCGCGTGACCGAAAACCGCTCCTCATTTGGACTCTCCTAGCTCCCTGTACCTATAAAACTAGCCCCTCCCCCGAAATCCCCGGTCTAACCCTAGCTTCTTCCTCCTCCCGCCGACGGACACGTCCGCCCGCCGACGGACATGTCAGCCACCGCCCCCTTGCCCAACCAAGAGCTGCCACATGTCGCTCGGCGGCGCCTGCCCGCTGCCGTCTGCTGGGCCGTGGAGGCCCACCGCCCGTCCGCCGCCGTCGCTGGGCCAGCAGCCCCCGCGCGCCATTGCCGCCCGTCGCCGCCGCCCGCCGCCGCCGGCGACCTCCGCCGCTTCGGCGCGCCTTGCCGGCCTCGGCTCGCCGCCACCACCGCTGCCTGCCCGCGCCCGCCGCCCGCCGCGGAGCCCAGCCCGCCACGCCCCTCCTCCCTGCGCCGCCCGGCCTCCCACACCTTGGCGCTGCCCAGCCATGCTGCTGCCGCCCGCCTCCGCCGCGTCTCCGGCCGCACCGCCAGCTCCTCCGCCGCCGGCCTCGCCTCGGCGGATCCGGGCAGGCCGCCGGATCCGCCGCCCCGTCCTCCGCGACCCTCCCCGTCGTCCTCGGGCCAAGAGACTGTCCTCGGCGAGCTCTCCGTCCGACCTCGAAATCCGTGCGCGGTCAACCCTAGCCCCGAGGTTGATTTTTTCTTCTAAGTCCCCGTTTCTCTGACATAAACATGCCATGTTCATCGCATCACATCTCCGCATCCGTAGCTCCGTTTTGTTCGTGTAATATGTCAAATTGTTTGTCTCGACGAGAAGATCATTTCATTCCATTGCATCATTTTCATTTGAGCTCATCTTGATCCCCGAAATGCTGTTGGAAGAGTGCATGTTGATGTTAATCTGCTAAAACTGTTATAACTTGCTCATTTATCATTTTTGCCATGAGTGATGTGTGCATCCTATGAGGTTGATGTCTTCATTATGTTGATCTATGCCATGCCATCTTTCCAGGGGTGCCAACCATGTATTTTTGTGAGTTCTGTGCTGAGTGCATCAAGCTTGTTAAGTAGGGTAGTTGCTGTTGCCGTTTTCCTGACAGATTCTGTTATAATTTGTTGCTATGTTAACATGCTTCTACTAATCATTCTATGCATAATCTGGAGATGCTCTATAAACATGTTTTGATCTACATGTCATGCTCTATCCATTCATGCCCTTGGTTGAAATTATAGCCTGCTGGAACATGTTGTAATCTTGCTCTAAAGTTGCTTGAAAATGTTGCTGTCAGCCTGTTTACATTAAGTTCACTTGTTCCCATGTGTTTTCCTAGTGATCCATGAACCCTATGAACTTGCTCTTGCCATGCTTAGCTTCACAAACATGCCTTCTTAATGTTGGTTGCCTTGCCATGCCATGTATTGCTCTGTGGTGAGTGGTTCAAGCTCACGAACATGCCTACTTATTGTTGTTTCTGCCATGTATGAATCTGTAATATAACTCGCCATGTTTACATGGGTGCCATCATATTTTCTATGCCTTTTTGGCTCATGGTCAGTAAGGGTCTTTTGATCTATGCAATTAGTATATTAATGCCATGCCTTTGTTTGTCATGATAAGTTCCTGTAACATGTTGTTTGATAGCTCCAAACATTGCAACCTGATGTTATTTCTGCTAAAGTCTGAAACTGTTATTATTTGCAATATCTCCATGTCTTTTTGAGCATGTTCTAGTGATTTCTGGAGATAGCTCAGTGTTCATGTTTTGTATGCTTTACGTGTACTTCATGCCCATGCCTTTTGTTATTATGTTGGGGTGCTGTTGCTTTTTGTTTTGATGCTTGTAAGATGCCTAGTTGCTGTTTTGGACAGATTGTTGCTATGACTTGTATAGTGTGCAGGTGTTGAAGCGTTGCTCCGTTTTGAGTGCGCTCTATATGAAACTTGCTTGTTTTTGCATGTAGTTCCATATTACCATGTTGCATCCTTGTTTTGAGGTGTTTGCTTGATGTTTGGGTGCATTTTGCATCAATGCCATGCTTAACTTGTTTTGCTCATATCTTCTAGGTCGTAGCTCCAAATCTAATGAACTTGATATGTAACTTGACTAGAATTTCGTGTAGATCATCTTGGTGCATCTTAACTTGCTGTTTAACAACTTGAACATATGGTTTATTCAGTTCTGGACCAATTTCGAAATATGCATATGAGGACTTACCGGAATTGTTATATGTTGTTTCCGGCCTCATTTAACTTGCCTTGATGTGTTGTTCTTGATTGCATCATCTCTTGCCATGAGTAGCCTCATCTAGTTTTCTCATGCATCATGCTTGTTGTGCATCATGTCTTGTCTATGTGTGGTGTGTTTACCTATGTTGTGTGTTTCTTGTTAGTTCCTGTTTCGTTGCGATCGTGAGGATTCGTTCGTCTACGATTGGTTTGGCTTCATCCGTTCGTCTTCTTCATGGACTCGTTCTTCTTCCTTGCGGGATTTCAGGCAAGATGACCGCTACCCTAGATCTCACTACTATCATTGCTATGCTAGTTCCTTCGTTCTATCGCTATGCTGCGCTACCTATTACCTGTTTATCAAGCCATCCCAAATTGCCATGAACCTCTAACCTTTCACACCATTCCTAGCAAACCACTGTTTGGCTATGTTACAGCTTTTGCTCAGCCCCTCTTATAGCATTGCTAGTTGCAGGTGAAGTTGAAGATTTCTCCATGGTGGACAGGGTTATGTTGGGATATCACAATATCTCTTATATTATTAATGCATCTATATATTTGGTAAAGGGCGGAAGGCTCGGCCTTATGCCTGGTGTTTTGTTCCACTCTTGCCGCCCTAGTTTCCGTCATACCGTGTTATGTTCCCGGATTTTGCGTTCCTAACGCTGTCGGGTGATTTATGGGACCCCTCGACGGTTCGCTTTGAATAAAACTTGTCCAAAAGGCCCAACATTGACTTTTACCATTTGCCTCACCACCACCTATTTTTCCCTTGGGAGTCGCTCTCTCGGGTCATCTTTATTTTAGCCCCGGGCCAATGCTTGTCTAAGTGTTGGTCCAAACCAGAGCCACTTATGGTGCCGCCCTAGGCAACTTGGGGTATCGTCGGTTGCGTCGTAGTGTTCATCCGGTGTTGCCCTGAGAACCAGATATGTGCAGCTCCTATCGGGATTGTCGGCGCATCGGGCGGCTTTGCTGGTCTTGTTTCACCATTGTCGAAATGTCTTGTAAACTGGGATTCCAAGACTGATCGGGTCTTCCTGGGAGAAGGTCTATTCCTTCGTTGATCGCGAGAGCTTGTCATGGGATAAGTTGGGACACCCCTGCAGGGTTTAAACTTTCGAGAGCCGTGCCCGCGGTTATGTGGCAGATGGGAATTTGTTAATGTCCGGTTGTAGACAACTTGACACCAGATCTGAATTAAAACGCATCAACCGTGTGTGTAGCCGTGATGGTCTCTTCTCGGCGGAGTCCGGGAAGTGAACACGGTTTCTGGGTTATGTTTGACGTAAGTAGGTGTTCAGGATCACCTCTTGATCATTGCTAGTTGACGACCGTTCCTTTGTTTCTCTTCTCGCTCTCACTTGCGTATGTTAGCCACCATATATGCTTAGTCGCTGCTGCAACCTCACCACTTTACCCCTTCCTTTCCCATTAAGCTTTGCTAATCTTGATACCCATGTTAATGGGATTGCTGAGTCCTCGTGGCTCACAAGATACTTCCAAAACTAGTTTGCAGGTGCCTATGTTACCGAGCAGGTGATGCAACCAAGCTCAAGGAGGAGCTTGATGAAGATCTTGCCCTTTGTGTTGTTTCGTTCTAGTTGATCAGTAGTGGAGCCCAGTTGGGGTCGATCGGGGACCTTTGTCGCATTTGGGGTTCTTCTTTTATTTTGGTTCCGTAGTCGGACCTTGATTGTATCTGGTTAATGTAATGCTTTATTCGTGTATTGTGTGAAGTGGCGATTGTAAGCCAACTATGTATCTCTTTCCCTTATGTATTACATGGGTTGTGTGAAGATTATCTCACTTGCGACATTGCTTTCAATGCGGTTATGCCTCTAAGTCGTGCTTCGACACGTGGGAGATATAGCCGCATCGAGGGCGTTACAAGTTGGTAATCAGAGCCATCCCCGACCTTAGGAGCCCCACTACTTGATCGTTTTTAACAGCCGAGTTGTGTCTAGAAAAATGTTTGAGTCATTTAGGATTATATATATCGGAGAGTTAGGAATTCTTTTTACTCCTCAGTCCCTTCGTCGCTCTGGTGAGGTCTCCTGACGTAGAGTTTTGACTCTTCTCTTCTCAAATTTCACTAATTTTTTTTAGGATCACGCGGGTATCTTCGAATCGTTCCGATGGTTTTATGATGAGAACATTGTCTTGGTGCCTCCTATCGGGGTTTAGTGGAAGTGTCCCGGGAGTTGAGCTCGAGGTGTTGTCGTCATAATTTTATCGTTGCAGTTCGGAATACGAGTTTAGTACGCCAACATCGAAAATCTCTTTTATGCGCTTGTTGGTGAGATAACCCGATAACCCGATCTTGAGGTGAGTACGGGAGTATTGCCATGACTCGTATAACGGATGCTTTTCGAAGGTTGAGGTACACGATTTCCGAAGGTTTCTTGGTTATGTGTTGACAGATGGATACAAGCTGGATGTAGGTATTGTTAGTTTGGGTGAGATATATTGCTTCCCCTGTATCCCCAACACCAGATTGCATAACCAGAAAGTTTCGGGAGTTTTATAGGTGGGAATTCAAGTAGCTCCTAGAATATCTTTCCGACAGATGCATGATATGGGATTGGGTAAATCTCTATCATATGTATTTGTTCCGGCTTATTCTGCAAGCCAAATCCTTTGTTTTGTTTTATTTGTGGTATTCGAGTTGCTTCGAAGTCAAATGTTGAATCCATACCTTTCCTAAACGGTGTTCTCATATTGCTATGTGAATACTAATCCTTTTGATCATTGATTTTGTCATGTCAACTCCTTTCCAACCGGTGTGCTTCTTTTCAAGTGGATCCGATCATTTCAATATTTGCGAGATCAATTGTAAGTTTTTCTCAACGGTGTTTGTTTCATCCGTCCCAAGTTGCCTTTGTTTTTTCCCGCCCACCCACCCTTTTTCCTCAAGGACTAAGATTTCTTTACCAAGTATCCTTTTATTTTTGTGAAGTCTCTTCATTCTTTTCAATCAATGTTCTGATCCTGTGATCCCTCGTGAAGATGCTCACGAGCTTCAAGTTCATCATCCTTCATTGTTGTTTCTCCTCCGGTGGATCCTATTCAAGCTTTCGATATTCATCATATTCCTTTCCTCATTTCTAATGCTTTCTCATGCCGATGCACCTCATTATCATTCTTCTTCTCGCTATTTGTTATTCCGGAGTGCTCAAGATATCTCGAAGATTCGTGTCTCCACTCTGCATTCGTTCAAGCTCTTTCGAGATTGGTATCTCATTCAAGTCATTTAATTCAACCGGTGCAACATCTCTTTTAAATCTTTTCAACGGTATTTTCTTTTGAGTGGGCCCTAACCCACAGGTCTTTTCCCAGGATCTTACCTGACTCTTCTAATTATTCCGGAGCTATCCCAAATTCTTTTCCAAGTTTGATGTAAGAATGAATTTTCATCAGTCACATGCCTTCTCCAAGATCTTTCAAATTATTTTTCATTGTTGGCTCAACAACCCTGTTTTTTTTCATTCTCCCGGAGTATCTCATACAATTCATGGTGGTTCTCATCTTCATTCTCAACATGTGAAGACCAAAGAAGGATTTCTCTTAAATATTGTCCGTTCTCTTGAAGATTCATGGTTCTAGCTTCATGCTATCCTCATAATTGCTTTCAATTGAGACAACTCTTTTCTTACCATCCGGAGCATTTCGTGAGTTCTTTCCATTTTATTCCTATGAAGGCCATCCTTTTTCGGGTTTATTCATTCTCAGCTTTTAGCTCTCCTTCTCCATATTCTACCTGTGCATCATTCAAGTATTCTCTAATAAACTCATGATCTCTTCGTCCACTTGTATCTAAATCCCCTCAAGTATCTTCATTCGTTTTCCAATTCTTCCCGGTGAATTGTGCCTTTGCTATGTTCATTTTCAATTCTTACGGTGGTTCGTTCAAGATTTCACTTCCTTCGTTATCATATCAATTCATTCGTTGTTTCGAAATCCCACCGGTGGTTCCATCAATACCTTCTCAAGTTTACGCTATATCTCTCTTAATCCTTTTTTTCAATGGGAATAAGTAGTATGCCAAATCCATTGCTTGTCATCAATCTAATTTGATGAAGGATAAGCATACAATAAATCTTATTCTTATTTCCTCGAGGTGATTCAATTCTTTTCTTCCGAAGATTGTTCATGATGAAGTAATTCTCGGTTCTAGTGTTCATCTTTTCTTTCCGGAGTTCCAAGTTTTCTTGGATGTCTCATCATGAAGCTCCATCTATATCATTGCAAGGCTTCAATCTTGTTTGCTTCAACCTTCAATTATTTTATGTTATCATTTCCTATCCGGAGTTCTTCATGGAGGCAACATGGTGATTCGTCAAGGATTCTTTTCATTCTTCAATTGTTCTTCAAGATTTTCTCTTGAAGTTATGATCCCCCAAGCTATACTCTAAAATAAACATGGTGTCCAACACCTATTTTGTTTTGAGGAGCTCAAGTATTCTTCATCTTGCATTCCAAAGTGCAATTCTTTCTACCTTATCTTTTGAGGTGGTGTTATGTCACTCTTGACAATTTCCTTCATGTTTCATGATTCATATTGTTGTCAAAAGTGAGGTATTTTAAATCCATCAATCTCTTCTTTGGAGTTATCTTGGTATGGATTTCACCTAAAGCCTTTCCTAAGGAATGTTGCTATTTGTGGTGTTTATCTATGATCCAAGTTGTCTCTCTATCACCTCGGTGGAAGAAGCTTTCATCTCTTTGGTGCTCTCAATCAAATCAATGGTTTGCATTAGTGGCCGGTTGTCACCTCATAGTCTCGAGATGTTTTCCATAATCCCACAACAAGCTTGTGCTTCTCGTTGTTGATTTTCCAACATCTCCGTTCGATTCTTCTTTGCATGGATGATTTCCAAGCTCATTTGTGGCAGAAGTTGGCATTTTCTCCTACATTCTGTTATTCCTATGATCTATCTTCTATTCTTTCTTCCGGAGGCATTGTGATGTTGCTCTTTTCACTCATCATCTCGAATTGTGAGCATCGTGTTCTTTTCATTCTTATCCATTTAACTGGAGTGTTGTGTCATCTCTTCAAGTGCTTTTCATCTTATCAAGTTTTCCTTCTTCTTTCAGTCGGAGTGCTGCCCAAGTTATATCAATCTTACCCTTTCTCTATCTAATTTTAACCGGAGTGGTTTCAATATCTATCTTATCACTAAACCTCTTGGTTCTCGTTGTATCCCTTGCTCGTCTTTTCTAATGGAGTGTTTTCAACTTTGCTCATCTTTGTTGTTTTCTTCATTTCATTTTGCTCAACCTCTCAAGGTTCATGGTTTTCACTCGTTCGTCAAAGAAGCAACTTAGTTTACCTCTCCTCTCCCTCTTCCTTTTCCCTCCGGTGCCATCCTAGATCTCGGGACGAGATCCTCTCGTAGTGGTGGAGTGTTGTAACGCCCCGGATTCGATGCGCCAGGTGTCTGCCAGTTATTCGCCGTCTTTCCCATGTCATGTGCTTGTGTGTTGCACTTTTCCATGTCATCATCTGCATTTCATATCATGTCATCATATGCATTGCATTCGCATACGTGTTCGTCTCATGCATCCGAGCCTTTTCCCCGTTGTCCGTTTTGCAATCCAGCACTCCTATGTCCTCCGGCGTCCCCTTCTTCTCTCCTGTTGTGAGCGGCTGTTAAACTTTCTCGGAATGGCCCGAGGTTTGCCAAGCAGCCTTGGTATAGCACCGGTAGACCGCCTGTCAAGTTTTGTGCCATTTGGAAGTCGTTTGATACTCCAACGGTTAGCCGGATAACCGCAGAAGCCCTCTTTGAGTTGCAGCCCAACACCCCTTCCAAAGTGGCCCAAAACCCATCTAACTCCCCTCCATGCTCTCGGTCGTTCGATCACGATCGCGTGGCCGAAAACCGCTCCTCATTTGGACTCTCCTAGCTCCATGTACCTATAAAACTAGCCCCTCCCCCGAAATCCTGGGTCTAACCCTAGCTTCTTCCTCCTCCCGCCGACGGACACGTCCGCCCACCGACGGACATGTCCGCCACCGCCCCCTTGCCCAACCAGGAGCTGCCACGTGTCGCTCGGCGCCCTCCGCCGCCGCCCGCCCTCTGGGCCCCGCAGGAGGCTCCGCCGCCGTCTGCCGCCCGCCGCCGCCACGCCGCCGCGCCGCCTCCGGCCGCCGCCCTTCTGCCGCGCGCCTCGCCGGGCCTCGGCTTGCCGCCACCGCCGCCCCATGAGGAGCCGCCGCCCGCCGAGGCGAGCCCAGCACGCCGCCCTGCCCCCCCTTGCCGCCCGGCCTCCACGCCGCGGCGCTGCTGCCGCCGCCCGCCCGCCGCCTCCGCGCGTCTCCGGCCGCACCGCCCAGCTCCTCGGCCGCCCGGCCTCGCCTCGGCCGATCCGGGCAGCGCCGCCGGATTCGCCGCCCCGGTCCTCCGGCGACCCTCCCCCGTCGTCCTCCGGCGCTGCACCGTCCTCCGGCGAGAGCTCCGGCCGACCTCGAAATCCATGCGCGGTCAACCCTAGCCCCGAGGTTGATTTTTTCTTCTAAGTCCCCGTTTCTGTGACATAAACATGCCATGTTCATCGCATCACATCTCTGCATCCGTAGCTCCGTTTTGCGTGTGTAATATGTCAAATTGTTCGTCTCGACGAGTAGATCATTTCATTCCATTGCATCATTTTCATTTGAGCTCATCTTGATGCCCGAAATGCTGTTGGAAGAGTGCATGTTGATGTTAATCTGCTAAAACTGTTATAACTTGCTCATTTATCATTTTTGCCATGATTGATGTGTGCATCCTATGAGGGTGATGTCTTCATGAATGTTGATCTATGCCATGCCATCTTTCCAGGGGTGCCAACCATGTATTTTTGTGAGTTGTGTGCTGAGTGCATCAAGCTTGTTAAGTAGGGTAGTTGATGTTGTTGTTTTCCTGACAGATTCTGTTATAATTTGTTGCTATGTTAACATGCTTCTACTAATCATTCTATGCATATTCTGGAGATGCTCTATAAACATGTTTTGATCTACATGTCATGCTCTATCCATTCATGCCCTTGGTTGAAATTATAGCCTGCTGGAACATGTTGTAATCTTACTCTAAAGTTGCTTGAAAATGTTGCTGTCAGCCTGTTTACATTAAGTTCACTTGTTCCCATGTGTTTTCCTAGTGATCCATGAACCCTATGAACTTGCTCTTGCCATGCTTAGCTTCACAAACATGCCTTCTTACTGTTGGTTGCCTTGCCATGCCATGTATTGCTCTGTGGTGAGTGGTTCAAGCTCACGAACATGCCTACTTATTGTTGTTTCTGCCATGTATGAATTTGTAATATAACTCGCCATGTTTACATGGGTGCCATCATATTTTCTATGCCTTTTTGGCTCATGGTCAGTAAGGGTCTTTTGATCTATGCAATTAGTAGATTCATTCCATGCCTTTGTTTGTCATGATAAGTTCCTGTAACATGTTGTTTGATAGCTCCAAACATTGCAACCTGATGTTATATCTGCTAAAGTCTGAAACTGTTATTATTTGCAATATCTCCATGTCTTTTTGAGCATGTTCTAGTGATTTCTGGAGATAGCTCAGTGTTCATGTTTTGTTATGCTTTACGTGTACTTCATGCCCATGCCTTTTGTTATTATGTTGGGGTGCTGTAGCTTTTTGTTTTGATGCTTGTAAGATGCCTAGTTGCTGTTTTGGACAGATTGTTGCTATGACTTGTATAGTGTGCATGTGTTGAACCGTTGCTCCGTTTTGAGTGCGCTCTATATGAAACTTGCTTGTTTTTGCATGTAGTTTCATATTACCATGTTGCATCCTTGTTTTGAGGTGTTTGCTTGATGTTTGGGTGCATTTTGCATCAATGCCATGCTTAACTTGTTTTGCTCATATCTTCTAGGCCGTAGCTCCAAATCTAATGAACTTCATATGTAACTTGACTAGAATTTCGTGTAGATCATCTTGGTGCATCTTAAATTGCTGTTTAACAACTTGAAAATATGGTTTATTCAGTTCTGGACCAATTTCGAAATATGCATATGAGGACTTACCGGAATTGTTATATGTTGTTTCCGGCCTCATTTAACTTGCCTTGATGTGTTGTTCTTGATTGCATCATCTCTTGCCATGAGTAGCCTCATCTAGTTTTCTCATGCATCATGCTTGTTGTGCATCATGTCTTGTCTATGTGTGGTGTGTTTACCTATGTTGTGTGCTTCTTCTTGTTAGTTCCTGTTTCGTTGCGATCGTGAGGATTCGTTCGTCTACGATTGGTTTGGCTTCATCCGTTCGTCTTCTTCATGGACTCGTTCTTCTTCCTTGCGGGATTTCAGGCAAGATGACCGCTACCCTGGATCTCACTACTATCATTGCTATGCTAGTTGCTTCGTTATATCGCTATGCTGCGCTACCTATTACCTGTTTATCAAGCCATCCCAAATTGCCATGAACCTCTAACCTTTGACACCATTCCTAGCAAACCACAGTTTGGCTATGTTACCGCTTTTGCTCAGCCCCTCTTATAGCGTTGCTAGTTGCAGGTGAAGTTGAAGATTTCTCCATGGTGGACAGGGTTATGTTGGGATATCACAATATCTCTTATATTATTAATGCATCTATATATTTGGTAAAGGGTGGAAGGCTCGGCCTTATGCCTGGTGTTTTGTTCCACTCTTGCCGCCCTATTTTCCGTCATACCGGTGTTATGTTCCCGGATTTTGTGTTCTAACGCGGTCGGGTGATTTATGGGACCCCTCTGACAGTTCGCTTTGAATAAAACTTGTCCAGCAAGGCCCAACATTGACTTTTACCATTTGCCTCACCACCACCTATTTTTCCCTTGGGAGTCGCTCTCTCGAGGGTCATCTTTATTTTAGCACCCTCGGGCCAATGCTTGTCTAAGTGTTGGTCCAAACCAGAGCCACTTGCGGTGCCACCCCTAGGCAACTTGGGGTATCGTCGTTTGCCGTACGTAGTGTTCATCCGGTGTTGCCCTGAGAACGAGATATGTGCAGCTCCTATCGGGATTGTCGGCGCATCGGGCGGCTTTGCTGGTCTTGTTTTACCATTGTCGAAATGTCTTGTAAACCGGGATTCCGAGACTGATCTGGTCTTCCTGGGAGAAGGTCTATTCCTTCGTTGATCGCGAGAGCTTGTCATGGGCTAAGTTGGGACACCCCTGCAGGGTTTAAACTTTCGAGAGCCGTGCCCGCGGTTATGTGGCAGATGGGAATTTGTTAATGTCCGGTTGTAGACAACTTGACACCAGATCCGAATTAAAACGCATCAACCGTGTGTGTAGCCGTGATGGTCTCTTCTCGGCGGAGTCCGGGAAGTGAACACGGTTTCTGGGTTATGTTTGACGTAAGTAGGTGTTCAGGATCACCTCTTGATCATTGCTAGTTGACGACCGTTCCTTTGTTTCTCTTCTCGCTCTCACTTGCGTATGTTAGCCACCATATATGCTTAGTCGCTGCTGCAACCTCACCACTTTACCCCTTCCTTTCCCATTAAGCTTTGCTAGTCTTGATACCCATGGTAATGGGATTGCTGAGTCCTCGTGGCTCACAAGATACTTCAAAACCAGTTTGCGGTGCCTATGTTACCGAAAGGTGGCGCAACCAAGCTCAAGGAGGAGCTTGATGAAGATCTTGCCCTTTGTGTTGTTTCGTTCTAGTTGATCAGTAGTGGAGCCCAGTTGGGGTCGATCGGGGACCTTTGTCGCATTTGGGGTTCTTCTTTTATTTTGGTTCTGTAGTCGGACCTTGATTGTATCTGGTTAATGTAATGCTTTATTCATGTATTGTGTGAAGTGGCGATTGTAAGCCAACTATGTATCTCTTTCCCTTATGTATTACATGGGTTGTGTGAAGATTACCTCACTTGCGACATTGCTTTCAATGCGGTTATGCCTCTAAGTCGTGCTTTGACACGTGGGAGATATAGCCGCATCGAGGGCGTTACACAACCCATCATCTACTTATTACTTTCCAATGCCTTCCCCAAAGCCAAAATCATGGTGAAGTGTCATGTAGTCGACGTTCACATAACACCACTTGAGGAGAGACAACATACATCTCATCAAAATATCGAACGAATACCAAATTCACATGATTACTTATAACAAGACTTCTCCCATGTCCTCAGGAACAAACGTAACTACTTGCAAAGCATATTCATGTTCAGAATCAGAGGAGTATTAATTATTATCAAGGATCTGAATATATAATCTTCCACCGAATAAACCAACTAGCGTCAATTACAAGGAGTAATCAACACTACTAGCAACCCATAGGTACCAATCTGGGGTTTTGAGACAAAGATCGGATACAAGAGATGAACTAGGTTTGAGAGGAGATGGTGCTAGTGAAGATGTTGATGGAAATTGCCCCCTCTCGATGAGAGGATCGATGGTGATGACGATGGCGGTGATTTCCCCCTCCCGGAGGGATGTTTCCCTGGTAGAACAGCTCTGCCAGAGCCGTAGATTAGTCCTGCCTAGGTTCCGCCATGAGACGGCGGCGCTTCGTCCTGAAAGCTTCTCTCTATTTTTTCAGGGCAAAAGACATCATATAGCATAAGATGGGCGTCGGGGGCCTGCCAGGGGGCGCACAAGATAGGGGGCATGCCCAGGGGGGTAGGGCGTGCCCTCCACACTTGTGGCTGGCTGGTGGCCCCCTCTGGTGCTTTCTTCGCCCAATATTTTTTAATTTATTCCAAAACTGATCTCCGTGAAGTTTCAGGACTTTTGGAGATGTGCAGAATAGGTCTCTGATATTTGCTCCTTTTCCAGTCCAAAATTCCAGCTGCCGGCATTCTTCCTCTTCATGTAAACCTTATAAAATAAGAGAAAAAAGGCATAAGTATTGTGATATAATGTGTAATAACATCCCATAATGCAATAAATATCAATATAAAAGCATGATGCAAAATGGACGTATCAACTCCATCAAGCTTAGACCTCACTTGTCCTCAAGCGAAAGCCGAAATCAAAAAATATGTCCACATGTTTAGAGATAGAGGTGTCGATAAAATAAAATATGAACATGAGGGCATCATGATTATCTTTAGAACAACAATATATATTGTCATATGATTTCTTATGCTAAAGTAACAATACTTCACCAGGTGAAGTATGAACCAGAAACTTCATTCAGAACTAACAACCTATGATCTCAGTCATTGAAGCAATAGAAATTTATCATAACATCGGAAAGAGTCAATATAAGAGCTTTTCAGAAAGTCCACATACTCAACTATCATTTAGTCTTTCACAATTTCTAACACTCACGCGATACTTATGGGTACAAATTTTCAATCGTACATAGAGAAAGATAGGGGCTTATAGTTCCGCCTCCCAACCTTTTACCTCAAGGGCAATGTCAACAATAATACTTTACAAAAACCTACATCCAAGTGGATATATATCCGGATCTCTCCAACACATAGCGTCTATCTTTTATTTTTACCTTCTACCCTCAAACAAGAGTCATGGTGATCTTCACCTTTCCTTTTTACACTTTATCCTTTGGCAAAACTGGGTTTAGGGATGTTTGGAAGCACAAGTAGTATCTCTACTTGGTGCAAAGAATTTAGCTAGCATGAGAGGGAAAGGCAAGCTCAATATGTTGGATGATCCATGACAATATAACTTCTGTTCGGATATAAGAAAACATAACCCATTACGTTGTCTTCCTTGTCCAACATCAACTTTTTAGCATGTCATATTTTAATGAGTGCTCACAATCATGAAAGACGTCCAAGATAATATATTTATATGTAACACCTCTCTTTCTTTATTACTTCCTATTGATTGCAACCATGACCAAAACTATGTTTGTCAACTCTCAGCAACTTTTATTCATCATACTCTTTATATGTGAAATCATTACTCTCCATAAGATCAACATATGATCTTTTTATTTATTTTTATTCTTTCTTTAATTCCCTCAAGATCATAGCACAAAGGCAAAGCCCTCAACTCAAAACTACTCTTTATTATATATAACTCACGAACTTGATTACATAGACAGAGTTCAAAACAAAACTTAAGGCTAGATCATACTAAAACTTTATTCTACTAGATCAAGATATAACCAAAAGGATCGAACTATGAAAAATGGTTGAAAGTAAAAGTGTGATGGTGATACGATATTGGGGCAACTCCCCCAAGCTTGGCAGCTGCGAAGGGGAGTGGCCATACCCATGTATTTATTTCTCTTTCTTCGGAGGTGGTGATGATGGAGTTTTTGATGTAGAAGGCTTCTTTCTTAGCTTGTGCTTGAGGATAGAATTTTTCTCCCTTAAGTCATTCATCTGCTGCTCAAGACTTAGTATCTTTTTACATAGTTCCTATTTGTTTTCCTGCAAGAGACAAAAAGGGATAAACTTGATCTTAGGTTTCTTTGCTTTATCAGGGATACTTGACTTATTGAACTCCACGTGCATGTCCCCAGGTTGAGGTACTAGGACTTCATCTTCATCTGAGCCTGTCTCCTCCTTTCCCTTAGGATCATAGTCTTCCTCTTCCTCCGTGGTCCAACCATAATGCTCCAAGTCCCCGTAGACTTTGGGGTTTGCAAAGTAATCAACCACATAGCTTTCTCCCTCCGAATCCTGGGATGACATATTTCTCTAAATCTATCGCAAAAACAACTCAAAACAAAAACAGAGAATTTTGTCATGGTACAGTGGTCAACTTCGGTAGATTATAATATATTTTTTTACCGACCAAAAGAAGTATCATGCAAGAAACCGGAGTCCAGAGGGCACACGTGGTGGACACAAGGTAGGGGGCGCGCCTAGGGGGTAGGGTGTGCCCTCCACCCTTGTGGTTGCCTCATGTCTCTTTCGGACTACTTTTAATTTTCCTAATTTTTTAAATATTCCAAAATGGAGCAAAATTGCTATTAGAACAGTTTCAGTGTCGGTTTACTTACCGCACCACATACTTATTACTTTTCGGAGTTTGAAATGTTCTGGAAAGTGTTCCTTATGTACTCCTCCGGTGTTACGGTGCCAGTTATATTGGTTTCAAAATGTATGGGATTACCTGAGATATAATGTTTGATTCTTTATCCGATTACCACCTTCAGATTTGTGCCTTTGACATTGTTGGTTTTGATGCCACCGGAACGATAGACCTCCTCGATAATGTAAGGACCTTCCCATTGAGTGAGAATTTTTCCTGCAAAAAAATATCTTAAATGAGAGTTGTATAGCAAAACATGATCACCTACATTAAACTCATGCTTTTGTATCCTCTTGTCATGCCATCTTTTAACTTTTTCTTTAAACAACTTGGCATTCTCATAGGCTTGGGTTCTCCATTCACCAAGCGAGCTAATGTCAAATAACCTCTTCTCACCGACGAGCTTGAAATCATAGTTGAGCTCTTTAATAGCCGAATATGCCTTATGTTCTAGTTCAAGAGGTAAGTGACAAGCCTTTCCATAAACCATTTTATACGGAGACATACCCATAGGATTTTTATAAGTAGTTCCATAAGCCCATAATGCATCATCAAGTTTCTTGGACACTTTCTTTCTAGATCTATTAACAGTCTTTTGCAAAATCAATTTAATCTCTCTATTACGCAATTCTACTTGACCACTAGACTGAGGATGACATGGAGATGCAATTCTATGGTTAACATCGTACTTAGCAAGCATTTTACAAAAGCACCATGAATAAAATGTGAACCACCATGTCGGTGTACAAAAGTAGGGACTCTCCTTTTGACCCCTTTACTTGTGCACGGCCAGTCGGAGCCACGCACCATGGCCGCACATGGCAGGGCAAAGGAGGGAAGCCGGAAGGAAGCCAAAGGCTCGAGACAAACAGGGCAACATCAAAGACCAAGGCCACAAAGTGCAGATGGGCGAAGCAGGCCTCCCCGGCAAGACCCTTGCCAGGGGCAACCTCAGCGGCCCCGGCAAGGCTCTTGCCGGGGCAACCTCAGCGGCCCCGGAAAGGCTCTTGCCGGGGTAGCTCGCCCACACCGGCAGAGCGAGCCTCCCTTGAACCCACGGCCTCCAATGTCAACAACCACGTTGGACCAGGGCTCGGGAGGCACCTCCATGGTGGCAGGCAGATCTTTGTGACGACATAGAATGCTCAAAATCAGATGAGGATTGGAAGGCAACACTCCCCGTAAAGATCCTTACCGAAGACACCCACAAGACCCCCGACAAGATCCTTGCCGGGGACGCCAGCGCGCCACGGCAAGACCCTTGCCGGGCCTCCCGACAAGACCCTTGTCGGGCCACCCGGCTAGACCCTTGCCAGAGGCGACAGCAGGGCCACTGCCAGGCCCGCACCAACCACATTCCCGTCGCCGTTCGCATGCAGCTGCCAGCCCAACCAGCTGGGCATGCACCTTTGTGGCAACATGCAGCTTCCAGGCCAACTCAGCACACACCTGCGCGGCGGCATGCAGATCTTCGTGGAGGCTCCACCACCGCACCACCTCAGATGTCTACCTGCCTACATGGCACCGCTTGCATCGCTGGACAGGGCGCGTGTCGAAGTGAAGAGGAGCGGTGACGGGCGGGACGGGCCTCGCTCCCGTCCCCGATAAGATGAAGGGACACCTAAGCCATGCATTAAATGCATCTTGTCCTGTAATACAAGCGATAAGCTCATAATACTGTAGGCTATTTCCACCTCCTGTGTGCCACTATGGCAGCCCCTTTCGCCTATATAAGGAGGCCCAAGTCATACATGGAAAGGATTCGGCTCTTTCGAACTACGCAGCATCCATAGCTAGTTCGAGAGCTCAAGAACACTCAATACATCCACCAAATAAGACTAGGGTTTTACGCATCCTTGCGGCCCAAACCTGGGTAAACGATCTTTGTGCCAATTGCTAATCCTGCTCTTTTCACAACCCCGCGCCCCGCAACCGTAGTAGGGATTCTTGCGATACCATAGGTGTCATTTCCCACCGACATCTTTGGCGCGCTAGGTAGGGGGCGCAATTGTGAGAATCTGGTCTAGCAGTTGACCTAGCTGTTCTTCATCCCATGGCTCCTAAGAAGAAGACAACCACGGCGATCGGTTCGTCCGGGACCGGATTTCTAGTACCGGTGCGGACCAGTAGCGGGCCAGTCATGGAGAGAACCCGTGGCGTGGCCCGCGAACATCCACATCACCCTGGCAGTCCAGGCCCGGCGAGCGGCGTCGTTCACGTTCCAGGAGACGAGCCACTAGTCGCGAGCTCCAGAGACGGAGTTGGGCCCCCCGCGGGCGTCGCATGGCCCTCTAGGGGTGCCGCCATCCTGCCAGACGGCGGCACGGCAGCCTCCAAGACGCCAACACCGGCGCCCATGGTGGACTCTTCTCTGGTTGTGCGTGACGAGCAGTGCCGCCCTGCTGGTGACCCTGGGCGCCGTCCTGGGAAGAGTCCCATGCGCCCTTCACATGATGAGGAAGGCCAGCATGCACGCCGAGGTGCTGACGGGGATGGCGAACGGCTGCGGGGCCGTGATGCGGCTCCTTCTAACACGGTTAAAAGTCGAGGCGCATCGCGGTTCACCCAACTTTCGCCGCCACCCACGCCAGCCAAAGCCCTAACACGCGCGTAGCTGCTCCTCGACTTTCCTCCCGCCGCGGAGAAGCTCGACGAATGGAGGGCCACCGTCGGGAGCCTCGTCGACATCGCCAACAACGATGAGTTGTAGCCGGCGGGACCCGTAGGCTGTCGCTCCGTCGGGCCACCGCATGCCAGCGGAGGCCGGGCTAGAGGCGATGCGGCTATGGTGCACTCCCCTCCTCCATCCCGACCACCGCGGGTGTCGGTCCGTCGCGACGACACTCGTGATGATATCTCCATAGCGTCGTCCGACCCGCAAACCCACCGCGACCAACGGCAGGTTCTTCGAGAGCGAGTTCATGAAGACGCTCGAACCACCATCGAGCGCCGCGTGACGCGCGCCACCAGTCGGACAGGCGGGCAGGGCCCACTATGGACCACCCAGCACCGGGAGGCTACGGTGGCCTACCTTACGAGGTAGGTTGTCCGGCCTTCACTCGTGAGCTGCAGCAGTTCCGGTGGCCCTCCCACCGCACGTTCAAGCCCGACGTTGGCGAAAAGTACAATGGCAAGACTCACCCGTCGAAGTTCCTCAGCATCTACACCATCGCGATGCAAGCTGCTGGGGCCCGTGAGGACAAGGTGCTTGCCAACTACTTTCCATTGGCACTCAAGCCCAATGTTATGTCGTGGTTGACGCACTTCCCGGTAGACTCCATTTCTTCTTGGGCGGATCTGTGTCATGAGTTTTTTGGTGCCTTTACCGGAGGCCACCAAGCTCATGGCTAGGCGAGTGATCTGCATATCAGCCCCCAGAAAGAAGGAGAAAACTTGCGCAAGTACATCCAAAGGTTCAGCCGAGTGTAGTACAACATCCTCAACGTTCATCCTGCCACCGTGATCAGTGCATTCCATCAGAATGTGTGCAATCGTAAGATGCGTGAAGAGCTGGTGATGAACAAGGTCAGAGATGTGGCCGAACTTTATGTTCTGGCCGATCGGTGCGCTTGCGCTGAAGCGGGAAGGAAGTACCCCGGCAAAGACGCCGGTGCGAAAACCGACTCGACGGATGATACCGCCACCCCGGCGATGAAGGGCCGGTGCCGTAATAGGAAGCGCAGGAGCAAGACCGTGCTTGACGTCGAGGGATCCGACGATACTGGTGCCACCAAGAAACCCAAGGCAAGTGACCCCGGCAAGGAGGTTGCCGGGTGTGCCGCTTGCCAGGCCTTGGCGGCTACCGATAAGCCAGGGGGCTCCGACAAGTAGTATTGCAAGATCCATCGCACCAAAGGCCACGATCTCCAGAACTCCCGGCAAGTAGATCTACTCGCTGAGAAGCAGAAAGCCGAATACGAACGGCAGGACAAGGAGAAAGGCCAGGAAGGTGTCGAAGGATCCTGCAAGAAACGTGTCGGCCAAGGGAGCCGCCGCGGCAAGGACAATCAGTAGGAGAGGCACGCCCGGGGCCGCGACAAGAAGCAGGAAGACGACGATCATGACGAGGACGATGAGTCCGGCGACCACGAGTTTCAGAAAGCCACAGAAGCCATGTACGTCGACGGTGGCGCCTCGCTGCATACATCCCACCGCCAGCTCAAGAAGTGGGCGCGTGAGATCACAGCGGTGGAGCCATCAGTCGATACACGGAAGCCGCTGAGGTGGTCCAGCACGCCTATCATCTTCGACACCGGGGACCACCCCGACCGCACTACTATGGTCGGGTGCTTGCTGTTGTTGGTCTCACCAACAATCCGCAACCGCAACGTAACAAAGATGCTGGTTGATGGCGGGGCCGGTCTGAAATTGATCTCGCCCTTTGTGATCAAGAGGCTGCAAATCCCTGATGGAGACCTCGAGGAGACAGGCACGTTCCAAGGGGTCAACCCGGGGAGGAGCCAGCCGAAAGGAAAGGTCACGCTGCCCGTGACGTTCGGAGGTGAGTTGAACCACAGGACGGAGAGGATTATCTTTGATGTAGCCGAGATCCCCTTGCCCTACAACGGGATCCTCGGCCGCCCGACACTAGCCAAGTTCATGGCGGCTTCACATTACACCTACAACATGCTGAAGAAGCCCAGGCCGATGAACATCATCACCGTCCCCTCCGACAAGAAAGATGCGTTGATTTGCGCCGACCAACTTTACCGGGAAGCAGTTGCAGCAGCTGCCGCCAAGGCACCTGCTCTTGCCGACGGAGCATCGGGAGGGAAGAAGACCGACGAGACCCCTCACACCTACTCCAGCAAGCGCACCTCTTCAGGGTGTTGCGCTCCCGTTGAGGATGTGCCAGAGAGCTCTGCCGGCAAGAGCAAGAAGTCCAGAGCTGCACCACCAGAGACAAAGAAGGTGCCCGTCAAGGAGGATGGCATGGGGGAGGTTTTACCATAAGCTCCACTGTCGGTGTCAAAACCGGCGGATCTCGAGTAGGGGGTCCCGAACTATGCGTCTAGGCGGATGGTAACAGGAGACAAGGGACACGATGTTTTTACCCAGGTTTGGGCCCTCTTGATGGAGGTAAAACCCTACTCCTGCTAGATTGATATTGATGATATGGGTAGTACAATAGTGGATCTACAACGAGATCAAGGAGGCTAAACCCTAGAAGCTAGCCTATGGTATGATTGTTGTAATGGTTGTTTGTCCTAAGGACTAAAACCCTCCGGTTTATATAGACACCGGAGAGGGCTAGGGTTACACAGAGTCAGTTACAATGGTAGGAGATTGACATATCCGCATTGCCAAGCTTGCCTTCCACGCCAAGGACCGGACACGGGACGAAGTCTTCAATCTTGTATCTTCATAGTCTCGGAGTCCGGAGAAGAAGGCCAAGAAGAAGGCCACGGGAACCCGAAGGAGTTCCCGGCGCCAGGTGATATCGGACTCGTCGTCCGATGGCTCCGAGGCGGACTCCTCCCGAGCGAGGAGGAGAGGCCTCTCTCTCCAAGAGGGGGGAGAGCAGAAGAGGAAGGCTTCCCCAACGAGGGAGGCCGAAGGGTCCAAGAAGGGAAGAACCCTTCCTCCGGACTGCTCCACCAACGCCGGCGACAGCGACGAGGAGTGGCCCTCAAGGGCCAAGCCCCTGGCAAGATCGTAAGTATCCAGATTCCTGAATGATTTATAATTTCTCTTTGTGCCACGTAGTGTTCTCCTAATGCCGCATACAACCTGTAGTCCGGCCGAGGACGATCTTCCCGCTTCCTCGAGCGGGTCCTTTCCTCCGTCGGATGTGGATTCCATTCCGACTGCCTCCACCCCTTGTGACGCTGATGACGCCGAGGTGGGATCCCAGGAGGGGACCCACCAGGAGGGGGAGGCTCCGGAGGTGCCACAGGGCAACCTCCCGGACTTTGCACCGGACTCCGCACCGGAACCCGCAGTGGTTCCGGAGTCCGGCAGGCGGACCCTTCGTAAGAATGGCAAGACCGTGACACCGGCGGCCTCCGTCCAACCGGAGGCGCCGGACAACTTGTTGGAGGCGCTCAACGGCGCTTCCATCAAGGAAGAACACCGCACTATCATGAGTGCGGTGATTCTGAAGGTTCAGCTCGCCAAGACCGGGCTGACCGACGCCTGCAGCAGCCTTCTAACAGGCTTTGAGGTAAGAAATCTAAGATATGTAATATAATACCGCATAGACAGTAGCCCCTGATGCTCGGTTCAGTGTTCGGAAAGAAAAGACGGACTGAGGATCTAAAAAGATATACACAGGAGTTCTAAAAATTATGTCAATATGGGATTGCAGGCTGTGCTGCTGACCTCTGCCGCACTGACTGCGGAGGTCGATGCGTTGAAGCAGAACCTCGAGCGGTCCGAGAATGAGCTCGGCCTTGCCAAGAAGCAGCTCGAGGACAAAGAAGGTGAGTAACACCGTATTAAATTTGTACCTTACAGAAAAGGATTTTTGTTTCAAGAGAAATAACAAGGATAACATGGGCACTGCAGGGGCCACGAACAAGGTGGCGACCCTGAAGGAGGCTGTGTCCACGGCCGAGCGTAATGCGGCCGCGGAACGAGCTGAGTGAGAGAAGCAGGAGGCGCGGGTGGCGGAGGTGCAGCAAGAGCTCCAGGCTCTCGTGGAAAAGCATGAGAGCTTGGAGCGCGACTCGAGGACTTGAGAGTTTGAGCTTGCCTCGGCTCTTGAGAGTGCCAAAGCCACTAAGGCCGAAGCCCATAAGGCCCTCTAGGAGATTGAGGCGGTGAAGAAAATAGTAACGGGTAAGGCATTTTTCATGCAAAGCAAGCATGTGAATGTGATTTACCTGTTACTTACCCGAATTTGGAGCACTCTAGGAGCGTTTGCAGATCTGCCTCGCAGCATGTCCGATGCTGCCGCATTCTACCGGGCCGAGGAGGGGAGCTCGACGGAGAAGGTCTTCTGGTCTCATTATGCTGAGGCCGGACATCCAGTGCCCCTTAGCGACCAGCTGAAGCAGCTGGTCGAGCTCCTAAGGTAGCCGAACAGGCCATGAAGGGCCTCATAGTTCGGCCAGGCCCGAGGAGGCCATGCAGGGAGATACTTCGCCTGGTGCGGCGGCTGGTCGATCGTGTCCTCGGTGGAAGTCATCAAGCGCTCCGCTTGCTTGAAGGTGCCCGTCGGCCCTGCCCGTGCAAAAGTGCACCGGGCGGGGTGGATCTTGAGAAGCTTCGGCGACGGACGCGCCGCCGGCGGGCAAGGAGTATCGCATGCCCGAAATGTATTATAAGAGTGTCCTGAAGGGTGCCCGCAAGATTGCGGATGAGTGGTCCAAAGATGTAATATTCGAGTAAACTCGCAATGTGTTATCTTGTGCGCTGAAAACTTTGTTCATATGCGCTAAGCAATGCTTATTAATTTAAAATATTACCTTCTGCGGTCGTTTATCAAAACTGAGAGATGGCAAGTCGTCGGCTTCAGCCCCCATGCCACTAGTGCTGGGGTGTTCGAGATAAAATTGAGCACTCTTGTTCCCATGTTTGGGTCCATCTAGGGAGGCGCTCAACACAACGTACGAGGCAACCGGACTTATAATGCTTGAACACTCTCACTTAGCCATAGAATTCTATAATTTTAAATTTCGGCGAAGCCCCTAGTGTTCGGAAGACCGAGTTCGGGGCGCTATCCACGCCTGGGCCGGACATAGCCGGTTCCTCGCTCTAAGCGGCATAAGTCTTTAGGGACTTGAAAATACCTCTCGAACAGCGACCAGCTCTCGCCTTGCGCTCGCCTAGCACAACCGGGGCACAATCGCAGTGGTTCTCCCAGTGCTACCTTAGTCGATAAAACGGAACGTAAGGTACCAAAACATGGGAGCCGGGCAAACCCAACTATTGACCCAAGACATGATTCGGAGCCGATGCATATAATGTTATAAGTTCGGGGTGCCGCACTTCTGAAAGTGTTCGGACTTGTCACACCATAATGCGGGGAACATAAGCCCCTGGTGTATTCGGCCGTGCCAAAGTGTACGGATGTAAAATGTCATAAACGAACATATATAAGAAAGGAATGTAATTATAAGCAAAAGAGTGATAAATTGTTTATTCAGAAATACTGCCATGAATGCAGAGCGATACAAATAGAGCGGTAAGCAAGGGATTGGACTATGAAAGATGTCCCCTTCTAGGGGTAGGCTGCGGAATGGTGTATTAAACAGATTTAATGCTCGTAATGGAGACCACCGGAGTGTTTGCCGTAGCCTTTCTCCTTCCCTGGCTGTTGCATCGTGAGTTCGGCAGGTCTACTGCCGGACAAGGCCTCTGGTGAACGGAGTCCTGTGGGTAGAAAAAAAGAAAAAGAGCGACACACTTGGGAGCCCCTGGTGTGGTTGAGCCGCACTCTGGGCCTGTCGTGGTCGTACCCCTCCCTCTATGCCCATGGTATCTCCAGAGCGTAATGATGTTCGCGAAGGACTGGTCTTGCAATCATGCAAGGGCTGGGGTTGGGGCCGCATTGCTACGCGTGCTAGGAACGTGCCAGGTGGTCTTGACGTATGTTACTCCGGGCGCGTTTTGCCGTGTCCGGTCGCTTAAAGGCCGGACTCGAGAATTGCCTTAAGAGGCTGCTCTGTACTTCTGCCGCGAGAGCCGCTGTGTGTTCCTCCGTTCGGAGGGAGCGTTCAGTGTTTCCGTTGACCGTGATGACTCCTTGAGGGCATGGTATTTTGAGCTTGAGGTATGCATAATGCGGCACCGCGTTGAACTTTGCAAACGCGGTTCGTCCGAGCAGAGCATGATAGCCGCTGCGGAACGGGACTATATCGAAGATTAACTCCTCGCTTCGGAAGTTATCCGGGGATCCGAAGACCACTTCCAGTGTGACTAAGCTTGTACAATTGGCCTCTACACCTGGTATGACGCCTTTGAAGGTCGTCTTTGTAGGTTTAATCCTTGAGGGGTCTATGCCCATCTTGCACACTGTATCCTGATAAAGCAGGTTCAGGCTGCTGCCGCCGTCCATCAGGACTCTGGTGAGGTGAAATCCATCGACGACTGGGTCTAAAACCAATGCGGCGAATCCGCCATGGCGGATACTGGAGGGGTGGTCCCTTCAATCGAAAGTGATCGGGCAAGAGGACCATGGATTGAACTTCAGGGCGACTGGCTCCATCGCATATACGTCCCTAAGTGCATGCTTCCGCTCCCTCTTGGGTACGTGGGTTGCGTATATCATGTTTACCGTCCGCACTTGTGGGGGGAACCCTTCTGTCCTCTGTTGTTTGGCGGCCGGGTCTCTTCCTCGTCATCGCTATGCAGCCCCTTGTCATTGTTTTCGGCAATTAACTAGCCTGCCTGCTTAAATACCCAACAATCCCTGTTGGTGTGATTAGCTGGCTTTTCGAAGTGCCATGTATCCGCAAGAGCGGTCGAGTATTCGGTCCAAATTGGACGGACCCGGAGTAGTTCTTTTAAATGGCTTTTTCCGCTGACCGGGTTTAGAGCATCTGAATCCGGCATTGACTGCCGTATCCTCAGTGTTATCACCGTTAACACGGCGTTTGTTTTTGTTTCGACGCGACCTGCCATTGCGGTCCTTGGTATCCGGACTGCAAGAATTTTTGCTGAGGTTGTTACTGCGGGCTAGCCAGTTGTCCTCTCCCGCACAGAAGCGGGTCATGAGTGATGTGAGGGCTGCCATGGATTTCGGCTTTTCCTGTCCTAGGTGCCGGGCCAGCCACTCATCTCGGATGTTGTGTTTGAAGGCTGCGAGGGCCTCTGCATCCGGACAGTCGATGATTTGATTTTTCTTTGTTAAGAACCATGTCCACAATTATGCGCCGATTAAATCGGCTGCTGAATTATGTGGCTTAGGTCATCGGCGTCTGGTGGTCGCACATATGTGCCCTGGAAGTTGTCAAGGAATGCGGCTTCCAGGTCCTCCCAACACCTAATTGATTCTGTTGGCAAGCTATTAAGCCAATGCCGAGCTCGTCCTTTAAGCTTGAGTGGGAGATATTTGATGGCGTGGAGATCGTCACCGCGGGCCATATGGATATGTAGGAGATAGTCCTTGATCCAAACTGCGGGGTCTGTTGTGCCATCGTAGGATTCAATGTTCACGGGTTTAAACCCTTCAGGGATTTGATGATCCATTACTTCATCTATGAAGCATAGTGTGTGTGCGGCGCCTCTATATTGGGCAATATCACGACGTAGCTCAAGCGAGCTTTGTCTACTGTGTTCGACCCAGCCGGAGTTGCTGTATCCGGCGCGACGGTAGTCGTCGCGCATCGTGGGGCGCCCACGTGATCTGTAGATCGATCTTGATTGTCTTGCCTTGTCCTCCAATATGTCTCACAAGTCCGGCGCATTCCCCTTGGCCGTACTTTTGGCGGTGCGGGTGCGGTCCCGATGGAGGGCCTAGATGCCTCTCTGTCATGCCACGAGGTGGTCGGTCTGCCAGACAGTAATCGGTGATGAGGGTTTATACTCCTCCTCCTCTAATCGGGGGAGCAACTTGCGTTTTGGGTAGCTTTTGGAGGGCCGTTCGAGTTCATACTCTTCGTCCGCGAGGACTTCAGTCCATCTGTCGGCTAGCAGGTCTTGATCAGCTTTGAGCTGTTGCTGCTTTTTCTTTAGGCTGTTTGTCGTGGCCGTAAGCCTGCGTTTGAAACGCTCTTGTTCGACGGGATCCTCGGGCACGACAAATTCGTCGTCGTTGAGGCTTGCCTCGTCTCCGGAGGGAGGCATGTAATTGTCATCCTCTACCTCTTCGTCTGCCGCTCTCTCGTGAGGGTTGGCTTCTCCGTCCTCCTGTGCTGAATCTTGCTGGAGGGGGTTGTCTTCGGCACTCTCTGGGGTGTTATTATCTCCAGTGCCGGAATCTCCATTCTTGCTGTGGCGGGATTTAGAGCGGCGCCGCTGACGCCGGTGCTTGGGCTGTTTCTTAGAGGAATCTGCCTCCGTTGCTTCTTCGCCATTCCCATCCGTTGGGATGTCCACCATGTATATGTCGTTTGACGAGGTGGTCTTCCAGTGCACCGTAGGTGCTGGTTCTTGGTCGTCTCTGGCATCATCATCCATTCCGTCGATGTCTTCGGAGTCATAATCTAGCATGTCGGTTAGGTCGTCGACAGTGGCTACAAAGTGGGTGGTGGGTGGGCTTTGAGTTTATTCGTCGTCCGCATCCCAACCGTCCTGACCACAGTCCGGCCAGGGCTCTCCTGATAATGAGAGATACTTTAGCGAATTCAGGATGTCGCCAAAGGGTGAGTGCTGAAAGATGTCCGCAGCGGTGAACTCCATGATCGGCGCCCAATCAGATTCGATTGGTAGGGGTGCAGGAGGTTCGGAGTCCGGCACCTCGGAGTCATGAGCTTTACAAGGGACAAGGTCAGTATTCGGCTCCATCGCCGTAGAGATTGCAGCCCCCGAGGCGGTGTCCAGCCACCTGTCCTCGATCTGCGCGATCGGCTCCGAACTATGGGTCGAGCGGACTCATGTGTGGCCTCGAGTCTTGTCCGTGGCAGAGCTAAATCATGCCCATCGTGATAGTGCGGCACGCTTCGGTATGGCTCGAATCCTTCAAGATCAAGTCTCCGCGGATGTCGGCCGTGAAGTTTAGGCTTCCAAATCGACTGATGGCGGGCGTAGCTTCGATCTGCTCCAAATGGCCAGCGATTTGGCCCGCATGCAAAGCCGCCCGAACACGAAGATCTGTCCGGGAGAAAAGTCTCACCACGGACTGCGTTGTTGTTGATTGAAGGAGCCATCAAGCCTATCGGTGGCGACACGGAGGAACTCTCAATGAAAGCACCAATGTCGATGTCAAAACCGGCGGATCTTGGGTAGGGGTCCCGAATCTGTGCGTCTAGGCGGATGGTAACAGGAGACAAGGGACACGATGTTTTACCCAGTTCGGCCCTCTCGATGGAGGTAAAACCCTACTCTGCTTGATTGATATTGATGATATGGGTAGTACAATAGTGGATCTACCACGAGATCAAGGAGGATAAACCCTAGAAGCTAGCCTCTGGTATGATTGTTGTAATGGTTGTTTGTCCTACGGATTAAAACCCTCCGGTTTATATAGACACCGGAGAGGGCTATGGTTACACAGAGTCGGTTACAATGGTAGGAGATCTACATATCCATATTGCCAAGCTTGCCTTCCACGCCAAGGAAAGTCCCATCCGGACAAGGGA
This sequence comes from Aegilops speltoides, assembly GCA_021437245.1. Taxonomy (NCBI): domain Eukaryota; kingdom Viridiplantae; phylum Streptophyta; class Magnoliopsida; order Poales; family Poaceae; genus Aegilops; species Aegilops speltoides. Next base: position 195,672,578 of record CM038144.1, on the reverse strand, counting down.
TGAAGTCTTCAATCTTGTATCTTCATAGTCTTGGAGTCCGGCCGATGATGATAGTCCGGCTATCCGGACACCCCCTAGTCCAGGACTCCCTCATCCACCCTCGACAGCAAATAGGAAAGTGAGCTCGTCACTTTCCTGCGGGCAAATGTCGATGTGTTTGCATGGCAAGCCTCCTACATCCCCGGCGTTCCCAGCGAAGTGATTGAGCACCATCTTGTTGTCTGTCCTCATGCGCGGCCCGCCAAGCAGAAGGTTAGGAAGCAAGCTCTGGAAAGGCAGGACTTCATCATGGAGGAGATCAGAAAACTAGAGGCGGCAGGCTTGGTAAGAGGAGTACTCCATCCGACGTGGTTGGCCAATTCGTTAGTGGTGCGCAAGGCAAACGGGAAGTGGAGACTGTGTATTGATTACACAGACATCAATAAGGCTTGTCCAAAGGATCCCTTTCCGTTACCGCGCATTGACAAGCTTGTTGACTCCACGGTTGGGAGTGACATATTATCATTCCTCAACGCCTATTCAGGATACCACCAGATCTTCATGACGAAAGAGGACGAGGAGAAGATAGCATTCATCACCCCATGTGGTACGTATTGCTTTTTACCGATGCCTTTTGGGTTGAAGAGTGCTGGCTCAACTTTGCAAGAGCGCTCCAAATTGGTTTTGATCCCCAACTACATAGAAATATGAAAGCTTATATGGATGACATAGTGGTCAAAACCAAGGACAAAGCAACACTTGTGCAAGATCTGGAGGAAACATTTGCAAACTAGTGCAAGATCAACCTCAAATTGAACCCTGAGAAGTGTGTCTTCGTCCTCCCGTCTGGCAAGCTTCTCAGATTCTTTGTGTCCCAGCGCGGGATTGAAGCAAACCCAGATAAGATCAAGGCCATTGAGTAGATTGAGGCACCCAAATGGATCAAGGACGTGCGTCGGGTCACTGGTTGCGTTGCCGCCATGAGCGGATTCATCTCCAAGTCCGCGGAGCGTGTCCTTTTTTTGAAGATCTTGAAGAAAACGGGGCCAGTGGAGTGGACCCCGGAGGCCGAGGCAACGCTGCAGGATTTGAAGAAATACCTCTCCTCTACCCCAGTATTGGTTGCGCCCAAACCACAAGAACCGTTGCTACTTTATCTAGCGGCAACAAATCAGGTGGTTAGCGCCGCACTAGTGGCATAGAGAGAGGTCGATGAGGAGGCAACCGCTGCGGCAGAGTCAACAGATGGCAAGCCGGAACCCTCTCCGGCAGGGCTCGATCCAGGCAAGACAGAGTCCCCGGCGGGGGCTGACGCCAGTGCAACAGGGTCCACACAACCGGGTGAAGTGGTGCAAAAGAAGAAAATGATGAAGCACCTTGTTTACTTCCTCAGCTCCCTCTTGCAGGGGGCTAGGTCGAGGTACTCAGGTGTGCAAAAGCTACTCTTCGGCCTTCTTATGGCCTCGAGGAAGCTGCGTCATTACTTCCAAGCGCACGAAATCACGGTGGTCACCCGCCTCCCATTGCAGCGGATACCGCATAACCCAGATGCAACGGGGAGGATCGTGGAATGAGCCCTGGAGTTGTCAAGTTTCGGTTTAAAGTTCAAAAGTACCTCGACGATTCAGAGCAGAGTCTTAGCGGAGTTTGTTGTAGAATGGACCTCGACGCCCGACGAAGAGGTGCAGGAGACCACTCTCCCCGGCAAGGAAACAAGCCGCAATTGGATCATGTACTTTGATGGGGCCTTTTCGCTTCAAGGCGCCGGTGCTGGTGTGCTACTTGTCGCACCCACCGGAGAGCACCTCAAGTATGTCATCCAGATGCACTTCCCCCGGGAGATGTCAACTAACAACACTGCCGAGTACCAGGGTTTGCTTGCCGGTCTCATGATCACGGTTGACCTCGGAGTCAAAAAGCTCATCGTCAGGGGCGACTCACAGCTCGTCGTCAGGCAGATCAACAAAGATTATCAAAGCCCGTTGATGGAAGCTTACGTAGATGAGGTGAGGAAACTGGAGGAGCGCTTTGACGGTATACAAGCAGAGCATGTCCCTAGGATGGAGAACGACATTGCTGACTACCTGTCAAAGCACGCTGCCCTCAAGCTACCTGTGGGACCAGGTACCTTTGTGCTTTAGTTAACTCACCCATCCGTCGAGCCGTCAACCCGGCAGAACAAGCGGAGGAAGCTAGGCTCCGGCAAGTACTTCCCCACCGAGCTCCCCGTAGCCGCCAACGAAGATGTTGCCATGGATGCCGATCCTGCCGCGGGGCAACCGACTCCGGCAGGACCTTAGGTCATGGCCGTAGAGATGGCCGCTCCCGTGGCAGAAGAGATGCCTTTGGTCCTTGTCGTTGAGCCACAGGCTCCGGCATGGGCGCATCACACCGTCCGATTCCTCCAAAAACGAGAGCTTCCTGAGGAGCAGGAAGAGGCAGAAAGTGTAGCCCCCCGGTCTGATCTGTACCAATTCGTTGATAATGTATTATACAGAAAAAGACCGAATGGGGTGGAATTAAAGTGCATCTCCCGGGAGGAAGGACTAAAGCTATTGGCAGAGATACATGGAGGCATATGTGGCTCCCACATAGGGTCGAGGGCCCTTGCCGGCAAGGCTTTCCGGCAAGGTTTCTTCTGGCCCACCGCCCTCCAGGATGCGACGGCACTAGTAACCAAGTGTGAAGCGTGCCAGTTCCATTCAAAGAAGCTTCATCAACCAGCTCAAGCCCTTCAAACTATCCCTCTCTCCTGGCCCTTCTTGGTCTGGGGGCTCGACATATTGGGCCCCTTCCCCTGTGCTGTCGGGGGCTTTGAGTACTTGTACGTTGCAATCGACAAGTTCACAAAGTGGCCAGAGGTAGAAGCAGTGAGGAAGGTGATGGCGCAGTCAGCCATCAAGTTCTTCAAGGGGCTAGTGTGCCATTTTGGGGTACCCAACAGGATCATCACCAACAACAGCAAACAGTTCACAAGCCATGCCTTCATGCAATACATTGAGGATCTCGGCAGCAAGGTCTGTTTTGCTTTCGTGGCACACCCACGAAGCAACGGCCATGCAGAGAGAGCAAATGCTGAAGTTCTGCGAGGCTTAAGAGCGAAGACTTTTGACAGGCTGCGCAAGAGTGGAAGACGCTAGATTGATGAGTTGTCGGCGGTTCTTTGGTCGATCAGAACGACGCCAAATCGAGCCACCGGCCAGACACCCTTTGCCCTGGTCTACGGGGCAGAAGAAGTTCTCCCCATGGAACTCATATACGGGTCACCTCGAGTGCTCGCTTATGATGAGCTTGAGCAAGAGCGATTGCGGCAACATGATGCGACGCTCCTTGAGGAAGATCATCTTCTTGCGGCTGTAAGAGCAGCATGCTACCAGCAAGCCCTGCGCCGCTACCATAGCCGCAAGGTTCATGCCCGGAGCTTTCAGGAAGGCGACCTTGTTCTTCGACACGTTTAGTTGGCCAAGAATTCCAACAAGTTGACGCCGAAGTGGGAAGGCCCTTGTCGGGTAACACGAGTCATCAGGCTCGGCGTAGTCCGGCTGGAGACCGAAGATGCCATTCCAGTGAGCAACTCCTAGAACATCGAGCATCTCCGCAAGTTTTACCATAAGGCACGGCTGTCGGGCCTTCTGGCAAGCCACCCTTTTGTACAAGCCTTGTCGGCAAGGCATGTAACCCTTTGTACAAAGCCAGGCGCAGACCCTGAGCATAAATAAATGAAGCGCTGGTGCCCTAAGTTATAACATGCATGCTAGGTCGAGTCTGTTCCTCGGTTAGGGTTGATAGTGCTTGGCAGCGTAAGTATTCTTGCCAAGCTATTTTGAAAGAAAGGGGACGAACCGGCATCCGGGCCCCGGCAAGCCCAAGTTGCCCGGGGCTGCAAGAACAAGGATCCATCCGCGGCAAGCCAAGGTTGCCGGGGGCTGCAGATCCAGATAAGTTCTCTATCCTCTGTCATGCATTTCGTTATGGACTAGGACATGGGAAACCTCGATTCATTTCTAGGCTACAGTGCTCCCTTTTCTCCGAACCCAAGGATTATCTCCTAGGTCTGGATCTGGTCGTAGTCGTAGCAGCAAAGAAATGAAACGAGGAGCCTAAGCCCACCTCATCCCTGCCTCCGCCAAGGGTGTGAGAAAGGTCGAGCGAAGTGGGGGGATGGCAAGGCCTGTTGCCGGGCGAAAAACATTTATCTTAAAAAATAATGAGGATTCGTTCCTTGTCGTGGGTTCCACCCGCGAATGAAAAACCCGGCAAACATCCCTTTTTCATTAAAAAAACATCCCGTACAGGTACGGTTCATACGAAATGAAAAACATGAGCGAGGGGTTTACAAGTTCTAAAAGTTAATAAAGGCCCGAAGGCTTACAAGACTAAAAAGAGATAAGATGCCCGTAATCCCTTTCTTGTCCCTCTCCTCAGGAAATGAAACAAGAAAGCAGAAGGGAAAAAGGGGCGCCTAGGCGAGCTACGTGTGGCAGAAGACACCAAGAGAACATCTCGGTGGCCGTCCAAAGGCTGGATGGGGATGGCGGCGCCGGAGGAAGAGCTCAAAGAAGAGGCGGCAGGACGTCAATACGAGACGAAGCCGTCAGTGCTCGCGTACTCCGACTTGGCGGCCTTGCCGCCCGCCCTCTTCCTCTTCCACAGCCTCCCAACGCCAGCCGCCCAAGGAGACGACCCCGAGAAATTCAAGGAGTCGGCGACACGGATGATGGGGTCACCGGTGCCACCCGGAGCAGCGCCCGACGCCTAGTCGGACCCGTCATCCTGTCGCCCGCTACCCTCTTCGTTGCTGCCGTTGTATTCCTCGCCACTCTCGCTCGAGGAGGAATCTTCATCGTCAGAAGAGCTCTCCACGCAGCACCTTACGCGAGTCCCGAAGTGCCCGACGATCTTGACGGAGAGGAGGCCACTCTCCATTAGTTTGAAATGGAGAGTGAGCCCCTCCGTCAAGCTGTGGATGCGAGCGAAAGTTTTCCACCCTCGGCAGAGATACATGACGTGAGGGGCGGGGAACTCGACGTTGGCCCATGTGCCGCTGTTCCCGCAACCCCTCATATGCAGCCGCAATGCCTGCGGTGGATCCAGCTCCATCTCCCGTGCAAATGGAGTCGGGAGGCGAAGACGACGGCGCGATGGCTGGCGCAGCCTGATGAAAAATTTGCAAGGGTTGTCCCCGACGTGGCCCTCCATCGGTGAAGGGGCCGCTGGCGGAGGCGAGGCTGATCTACCGCCCCGTACTCCTCTCCCTCGAGCGCCATGACGGCCTCGACCTCGCCCCATCCCCATCCCTCTAGCGGTCGGCTCCGCCGCTACAAGCTCTTGGGGAGGAGCGATGCATTGTCCAGCCGAGACCCTCGCCGCCACTGATGAAGCATAGCCACGCCCCCTCGCCATAGCAGAAGAAAGGAGGAAGCAGGAATGGCGAGAGGCAGATGACGAAGGATTGAGAGGTGCCGTTCCTCCCGCTCCCCTCTTTATAAAGGGGCAGGGGCGAGGCTTGGCCGCCCCCTCTCGGCCAATCCGGCCCGTTGAAGTGACAGCAAGCTAGGCCGTCGACCGCCCTCCTCACTCCATTGAAGGCGCGTGGGAATCGACCCATGCGTGCGCACGACTTCCCGCATCCCGCGCGCCTGTCATTCGCTCTGCATCGTGCATGCAGTGAACGTGGCGCGAGGAATGGGCGCAGTGGAACGCGTGGAGCGACGGTTCCCGAGTGAGGGCAGTAAACGAGCAGCGGCCCTGCGGTCTCGAAGAGACATGCAAGCCGCCTCTTTACTATCCACCACAAGATGACGCCAGCATGCTCCCGTCACGCACACGCGCGCGACCCCCACATCGCGCGTTCAACGCGGGTCGTGGGGAAGCGCATTGGACGGAGCAGTTACCATGGTAAAATCCGCCCCGCCTGCCCGCACACCATTCTGGGCCTGGCACAACAACATGTCGCGCTTATGTATGGCCCAGGCCCGGGGGCTCCTGTCGGTGTACAAAAGTAGGGGCTCTCCTTTTGACCCCTTTACTTGTGCATGGGCAATCGGAGCCACACGTCATGGCCGCACATGGCAGGGCAAAGGAGGGAAGCCGGAAGGAAGTCAAAGGCTCGAGACAAACAACGCAACATCAAGGACCAAGGCCACAAAGTGCAGATGGGCGAAGCAGGTCTCCCCGGCAAGACCCTTGCCGGGGGCAACCTCAGCGGCCCCGGCAAGGCTCTTGCTGGGTCAGCTCCCCCACACCGGTAAAGCGAGCCTCCCTTGAAACCACGGCCTCCAATTTCAACAACCACGTTGGAACAGGGCTCGGGAGGCACCTCCATGGTGGCATGCAGGTCTTTGTGAAGACATAGAATGCTCAAGATCTGATGATGATTGGAAGGCAACACTCCCCGTAAAGATCTTTACCGAAGAAACCCACAAGACGTCCGGCAAGATCCTTGCCGGGGGCGCTAGCGCGCCACGGCAAGACCCTTGTCGGGCCACCCAACAAGACCCTTGCCGGGTCACCCGACAAGACCCTTGCCAGAGGCGACAGCAGGGCCACTACCAGGCCCGCACTAACTACATTCCCGCCATTGTTCGCATGCAGCTGCCAGCCCAACCAGCTGGGTAGGCACCTGCGTGGCAACATGCAGCTTCCAAGCCAACTCAGCAGACACCTGCGTGGCGGCATGCAGATCTTCGTGGAGGGTCCACCACCGCGCCACCTCAGCTACCTGCCTGCCTACATGGCACCGCATGCATCGCTGGCCAGGGAGCGTGTCGAAGCGAGGAGGAGCGGCGATGGATAGGACGGGCCTCGCTCCCATCCCCGATAAAGTGAAGGGACACCTAAGCCATGCATTAAATGCATCTTGTCCTGTAATACAAGCGATAAGCTCGCAATACTGTAGGCTCTTTCCACCTCATGTGTGCCACTGTGGCTACACCTTTAGCCTATAAAAGGAGGCCCAAGGCATACAGGGAAAGGATTCAGCTCTTTCAAACCACGCAACATCCGTAGCTAGCTTGAGAGCTCAAGAACACTCAATACATCCACCAAGCAGGACTAGGGTTTTACGCATCCTTGTGGCTCGAACCTGGGTAAACGATCTTTGTGCCAATTGCTAATCTTGCTCTTTTCGCAACCCCGCACCCCGCAACCGTAGTAGGGATTCTTGTGATCCCATAGGTGTCGTTTTCCACCGACACACCATCAGTCATTAAATATCCAGGGACACCAAATATCGAAAAATAACTTTTTCAAGCATCTTAATTGAAGTGTTATGATCAACACTACCAGTTGGAATAGCTTCTACCCACTTAGTAAATTAATCAACAACAACTAAAATATGTGCATACCCATTAGAGGAAGGAAAAGGTCCCATATAATCAAAGCCCGAAACATCAAATGGTTCAATAACAAGTGAACAATTCATAGGCATTTCTTGACGTCTACTAATGTTACCAATTCTCTGGCATTTATCAGAGGACAATAAAAACTTACGAGCATCTTTAAGGAGAATAGGCCAATAAAAACCGGATTGCAATACCTTATGTGCAGTTCTATCTCTAGCGTGGTGTCCTCCGTAAGCCTTGGAGTGACACTTGCATAGGATCTGTTCCTGTTCATGCTCAGGTACACAGTTGTCTTAAATCATAGAAAAACCTTTACTTTTGCTGGTATGTGAAATTAGGTGGTATAAATTTAGCAACAATGTAATTAGCATAATCAGCACACTAAGGAGTATTACGAGAATCATTTATGACAACTAATTTTTCATCAGGAAAGCTATCATCAATAGGCAGCGGGTCATCAAAAAAAATTTCTAACCTAAACAAGTTGTCTACACGGGGTTCTCAGCTCCGTTTCTATCAACAATATGCAAATCAAATTCTTGTAATAAGAGGACCCATCTAATAAGTCTAGGTTTAGCATCTTTCTTTTCCATAAGATATTAAATAGCAGCATGATGAGTGTGAACAGTTACTTTGGAACCAACAATATAAGATCTGAACTTATCACAAGCAAATATAGCTGCTAAAAATTCCTTTTCAGTAGTAGCATAATTTCTCTGGGCATTGTCTAGAGTTTTACTAACATAATGGATAACATTTAATTTCTTATCAACTCTTTGTCCTAGAACAACACCAACAACATAATCACTAGCATCACACATAATTTCAAAGGGTAAATTCCAATCAGGTGGCTGAGCAATAGGTGCAGAAATCAAGGCTTTCTTAAGTATTTGAAATGCTTCTACACAATCATGATAAAAAACAAAAGGAATATCTTTTTGCTAGAGATTAGTGAGACGCCTAGAAATTTTAGAGAAGTCTTTAGTAAACCTCCTATAGAAACCAGCATGACCAAGGAAACTTCTTATACCTTTGATATCTTTAGGACACGAAATCTTTTCAATAGCATCCACTTTAGCTTTATCAGCTTCAATACCTCTTTCAGAAATTTTATGCCCCAAGACAATACATTTATTAACTATAAAGAGGCACTTCTCCAAATTCAAGACAAGATTAGTTTCTTCACATCTCTGCAAAACTCGATCATGGTTGCTTAAGCAACTATCAAAAGATGTTCTGTAAATGGAGAAATCATCCATGAAATCCTCAACAATCTTTTCACAGAAGTCAGAGAATATAGCAGTAATACATCTTTGAAAGGTAGCAGGTGCATTGCATAAACCAAAAGGCATATGTCTATAAGCAAAGGTACCAAAAGGACAAGTAAAAGTGGTCTTTTCCTGATCATCTTTTGACACGGGTATTTGAGAAAAACCAGAATAACCATCTAGAAAACAAAATTGTGTATGTCTGGATAGTCTTTCTAGCATTTGATAAATAAAAGGTAGAGGGTAATGATCTTTTCCAGTAGCTTTATTTAATTTGTAGAAATCAATTATGATTCTATAACATGTAACAATTCTTTGCGGAATCAATTCATTCTTATCATTAGGAACAACAGTAATACCTCCCTTCTTAGGGACACAGTGAAGGAGACTTACCCACTGACTATCAGCAATAGGACAAATTATACCTACCTCTAGAAGCTTTAGTATTTCGTTTCTTATCACTTCTTTCATCTTAGGATTTAACCGTCGTTGATGATCAACAACTGGTTTAACATCTTTCTCCAATTTTATTTTGTGCTGACATAGAGTGGGACTAATGCCCTTAAATCATCAAGAGTGTATCCAATAGCGGCACGGTGCTTCTTCAGAGTTCTCAATAATTTGTTTTCTTCATGCTCTGAAAGGTTAGCACTAATAATACTAGGATATATCTTCTTTTCATCAAGATAAGCATATTTCCAAGTATTAGGTAGTTGTTTAAGCTCAAACACGGGATCTCCCTTGGGTTGAGGACGACCCCCAAGGATTTCAATAGGCATGTTGTGTTTCAAAATAGGTCCCTGAATAAAGAATATTTCATCTATTTCCCTTCTTTCACTCATAAACATATCATTTTCATGGTCTAGCAAATATTGTTCTAAAGGATCAGTAGGAGGCACGTTAATAGAAGCAAGGCCAATAATTTCATCCTTACTAGGGAATTCTTTATCATGGGGTTGTCTATGGAATTTGGAGAAATTAAAATCATGAGACATATCCCCTAAACCAACAGTAACAATATCCTTTTCGAAGTCTATCTTAGCATTAACAATATTCAAGAAGGGTCTACCAAATATAATGGGACAAAAGTCATCTTGCGGGGAAGCAAGAACAAGAAAATCAGTATGGTATTTTATTTTCCCACACAAGACTTCAACATCTCTAACAATCCCAACTGGTGAAATAATGTCTCTATTGGCAAGCTTAATAGTAACATCAATATCTCCTATCTTAGCAGGTGCAGTATCATTCATAATTTCTTTATATAAGGTATAAGGTATTGCACTCACACTAGCACCCACATCACATAAACCATGATAACAATGATATCCTATTTTAACAGAAATAACAGGCATGCCAGCAACAAGTCTATGTTTATCTTTAGTATCATTTTTAGCAATCCTAGTAGCCTCACCACAAAAATAAATAACATGCCCATCAATATTATTGACCAAGAGATCTTTAACCATAGCCATACTAGGTTCAACTTTATTTGTTTAGGAGGTGCAGGTGTTCTAGTATAACTCTTACGAACCACAGTTGAAGCTTTAGCATGATCCTTTATTCTATCAGGAAAAGGTTGTTTCTCAATATAAGCAGTTGGAACAATAGGATCAACATTATAAGTAATAGTTTCTTCTTCAACTTTAATAGGTTATATTACTTTCACTTCAATCAGGGGATGATATTTAAAGCACTTATCATTAGGGAGATCAACATCAGTAGCAAACACTTCACAGAAAGAGGCTACTATCTCAGAGTCAAGTCCATATTTAGTGCTAAATTCACAAAAACATTGGTATCCATAAAAGATTTAACACAATTAAACTTAGGGTTTATACCTGACTCCTTACCTTCGTCAAGTTCCCAATCTTCAGAGTTGCATTTAATTCGTTCCAATAAGTCCCATTTGAATCCAATAGTCTTCATCATAAAAGAACCAGTACAAGAAGCATCGAGCATGGAGCGATCATTATGAGAAAGCCAAGCATAAATATTTTGAATAATAATTTCTCTTGAAAGCTCAAGATTGGGGCATGAATATAACATTGACTGAAGCCTCCCCCAAGCTTGAGCGATACTTTCTCCTTCACAAGGACAAAAATTATATATATAATTCCGATCACGATGAACCAGATGAATAGGACAAAACTTTTGATGAAATTCCAATTTCAATCGGTTGTAGTTCCATGATCCAATATCATCACATGCCTATACCATGTCGGTGCCTTTCCCTTCAAAGATAAAGGGAAGGCCTTCTTCTTGACAACATCTTCGGCCAAACCTGCAATCTTAAATAATCCACAAAATTCATCCACATAGATTAGGTGCATATCAGGATGTAATGTTCCATCTCCTGTATAAGGATTAGCTAGCAGTTTCTATGTCATACCCAAAGGAATTTCAAAATAAATATTTTCAGTAGGTGAAGTAGGTTGAGGAGCAACTCTTTGCTCTTCCGATCGAGGTGAACATACCCCGAACAAGCCCCTCAAACGATTATTTTCCATAGTAACAAGTGAGTAAATTTCAGCACACTGTATAAATGTTTCATTACCAAATTCCACTTACCAAGAGCGCTTCACTCCCCGGCAACGACACCAGAAATGAGTCTTGATGACCCACAAGTGTAGGGGATCCATCGTAGTCCTTCCGACAAGTAAGAGTGTCGAACCCAATGAGGAGCAGAAGGAAATGACAAGCGGTTTTAGCAAGGTATTCTCTGCAAGCACTGAAATTATAGGTAATAGATAGTTGTGTGATAAGATAATTCGTAATGGGTAACAATTAACAAAAGTAAAAAAGGTGCAGCAAGGTGGCCCAATCCTTTTTGTAGCAAAGGACAAGCCTGGACTAACTCCTATATAAAGCAAAGTGCTCCCGAGGACACATGGGAATTAGTGTCAAGCTAGTTTTCATCATGCCCATATGATCCGCGTTCGTTACTTTGGTAATTTGATATGTGGATGGAGCAGTGCTTGGGTGCTGTCCTTCCTTGGACAAGCCTCCCACTTATGATGAACCCCTCTCACAAGCATCCGCAACTATGAAAGAAGAATTAAGGTAAACCTAACGATGGCATGAAACATATGGATCCAAATCAGCCCCTTACGAAGCAATGCATAAACTAGGGCTTAAGCTTCTGTCACTCTAGCAACCCATCATCTACTTATTACTTCCCAATGACTTCCCCTAGGCCCAAATCATGGTAAAGTTTCATGTAGTTGACGTTCACATAACACCACTATAGGAGAGACAACATACATCTCATCAAAATATTGAACGGATAACAAATTCACATGATTACTTATAACAAGACTTCTCCCATGTCCTCAGGAACAAACATAACTTCTGACAAAGCATATTCATGTTCATAATCAGAGGAGTATTAATTATCATTAAGGATCTGAACATATGATATTCCACCCAACAAACCAATTAGCATCAACTAAAAGGGGTAATCAACACTACTAGCAACCCACAGGTACCAAATATGAGGTTTCGAGACAAAGATCAGATACAAGAGATGAACTAGCGTTTGAGAGGAGATGGTGCTGGTGAATAAGTTGATGGAGGTTGACCCCTTCTCGGTGAGAGGAACCATGGTGATGATGATGGCGGTGATTTCCCCCTCCCAGACGGATGTTTCCCCGGTAGAACAGCTCCGCCGGAGCCCTAGATTGGTCCTGCCCAGGTTTCGTCTCGAGACTACGGCGCTTCATCCCGAAAGATTCTCTCCTATTTTTTTCTAGGGTAAAAAACACCATATAGCAGAAGATGGGCATCGGGGGGCTGCCATGGGGCCCACAAGATAGGGGGGCGCACCTAGGGGTTAGGGCACGCCCTCCACCCTTGTGGCTGGCTGGTGGCCCCCTCTGGTGCTTTCTTTGCCCAATATTTTTTATTTATTCCAAAACTGATCTCTGTGAAGTTTCTAGACTTTTGGAGTTGTGCAGAATAGGTCTCTAATTTTGCTCCTTTCCAGTCCAGAATTCCAGTTGCCGGCATTCTCCCTCTTCATGTAAACCTTATAAAATAAGAGAGAAAAGGCATAAGTATTGTGATATAATGTGTAATAACAACCCTAATGCAATAAATATCAATATAAAAGCATGATGTAAAATGGACGTATCAGGTACTCTTCTCCAATATTATGTCAGCATTCTAAAAGAAGAAACAAGCAGACACATAATAGGTTTAGCATGTAGTATATGAAACTCATTTTGGTGAACCAGTTCAGTAGTAAGTGGACAAGATTAAACTAACAAGTCTTCTATTGCGAAGCAGTGCATAATAAAAGCATCATACAAACATATATCTATGTGTTATGGCCATTGCGTTGCCTTTGACAAATCAAAATAGAGACACAGTTCAAATCGTATCAATTCAGGACAAAGCAGCATTGAAAGAATATAAGCGTGGGAAACTACACAGCACCACAAGATTTGAGATGGGTACCGTGGGTATACATGTACAACTGAAAATACTATTGGCTCTGTTTTGATGCTAGTAATGTGCATGAAATGAGAAGACAACTGTCTACACAATTGAAATTGAAATTGAAATCAACATAGAGCAATTTAGAAGAGCAAACTAGTTAAAGAAACATGTCTAAGCATACCTGTTGTGCCATTCGAGTTTCGACTGGATACTGAAATTTAAAAATTAGTTGGTATGAGTAAATACAGTGATATAAGAGCAAAGCAGAATGCACCATAGCTATGGAATCTTACATGAGGATAGTTGTTCTTCAGGTTTAAGCACTTGTTCTACAAGAACATAGTGTAGTAAGATGCATGCATGTAGTACTTCAAAATGAAATATGATCTCATAGACCCTACAAGATTCTTGGGTCTTGACTAGTAAAGAACAAGGCATTCCCAGTCATCATCCCGTAAATGTGTCTCTGTAGAAAGTAAGGGAATTTGATGTGTTTCCTTGCCAATGAAGTATGTTTTCTTCATGTAATCCTGATATTGCCACAAAGCATTCTTGAAGATAGCACAACTATTAGCACAGGTTACCTTGTCACACCCTGCAATTTGTAACATGTCATTTGCATTAATAAAGCATGAAAAATTTGGACCAGCAAAAAACTTTTGCACTTTATTTGGCTTTTTATTGAAATTGAATTTCTGTCTGTGATTTCAAGTGCTCATGAAATCCATATTCTAGCTCCACCTCCTATACTTCATTTCCTTGCTCCAAACTTTTGCCCCAATGATCATGCCATTTGTATAGTACAACATATAATTTCTTAAAAAAATAATTTGGCCAAAAAGCATTTTCTAAATTTAGTTTTCCAAAAACCCTTAAATTGAGGTTTTCACTACAAGTACTTGATTTGGGTATGAAAAATCTTTCAAAGAGTATGTTTGACTCCTATTAAGTATAGGACTCCCAAAAACCACAAAAATATAATTTTAAAAGTTATGTTTCTATTTTATTTAGGGGATTTTTCTTTAGGCTAGAAATGGTCTTTAATAGGTTAAAATTACTTTTAATGCTTTAAAAATATTTGCGAAAATTTAGGGAAACTTAGTGGACATATATTGTCCATATATAAGGGTCTCAACGCATGGTCATGTTCAAAATATTGGTCAAACCCCTCAAAAGCCCTATCTGGATATTTCAAGCTTTTAAAATATTTACAAAAGAAATATTATCTAAAAATTCCAAGAAAATTCTAGCAAGTCACACGTGCATAATGTGATGATCTTGCAAGGTTTCATCCCAATTCAAATTGTTTTGGTTCACAAAAATCCCCCAAAACCTTCTCTTTCCAGAATCAAATTTGAACAACTTTACATTGTCAACTTTCTCCTTTTGTTCTCAACCTTTGTGGGCATGTTCTAAACCCTAAGTGATGACACAACACCAAGTGGTGCATCAAGGAGAATAGTTTTGCATGTCTAGATCTTGTAAAACTCTTTTCTGTTGATTTCTAGGGTTTACAAAAGTTGCATTGGCAACTTTGCCCAAATGGACTCAATCTTGGTGGAACCACTTATTTTCTCATGCCATTTTACCCTGTCAAGCCTTATGAGAAGAGGAGTTCATCTTCTTGCCCAAATCAACAACAAACACCTTCTGCCATTTTTCTAAAAACACCACTTTGACCACTTCCACTAATCTCCATGAGTTCTAGTTTTTACCACAGCTCCTCCTAGAGCTCTTCTACCTCTAGAAACCTCTTCTACCTCTCTAGACAGCCCTTGCACCCCTCTTCCTCACCTCCCTCCTCACTCCAGTGGCCACCCAAGGCATCCAAGGCTTTCCCCACATTCTTTACTCCTCCCTAAAGCTACCAGACATGCTTGGCCATGCCCACCTTGCCAAAAAATATGGCCATGCCAGCCATACACGCGATCTAGAGCGTGCTATACTATGCCCCCGCACTGTAGCCGCCCCTTGTCAACCACCTCCGGCCACCTCGGGCCTCCCCAACGAGCCCGACAATGCGCCTCAGCATCCGCATCACGCTACGCCCTGGTCCTCCTCTTCCATCTCCCTCCTGCTGCCTCCCTCACATGCGCGCCGTGGCCGCCCGAGAGCTCCAATGAGCACGCTCACACATGTGGCACTCTGGCACTCTCCCCCTCCCTCTCTTCCTTCCCATGGTCGTGGACCACCTCCACAAATGCCCCGGACACACAACGACGGCAACAGCCTCGCCGGCGCACTAGTCCACGGTGAACCACGAGCAAGCTATTTATAGGCCTCCCCGTGCCATTCTCTCCTCACCCCTCGCTCCCTGCACCACCCAATCCACCCCCTGCACCCCCGTTCAACTCCAGGAGCACCCGAGCTCGAGATCGAGCTCGAGCTCCGCCGCTTCGGCTCACCGGAGTTTGCGAGGTACAGGCCTTCCCTGCTCCTCCTCTGCCCCGATCTGAAACCGCCTCCTCCCACTGACCATTTCCCCTCACTCCCCCGCCTTGTTTGCAGCCGGAGTCGACCGGAACGACCATCGCCCGACGCTCCTCCGCCGTGCCTCCTCGTCACCGGCGAACCAGGCAACTCCGTCGATGTCCACCACCACCACCCGAACGGCGACTCCACGCTGAGTCCAACTCTGCCGTCAGCTCAACCCACCGTGCCCTGCATCGCCGCCGGTGAGCACGCCGGCCCTCTGGTCATGAGGTCAGAGATGTCAGGCGGGCCCCGCCTGTCATCCTCACCTCTCTCTCGCCCCCCTCTCTCTCCCACTGGCAGCTGGGCCCCGCCCGTCAGGTTTAAAAACCTGGCGCGCGCGCTGGCTCGCCTAGGCCTCTTTTCCCTCTGGGCCTGCTGCACTAAGGCCATTCTAGCCAGTTGCACTGTGTGCCTTTTCTTTTTATTTTTCTGTCAATCTTTCAAATATTCCACAGGATAAAATAGTTATCCATCAAATAATCCCACCTATTTATTTTCTTGCAATGATTAGATCCCGTATTTGATGAAGTTGCTGAAGAAGAAGAAGAAGGAGAAGGATTTGAAAACCTTGAAGACCAGGCCAATCAAGGCAAGCAGCCCTTTGACCATGACACCCCTCTTGTTCATCGGTACCCTTTTCAGATTCCATGATGATGAAATATGACAGGGGTAAACTTGTTGGGAACCACCACTTGATGCATACCCCTACTCATGACTTTACCTTGTTCATGAATGCAATGTCAAAATACTAGTTGATGCATAATGATGCATGTGTACCATGAACTCTTCCTGGTTACATTCTTTCGAAAACCCCATAGGGTGCCCCTAATGCCCTTGGGAGATGTTGAACTAAGGTCACCACTTGAGGAAGAAGTGGTGTACCGAAGAGAGCTTTTGGTGTGTGTGTAAAATGATGGATTAGATTTATGTGTGATTACCGTCCCGACCAAACATCTGCAACCACTTTATCCCTTTATGGGACGGGGCATTATTGATTACTTAGGCTGTACTAGCATGGTGCCCACATTACTAGTGACGAGGGTGATTTGAGGTCAGTCTCGGGACGGGGTCGTGCTTGGATAGGCGGCTATGACTGTTTTCACAGGGCACCGGACACACCGTTGGTCCCACGTGTATGCCTGATAATGTAATAAGGGTAGAGTCCCACGATCTTTTGCTTATACACGAGGGCCGTGTATCAACGAGTGGACCCTATGTTATTGTTGTCTAGGGAAAGGTAATGATCGGGTGCTTCCCCCAAGTACTTGAGGTACTACGGAATCATGGATGACACGAAAGCGTCCCGGATCTTGTGCATAAAGTGCGCAACCTCTGTAGAGTGTCAAACTATTCGAATAGCCGTGTCCACGGTCATGGACAGTTGGGTGGTGCTACTTAAACTATGTCTAGAAATTTTACAATCTCAGTGCATGTGTGTGTGGAAGAGAACTATTTGTGTCAAGGTGGTGACTTGACATGTTGAATGAAATGGCATTGATTCAAACTCTATTTATGCTGATATCTGTAACTTGTTCTCAAGGTTACCCATGTTCATTGATGCATATCTCACAAGTTGATAGGACATCTCAACTAGCTTGAAGCTTGGTTGCTTACTTGTTGTACAAGAATTGTTACTTTGAACCAAATCATGGGTTGCTTGCGAGTACATTCAAAGTACTCATTGGCTTACCACTGGTTATTTAATTGGCCAGGCATGGAAGAGCAGGAGTTTGAGGAAGAGTTCTTTGGTGATGAACATGCGAACTAGGACGCTTCCCAGTCAGAATGCCCGCAAGGTTAAGGCAGATGGCATGGGTTCTACTTATCGACGAAGATTTCCGCTGCTTATAATCCATTTGATGTTTAGCCCTTAAGGCTTTATCAATGTAAGACTTGACCATAATGGTCATAATTTGTGTAAGACGGTATATATGGATGTAAGACTCTTGTTACTCAACTTCTGTGTGTTCAGTGAGCATTGATCTTTGGGATCACTATACACGTGCATTCGGTGATCTCGACTTATGAGTCGGGGTCCCCACAGAGCTGGTATCAGAGCCATCTTGACTGTAGGAAGCCTTAGTTAGCATGGATGTTAGTTAGCTTGAGACCATTTTCATAAACCATCTCAACTTCTCTTCTTCCCTAAAGCTTACCAAACCCGAGATATATTTCCCTTATTGACCTCTCCTATTCAACCTTTGTAGATGGTTGCCGTACCCGAAGACTTCCTGACCACCAGATTCCCCGTGCTTCTCGAGGATAGCCTCCGGAAGTGCCAGTTTCACCGAGCCCACATTTTCACCTACCATGAGCATTGGATTAATGAAACCAAGCCGGAATACCATGTGGAAGTCACTGTGAAGGCTAATGATCCCCCAACAAGTTGGTTCTTTGAGGGACCACAGATGGCAACACCGGTCCTCACCGTCGAGACTGCAACACTCAAGGCACTAACCCGTCTCCGAGACCTTCTTCCAGAGATGGCAGACGAGTTGGAAACCCGCTTTTTGCCTTATCGGAAGGAGGGTGAAGATGAGAGCAGCGCACTAGCTCCATCACTCGAGGAAGGACTTCCACTCCGATGCCAAACCTACTTCAGCCTTTGTGCCGACAGCTTGGCACAACACTTGGCCTCTGAGTGCATAGAGCTCCTAAAGGAACTCCACGAGACCAAGGCACTTCTTCGCCAAGCGCAAGGGAAGACGGATAGGATCAAGAAGACATGTGCTCCCCCTGGACAACCCGTAGTCGCATATCGAGGCGGAAGACCCCCAGTTGGTGCACCTGCCAAGGATGGAGAACCACCCCAGCAACGCCGTATGACGGCAAGGGACTACCACAAGCTCTTCATCACACCACCAACAAAGAAACACCGTGTTGAGCTCCTCCACTCCCCCACTCCTTCAAGCGATGAAGGAAGTCAGACTGATGACGACAAGGAGGAAGACCCAGAAGATCCAGAGTACACGATCGAGCATTCCACCACATAGGCACCACTCTAGACTAGGGTGTGCTAGTCCATAACCCCTCAGGTAGGATAGGTCGTGTATCCCCTATGCGAAGTCGTGTCCATGTAATGGTTCAAATGAAACCATGTAGTGTTGTGTTTGCTTTTGGATTTGTATGATGGAAGTCGTACTCTTCTTCGGGAACATGTAAACGACTACATCACCTATTTGGGTTTCTTAATAAATATGTTTGGCCCTTGCATAAAAACAACTTGTGTCATACCAACCCCCTTACTAGGTACCCAATCTATCTTGCTTTCCCTTCATCCTTCCCCACTTATGAGACCTTGACCGCTCCAACAGGATGCCAGTTATAACCCGTACTGGTTACTCTACCTAGTAGCAAGGAGTCGGAGGATCCACCCAAGGAGGAGCCAGCCAGGACCAAACCCAAGTACAAACTCGACCACCGCCTCCACCTCTGAACATGGACATGGCTCAGCTTCTCCAAGCCTTCCGGGAGGAACGCCAAGCCAACACTGCAGCCCTCCAGATGATTTCTCAAGTTGTCTCCAACAACCGCCAGCCAGCAGGGAACGGCAATGGACGTTCCATGTTGGCCGAGTTCAAGAAGCATGCACCACCCACCTTCATCGAGACTACTAAACCCCTGGATGCAGACGACTGGGTCCACACCATTGAGGATCTGTTGAAACTAGTCGGCTGCACTGAAGACCGTGAGAGGGTGGCTTATACTGCCCACTGTCTCAGGGGAACTGTTAGAACTTGGTGGGATGGATTAAAGGTCATGCATACTGGGAAAGCCATCACTTGGAATGACTTCAAGGAAGAGTTCCACAAGGCCCATATTCCTTCCGGGATCATGGCCATCAAGAAGCGTGAGTTTCGAGCCCTGAAGCAAGGAAGTGGCACTGTCAAGGAGTACATGCAGAAGTTCAGTGTTCTGTCAAGGTATGGCCCTGAAGATGTCAGCATTGATGCTGCAAAAAGGGAGCGTTTCATGGAAGGCCTCAATCAGACTCTGCAGTACTCACTTGTCGTGTGTGACTGCCCAACCTTTCCTGACCTTATGAACAAAGCACTCATGCTTGAAGACAAGTGGTGTCCTCTGGAAGACACTCGCAAGGGCAAGATGATCAACAAGGGAAGTTCCAGTAACCAGAAGCCTCGCCCGTGGCAGCCCGCCCCGGTCAGGCCAACCTATCAGCAGCCAAGAGCTCCTACGCCTCGCACCAACTATCTGCCTTAGCAGTACTCCAAACCCAGGCCAGCTTACAACAACCCCAATAACATTGGTGGCAACAAGACAAACAACCCAAATCAAGTCACTTGCTTTGGATGTGGTCAATCAGGACACATCGCAAGGGTGTGCCGCAACAAGAAGCCCGATGCTCCGCACCCCAATGCGCAGAACCCAGGACAATGTCGTGGAATGCCCCAAAGGAACCAAGCTCCTTGCAACCCGCCCAACAATGGCAAGGGGCGTGTTAACCCCGTCACTACAGAAGAAGCTCAGGAAGACCCGGACATCGTGCTGGGTACGTTCCTTGTCAACTTAGCACCTGCAATTGTCTTGTTTTATTCTGGAGCCATGCATTCATTTGTCACCCAAAGGTTTGCATTAAAAAGTGGCATGACCCCTACACCCCTGAGTAATCCCATGGTGGTACAAATCCCCAGATCCGAGGTGAGAGCCAAGATAGGATGTAAAGGAGTAGGGATCAACATTAATGGGGTAGATTTCCTAGCAGAAATTTGACATATATGACATAATTTGACATGTATGATGTCTATCTAAACATGATAGCATGAAATGATTCAAACATATGATGACTAACAAACATGATGGCATGAGATAACTAAATGATATCTTTAGTAAATAGGTTCGCATGAAATAATCACATACATGTTATCTAAGTAAACATGATGTCATGATATAATTTACATATGTAATTTATATACTAAGAAGATGGCATTCACATATATGATGTCTGAACTAAGCACATGGTGTTGAATATTGTGTATATAATGTCTAAACTATGCAATGCAAGACACCATATGCATGATACGAGTAGTATAACCCTGCCAAGTTAGAGCATACACCTCGGGGGGGATAGGACTGGTCATCTATCTCTGAATCCTCCTTTGAGGAGCTATCTGGGGAGCTATCTGGACTCAGCAAGAGATCTGCTTCGATAGGTAGCACTATCTGATCTAAAGACCATGTTTTCACTCCAGATTTTTCCATCACCCACTCAAATGGTTAATTCACAGGAAGAGTAGCTTAATGTACAAACATCATCGACAAATTGAAATGTAATAAAAAGGAATGGCAAGATATATTTCAAATATATGAAGCCTGACTAAACAGGATGGCATTGCATATTTCACATATATTATGGCTGGCTAAAAAATATGACATTGCCTAATTCACATACTCCCTCAATTCCATAATGTAGTGCTATAGATTTTATTTTGAAAAGTCAAACCTCACCAACTTTGACCAAGTTTGTGAAGAAGAATCTTTATATCTAGAATGCCAAACATATATCGATAGATTCATCATAAGATGTAGTTTCATATTTTATATATTTGGTATTGTAGATTTTAATTAGTTTTCTCTATAAACTTGGTCAAAGTTTACAAAGTTTGAATTTTAGAAAAATCTACATGCACTACATTATGGAACGAAGGGAGTATATGATATAGAAACTAAATTGGTAACATTACATAACATGTACAAACTAAGAAGATGATATATATGATGTCGAAAGTAAGCAATGCAATGCACCATATGCATGCTATGACCAACATCATCATGCCAAGTTAGAGTAGACACCTTAGGGGGGGGGGGTAAATGGGGGTGGTCGATTTCCCCCTCTAAATCCACCTCTGAATAGCTATCTTCCTATGTATTACAATCTAGAGGAGGGGGAGGGTGTTCCATTGCACCCACCATGGAACGATGTCTGCATGACATTGTATTGCCGCACGAGACTCTTCTCTTTTTCTCTACATGTTCAACATGACTTTGTACAATAACTGACATGCATAAAAAATATAGCGGGATTCTGTAAGGAGAGCATGCAGAAATCTAGAGTGATGGTAACAACCAGTGGATAGATCCAAAAATAATGATAGTAGGCTGATGATAGCTTTAATTTAATAAAAAGGCAGATGATGGATGCTTTACTATTTGTTTCCCACCCAAGATGAACCACATAGTACATACCCTAGATGAACAAATAGTAGACAGAGATACTATTCATTGCTGCCTCGATATGTGCCCCACAAGCATTTTAAAACTCAAGTCAGAACATTAATTTGGACCTCACAAGGAGTCTAAGAGGCGAACAGGATGATAAATTAGCAGTTAATATTAAGCAATGCATAAAGTAAGTAGAAACAAAAGAGTGTGACCTCTTTTGTGGACCCGTGTACACCTTAGGTTCATTTGCTGAGTCGATGACGATGATCCAGTTGCGGTGGCTGCCGACGGTAGGGAAGGAGATCTGAGGTGGCGAAAGACGGTCAAGAGTCGTGATGTATAGTATGGTGGACGCTTCTGTAGATGGACCAGCTCAGGTGAGGTGGACGATGGCGCGAGAGGAGAAGGACAAAGCATACAATGTTTTCTTCGTAGCTATCTGTAACTAAAGTAATTCTGTAAGGGCTCCTTTGGCTTGTAGGATTCTTAAAACACATGGATAAGAAAAAACACCAGAATAGGATAGGAATGCACGTGGAAAATAAATCATTTGTAAACACATAATTTCTGTCAACATGAATCGGAAGACAACAGGAATGCAAAGAAACATGGCCAAATTAAAGTGAAACCACATGAAAATGTGTAATGTCAGAATGTTATTATGCCATCAATGCACTTAGTCTTGTTTTCAAGCATAGAATTTCCAGAAGTAAGTCAGGTGTATGTTAAAATTTCTATGTTTTTCCTTTGAAACAGACACGAAAGGAAAAAATACTTCAACTTTGTTTTTCTCCATTCATTTCAACCAAATGCATGAATAATTAAATAGTAGAGTACCAAAAGAAAATGGCCTATTGCTATGTTTTCCTTTACTTTTTCATTTGAACCAAAATAGCCCTAGGGGTAGACATGAATGTAGAGTAATAAGTGATGTGCCAAGCATTCAACCTCTTTGGCGTAGCCGTATTGACATCAACATCTTTGGGTTGGTCGCTGAAGATGTTGCGATGGAGGTGGCTATCGGAGGTGTGGAATAAGATCTGAGGCTTCTGTAGACGGCGTCGAGGGTACTACTCTGTTGTGATGGATGGTTTTGTTGTCGGAGCAGCTCCGGCGAGGTGTACGACGTCGTTGCTGAAGGAGTACAAGACATAAATCAGTAATATGAAGTGGGATTCTAGTAGCATCTCCAACAGATGATGTAAAATACATTACCAAAATGTGCTAGATTTAAAATTTACATCACCAAAAAACACATGACTCCAATAGATGATGTAAAAACTGTTGACTCTAAACTTAACTGTTGAAACTGAACATACTAGTAGTAGAGAAGCACTTCATAGGTAGTTTAGGCCGCTTGAGCACTAGTAGCAGAGAAGCAGTGATCTAAATCAGCAGCCACTCGACAGGGAACGCACTAGCAGATAGCAGCCGGAGCAACAACGCGAATGAGAGCAGAGCAACAACTCGTGTAGCTGCATTAGCCCATGTACCAGCATCAACAGCGCGAGCGAGAGTAAGAGCACAGCTGTAGCATGAGCGAGAGGAAGAGTAGAGCAGCAATGTGAGAGAGAGGTGGAGCAGCAGCAGCTACTCCGGGCAATATGGACGCCGACGCCGAGGGAGCCTTGCACGGGGGGATAACCGCCGTGAAGGATGTCGCCGGTGGCGTCAGCGTTGAGGGAGCTGCGCCATGGCAGAGTGGGATCAAGCACAGGCGGCACCGTAAGGTTGAGTTAAGGAGAAGATGTGATGCGTTGAGTGTATAACCTCTTTGGTGGCACTGAGTAGGCCTCGGCTTCATCCAAGGAGGCGGTGAGGATGTTGCGGTTCCAATGGGTCAGGTTAAGGTGGCGTTGTGGGGATGGAGCATCCATGATAGACGAGGTGATCATCGAAGCGGCCCCCCTGGAGGTGGAGGGTGGGGTGGCTGAACAGGCGGGACGACGACATCAATCACAGATGCTCTTCCAGGGCGGTGGATGAGGGACGTCGAGTTGTTGCGGTGGACGGCGTCGTTGGGGAAGAGGCTACGGCTGGGCAGTGGTGGGGTGGCGAACGGAGGAGGGTGGGGTTTCGTGGCTGGAGCAGAGAGGTTATGGCGGCCTGGTTTAACGAATGGTGAAAAGGAGGTGATGGGAGGGGGAACCATGACTTAGGGACACGCTTGTCTGAAATGTAGTGAGTGTTACAAAAGTACCCCCACAGATTTGAACTACCGGCCCTTTTGGCCCAGGGTTAGAATGGAGATTTCGCATGTCCGAATTTGACAGCAGGAGGGAGTTTTCACGCGTGTTGTAATTTCAGGATAGCAAGGCGCGGGTTGAGAAGTAGTGACTTTTCGAGCACAAAGAGACAATGAGATATCTGAAATTTTGGGATAACAAGGCGTGGGTTCAAATTTTGGGGCAAGTCTAACGTGTACTATACCAAATCAATTCGCACTTCCCTCAACGATTTCTTTTGAAAAAATCTATTCACACCAAAAAAGAGAGAGACTTGTCCCATTTTACTGTATGGATTACTACAAATTCCATTCAAAACTATGAATCCATTTTATGTCCAATTAAAAAAATTGCTAGGTGCATAATGCATGTACTCAAATGAACATTTTAGTGCATTCCAAATGTATATATGATACGTCCATTTTGCATCAAGTTTTCCTACTATTATTTTTGATGTTTTTATGCATAATAATGCTTTTTGGAGTAATTTTAATGCCTTTTCTCTCATAATATGCAAGGTTCACACGAAGAGGGAGAATTCCGGCACCTGGAAATATGGACCTGAAAGAGCTACGTCAGGCTACCTATTCTGCACAACTCCAAATGAGCTGAAACTTCACGAGCAATGTTTATGGAATAAATGAGAATTATTGGAGCAAATAACTATCAGAGGGGGACCACCAGGTGGGCACAACCCACCTGGACGTGCCAGGGAGCCCAGACGTGCCCTGGTGGGTTGTGCCCTCCTTGGCCCACCTCTAGTGCCCATCTTCTGGTATATAAGTCATTTTGACATAGAAAAAAAATCAGGAGAGGACTTAGGACGAAGAACCGCCGTCTCGAGGCGGAACTTGGGCAAGAGCACTTTTGCCCTTAGGCGGAGCAATTCCGTCGGGGGAGCTTCCCTCCCGGAGGGGGAAATCATTGTCGCCATCATCACCAAGAACTCTCCCATCTTGGGGAGGGAAATATCCATCAACATTTTCAACAACACCATCTCCTCTCAAACCCTAGTTCATCTCTTGTGTTCACTCTTTGTACCGGAACTATAGATTGGTACTTATGGCTGACTAGTAGTGTTGATTACATCTTGTAGTTGATTACCATATGGTTTATTTGGTGGAAGAGTATATGTTCAGATCCATTATGCTATTTAATACCCCTCTGATCTTGAGCATGATTATCATTTATGAGTAGTTACTTTTGTTCTTGAGGTCACTGGAGAAATCTTGTTGCAAGTTATCATGTGAACTTGATATGTGTTCGATATTTTGATAGAATGTATGTTGTGATTCCCTTAGTGGTGTCATGTGAATGTCGATTACACGACACTTCACCATACTTGGGCCTAAGGGAATGCATTGTGGAGTAGTTATTCCATGATGGGTTGCGGGAGTGACAGAAGCTTAAACCCTAGTTTATGCGCTATTCCGTAAGGGGCTGATTTGGATCCAAAAGTTTAATGCTATGGTTAGATTTATTCTTAATACTTTTTTTCGTAATTGCGGATGCTTGCGAGGGGGTTAATCATAAGTAGGAGGTTTGTTCAAGTAAGAACAACACCTAAGCACCGGTCCACCCACATATCAAGTTATCAAAGTAGTGTACACAAATCAAACCAACATGATGAAAGTGACTAGATGAAATTCTTGTGTACCCTCAGGAACACTTTGCCTATCATAAGAGACCGTCTTGGCCTATCCTTTGCCTCAAAAGAATTGGACTACCTTGCTGCACTTTTTTTTACTGTTACCGTTACTTGTTGGTTACAAATTACCTTGCTATCAAACTACTCGTACTTACAATTTCAGTGCTTGCAGACATTACCTTGTTGAAAACTGCTTTTCATTTCTCGTTGGGTTTGACACTCTTACTTATCAGAAGGACTACGATTGATCCCCTATACTTGTGGGTCATAAAGGCTCTTTTCTGGCGCCATTGCCGGGGAGTGAAGCGCTCTTGGTAGGTGGAAATCAGTAAGCAAAAATTATTACTAGGTGCTGAAATTTATTGTCACTTGCTACTAAGGAAAACAATCCTTTGAGGGGTTTGTTCGGGGTATATTCACCTCGACCGGAACTACAATTAGTTATGCCTCAACCTACTGCACCTACTAAAAATATTGGTTATGATATTTTTTGGGTATGATAGAGCAATTGCTAGCTAATCTTTATGCAGGAGATGGAACCGAACATCCTGATATGCACTTGATATATGTGGATAAAATTTGTGGATTATTTAAGTTTGCAGGTTTACCCGGAGATGAATCTAAGAAGAATGTTTTCCCTTTATCATTGAAGGGAAAAGCATTGTCATGGTATAGGCTATGTGATGATATTGGATCTTAGATTTGGAATCGATTGAAATTGGAATTTCACCAAAAATTTTATCCTATACATCTAGTTCATCGTGATCGGAATTATATATATAATTTTTGGCCTCATGAAGGAGAAAGTATCGCTCTAGCTTGGGGGAGGCTTAAGTCAGTGTTATATTCATGCCCCAACCATGAGCTCTCAAGAGAAATTTTATGCTCGGCTTTCTCATGATGATCGATCCATGCTCGATACTTCTTGTACTGGTTCATTTATGAAGAAGACTATTAACTTCCGGTGGGATCTTTTAGAAAGAATTAAATGCAACTCTAAAGATTGGGAACTCGACAAAGGTAAAGAGTCAGGTATTAAGCTCAAGTATGATTGTGTTAAATCTTTTATGAATACCGATGCTTTTCAAAAGTTTACCACTAATATGGACTTGACTTCGAGATAGTAGCCTCCTTTTGTGAATCATTTGCTACTCATGTTGATCTCCCTAAGGAAAAGTGGTTTAAATATCACCCTCCTATCAAAGAAGAAATTAGAGAACCAATAATAGCTAAGGATGAAACTATTATTTATAATGTTGATCATGTTGTTCCTACTGTTTATATTGAAAAACCACCTTTCCCTGTTAGGATAAAGGAACATGCCAAAGTATGGTCAACAAAAGTTATATAAGAACTTCCAAACCTGCTGAACAAATCAAAGTAGAACCTAGTGTTTCTTTGGTTAAAGATCTCCTAGTTGAAAATATAGATGGGAATGTTATTTACTTCTGTGATGAAGCTACTAGAATTGCCTAACCCAATGAAAAAGATAAACATAGACCTGTTGTTGGCATGCCTGTTGTCTCAGTTAATATAGGAGATCACTGTTATCGTGGTTTATGTGACATAGGTGCTAGTGTGAGTGCTATTCCTTTTACCTTATATCAAGAAATTATGAATGATATAACACCTGCTGAAATAGAAGACATAGATGTTAATATTAAACTTGCTAACAGAGATACCATCACACCACTTAGGATTGTTAGAGACTTTGAAGTCTTGTGTGGGAAAATAAAATACCCTATTTATTTTCTTGTTCTTGGTTCCCCACAAGAGGACTTTTGTCTCATTATCTTTGGTAGACCTTTCTTGAACACCATTAATGCTAAAATAGATTGTGAGAAGCAAACTGTTGGTGTTAGTTTTGGTGATGAGTATCATGTGTTTAATTTTTCCAAGTTCAGTAGAAAGCATCATAAGAAAGAATTGTCTAGTAAGGATGAAATAATTGGTCTTGCTTCTATTGCTGTGCCTCCTACTGATCCTCTAGAAAAATATTTTATAGACCATGAAAATGATATGCATCTGCTTGCAAGAAATGAAATAGATAAAATTTTCTTTAAACAACGTCCACTGCTTAAACACAATTTTCCTATTGAAACTCTAGGAGGTCCTCCTCCACCTAAAGGTGATCCTATGTTTGAATTAAAACAATTGCTAGACACTTTGAAATATGCTTATCTTGATGAGAAAAAGATATACCCTGTTATTATTAGTGCTAACCTTTCAGAACATGAAGAAGAAAGATTACTAAAGGTTCTGAAGAAGCACCGAGCTGCTATTGGCTATACTCTTGATGATTTAAATGGCATTAGTCCCACTCTCTGTCACCACAAAATTAATATGGAGCCTGATTTTAAACCCGTTGTTGATCACCAATGATGTTTAAATCCTAAAATGAAAGAAGTGGTAAGAACTGAAATACTGAAACTTCTGGAAGCAGGTATAATCTATCCCATAGCTGATAGTAGATGGGTAAGTCCCGCTCATTGTGTCCCTAAAAATGGAGGTATTATTGTTGTTCCTAATGATAAAATGAACTTATCCCACAAAGAAATGTCACTGGCTACAGAATGATAATTGATTTTAGAAACTTAAATAAAGCTACTAGAAAAGATCATTACCCTCTGCCTTTTATTGATCAAATGTTAGAAATATTGTAAAGTCACACACATTTTTGTTTCCTTGATGGATACTCCGGTTTCTCTCAAATACCTATCTCACAACCTAATCAAGAGAAAACAACCTTTACTTGTCCTATTGGAACTTATGCTTATAGAAGTATGCCTTTTTGTTTATGCAATGCACCTGCTACCTTTCAAAGATGCATGACTGCTATATTCTTTGACTTTTGTGAAAATATTGTTGAGGTTTTCATGGATGATTTTTACATTTACGGAACTTATTTTTGACGATTGCTTGAGCAACCTTGATCGAGTTCTGTAGAGGTGTGAGCAAACTAATCTCGTCCTGAATTGGGAGAAGTGCCACTTTATGGTTAATGAAGGTATTGTGTTGGGACATAAAATTTCCGAACAAGGTATTGAGGTGGACAAAGCTAAAGTTGATGCAATTAAGAAAATGCCATGTCCTAAAGATATAAAAGATATTCGTAGTTTCCTCGATCATGCTGGTTTCTATCGGAGGTTTATTAAAGACTTCTCTAAAATTTCTAGGCCTCTTACAAATCTTTTACAAAAGGATGTTCCATTTGTTTTTGATGATGATTGTGTAGAAGCCTTTGAAACACTTAAGAAAGCCTTAATTTCTGCACCTATTGTTCAACCACCCGATTGGAACTTTCCTTTTGAAATTATGTGTGATGCTAGTGATTATGTTGTTGGTGCTGTTCTAGGATAAAGAGTTGATAAGAAATTAAATGTTATTCATTATGCTAGTAAAACTCTAGATAGTGCTGAACGAAATTATGCTACTACTGAAAAATAATTTTTAGCAGTGGTATTTGCTTGTGATAAATTTAGATCTTGCATTCTTGATTCTAAAGTTATTGTTCACACCGATCATGCTGCTACAAAATATCTTATGGAAAAGAAAGATGCTAAACCTAGACTCATTAGGTGGGTTCTCTTGCTACAAGAATTTGACTTACATATCACCGATAGAAAAGGAGCTGAGAACCCCGTAGCTGATAACTTGTCTAGGTTAGAGAATATTTTTGATAACCCACAACCTATTAATGATAGTTTTCTTGATGAACAGTTAGCTGCAATAAATGTTTCTCATAACACTCCTTGGTATGCTGACTATGCAAATTGTATTGTTTCCAAATATATACCACCTAGCTTCACATACCAACAAAAGAAAAAAAAATCTTCTATGATTTAAGACATTACTTTTGGATGATCCACATCTTTATTAAAAAGGAGTAGATGGTAGTATTAGACGTTGTGTACCTAAGCATGAACTGGCACAAATCCTACGGAAATGTCACTCCGAAGCTTATGGAGGACATCATGCGGGAGATAGAACTGCTCATAAGGTATTGCAATCTGGTTTGTATTGGCCAACTCTCCTCAAGGATGTCCGTAAGTTTGTTTTATCTTGTGATGGATGTCAAAGAATTGGAAACATTGGTAAGCGTCAAGAAATGCCTATGAATTATTCACTTGCTGTTGAACCATTTGATGTTTGGGGATTTGATTACATGGGACCTTTTCCTTCCTCCAATGGGTATACACATATTTTGGTTGCTATTGATTATGTTACTAAGTGGGTAGAAGCTATTCCAACCAGCAGTGCTGATCACAACACCTCTATTAAAATGCTTAAGGAAGTTATTTTCCCAAGGTTTGGAGTCCCTACACATTTAATGACTGATGGTGGTTCACACTTTATTCATGATGCCTTCCGTAAAATGCTTGCTAAATATGATGTTAACCATAGAATTGCATCACCTTATCATCCTCAGTCTAGTGGTCAAGTTGAACTTAGCAATAGAGAAATAGAACTAATCTTACAAAAGACTGCCAATAGGTGCGAGAAGAATTGGTTTAAGAAACTAGATGAGTCACTGGCTACAGAATGATAATTGATTTTAGAAACTTAAATAAAGCTACTAGAAAAGATCATTACCCTCTGCCTTTTATTGATCAAATGTTAGAAATATTGTAAAGTCACACACATTTTTGTTTCCTTGATGGATACTCCGGTTTCTCTCAAATACCTATCTCACAACCTAATCAAGAGAAAACAACCTTTACTTGTCCTATTGGAACTTATGCTTATAGAAGTATGCCTTTTTGTTTATGCAATGCACCTGCTACCTTTCAAAGATGCATGACTGCTATATTCTTTGACTTTTGTGAAAATATTGTTGAGGTTTTCATGGATGATTTTTACATTTACGGAACTTATTTTTGACGATTGCTTGAGCAACCTTGATCGAGTTCTGTAGAGGTGTGAGCAAACTAATCTCGTCCTGAATTGGGAGAAGTGCCACTTTATGGTTAATGAAGGTATTGTGTTGGGACATAAAATTTCCGAACAAGGTATTGAGGTGGACAAAGCTAAAGTTGATGCAATTAAGAAAATGCCATGTCCTAAAGATATAAAAGATATTCGTAGTTTCCTCGATCATGCTGGTTTCTATCGGAGGTTTATTAAAGACTTCTCTAAAATTTCTAGGCCTCTTACAAATCTTTTACAAAAGGATGTTCCATTTGTTTTTGATGATGATTGTGTAGAAGCCTTTGAAACACTTAAGAAAGCCTTAATTTCTGCACCTATTGTTCAACCACCCGATTGGAACTTTCCTTTTGAAATTATGTGTGATGCTAGTGATTATGTTGTTGGTGCTGTTCTAGGATAAAGAGTTGATAAGAAATTAAATGTTATTCATTATGCTAGTAAAACTCTAGATAGTGCTGAACGAAATTATGCTACTACTGAAAAATAATTTTTAGCAAAGGTATTTGCTTGTGATAAATTTAGATCTTGCATTCTTGATTCTAAAGTTATTGTTCACACCGATCATGCTGCTACAAAATATCTTATGGAAAAGAAAGATGCTAAACCTAGACTCATTAGGTGGGTTCTCTTGCTACAAGAATTTGACTTACATATCACCGATAGAAAAGGAGCCGAGAACCCGTGGTGATAACTTGTCTAG
Source organism: Aegilops speltoides (assembly GCA_021437245.1). Classification (NCBI taxonomy): domain Eukaryota; kingdom Viridiplantae; phylum Streptophyta; class Magnoliopsida; order Poales; family Poaceae; genus Aegilops; species Aegilops speltoides. Next base: position 195,641,391 of record CM038144.1, on the reverse strand, counting down.
GTTAGAGAATATTTTGATAACCCACAACCTATTAATGATAGTTTTCTTGATGAATGTTAGCTGCAATAAATGTTTCTCATAACACTCCTTGGTATGTCGACTATGCAAATTGTATTGTTTCCAAATATATACCACCTAGCTTCACATACCAACAAAAGAAAAAAAATCTTCTATGATTTAAGACATTACTTTTGGATGATCCACATCTTTATTAAAAAGGAGTAGATGGTAGTATTAGACGTTGTGTACCTAAGCATGAATCGCACAAATCCTCACGGAAATGTCACTCCAAGCTTATGGAGGACATCATGCGGGAGATAGAACTGCTCATAAGGTATTGCAATCTGGTTTGTATTGGCCAACTCTCCTCAAGGATGTCCGTAAGTTTGTTTTATCTTGTGATGGATGTCAAAGAATTGGAAACATTGGTAAGCGTCAAGAAATGCCTATGAATTATTCACTTGCTGTTGAACCATTTGATGTTTGGGGATTTGATTACATGGGACCTTTTCCTTCCTCCAATGGGTATACACATATTTTGGTTGCTATTGATTATGTTACTAAGTGGGTAGAAGCTATTCCAACCAGCAGTGCTGATCACAACACCTCTATTAAAATGCTTAAGGAAGTTATTTTCCCAAGGTTTGGAGTCCCTACACATTTAATGACTGATGGTGGTTCACACTTTATTCATGATGCCTTCCGTAAAATGCTTGCTAAATATGATGTTAACCATAGAATTGCATCACCTTATCATCCTCAGTCTAGTGGTCAAGTTGAACTTAGCAATAGAGAAATAGAACTAATCTTACAAAAGACTGCCAATAGGTGCCAGAAGAATTGGTTTAAGAAACTAGATGATGCACTTTGGTCCTATAGAACAACATATAAAAATCCTATGGGTATGTCTCCTTATAAAATGGTTTATGGAAAAGCTTGTCATCTACCTCTCGAATTAGATAACATAGTGCTACTTTGAAGCACAAGTGTGGAAAGGATTGTAACATTGCCCCGTCTCTCTTTTTCTCTCATTTGTTTTTGTTGGGATCCTTATGGTGTCCCACCCAAGATGCAACCCTATCCTAAAGGAACTCCAAGGTCCCACCAAGGATAGAAGCGCATCTTGAAGACGCTTTTGCAAGGTGGATATCATTACATCAAACCATTACATAATAGTTGGGGATACATACATAAGGCACAAACGCCCCAGAATACATCAACATCATACAACAAGAGCACCATCTGACTACGGATGAAACACAAACAGAAACTCAAACGACATCTACCCTGCTAGCCCAGGCTGCCGACCTGGAACCTATCCCCTGATCGAAGAAGAAGCAGAAGAAGAACTCCAAAACAAGTAAGCATCCCTCTCGCATCATGAACATCGCAAAACCTGTACCTGCAACTATTGTTGTAGTAATCTGTGAGCCACGAGGACTCCGCAGTCCCATAACCATGGGTATCAAGACTAGCAAAGCTTAATGGGAATGGAAAGGATAAGTGGTGAGGTTGCAGCAGTGACTAAGCATATATGGTGGATACCATACTCAAATAAGAGCGAGAAGAGAAGCAACGGAACGGTCGTGAAGCTAGCAATGATCAAGAAGTGATCCTGAACTCCTACTTACGCCAAACATAACCCAAAAACCATGTTCACTTCCCGGACACCGCCGAAAAGAGACCATCACGGCTACACACGCGATTGATGCATTTTACTTAAGTCAAGTGTCAAGTTCTCTACAACCTGATATTAACAAATTCCCATCTGCCACATAGTCGCGGGAACGGATCTCGAAAGTTTATACCCTGCAGGGGTGTCCCAACTTAGCCCATCACAAGCTTTCACGGTCAACGAAGGATATTCCTTCTCCCAGGAAGACCCGATTAAACTCGGAATCCCGGTTTACAAGACATTTCGACAATGGTAAAACAAGACCAGCAAAGCCGCCCGAATGTGCCGACAAATCCTGATAGGAGTTGTACATATCTCGTTCGCAGGGCACACCGGATGAGCAATCCGTACAACTAAAACCAGACCTCAAGCTTTCCTGAGGGGGCGCTGCAAAGGGCTCTAGTTTGGACCAACACTCAGAGGAGCACTGGCCCGGGGGGTGTAAAATAAAGATGACCCTTGGGCTCCGGAAACCCAAGGGAAAAAGGCTTAGGTGAGGCAAATGGTAAAACCAAGGTTGGGCCTTGTTGGAGGAGTTTTATTCAAAGCGAACTATCAAGGGGGTCCCATAAATCACCCAACCGCGTAAGGAATGCAAAATCAAGGAACATAACACCGGTATGACGGAAACTAGGGCGGCAATAGTGGAACTAAACACCAGGCATAAGGCCGAGCCTTCCACTCTTTACCAAGTACATAGGTGCATTAAATAAATAAGAGATATTGTGATATCCCAACATAATCGTATCCATCATGGAGCAATCTTCAACTTCACCTGTGACTAACAACGCTATAAGAGGGGCTGAGCGAAGCGGTAACATAGCCAAGCAATGGTTTGCTAGGAAGGGTGAAAAGGTCAGAGGCTGACAAGGCAGTTTGGGAAGCTTGAAGAACAAGTGATAGGTAGCGCGACAAAGCGATAGAACGAAGCAACTAGCATAACAATGATAGTAGTGAGATCCAAGGTGACGGTCATGTTGCCTGAAATCCCGCTAGGAAGAAGAACGAGTCCATGAAGAAGATGAAGCCTCAAAGACGAACCAAGCGTAGACAAACGAATCCTCACGATCGCAACGAAACAGGAACTAACAAGAAGGAGCACAACCGGAAAGAAGCAAACAATAAGGTAAACACACAACACATAGACATGGCATGATGCTCAACCAAGTATGATGTATGATAAAGGCTATATGATGCTACTCATGGCAAGAGATGATGCATACAAGAACAACATAGCCAAACAAGTTTAAATGAGGCTGTAAACAACATATAACAAATCCGGTAAGTCCTCATATGCAAATTTCGAAATTGGTCCAGATCTGAATAAACCTTAAGTTCAAGTTGTTAACCAGCAAGTTAAGATGCACCAAGATGATCTACACAAAATTCTAGTCAAGTTACATATAAAGTTCAATTAGTTCGGAGATACGGCCTAGAAGACATGAGCAAAACAAGTTAAACATGGCATTGATGCGAAATGCATACAAACATCAAGCGAACACATTCAAGACATGGATGCAACAAGGTAACATGAAACTATATGCAAAATTAAGCAAGTTTCATATAGAGCACACTCCAAATGGAGCAACGGTTCAGCACATACACATGAAACAAGTTTAAAGGACAAGCTGTCCAAAACAGCAACTAGGCATCTAGCAAGCATCAAAACAATATGCTACAACACATCAACATGAAAACAAAAGGCATGTACATGATGTACATATAAAGAATGACAAAATATGAACACTGAGCTATCTCCATAAATCAGTATAACATGGTCAAAAGGTCATGTCAAGATTGCCAATAATAACAGTTCACAGACTTGGCAGAAAACACAGTGCATGGCAGAAATTACATCAGGTTTCAATGTTTAGAGCTATTAAAGAATATGCTATAGAAATTTATCATGGTAAACAAAGGCATGGCATACTAATAAGGACAAAGAATAAAACTCCCTGACTGAACTAATTCCAAAGATCAACAGAAAAGATGGTAGCATCCATGCAAACATGGCAAATGATATGACAGATTCAGAATAACAGTACATGGCAGGAACAACGATAAGTAGGCATGTTGGTTAGCTTGTACAACTCACCACAGAGCAATACATGGCATGACAAGGTGACCAACAGTAATAAGACACATTTATGGAGTTAAAAATGGCAATAACATAGTACATAGGGTGCATGGATCAGTAGCAAAACACATGTCAAAACTGAACTTAATGTTAAGACTGACATTAACGTTATTTAGCAACTTCAGAGCAAGATTACAACAAGCTACAGCAGGCTATAAATTCAACCAAGGGCATGGATGGATAGGGCATGACATGTATAACAAAACATCCTTAGTGAACATCTCTAGATTATGAACAGAATGACTTGTAGCAGCAGGTTTACATAGCATCATGATATAGCAGATTCACCCTAGCAAAATAGTAACAACAAGTACCCTAATTCACAAGCTTTATGCACTCACTACAGGAGTCACAAAAATACATGGATTGCACCACTGTAAATATGGCATGATGTAGCTCAAAACTCATGTAGACATCAAGCTCATAGGACGCACACACAAAATGCAATGAAAAAGACAAAACAGCAAGTTCTGTTAACAGGCAACAGTTAACATCATATAGCACTCATGCAACGATGATAAGGGCATCAACATTAACTCAACCAAGCATGACACAGTGGAACAAAACTAAGAATCTCACATCGAACATTTTGATATTACACGCACGAAACAGAGCAGCACACACGAAGTTATGGCATGCAGTACATAGCATCAGAATGCTGAAAATTAGGGACTTTGTCAAAAATAACCTCGTGGAAACGTGGACAGGGACGTTCCGGGACGGAGAGATCCGGGCGCGGGGAGGCGTTTGGTTGGGATCCCTGTGGATATGGTCCCGATCCAGATCCGGACGGAGTTCCGGGACGGAGAGATCCGACGGCGGCAGAGGGAGGTGGAGCTAGGGTTTGGACGAAAAATTCAGGGTAGAGGGCATATTTATAGATAGAGGGAGCTAGGAGTGTCCAAATGAATTGCGGTTTTCGCCCACACAATCACGATCGAACGACCGAGAGTATGGAGGGGGTTTGGATGGGCTCATGGGCTGTGGTGAAGAGGGGCTGGACTGCAAAGAGAGAGGGGTTTCGGGCTACGCTATTAACCGTTGGGGCGTCAAACGGACTCCGAATGCGAAGAAAATTGACAGGCGGTCTACCTACTCTAAAACAACACCGCACGCCAAGTTTCATCCCAATCCGAGAACCTTTTTATGCCACTCACGAAACAAGGTCGGAGAGGGGCAACAGGCGCGTGCGAGTGTGGCTGTGCTCAGAATGGACAATGGAGAGAACCGGGGGAACCCGAACGGACGCAAGTTTTGAAAAACATGCAGATGAAATGCAGATGATGACATGGCAAAATGCAACACGCAAGCAAGTGACATGGAAACAACGACGAATAGCTGGAAGACACCTAGCGCATCAGATCCGGGGCGTTACATATGGCCTCTCTTTTTTGTGAGATCTTTTTGGCCTTTTTTTATTTCCTCGCTTGGGACAATGATCTAATAATGAATATGATGATCATCACACTTATATTTACTTACAACTCAAAAAATTACAACTCGATACTAGAACAAAATATGATTTTATATGAATGCCTCCGGCAGTGTAACGGGATGTGCAATGATCTAGCGTAACATGTATAAAAAAATATGAACGATGGGTAAGCCACAAATACTATGTCAGCTATATGATCATGCAAAGCAATGTGTCATAATAAAATGGACCGCTGGAAGTTGCATGGCAATATATGTCGGAATGACTATGGAAATGCCATAATAGGTAGGTATGGTGGTTGTTTTGAGGAAGATATAAGGAGGATTATGTGTGATAGAGAGTATCATATCACAGGGCTTGGATGCACCGGTGAACTTTTTGCCACATCTCAAGGTGAGAAAGGGCAATGCATGGTACCGAAGAGGCTAGAAAATTGTGGAAAGGTGAGAGTTTGTATAATGCATGGACTCACATTAGTCATAAAGAACTCATATACTTATTGCAAAATTTTATTAGCCCCAGAAGCAAAGTACTACTACACATGCCCCTGGGGTGATAAGTTTGGTAGGAAAAGACAATCGCTCGTCCCCGACCGCCACCTATAAGGAAGACAATCAATAATAAACCATGATCCAACTTCTTAGCATAACGAGAGACTATACGTGCATGCTTCGGGAATCACAAAACTTAACACCAATATTCTTACTAAACCACAATTACTCACTAGCACAACCAACATATTACCACCTTTATATCGCAAAACTATTGCTAGGAATCAAACTTATCATATTCAGTGATCTACATGAAAGTTTTTATTATATCCCTCTTGAATACCTATCATATTGGGACCAAATTCATAACTTGTACTAATTGCCATTAGTATTATCAACTCTCAAAAAGATATAAGAGAAGCATGAGAGTGCAACTATTTATTGAAAATAACCACCGCCGTGCTCTAAAAGATATAAGTGAAGTACTAGAGCAACTGCCTAGCTCAAAAGATATAAGTGAAGCAGATAGAGTATTCTAACAAATCATGAATAATGTGTGTCCCTCACAAAAAGGTGTGTCCAGCAAAGATGATCATGAAAAACTAAAAAGCAAACAAAGCAAAGACTCGTACAATACATGACGCTCCAATGACTAACAAAAATATAGCTCCAAATAAAATTACCGATAGTTGGTAGAAGAAACAGGGGATGCCTTTCGGGGCATCCCAAGCTTGTTTCTTGGGAGTCCTTGAATATTACCTTGGGGTGGCTCAGGCATCCCCAATTTATGCTCTTACCACTCCTTATTCCTTCCTCCATCACGATCTCACCCAGAACTCAAAAACTTCAGCACACAAAACTCAACAAAAACCATCATCAGATTTGTTAGTATAACAAAGGAAATCACTACTTTAGTACTATTGTAAACCCACTCATATTTTATTATTGCATTATACCTACTGTATTCTAACTTCACCATGGCTTAAACCCCCCAATACAATCCATAGATTCATCAAAACAAGCAAACAACACAATGAAAATAGAATGTGTTGAAAACAGAACAATTTGTAATTATTTGAACAATGCCCATACTTTTGTAACTCCAAGAATTCTAAAAATTAGGAAAATGTGGTAATTCATATATAAATCTTGTGCAAGAAATTAAGAATTTATCATGCTCCAGAAAACTTTAACAATTCTGATACTTGATGCAAAAGTTTCTGTTTTTGCATAGAATCAAAGCAACTATCATCCAAATCATAACTATAGCATAATTGTGTGCACACAAAAAATATAAAAAGAAACAAGAAAATAGGATAACTATTGGGTTGCCTCCCAACTAGCGCTATTGTTTTACGCCCCTAGCTAGGCGTAATGCATAGTTTCAAGTGTTGTCATCTTTCAAATTAATTCCATAGGTGGCGCTCATAATAGATTCATATGGTTGCTTGATTCTCTTTCTAGGGAATTGTTCCATACCCTTCTTTATCGGAAATTGAAATTTTATAGTCCCGTCTTTCATATCAATAATAGCACGTATGGTTCGTAGAAAAGGCGTAACAAGTATTATGGGACAAGACCGATTACAATCAATATTAAGCACAATGAAATCAACATGCACGTAATTCCTATTTGCAAGAACAAGAACATCATTTATTGCAACCAAAGTTTTCTTTATAGTGGAATCTGCTAAGTGCAAATTAAGAGAACATTCATCCATATTGGTAAAACCTAGTACATCACATAGAGATTTTGGTAGCAGTGGAAACCCTCGTACCGAAATCACATAAACATTGCACTCATAATTTTTTATTGTAACTTGAATGGTAGGTTCCCATTCATCATATAATTTCCTAGGTATTGAAACCTCCTATTTAACTTTTCTTCTAAAGCTTTCATCATCGCTTTTACAATATGTTTAGTAAAAGTCTTATTTTGTTCATAAGCATTGGTTGAATTTAGCATGGATTGCAACAAGGAAATGCACTCAATTAAACAACAACTATCATAGTAAAATCCTTAAAATCAAAAAGAGTGGGCACATCGCTATTTAAAGTTTTTACCACTCCAAACCCACTTTTATCAATTTTTCACTAATATTTTCACCCTCCGAACTATGGGAACGCTTTCTTGCTAATGTTGACTCTTCTTCAATCCCCTTTTCATCAAGTTTAATATTAATAAACAAAGATTCAATGGGTGTAACACAAATCATTTTAATATCTTCATCATTACCAAGTGCAAACGATTCCGGCTTAGCTACCATTTGATTTACTAGTGTAGTTTCTGCATGAGAAAATTTCCCTAGCAAATTTTCAGTAAGAGAAAATTAAGATTGAAGATTAGCAAGTTCTTCATTATCATCATCAAGTTTTTTTGCAATAGCATCTAACAAGGTAGAATGTTCTTTAACTCCTTCAGTAAAATAATTTGTTGTGCTCAAATTGCGTAAACATGAAGTCCTTAGTATTTTTCTCGATTTTGACCAATCATTGATGGTAAGAAACATCATGATAATTCTCTCGAGACATCATGACAAGCAGGCAAACAAGCACAAAAGAAAAAGACAAACGAAAAATATTTTTGTATTTTTGTGAAAATATTTTGGAAGTGGGGGAAATGAAACTGAGAGGCAAATGGCAAACAATGTAAATTCAAGGAGTCGAAAGTTTATGTGATGGGACTTGGTAGATATTGATGGTGTCTCCCAGGCAATGGCGGCAGAAATTCTTCCTGCTACTTGTGAGCTGCATTGGATTTCCCCGAAGAGGAGAGGATGATGAAGTACAGTATAGATAAGTATTTCCCTCAGTTAAGAACCAAGGTTATCAATCCAGTAGGAGAACCAAGCAACACCGCGTTAGCAGCACCTACACACAAAATAACAAATACTTGCACCCAACGCGAACAAGGGGTTGACAATCCCTTGGCGGTTAATTGCAAGGATCAAATCTCGTAGTGGTAGATAGATAGATAGATAGATAGATAGATAAAACACAAAATAATAAATTAAACTAAAGAAAATTGCAGCAATTTTTTTTGGGATTTTAATATATGATAAAAAGTAGACCTGGGGCCATAGTTTTCACTAGAGGCTTCTCTCTTGAAGATAGCATACAGTGGGTAGACAAATTATTATTGGGCAATTAATAGAAAAGCATTTTAAATGCCCAAATGCAAATACCATAAGATTTAATTCAGAGCCCAAATATGTCATGGAAAAATGTGCAACACCTCTGGTTATTGCTCCTAGCCTTTTCCAGAAATGATAACCATTTTTGAAAGCCATTTGCATACACTAAGAATATTTTAGTTGAACCTAGTGAATTCCTTTGATCCTAGGGTTTAGGCAATCCCCATTTCAAGTTTCTTTCATGATTAAACATGATGCACACATGAGACTAGCCTAGTGCATTGCCAGAAGCTAGGGATGTGACAACTTTAATCATGACGATATCCAAGGCAATGATCATGTATATAGGCATCACGTCCGAGACAAGTAGACCGACTCCTGCCTGCATCTACTAATATTACTCCACACATCAACCGCTATCTAGCATGCATCTAGAGTATTAAGTTCATAAAGAACAGAGTAGCGCCTTAAGCAAGATTACATGATGTAGACAAAGTAAACTCACGCATGAGTAAACCCCATCTTTTTATCCTTAATAGCAACAATACAAATACGTGTCTTGTCCCTTTCTTTCATTGGGATATAGATCACCGCAAGATTGAACCCATTAATAAGCACATCTTCCATTGGAGGAAAAATCAATCTAGTTGGCCAAACCAAATCAATAGAGCGAAGAGAAATACAAAGCAATAATAATCATGCATAAAAGAGTTCATAGAAGACTCAAATAATATTCATGGATAATCTGATCATAAAATCACAACTCATCAGATCCCAACAAACATACCGCAAAAAGTGATTAGAACAGAACTCCAAGAACATCGAGGAGAACATTTTATTGAAGATAAAAGAGAGAGAAGAAGCCATCTAGCTACTATCTATGGACCTGTAGGTGAGTGGTAAAGTACTCACACAACATTGGAAGGGCGGCAAGGTTGATGTAGAGCCCCTCCATGGTTGGTTTCCCCTCGGGCAGAGTACCAAAAAAGGCCTCTAGATTGGATCTCATGAGAACAGAAGCTTGCGGCGGCGGAAAAAAGTATTTTGGGTGGCTATCTGTTGGTTTACCGATTTTAGAGAATTTATAGAGGCGAAATTAGGTCAAATAGACGGTCGTGGGCTCCACAAGCCACCAGGGCGTGCCTACCCCCTAGGCGCGCCCTGGTGCCTCAAGGTCTACTCCTTCATCTTTTAGACCTCTTCTGAAGCTTCCAGGGTCACTTATGTCAAAAAAAATCTCTAAAGGGTTTCGTGGCATTTGGACTTTGTTTGGTACTAATATTCTAGAAAACCAAAAATAGGCAAAAAAAACAACAACTAGCATTTGGCACTAAATTAATAGGCTAGTCCCAAAAATGATATATAATGACATATAAATGCATATAAAACATCCAAGATTGATACTATAATATAATGAACAATAGAAAATTATAGATACGTTGGACACGTATGAGAGTGCGAGATCGATGAAAAGAAGGGCGAGAGTGTGCATGTATGTGGGATTGTATTAGACATAGGGAGGCATGGACGGTGAGAAGAGAAGAGGGAAAGCGTGTGTTTGTGGTAGGCTAACCTTGCTAGAGAGGTATATCGATCGAGGTGTGCCGGAAATAAGGAGCTGGGGATGTTAGGACCGAGAGTATATCGACCTGAGGGGGGTGAATGGGAGATTCAAATTTTCTTTCGAAAGCTTTGTAACTTAACCTAATCACAATAGAGGAATAGAGTGTCAAAACAAATATGTTGAATCAATCTTCTTCATCAGAAGCATATTTTTCGAGAAAAGCATTGACAGTAGTACGACCCTGATGGATGACAGGTTTAATAACAATGAGGGTTGTGCAACAAGCAAACATATGTAACATGATAAGACACAAGATGATAGAGATTAAATGAATAACTACTCATAGATTTCAGAAGTACAACAGAGTTAATGAATAAATACAGGTGATGACGAAGAGCATGGAATAATACAGACACACGGTATGAAGATAATAGTACAAACTGATCAAGAAATCTATCAGCACGGAACATGGATAAGAACTACTAAAGGAAATGCAACATAATAGAAATAACCGGTGGTGCTCGATGGCTACAGAGATATTTGGTAGATCAGTTCACCCTTCTACCAAAGGGCTATGTCTGGTTGGAGGGACTGTGACTTAACACGGAAGATAAACTCTCTTCACCCTATTCTCCTTCAATGCAAAGTTGATCAGACTCAAGTTGATTTCACTTGTTGTAGATTCTTGTCGGCAATCTCCAAACCTTCGGTCAACCTTCGCGAACCACAATCACTCTTGGTTGTTGAAGATCATGCTCGGTGAAGAGAACGACTCTTCATCACTCGAAGCCGAAACCTATCCATCTAGAGAGTGCGCAACTCTCAAGAGTAATAGGTACTAGAACTCTCACTCAAAACTGCTATGATGCTAAACCACTATCTAAGTTTGGGCTCTTGGTTTTTCTTTCAGTTGATCTTAAACTCAAATCACTCGGAGAGGGGTTGCTCAAGTAAATCTTCTCAGAAATCTCAAGCAAAGCAGCAAAATGACAATGTTGGAGCAGGGTGGCTATTTATAGCCGCAGCCTTCCCTGACAGGAAATGACCAAATTAGACATCGGGCTCAGCCAATCATCAAATGACACGATTGCAACCGTCGGATTTGAGCACAATGGTAACATTCCTTGCCGAACAAGAAATGCTAACTCCTCGATCCAAGGCAAATCTGTCGCAGCAAATAAGATCACAGTCTCTTGCTGGCAAGTATTTGCTCAGAACTCAAAGAAATTTCTCTCGCAACTTTCATAGGTTTTGGCTAAGCATCACAACGGATCTAAGCATCGAGAACCTATACCCCTCTTAATAGTACGGAGGTCCTATGACTCAAATGAATGAAAGAAGAACAACTAAATGAATGCTACGTCTTCACATAGTCTTCGACTTCCATCGCTGCATTTAATTTCTTCAGACGACAGTACCGAATCAAAAGCTTTGCTTCAGCAGTAAACTTTCGAGGGGTCAATTTCTTCTCATTAACCTTCTCGACTCTATCACTTCAACAATTATAGCTCATTCTTCTCTGCAACGCAAATGTGCTTGGATGAAATTCCTCAAACTTAGCACCGAAGACAACACATTCTTCAGTTGTGTATGGACTTCTTCTCTCTGTATGCACTAGCAAACAAATTAGTCCATACATGTTTCTGTCAACAATCTCCAAAACACAAGGTAGGCAGATATTGCACCAACAGTCTTCCCCTTTTCGGACGATTGTCGACAAAATAGATCACATCAAATGATAGATAAGGAACTAAATGTAATGCGAAGAACAATGAAAAGACGAGAGATAATTACGAAGATAAAATATTCTCCCCCTAAAGGTATGCTTTAGATCGTGAAGGATCAAGGGAGAATGATATGTTTCTTTGTATGAGTGTCATTGACCGCAAAGCATACACTTGAGGTCTTTCAATGCACTCGACGGTGTCTGAGGTAGTTCCTATCACAAAAAATTTGACAAGTGTTAGATGTGAGACAAGCGTTGGCAGATTTGTGACAAGGATAAGTCATGAAGGTTTTCTCAGAACACAATTTGAGTCCACACGAGATGTAGTTTTCCTGCATGTTAGATATTTATGATAAGAGCAGGATCGAAGAACAATCCGTTGCTCATAGTGGATAAGCTTCAGAGGTGATTTTCCTACAAAAGAGATGATGCAAGTGATATCTGAGAGGAAAAACGCTTTTTAAGTCATATAGATAGCCTTCAATAAGTCACTTTGTGCATAGGCCGACTTTAACTTCCTGTAAGGTTAGATAATGAGAGATAGCAACAAGAGCATATCCAACCACAACAGTTATAGATCATTTAGTACTTGAGGTACTTCTCCAATATAATATCATCATTTGATGATTCTCTGTTCTGCTTCGAGGAGTAGTTATGTGTTCCTGTAAGATAAATGATTTTTGATGTCAATCAATCATAGCATAAACATTCGATGGAACCTGTAGACAAATAGTGTGAAGCTAACAATATTGCAGGAGGGGTTATTAACGTTACATGACGACCGAGTTTTTCAACACTACAAGCGGCGTGATAAAGTTCTTGAAGCAAATTGTCCGAGGGAAAACCAAATGGCAAATGAAAACACACATCCTGCAAACCCCGATAAACTATCACTCGATGTAATTCTCCCTCTTTTTGTCAACAAGTGCCAAAAAGGAAATATAGGACATTCGAGGAATTACTATGTGGAAGAATCTTCTGAATCAGAATTGAAACCACTCGTAGAATCTGAGTCAGAAGAATGCATACTGGTCAAGGCAGAAGCGGAAGTAGCAGCCTTGGCCTTGGAAGGCTTGGAAGGATGGACATTAGGCTTGTAGATACGAGTGGTAGCTGTATCTGCATTCTCATCGTCATGATTAACAAACAGTAGATCCATTGAAGCAGAACGCTGAGGGAGTACTGGAGTTGGTCTTCGGATACGCGGTACTTCAAGCAAGTCTAGATGATCATATTCCTTGAATAGGCCCTTCTTGGCTAGATCCTTGCGAGAGTAATGCTTTCGAAGCAAGGTCCATGATCGCTTTCTTGCATCCTTCTCATGCAGAAGAAGTTGCCGATTGTGACTGTGAACCAGATTCAACTCAGCCATCAATTCCACTTTTTCTTTTCTGTCCATCCTAATGTGTCTTTCCAAAGTCTGCTGCGTGCGAATACAAATCTCATAGATTGATGGATTTCATTCGCATGGGATTTCAATCCTAGCTTCCTTGTATTTCGGTGCATTTTCAAATGCAGAGGCGTTTGCAGCAATATCAACCTGTTCCTTCCCCTTTTTGTTATCATTCACAATGCGTAGAATATCACGAATAGGTGGCATGAATACTTTCGGCTCATAAGCCCAAAAGAGTTTCTCATTTGTGAGCTGCTCAATGGAGAACATAATCCATGGAGCATACGGTTTCAACGATTGAGGGCTATCTGCAGCACATGCCATGTTTCGAATGAAAAGATCAGGAATGTCAAACTTGATTCCGTGAGATATTGACACAAGAGCATTTCCTACGATGCCTTTGATGGAGTTGGGCCTGTTTGTTTGCGTGATGGTATTGCACAGAATGTGGAATAACAGTTTGTTGTCATAAGCCAACTTCTTTAGATCAACTTCAATGCATTCGTCGCCCACCATAGTGGGATCCATCAGGATGTGGATTTGTTCATCGCACACTTCCAAGAAATGCAATATGTGTTCTCTGTTGTTCTCAAATTCACATCGAGGCAAATTTATCAAGGCCAGAAAATGATCTGCCAAACATTTGATTCTCTCTCTGCCAGTCATCCACTCATGCATCCATGTTGAGGTATTCCCCAAATGTCCTGTGATGTATAGTGTACCGTAGGACTGAAGAATAACTTCTTTGTTCCACCCATGATTGGAACGCATGAATCCCTTCAGAAGAGCATGTACAATATGATCAAGTGTATTCTGGAAGCAGGACATTTCTTCAAGCTTGGCGAAGTTCAACATCTTATGATTGAAACTTGTGTGCTTGCCAAACAAGATTCGAGCATAATAGGTTGCCTACTATTCTGTCCAGAACCTAGGGGATAATGAAGTCCTTTCCAAAGCGGTGCCGTTGGGGCCATACTCAGCTGAAAATAGTGGAAATAATTCCTCGGGAGTTTTCCATAGTTCTTCGTTGTTAATTTCCATTGGTCGAAAATCGAAGGCTGGAGCATTCTCATCAATGGGCATCAAGGGTGCAAGATGCTTTGCAGCATTTCCTGAGGCAGATGGCATGGGATTACTGAACTGAGTGTCATTTTTCTTTGCTGGAACTCCTTTCAGTGGCTTTCTCAAATTTAGGCACTAGGGCCTTTTCTATTGGTGAGGTACAGAAGCTTTCTTAGACTCTTGAGTCACAACCTGATCTCTTTCAGTCTGCTGAGGCAATACTGGTGGTACAACTTGGTGTGACACAACTGGTGGTGTAACTTCTTGATCATTCTCTTTGGGAGTCATGGGCTCTTCAAACTTCTTCTCTTCCTGCTCTGGCTGACAAGCCAAAGAGCCAGGAGCAGGGTCAACCTCCATCGAAGCAGGAGCACCAGGTGAGGAGACCGAAGGGATATTTCCTTGGGAAGCGATTAGCTCCACCTCAACCTTCTCACCCTCCTTGGTGGATCTAGAGGGTTCATCTTGTGTTTCCTTCAAAGGCGATGAAGTTGCCTTTTCCATCTCAATCTCTTCGCCAATCTTTTCTTTGGCAGCAATTTTCTCGGGCACAACGTTCACTTCATTAGCATTGACAAGATACATATCCACAACATCAGCTTCTTGTTCGACTGGGTAGGAATGATTACTGTCGCAGGCCCATACTATTGTTCAGTAACTTCCTCGAGATGAGGGGCTGGAGGAATCTGTTGCAGTGGGACACTTGTATCGACTGGTGCATCAGAAGATACAAATTGGATACAATGATCATAATCTCTTTCGGCTTATTGGCTCTAGCCTGAGCTCTCTGGCGTTTCTCTTATCTTTCTCTGCGTCGAGCAAGATCTGCTTGACGTTTAATCTCTCTGTTCCTACGATCACAAAGCTGTGAGACATCCATCTTCATTCTTGAGTGCCAATCAATCTTGTTATTTCTCATGGTAGTGAGAGCTTTTGTGATCTCAAGAATTGCCTTGTTCACATATTTTCCTCCAGACTCAGATTTAGCTTCCCTTCTCATTTCCTCCAGAAGCTTCTTATCATCGACAGCTTGATTGAGTTCCTTGGTGATTTCTTTCAAATCAGAGAAGTGCTTTTCTACCATCTTGGTAACATCTTTAGGCAGACCCAAACTTCCCAAATCAGCTGGATTAGCATAATAGGAGGCACCTTCAATGATGTCAAATATAAGGTATTCCTCTGTGGGAGCAGGAACGATTTTCTTCGCCTTCTTGGCAGGAGCAGTAACTTTTTCATTAGCAATTAGCTTTCTCTTCAGCACTGGGGCAACAGAACCCGAAGGTATTCCTGAGGGTTCGGGAGCAAGTCTTGGTGAAGATCTCACTGGTGGCGAAATCTTTGCTTGGAGATGGGGGTTTGGTACGGCTTATCGAGCAGCACTTTCTGATCATACATGGGAATTTCTTCACCAACATTATCGTCAGACGAATCCTCATCAGATGAGGTAGGTGCAACTTTTCTAGATTTGCTTGAAATGGACTTCTTCTTCGGAGCTCGAGGAGAAACATATTTCCTCTTCTTCCTTTTTTCGGCAGACGCCCTTTCCTTCTTTTCCATCACATCCTGTTGAGTCAACTTAATATTCGTTGTTCCACTTGATTTTTCTTCCCGGTTCTTGCCTCACGCTTGCCTTGGCCTTTTCCCCCTTTGCAACTTCTTTGGGAAAATCAACTATGGTTTTCAAGGAATCTGCATTAGTATTTGGATGCGGCGCTGGCCTTACTTTTTCATCGTCCTGCCCAAGGAAGCCCTCTATAATGCAATCATTCCAGGGTGGAGTGAATGCAAATAGGATCTGGTACTTCCTTAGGACGTTCTCATAATTAAACCATTTCTTCACCCAATGACGGCGAATCTTTTGCAACCTGTTGTTCCTTTCCTAAGCAGTTTCGACTCCAGGTGGACTCCCGTATGTTTCCTGATCAGACATCTTAGCCGTAGTATTCTTTTATCTTTCGTGACCACCCTTTATGGGATTTCCATTAGAGAACATGGTTTTGGAGTCTGTGGCCAACTCATCCTTTGGCTGACTTTGAGCTGAGGGAACATCATCATCTTCTTTAGCAGATTCTGATTCGACATTTTTCTTAGGTGCTCTTGGTGGTTTTGTAGATTTTCTTTCAACCATCTTTGCCTCATCGGCCACATGCGGCTGCTGTGGAATATCTTCTTCTAACTCAGAATGCTCATCCAGACTATTAGTCATGACCACTCCAGAGAAAACGAATGCAAATCCGAAAGAAACACAGGAAGAAGTCACAAACATGCATAGAAACATTTTAACTCAAAGCAGATAAGTTCTCGGAAGAAGCATGAGATCCATGATATACACTTGCAAGATATCATCGAGAGAATTGCAATATGCCATAAGACAACATAATCATTTCTCTAATCTTTCGATATATACATAGTGAACCCTAGATTCAAGTGACTAGTATAAAGAACAACTGCAAACCATACAAGTCAAGTCTTATCTATACCTACTAATGAAGAAATAGGTATTCTTAGTCTGTTTTGCTATTTTAACCCCGTAATGTTTGTCATTAAACCTGCAGTACATATTAATTGTTTTTTAAAATATACTCATATCTTCAAAACCGTAACTCCAAATTTAACATGTTATATACGAAATTTGATTAGAAAAATTTGTAGAATCTGAATATGATGTTACTTTATCTGTTAACACTTCAAAAAATACTATCTAGGATGCAATGTTAATCAACAATGCAGTATCCGTCTTTTTTTCTTATCGGTACTGATTCTGATTGGGGATGAACACCTCAGCAAAATCAAGATGGGACATGAAATTGAAAATAAATTTTCTAGAGACACCCAATAAATAAGGACATGCATGGCAAGAAATAAAAGAAAGACCAAATAAAAAAATAAAAGAAAGACCAATTTTAACATGTTACATATGAAATTTGATCAGAAAAATGTGTACAATCTCAATATGATGTTAGTTTCACTTATTAAATATTTTTTAAAATATTATTTTGGAAGCAAACTTATAGTCTATAGCACACGATCCATTTTTCTTTCGTACTGGCGGCGATCCTAATTGCAAATAAACACCCACAAAAACCATATAGGGAAAAAAATCGATAACTACACATGTATACCTTTGAAAAACCTCACAGGGGAAAACAATAGATTCTCATCGTGAGAGTGAGAGAAAGCAAGAGAGAGGGAGAGAGAGATGTCTTAGGATTAACCACATTCAAACACGTTTTGGTTTGTGTTAACACTGAGGTCACCACCGGCGAAGTTGAGAAGGAGGATAAGAGGCAAGACAAATGTGATGGCTCGCTAAAATAAAGGAGATGGACCTATTGTGGTCTTGAGTGATGGTTGTTGGGTTAAGAGCGTGTGTTATTTTTTTCTCCGTTGCAACGCACAGGCTCTTTTGCTAGTAGTGAATCCTAAAGATCTACCGCAAGAAAATAAAACAAGATAAAAGGCGACGGGATGAACTGCCCTAGAACAGGAGGGGAATATAGCAAGTTCTAGATCTGAATGCCCTAACTTGGCGAGACAGGTCGACTACGACATTGACACAACCAATTGTGGCGGAGCTCCGCCGAAGTTGCACGAAGAGGCTTGACGTCAACGCTGCTTCGAGCTCAGGCTCGAAAGGAGAGCGAGAGGAGGGTTTGTGCCCGAACAGGGAAAGAGTTAAGGAAGAAGAGACCCAGAGAGGGGCGTTTATATAGCCTGAGGGACAATCCGCCAACTCCAGGATCTACGAACAAAAAACTTGGGACGTTCCACATTCAACGGACGGGGTCACGATCAAGAGATCGTGGGCACGTGTCAACTGTTTCATGCGAAAATCTCAGTAACTGAACTGGATGCCAGAAGGTTTGAGGAAGCGCAATCGCCAATACAAATGAATTAAAGTTGATTTCATTTGCAAGCAAAGACGTAGGAGTGAAATCTTCTCCAGATCAAGTTGCATGTTTATGGCACGACCAAGAACAAACCAAAAAGAGAATAGACTCGAAACAAGAAACTGTCGAGCAAGAACACAAGCACTACGAGAGAAAACTCAGAAAGATAAGCACCAACAATAATTTGTCCTAGGGCTTGAGATAAATATGAGATATCCCTAAGAGGGTTTCCTGCAAGAGGTGATTAGTTCTTCTTCACTACCCACACTCGTGTGGGAGGTGAGGATCTCATATGCTTTGCCTTGCTTGGAATATTTCTTCGGTGAGTCCTGCGAGACACCTGTTCATTATGATGATAATCATATGAATAGGCATTGAAGTTGTTTCCAGATACATGAGTGTAATGGTTTAAAGATATACGCAAGTACTCCTTCTGACATGGTACAGGGTGATAGTCATTCGAGAATGATATTCGAGTAGACTTGGAATGATAACCATTTCCATGTCGATGATTATCCTGCACCGTCAGGTTAGCAGTAACAGGTAAATTTTCAACGGTGCACTTCTTTACCCAAATTTGCTTCATGGGTGAACCTGTCCTGCAGTTAGTTCCAACATATCGAGCGAAAACCTTACCATTCGGTTGCTTGAAAAGTTTGTAATTTGAGTCATTTGACTCGTTAATATCAACAGAAATGGGCGAATGATAACCAGTTAGAGTTTCAGGTTCGTGAGTTTTACTCTTTGCACGAACCCAAGTCGTTTGAGGATATTGTTCAGGAGTCCAATAGGATCCATCCACATTAAGTTTCTTTTTGAAACCTAATCCTTCCTTCTGAGGATTTTTGTGAAGAATGGACTTCTTGAGCACATCACATAAGGTTTAACGCCCTTTTAGGCTCCTGTAGGATCGAAGAAGGTGAGAGTGTCTAGAGGGGGGGTGATTAGACTACTCGACAAGATAAAAATTATGCCTTTTGACAAAGACAAGTTTTTGGCAGATTTTGCATATCACACAAGTCAAGTAGCATACTACACATGCAATTCTAGAGTATGGGCAGCGGAAAGTAAGTTGCACAAGTAGTAAAGAGAGGTGGAGAAGATCAAACGCAATTTGGAGACACGGAGATTTTTCTCGTGGTTCCGATAGGTGGTGCTATCGTCAATCCACGTTGATGGAGACTTCAACCCACGGAGGGTAACGGCCAAGTGAGTCCACGGAGGGCTCCACCCACGAAGGGTCCACGAAGAAGCAACCTTGTCTATGCCATCATGGCCTACGCCCACGGAGGGCTAGCCTTACTCGGGGTAGATCTTCACGAAGTAGGCGATCTCCTTGCCCTTACAAACTTCTTGGTTCAACTCCACATGTCGACGGAGGCTCCCAAGCGACACCTAACCAATCTAGGAGGCACCACCCTCCAAAAGGTAATAGATGGTGTTGATGATGATGAACTCCTTGCTCTTGTGCTTCAAATGATAATCTCCCCAACACTCAACTCTCCTCACTGATTTGGCTGTGGTGGAAGAAAGGATTGAGTGGAAAGCAACTTGGGAAGGCTAGAGATCAAGCTTCATATGGTGGGAGTGGAGCAACTTGATCTCAACACAAGGGTAGGTAGTTCTCTTCTCAGAAATGTAAGGTAGGAGTGGTAGTACTTTCTGATAGCTCTCTCCACGAATGAAGAGGGGGTGGAGGGGTATTGTCGGTGTACTAAGGTAGGGGTACCTCAGTACCCCAACTTGTGCACGGGCAGTTGCAGCTCCCCGCGGCTAGATCTACCACATGCTTGCCGGAGACCATCCCCGCTCCATATCAAGCCATTCAAGAACAAAGTGTACAAGACAGAAGATCGAGACCCCGGCAAGAGGAGCTTGCCGGGAAGGCCGTCCCAGGCTCAAGGTTACATCACTCACGCAAGGCCTCAAGCGAGAGGAGCTCGCCGGGAGACTAGAAGATTACACCAGAGAAGACACGCCTCGGCGCTACCTGTCCCGGCGAGGGCCCGGGAGCGGCAAGTTACGGCCCGACAAGCTCCCGGGTCCGCAAGATCAAGACCCGGCAAGGTACTTGCCGGAGAGCTGCGCCAGGTGCTCGCCTCCAGCTCATCTGCCCACGCCGCCTTTGAGCCCTCTCCAGAGACGCTGCGCGGATGGTCAGTGCAAAGATGGGGGTGCGGTGGCACTCCACGGTGGTGAATCCATCGCCGTGGCGACGGAGACGCAAGGGCGGAGCTTTTGGGGTCGACGGCGACGGCATTAAATGCCCTTGTCCCCCATCACAAAGTAGGTAGAAACCATCGCTCAAGCAATCGTAGCTCCACCGTTCCCGACTGCTCCAACTACCACCTCTTTTACATTTTTACCCTCTCTCCACGCTGACACTGCCGGTGACCCCTTGCACTATAAAAGGAGGCCCATGCACAACGAGGGGAGGTTCAATCTTGGCAACTCCCACGCCGGTGTAGCTACTCATCGTAGCTCTTCAAGCTCCCGAGCACAATACAACACAAAGCAGCAGAGGGTTTACGCGTCCATCGCGTCCGGCTGGGTAAAATCCGCCGCGTGCATCGCCGATCGCTCTCTGGCCTCCTCCGCCTCGCATCAAGACTTCACGAAGGGCCCCGCCCCATAGGTGCTCGCGGGCGGCGGGTCTCTCCGCCCCGCCCCGACATCTTTGGCGCGCCCGTAGGGGCGAGAGGCTGTCGCGGACTGATCTCGCTGCGCGGCGCGCGCGTTCTTCATCAACCTCTCCGACTTCATCGACAATCGCGCCATGGCCTCAAGACGCAGGGCTTCAAGGGTTGCAGACCCGTCTGCGTTTCACCCGCCGCCACCGGAGCCGCGGTGGGCGGAGGAGACGCCAGTGAAGGGTGGACACCGGCGAGGGTACTCGCGGCGCCACCAGATCTGTGGACAGACGGATGACCGCGCCGGTCTCCGTGGATCCGCGTCCATCTCAGCAAGACGACGACCAGCAGCGCCATACCACGGAGGTGGTATCCGCCATCGGAGCAGGGACGCACGGAGGCTCGCGGGATGTTCCGACCACCGCCCGCACACGTAAAGCGAAGGCGCCGGGCAGACCTGCTCCTTCTAACACCGCGAGTCCGAGCGCGCCCCGCCCCGCACCACTCGCTCCCGCTTCCCGCCACTCGCAGAAGCGCCACAAGAGCGCAATGTTTCGACTTCCCTCCAGCAGCGGACAAGGCCAAGACGGAGGGCTACCATCCAGAGCCTGGTCGCCGCCAACAACAATCCTCCATACGCCGGTGGCCTCACGGCCGCGCAAGCCGAGAAGACGAAGGCCGACGGCAATAAGACCGCCGGGTGCAACCACCGCACTCCCCGCCGCTGAAGCGAAGACGCCGCCCTGCGGAATAACGCCGACGACGGCTCCACGGCATCGCCGGATCCGCGGGCTCGCCGATCAACGCCAGTCCTTGACGATCGGCGGCGAAGACGCCGGACCACGATCGAGCGCCGCCGAGACTCGGGCGACAATCGACCAGAGCTGGAAGCACTGCCGACGCGCCGACGCGCCGGTGAGCCAGCGACTTGTCAGACGCGGCAGCTGCCCTGCGTTCACCCGTGAGCTGCGGGCGTCGCCCAAAGGCCCAAAGATGAAGAATTTCAAGCCCGACGTGTCGAGAAGTACGACGGCAAGACGCACCCTCGAATTCCTCGGTTCACACCATCGCGTGCAGGCTGCCGGGCGCGACGAGAAGATTCTCGGCGAACTACTTCCGCCCAGGCTTAGGCCGAACGCTCGTTCTGGCTTATGCACTTGCCGGAAGGCTCCATTTCTTCTTGAGCAGACCTTTGCCATCAGTTTGTTGGCGCCTTCACCGGCGCCACAAACCCCACGGCCGAGAGAGCGATCTCCACATTTTGGCCCGTAGGAAGGAGAATCCTCGCAAGTATATCCAACGCTTCACCGTGTGCAAAGACAACATCCTCGATGTCCACCCCGCCATGGTTATCGCGCGCTCCACCGAACGCGCGTAACCGCCGATGCGTGAAGAGATGGCGGCGACCAAGATTCGGGATGTCGGCGAGCTCTATGCTCGTTGATAAATGCGCACGCTGAAGAAGGGAGGAGGCTCCCGGGAGGACGCCGCGCAGGAGGAAGCGACTCACGACGCCGCCCGGCAAAGAAGCTCCGGCGGCGAACAATCAGAAAAGACCAAGGAAGAGGTGCTTGCCGTCGAGAAGTCCGCAAGGAGGCTCCCGCCAAGCAAACACAGTCGGGCGACTCGCAAGGAGCCTGCCTCAGAAGCGCAGCCGACAAGCAGCCGCCCCGCAAGCAATATCAGAAAATCCACCGCACTAAGGGCCACGATCTCTATAATCGCAAGCTGTCCGACTATCTCGTCGAGCAGCAAAAAGCTGAGTACGAGAGGCGCGACAAGGAGAGGGCCCAAGGTGGCGGAGGAGAACCGAGCAAGAAGCGGCCGTTCAATGGCCAGGGAGGACACTTCGGCAAGGCCAAGCGGCGACAAGGAGATCGACCCCTCCGGAGCCACGACAAGGATGAAGACGACGACGAGGATATGGAGGATGAGGATGACAGCGAGCAGGAGTTCCAGAAGGCCACGGAGGTCCTATGCGTCGACGGTGGCGCCTCACTACATACCTCCCACCGCCAGCTAAAGCAGTGGGTACGCGAGGTGAATGCAGCAGAGCCGCCCATGGAGTCGCCAAGCAGTTCCTCAAATGGTCAACACGCCCATCATTTTTGATCTTGAGGATCACCCTGACCGCACCACCGCGGTCGGGTGCTTGCCGATGCTGGTCTCGCCCACCATCCGCAACCTCAAGGTCACCAAAATGCTGGTTGACGGCGGGGCCGGGCTGAACTTGATCTCCTCTGCTGTGATCAAGAAACTCCAAATCCCGGATGGCGAAGCTCAAGAGACCGGTTCTTTCCAAGGAATCAACCCGGGAAGGAGCAAGCCCAAGGGAAAGATCACTCTGCCGGTGACCTTTGGCGGGGAGCTCAATTTCAGGACTGAGCGCATCACTTTCGACGTCGCCGATATTCCGCTGCCATACAACGGAATACTCGGCCGTCCTGCCCTCGCCAAGTTCATGGCAGCTTCCCATTATGCTTATAATGTACTCAAGATGCCGGGCCCGATAAGCGTCATCACCGCCCACGGCGACAAGAAAGATGCGCTTATCTCGCACCGACAAGATCTACCGGGATGCGGCTGCAGCAGCCGACAAGAATACACTTGCCGCTGAAGCTCCCGGGAAAGAAGACGGCGCCAAGTCCGCAAGTGCTCCGGGGCCCACTCCGCAACCGCACCTCTTGGAGTGCTGCGCTGCGACGAGGACGCCCCGCCGAGCTCCACCGCAAGAGTAAAAGGGAATGGCGCCCGCCGCAACCAAGAAGGTGTCCGCCAAGGAGGACGGCATCGTGGAACCTTCACCATCGATTGCCACGCTGACAAAGAAATAGGAAAGCGCCGCTGTTGCTTTCTGCGGGCGAATGTCGATGTGTTTGCATGGCAACCATCCGACATCCCCGTGTTCCTGTGAAGGTAATTGAGCACAAGCTTGCCGCTTGCCCTCATGCGCGCCCGTCAAGCAAAAAGTGAGGAAGCAAGCCGTGAGCGCCAAGAATTCATCAACAAGAAATCAAGAAGCTAGAGGCAGCAGGCCTAGTTAGAGGTGTGATCCATCCGACGGGTTAGCAAACCCAATGTCGTCAGGCGCAAGGCCAACGGAAATGGAGGCTGTGTATAGACTTCACCGATGTAAATAAAGCATGTCCCAAGGATCCATTCCCTTGCCGCAAGATCGACCAAATTGTTGACTCCATCGCGGATGTGAGCTACTCGCTTTCTTGATGCATACTCAGGCTATCACCAGATCTTTATGGCCAAAGAGGATGAAGAGAAGATCGCGCTTATCACTCCATGTGGCACCTAATGCTTCATACGCATGCCATTTGGATCAAGAATGCAGGATCAACGCTTGCAAGGGTAGTGTATATCGCTTTTGAGCCACAGATCCACGTAAATGTAGAAGCTACATGGATGATATTGTGGTGAAGAGCAAGAGCAAGGATACGCTGATTCAAGATTTGGAAGAGACATTTCAGAGCTCAAGCAAGATACAACTAAAGTTGAACCCCGAGAAGTGCGTCTTTGGAGTTCCCTCCGCAAGCTTCTCGGTTCTTTGTGTCACAAAGAGGGATTGAAGCCAACCCCGACAAGATTAAAGCCATCGAGCAGATCGAGGCCCCGAAGCGAGTCAAGGATGTCAGAAGGCTCGCAGGTTGTGTGGCTGCCCTCAGTAGGTTCATTTCAAAGTCTGCAGAGCGCGCCCTACCTTTCTTCAAAATCTTGAAGAAGGCAGGCCCCATGAAATGGACTCCTGGAAGCGGAGGCAGCGCTGCAAGATTTGAAACGGTACCTATCCTCCACCCCAATACTTGTCGCACCTAGACCACAGGAGAAGTTGCTGCTGTACCTAGCGGCGACCAACCAAGTGGTTAGTGCTGCGCTAGTAGCAGAGGGAGTCCGACGAGGAGGCTGCACCACCGCAAGCGAGTCCAAATGACAAGCGTGGGGCTGCTCCGACAAGCTCTGCCCCGACAAGGACAACTCTGCAGAGAGAACAGATGAGGTGCGGAAAAAGATGGTGCAGCGCCCAGTGTATTTTGTAAGCTCCCTTCTCCGTGGGGCTAGATCAAGATACTCGTGTGCAAAAGCTGCTTCGGCCTCCTCATGGCCTCGAGAAAGCTGCGCCATTACTTCCGTGCACACGAGATAACAAAGGGTCACCGCTTCCCGCCAAGAGGATATTGCACAACCCGTAAACAGGCAGGATCGCTGAGTGGGCACTTGGAGCTGTCGAGCTTTGGACTCAAGTTTGAAAGTACTTCAACCATACAGAGCCGGGCTTTGGCAGAATTCATAGCGAATGGACCCCAACACCGATGAAGAAGTCCAAGAAACCAAGACACCTGCATAAGAAGTGACGAGTGAATGGGTAATGTACTTTGATGGTGCCTTCTCGCTGCAAGGCGCCGGTGCCGGCGTGGTACTCATCGCGCCCACCGGAGAGCACCTCAAGTATGTCATCCAGATGCACTTCCCAAGAGAGCAAGCGACAAACAACACCGCTGAATATGAAGGTTTGCTCGCCGCCTCGTGGATTGCGGCCAACTTGGGATCAAGAAGTTGATTGTGCGGGGATTCTCGCTTGGTGGTCCGCAAGTTAACAAGAGCTATCGAGCCCTTTGATGGAAGCTTATGTAGATGAAGTGAGGAAGCTTGAGGAGCGCTGAAGGTTTGCGATGGAGCATGTCCCGAGAGCTCAGAATGAAATTGCAGATGGCCTTTCAAAGTGTGCTTCGATGAAGTTACCTGTGGAACCAGGGACCTTCTTGCTCAAGCTGACTCAACCCTCCGTCACACCATCAATTGGGCAGTCCAAGAAGAGAAAGTTGGTCTCCGGCGACTACTTGCCGGCGGACCTCCCTGAGGCCGCCGCCAAAGTCCCCAAGATCAACGGCCAGAACGCTGAGGAACAGTTTGCTCCTGCAGATCCTCGGATCTGTGCGGTTGAAGCAAGTGTTCCCGACAAGCCTTGCCCCGGCAAGCTTGCCGGGGGACCTTCAGCTCCGGCAGAGCCAGAGATCCTTGCCGTAGAAGCTGAGGTTCCCGCAGCGGCCCTCATGCCTTTAGTCCTTGCCGTTGAGCCCCGAGCTCCGGCATGGGCGCAGCAGATCGTCTGCTTTTGCAAACCGGAGAACTTCCCGACGACCCGTAAGAAATAGAAAGGGTAACCAGACAATAAGTATGTACCAGTTAGTGGACAACGAGCTGTCATGTAAGAAGGCTCAATGGTGTCGATCAAGTGCATCTCCGTGGAAGATGGATGTAAGCTGCTGGCGAGATACACGGAGGCATCTGCGCCACCACATTGGCGCAAGGGCACTTGCCGAAAGCTTTCCGGCAAGGGTTCTTTGGCAAGAAGCCTCCAAGATGCAATCGCACTAGTAACCAAGTGTGAAGCGTGCGATTCCATGCAAAGCGATTCATCACCAGCTCAAGCTCTCCAAACAATCCCTTTATCCTGGCCCTTCTCGGTGCTGGGGCTCGATATCCTCGGCCCCTTCCCCGTCTTTGTCGGGGCTTTGAGTACTTGTACGTAGTAATCGACAAGCTCACAAAGTGGCCGAAGTGGAGCCAGGAGAAAGGTGACAACCACGATCAGCGGTCAAGTTCTTCAGTCGATTGTGTGCCGCTTGGGATCCCTAACAGGATTATCACCGACAACGGTACACAATTCACTAGCCGCACCTTCATGCAAGACGCCCAAGACCTTGGCGCCAAGGTCTGTTTAACCATTGCTCACCCAAGGAGCAACGGTCAAGCGAAAGGGCCACGCTGAAGTGCTGCGCGGACTCAAGACAAGAACTTTTGACAGGCTGCGCAGCGTGCGGAAGAAATTGATAGAGGAGCTGCGCGCTCTTTGGTCAATCGAACGACACCAAATCGAGCCACCGGACGTACACCCTTTGCTCTAGTCTATGGAGCGAAGCAGTTCTCCCACGGAACTCGTATACGGATCTCCTCGAGTGCTCGCTATGATGAGCTCGAGCAAGAGCAATTGCGGCAAGATGACGATTGCTCCTTGAGGAAGGACGCCTCGTGCTGTTTGACGAGCTGCTCGATACCAGCAAGCCTTGCGCCGCTATCATAGCCGCAAGGTCAAAGCCAGGAGTCTCGAGGAAGGCGACCTTGTTCTTCGGCGTGTTCAGTCCGCCAAGAATTCCAACAAGTTGACGCCGAAGTGGGAAGGCCCTTATCGGGTGAGACAAGTCACGAGGCCCGGCGCTGTCCGCCTTGAGACCGAAGAAGGCTTACCAGTGAGCAACTCCTGGAACATAGAGCATCTTCGCAAGTTTTACCCATAAGGCGCGGTTGCCGTGATCCGCTCCGACAACCACCTTTTGTACAAAGCTTTGCCGCCGTTGCATATAACCCTTTGTACAAAGCCGGGCGCAGACCCCGTGCAGCAATAAAGTTTCTGTGTTTTGCGCTGGTTGCCTTTTCCATGCTTTTCTTTGCCATTTGCATGTGTTATTTGGCACCTCTTGTGCGACACGCATATCCGGCAAGCAATAGCACGCCGGAAGGCCATATGCTTTTTTCCTTCTTCTCTTTCCTTGTCTCTTAAGCAAAACAAATGTTCCTCGCGCACAAGTTTGCCGGGGGGGAAGGAAATGGAGGATGAACCAAGTGCTGTTCAAGAAAGAGAAGCTTGCCGGAGAGTGCATAGATCACGAAAGCTAAGTTATCGGGATTTGAGCAGCTCAAAATTTTAAATTTTAAGTTGCCTTCCCTGAACAACTACACTTTGTATGGAAAAATTGTGCTCGGAGGAACCTACCCGTGGATAGTCGCACCCTTACCTTGTTTTCGAGCACGATCAACGATTTAAGTGAGCTGCGACAAAGTGTTGCGCCTTTGTTTCGCTTTCGAGTCCGCCGGCAAGTTAAGTGCGTTATGACAAGTCAGCAAGGTTGCTTGCGGTGAGACCTTGGCCAGCAAGCTGCTTCGAAGTTCGCACTCAGCCTTCATGAAGGGCCCCTTGCCGCAAACCTCCTAGGAGCGCAAGGTTGAAGCATGCAAAGCCGAGGATCAAAACAAGGAGATAACACTGCATCTATTGATCAAAATAAAGATAATATCTTACAAGGAATAACTTGTCGCGATGACTAATGAGTTCATAGCACCCTATGCAGCAACTAAAAGAGATAAAGATAAAGGAGGCCTAGTCTACGCGGTCGCCCTCCATCCCGGAGATCTTGTTCACCTTGGCGATGATGTGGGCGACCTGCTCCTTCAAAGCCTCCATGTTCGCGTCGTCCGCAAGCTGCGAAGAACGCTGGTGAGATTTATGCCGGGTTGCGGTATACGATCTTCATCAAGACGCTGCCCATGGTTCCACAAGACAGCCGGCGCGTCTCCTCGGCGAGCTGCGCGATCTTCTCCGCAGATTTGCAAGAGCTGGCGCGATCCCCAAGAAGAGGCTGAGCTTGGCGCCAGGAGCAAGGTTTGATCCGGGAGTAGATGAGATGCTCCAGCTTGAGCGCCCAGCAGCTCCTGGTCGATGGCGGACGCAGAAGATACCAAGTCCTCGGTCCATATCTCGACGATACGGCGGAAGTCCTCGGCTGCTTTGTTGGCGCTGACCACCAAGAGACTTGTAGCTCAAGACCTTCGATGGAGTCCTTGGCGGCCTTCAATTCGTCGCCCTTCTTGGAAAGGCACTCCTGGAGTTCTGAGTTGGTGTGGGCATCCTTCTCGCGCTCCGTGATGAGCGCGGCGACCTTCTCCTCGCTCGCCTTCAGCAACTCCTCCAGCTGCGCGACTTTGGCGGCAAGCTCCTCCTTGGCGGTTTCCGCGACAGCCGCGGCGTCTTTCGCCTCCTTCAGTTCCCCGCCAAGGGCCTGTTCCCGAGCGGCAAGGTCTTCCTCGTGAACATCGAGGTTGACCTTCCGCTGGATGAGTTCTCCTTCTCGCCGGGACAGCTCCACCCCGGCGAGCCGTTGCTGCTCTTCGGCCTCGGCCTTCTCCAGCAACCATTCTTCATACTCTCCGGCGAGTCGCTCGCGCTTCTCCGCCACCTCGCGGAGAGCAGCCTGATTGGCGGCGCTGAGCTCCGCCGCGCGCTTCTCCATCTCCTCGGCGGCCTTGGCGGCGAGGGCCTCCCGGGAAGCGAGCTTCGCCTGTCTGGCCCGGTAAAGGGCCAGGAGCTGGTGAAGCAGCTTCTCCTCATCGGGCCCGCCGCTCCCGCCGGGCCCCTCGACGACCTTCAAACCCGCGGAGGCGAGGATCTCCCCATCGAAGGCCTCGCCCTCCGCGGGAGCTCGCGACGAGGAACCCCACGGCACCTGGATGTAGACACCGTTGGGGGCTTCCAGGTAGTAGCCGGACCGCTCCTCTCCGGCGGAGGGGTCGGTGACCGGCGCAGCACTTGATGCTCCCGCCGCCTCCGGGCCGGTGGTGCGGTCGCCATCCCCCCTTCGGCCACAAGGCTCGGGCGGAGCGGTCTCTGGCATATGTGGCCCGGCGGCTCCCGCCGCGTCCTCGACGACAGGGGCGTCGCCGCCGCCACCCTGCACGTCCTCCTCCTCCTCAATGACGACTTCCGTCTCCATCTGCTCGGGGGGAGGAGGAGGATCTAGAAGAAGAAGAAAAAGCAAAAGAAGTTCAAGCAAATATTCAAAAGGAGACAATGCCAAGAAGACAAAGTTGCAGAACTTACCTTGGCGGACGTCGTCGTGGCGGGCTCTCCTTGCCGGGAACTATCCCTTGGCGGAGTGGCCACCTCGCCGGCTGCTCGCTTTGGCGGGTACTCGCCCTTGGCGGAGTATCCGCCTTGACGGACGCTCTCCCTTGCCGGGAGTCCAACCTTGGCGGGATGGAAGGATCGCCGGCCCTCGAGGGCGACCTCCGGATACTCCTGCCGCTGCAGCTCCATCTCTGCACAAGCCAAGACAAACACGCCAAGATATTGGAACAAGACGAATTTCCAGACGCGCCCGCAAGCGAGGTGCGGGCCCAGACTTACGCTGGGGCTGCGCTGCTCCTCGGGACAGCGCTCGGGTCCAGCAAGCTTGGCTCGGCGCGTCCCTCGTCGCCTCGGCGGGCGAAGTCGTCCGCGACCTCGACCACGGGCACCTTGGCTTTCGCCGCCCGCTTGGTCAAGGTCCTGAAATCAACACAAGAAACAAGATTAGCCTCAACAATAATCAAGGCGAAATTTAAGAAGATGAAGATCTCGGTGCCTACTGTTCCTCCTCGTCATCTTCGCCAAGGCGGAGAAATCATACTCCACAGGTCGCGTCGGCGCGAGGAGCAGAGGCGAAGGCCCTCTCGGGCGCTTGGCGGTCCTCGGGCTGGGGCTGCGAAGACCCAGCCCTCGTGGCAGCCGGGACCGAGAAGCGGGCGGAGCCGCCGCCCGCCCGAGAAGACCGCCATTGTGAGGATGGCATTGGGGTGGATGTCTTAAAGATCGCATGCGCCGCCCACGCCTCCCACGACGCCGCAATCGACGCGTGCCATTACGGGGAGGCGGCGGATGTAGAAGTACATTCGACGCGCCAGGCCGCGTGTGCCGTGCAGACTGCCTTGGGCCTGGCCCAACAGCGCTCGGCACCGTGTGTGCCCAGCCCGGGGCTCTGTCGGTGTACTAAGGTAGGGGTACCTCAAGACCCCAACTTGTGCACGGGCAGTTGCAGCTCCTCGCTGCTAGATCTACCACATGCTTGCCGGAGACCATCCCCGCCCCATATCAAGCCATTCAAGAACAAAGTGTACAAGACAGAAGATCGAGACCCGGCAAGAGGAGCTTGCCGGAAGGCCGCCCTGTGCTCAAGGTTACATCACTCACGCAAGGCCTGGCGAGAGGAGCTCGCCGGGAGACTAGAAGATTACACCAGAGAAGACACGCCTCGGCGCTACCCGCTGCGTCGGCGAGGGCCCGGGAGCGGCAAGTTACGGCCCGACAAGCTCCCGGTCCGCAAGATCAAGACCCCGCAAGGTACTTGCCGGAGAGCTGCGCCAGTGTGTGCCGCACTCCAGCTCATCTGCCCACGCCGCCTTTGAGCCCTCTCCAGAGACGCGTGGCGGATGGTCAGGCAGCATGGGGGTGCGGTGGCACTCCACGGTGGTGAATCCATCGCCGTGGCGACGGAGACGCAAGGGCGGGAGCTTTTGGGGTCGACGGCGACGGCATTAAATGCCCTTGTCCCCATCACAAAGTAGGTAGAAACCATCTGCTCAAGCTTCGTAGCTCCACCGCTCCCCGCACTGCTCCAACTACCACCTCTTTTACATTTTTACCCTCTCTCCTCGTTGACACCGCCGGTGACCCCTTGCACTATAAAAGGAGGCCCATGCACAACGTGGGGAGGTTCAATCCTTGGCAACTCCCACGCCGGTGTAGCTACTCATCAGCTCTTCAAGCTCCCGAGCACAATACAACACAAAGCAGCAGAGGGGTTTACGCGCCCATCGCGCCCGGCTGGGTAAAATCCGCCTGCATGCATCGCCTCGATCTGCTCTCTGTGCCTCCTCCGCCTCGCATCAAGACTCACGAAGGGGCCCGGCCCCATAGGTGCTCAAGCGGGCGGGTCTCCTCCGTCCCGCCCCAACAGTATTTATAGCCTCCACACAAAATCCAACTGTTACACACATTTGACCAATCTCGGTCGGACCGAAGTTGACAACTCGGTGAGACCGAAAGTTCAAATCATGTGAACGTTGGGATTTTCAGTGGGACCAAAAATACAAACTCGGTGAGTCCGATTCGTGTAAAGACAAGAGCTTGCCAATCTCGGTGGGACCGACTTCATCATCTCGGTGACACCGATTTGATGATGTAAGGTTCTGTAAGCTTGGCAACTCAAGTTTCGTGAGACCGAGTTCGAATCGGAAAATCCGAGATTTCTAGGGTTTGGCTATATGGCTGAGGTGGTTCATCTCGGTGTGACTGAGTTTAAGAAATCGGTGGGACCGAGATTACTTATGAGTGTATTATGGAAGTGAGAGTTGCTGATAGTTTAGGAGATGTATCACTAAGCACTTTGAGCAACAAGATCATTATCATAACCTCATCCCCTTTTAATAGTATTGGCTTTCCTATAGACTCAATGTGATCTTGGATCACTAAACCAAAATGGAGTCTTGAGCTTTTGCCAATGCTTGCCTTAGCATCTTAGGGGTCCACCTCTTCAGTCCTTTTGCCATGCAAATGTGATTGAACTTCCTGAAACATACTTGATAAAAGCATTAGTCCAACCACAAAGTATGTTGTCATTAATTACCAAAACCACCCAGGGAGCAAATGTGCTTTCAATCTCCCCCTTTTTGGTAATTGATGGCAACACACAAAATAAGACATCAAAGCTTACTGAAAGAAGGACAGAATTATCACGAAAGCTTTGACAAAGATGTAGTACACAGGCTCCCCCTACAAGTGTGCAAGATTTTCATAAATTATGGTTTTGGACTACCACAAGCACACAAGAGAGAAAAGCAAGATGTGCTACATGCAGCTTGGCTATATGAATCAGAGCAGATGAAAAGAAGTGAGTGATAATGCATATGTGCATGGTGATTTCTTGCAAACAAGTATTCACAAGCAAGTCACCATCATGCACATTCTGCAAGGTGCATATACTTACCTTGAGGTTCCTTGGCATTGTACCTGAAGAAATAGACTTGGGAAAACAAGGTTAGATAACACAAGAGCATTTCTTCAACCAACTGCAAGAACATCAAGAGTACCAAGCCAGGAATGACATGTATAAAGAGTGTCTCATATTGAGCACAGGCTTGAATCGGCAAACATGTCTCCTGAAACTAAAAGATTTTCGATGAACTCTGAGAGATTTTGCTTTCCATAAGATATCAATTGTGGAGATTCCTCTTCCTTTAAAAAAAAAGAAAAATCAAAAGAATGATGCCAAATGTAATAACCAATATGAGATACGGCAAAGCTTTGATGTGATTCTCTCCCCCTTAAGATAAGATTGCTCTTCTTCTCCCCCTAAATCGTCTCTTCTCCCCCTAAGTCTTCTCCCCTTGACATCAAGTGCCGAAAAGGACAGCAAACTAGGAAGGTCAGGAAAGATGAAAAGAAGTGGGATCCTTAAGAATCACAACAGGGCAATAAGAAATATGCATAGAGAATCATTGAGTGGAGCTGCAGAAGATGATATCCTGGAGGAAATAAATCGGTGACACCGAATTGATGTGGATCGGTGAGTCCGAAAGTCAGGGACTTAGGGCAGATCCTTTTCGGTTAGACCGAAATAATTAGGTCGGTGACGCCGAGTTTAATTCCAAGGAAATACGGAAATAATTCAGCTCACTTTGCAAGGAATGTTTCAAAGGATTTGCAATGAATTTGTAAATGATTTTCAAGGAATTGATCAGAGCCAAAAAGATATTCACAAAGACAGAAGAATAGTAATGAAAAAGATTCCTAGATGAAGTTTTTTTTTGATAAAATGAAAACTCAATGAGAGAACATAAGAGAAAATAGAAAGACTCCAAGACATATGTACTTCATCTAGATAAGGGTCGGCGACAAAGTAACCTATGTTTGAGTATATTGACTTAGGAGTCAAATGAGAACATTTGATCATAGGTCATACTCATCATTTTAAGCTCAAAATGGGGTTGCCATTTTTCGATTAAGCATTCGATGTGATCACATCTTATGTAGCTGCTTGTACTCATGACTTTGAGCAAAGCTCCTTAAAGATGTGAAAAACATACCTTGGGCTTGTTGTTGCTTTGTTCATGTAGGTGAACTTGATGTAGGTGCTCATTGAATGTGAAGTTGGAGCACCATTTCAACTTGTGTAGTTCATCTTCCTACATGGGTTAGGCAAGCAAGGAAATACTCAAGGATATCCAAGATGACAAGATTGAAATACTAGATGTATAAGGTGTCAAAAAGGATATGGCATTTTGTTCCTTGAACTCAACATCCCAAAGGGCTAGATACTTGGTCAATGACAAGATTACTCAAGATTTGAGTGTGTGGTAATCTTGTGGAATGTGGATCATCCAAGTACCTGCAAGGAGTTAGATGCAATACAAGGGGGCAAATGTGTCCAAGACATATGATCATCATCATAATAGAAATATCAAGGATTAGTCAAGTAGGCTCATGCCTTGCATGCATCAATGGAGTTTTCACTCCAAGTTTGAAGCATCAATGATGTTCAACTCACTCCTTAAGCGACAAAACACTTTCTCATCAAGTGGTTTTGTAAAGATATCTGCAAGTTGTTTGTCAGTACGAACATGCTTAAGATTGATGTCACCCTTGGCAATGTGATCACGAATAAAATGGTGACGAACTTCAATCTGTTTCGTGCGAGAGTGTTGCACTGGATTGTGTCCAATCTTAATCACACTCTCATTGTCACAAAGCAAGGGAACATGTCTCACATGTATCCCATAATCCTTAAGCGTTTGTGTCATCCATAGCAACTGAGCACAACATGAACCAGCAGCAATATATTCTCGCTTGGCAAAGGATAATGATATCAATTTTGTTTCTTGGAGGACCAAGATACAAGGGATCGACCAAGGAATTGACACGCACTGAAGTTGACTTTCTATCAACCTGTCACCGCATAGTCCGAGTCGGAATAGCCAACAAGGTCGAAAGAGGCCCTCTTAGGATACCAAATGCCAAAGTTTGGTGTGTGTATCAAATATCTCACAATTCTTTTAACAGCTTTAAGATGACATTCTTTAGGGGATGCTTGATATCGAGCACACATGCATACACTCAACATTATATCGTGACGAGAAGCACGAGATATAGTAGAGAACCAATCATAGATCGGTAAACCTTTTGATCAACAGATTCTCCATCTTTTGTCAAGTCATTATGTCCACTTGTAGGCATGGGGTTCTAATACCTTTGCTTTCTTGCATGTTGAACTTCTTGAAGAGATCCTTGGTGTACTTTGTTTCGAGACAAAGGTACCCTCCTTAGATTGCTTGATTTGCAACCCAAGGAAGAATTTGAGTTCACTCATCATGGACATCTCGTATTTCTCCGACATGAGCTTTCCAAACTTCTTGCTAAAATGAGGGTTAGTTGAACCAAAGATAATATCATCAACATATATTTGGCACACAAATAGTTCACCATCAACCCTTTTCGTGAATAGCGTTGAGTCTATTTTTCCAATCTCAAAGCCTTTTTCAAGAAGAAAGCTAGTCAAGCATTTGTACCAAGCTCTAGGAGCTTGTTTAAGTCCATAAAGAGCTTTATGCAACTTGTAAACATGATTAGGCTTTTTAGGATTCACAAATCCGGGAGGTTGTTTCACAAATACTTCCTCCTCTATTTCACCATTTAGGAAAGCACTTTTAATGTCCATTTGATAGAGAGTAATATCATGGTGATTGGCATAAGCAAGAAGAATGCGAATGGACTCAAGTCTAGCAACGGGGGCATAGGTCTCACCATAGTCCATACCTTCGACTTGTGTGTAACCTTGAGCTACGAGACGAGCCTTGTTGCGGATGACTTGTCCATCTTCATCTTGCTTGTTCCGAAACACCCATTTGGTTCCAATGACGCTTTTGATCATCCTTGGGCTTTCTACCAAAGTCCATACATTGTTCCTCTCGGTTGTGTAGCTCTTCGTGCATAGCGCTCACCCAATCCGGTCTTCAAGTGCTTCTTCTACCTTCATAGGTTCAAGACTAGAGATAAATGAGTAATGCTCACAAAAGTTAGCTAGGCGAGTTTTAGAGCGAGTAATTCTCCCGGAGTCGATGTCGTTCATCATTTGTTCCACGGGATGATTTTTCTTGACTCTTGCTCGGACTCGGGATAGCTTTTGTTGTGGTTGTGGCTGAGCTTCCTCATCATCTTCATTGTTGTTGGTGTTGTCTTGAGGCGGTAGAGAAGGAGGTCGTGGTGGATCTTCTTGTTGCACATCCTCATCTTGGTGAGTTCCACTTGTGGAGGCCTCCATGTTGCCTTGAGGTTCATCTTGCCGTGAGGTAGGGGGCTCCACATATGTAGATGAGGTACTCTCCTTCACTTCCATGGGACGGATCTTTCCAATAGATAAATCTTGAATGGCTTCCGATGGGTCCTTGTCTCCTACATCAATAGGCATTTGCTCTACTTATGAGCCATTAGATTCATCAAACTTCCGCTCTACCGCCTCTTCAAACTTTCGGGTGAAATTGTTGTAGACACGGTAGGTGTGGGAGTTTGATCCATAACCGAGGAAAAGCCTTCATGAGTTTTAGGAGCAAATTTAGACCGACGATGCTTATCAAGGATATAGCATTTCAACCAAAGACACGAAAGTATCCCACTTGGGGTTTGTTACCGGTGAGGAGCTCAGATGAAGTCTTGCCGAGGAGCTTATGAAGATAAAGCCTGTTGATAGCATGACAAGCTGTCTCGACCGCTTCCCCCAAAAGTGCTTCGTGTCTTGTATTCGCAAGCATCGTTCTCGCCATCTCTATGAGCTGCTCGGTTCTTCCTCTCAACAACTCCATTTTGTTGAGGAGTGTACGAGTCGAGAACTCATGTAGAATCCTTCCTCATCGAGAAAAGAATCTACATGGGCGTTCTTGAACTCCGCTCCATTGTCACTCCAAACTTTCTTGATCTTCACTTCAAATTGATTTTGAGCCTTTCTAGCAAAGGTTTTGAAGATCCTCTGAACTCCGCGATTTGTCATCAAGGAAAAATACCCACGTAAATCTGGAATAATCATCAACTATAACTAGACCAAAGGAGTTACCACCAAGGCTTTTGTAAGCATTGGGACCAAGAGATCCATATGAAGAAGCTCAAGCGGTCTCCTTGTGGTCATGATGTTCTTCACGAGATGACTTCCACCTACTTGTTTTCCTGCCTGACAAGCACTACAAAGTCTATCTTTGTCAAAGAAAACATCTTTAACACCAAGAATATGATCACCTTTGATTAGCTTGTCTAGATTACGCATACCAACATGTCCAAGCCTTCTATGCCATAACCAACCTTTTGCAGATTTAGCAATGAAGCAAGTTCTAGGTTGGGCTTTCTTAGTGAAATCAACAATATATAGATCACCTCTACGGATACCGGTAAATACCATGTTATGATTGTCACGAAGAAAGACTTGGCAATCTACTTCGGTGAATAGCACATTGAATCCAAAGTCAACTAATCTAGACACAGAAAGTAAATTGTATCCAACTGATTCAACAAGCATGACATTTTGAATAGAGCTATCATGAGATATGGCCACCTTACCAAGGCCAAGTACCTTACCCTTGGAGTTGTCTCCAAAAGTCACATACTTGCGTGGACCATCGTTCTTTGCAAGCTCTCGAAACATGTCTTCATCTCCGGTCATGTGATCGGTGCATCCACTATCAAGAATCCACTCTTTTCCACCGGATATGTAGTCTCTCAGATTCGCCATGAGATTGAGACTCTTCATGATCTTGTCTAGCTCGGTGTCCGAATCGGAGTAATCATCATCATGCTCATGCTCATCATCATATTGACCCATAGATAGTTCATCATCAACTCCTAGGTCAATTTGACAACAACTTGCATTAGTTTTGTCAATGTGACAATAATCATCGGAATGCAATACAAGAGCATTTCTAATTAGAGCATTGATAAGACAAGGATCACCCTTCTTTTTCATGAGATCATGAAGCTCAAAGAAGCATTTATCAAAGTTGGGATCATTGGGGCGCATCATATCAAATTCAATAGTCCTGTATAGAATTTCATCAAGACCTCTCAAAGAGCAGTCCGGATAAAGTTCTTCCAAGAACTTCCACATAGCATAGGCGCACTCAAAGTTTGTGACGAGCTTAAGCAAGTTATCGGGCAAACCTCTAATGATAAGATTTACAGTTCTAAGGTTACGAAGCAAATCAAGCTCTTCATCCATGGTAGGGTGCAAGGGGTCAAATGGAGGCACATATGGGGTTTCAACATATTTGCGCAAGTTATACATCTTAAAGATAATAAGCATTTCAATCCTCCATGAGTTATAGGACACTCCATTAAGAATAGGCACTCTATGACTAACACTCCCAAACGTAGACACGTCCATCTTCCTCCAATGGTGTGTAAACCAAAGCAATGGAGACCAATGCTCTGATACCAATTGTAGGATCGAAGAAGGTGAGAGTGTCTAGAGGGGGGGTGATTAGACTACTCGACAAGATAAAAATTATGCCTTTTGACAAAGACAAGTTTTTGGCAGATTTTGCATATCACACAAGTCAAGTAGCATACTACACATGCAATTCTAGAGTATGGGCAGCGGAAAGTAAGTTGCACAAGTAGTAAAGAGAGGTGGAGAAGATCAAACGCAATTTGGAGACACGGAGATTTTTCTCGTGGTTCCGATAGGTGGTGCTATCGTCAATCCACGTTGATGGAGACTTCAACCCACGGAGGGTAACGGCTGCGTGAGTCCACGAAGGGTCCACGAAGAAGCAACCTTGTCTATGCCATCATGGCCTACGCCCACGGAGGGCTAGCCTTACTCGGGGTAGATCTTCACGAAGTAGGCGATCTCCTTGCCCTTACAAACTTCTTGGTTCAACTCCACATGTCGACGGAGGCTCCCAAGCGACACCTAACCAATCTAGGAGGCACCACCCTCCAAAAGGTAATAGATGGTGTTGATGATGATGAACTCCTTGCTCTTGTGCTTCAAATGATAATCTCCCCAACACTCAACTCTCCTCACTGATTTGGTTGTGGTGGAAGAAAGGATTGAGTGGAAAGCAACTTGGGAAGGCTAGAGATCAAGCTTCATATGGTGGGAGTGGAGCAACTTGATCTCAACACAAGGGTAGGTAGTTCTCTTCTCATAAATGTAAGGTAGGAGTGGTAGTACTTTCTGATAGCTCTCTCCACGAATGAAGAGGGGTGGAGGGGTATTTATAGCCTCCACACAAAATCCAACCGTTACACACATTTGACCAATATCGGTCAGACCGAAGTTGACAACTCGGTGAGACCGAAAGTTCACATCATGTGAACGTTGGGATTTTCGGTGGGACCGAAAATACAAACTCGGTGAGTCCGATTCGTGTAAAGACAAGAGCTTGCCAATCTCGGTGGGACCGACTTCATCATCTCGGTGACACCGATTTGATGACAGAAGGTTACAGAAGCTTGGCAACTCAAGTTTCGGTGAGACCGAGTTCAGAATCGGAAAATCCGAGATTTCTAGGGTTTGGCTATATGGCTGAGGTGGTTCATCTCGGTGTGACTGAGTTTAAGAAATCGGTGGGACCGAGATTACTTATGAGTGTATTATGGAAGTGAGAGTTGCTGATAGTTTAGGAGATGTAACACTAAGCACTTTGAGCAACAAGATCATTATCATAACCTCATCCCCTTTTAATAGTATTGGCTTTCCTATAGACTCAATATGATCTTGGATCACTAAACCAGAAATGGAGTCTTGAGCTTTTGCCAATGCTTGCCTTAGCATCTTAGGGGTCCACCTCTTCAGTCCTTTTTCCATGCCAATGTGATTGAACTTCCTGAAACATACTTGATAAAAGCATTAGTCCAACCACAAAGTATGTTGTCATTAATTACCAAAACCACCCAGGGAGCAAATGTGCTTTCAATCTCCCCCTTTTTGGTAATTGATGGCAACACACAAA
Organism: Aegilops speltoides; assembly: GCA_021437245.1. NCBI lineage: Eukaryota > Viridiplantae > Streptophyta > Magnoliopsida > Poales > Poaceae > Aegilops > Aegilops speltoides. Next base: position 195,601,661 of record CM038144.1, on the reverse strand, counting down.
ATAAGACATCAAAGCTTACTGAAAGAAGGACAGAATTATCACGAAAGCTTTGACAAACATGTAGTACACAGGCTCCCCCTACAAGTGTGCAAGATTTTCATAAATTATGGTTTTGGACTACCACAAGCACACAAGAGAGAAAAGCAAGATGTGCTACATGCAGCTTGGCTATATGCATCAGAGCAGATGAAAAGAAGTGAGTGATAATGCATATGTGCATGGTGATTTCTTGCAAACAAGTATTCACAAGCAAGTCACCATCATGCACATTCTGCAAGGTGCATATACTTACCTTGAGGTTCCTTGGCATTGTACCTGAAGAAATAGACTTGGGAAAACAAGGTTAGATAACACAAGAGCATTTCTTCAACCAACTGCAAGAACATCAAGAGTACCAAGCCAGGAATGACATGTATAAAGAGTGTCTCATATTGAGCACAGGCTTGAATCGGCAAACATGTCTCCTGAAACTAAAAGATTTTCAATGAACTCTGAGAGATTTTGCTTTCCATAAGATATCAATTGTGGAGATTCCTCTTCCTTTGAGGAAAAAGCAAAATCAAAAGAATGATGCCAAATGTAATAACCAATATGAGATACGGCAAAGCTTTGATGTGATTCTCTCCCCCTTAAGATAAGATTGCTCTTCTTCTCCCCCTAAATCTTCTCTTCTCCCCCTAAGTCTTCTCCCCCTTTGACATCAAGTGCCGAAAAGGACAGCAAACTAGGAAGGTCAGGAAAGATGAAAAGAAGTGGGATCCTTAAGAATCACAACAGGGCAATAAGAAATATGCATAGAGAATCATTGAGTGGAGCTGCAGAAGATGATATCCTAGAGGAAATAAATCGGTGACACCGAATTGATGTGGATCGGTGAGTCCGAAAGTCAGGGACTTAGGGCAGATCCTTTTCGGTTAGACCGAAATAATTAGGTCGGTGACGCCGAGTTTAATTCCAAGGAAATACGGAAATAATTCAGCTCACTTTGCAAGGAATGTTTCAAAGGATTTGCAATGAATTTGTAAATGATTTTCAAGGAATTGATCAGAGCCAAAAAGATATTCACAAAGACAGAAGAATAGTAATGAAAAAGATTCCTAGATGACGTTTTTTTTTTGATAAAATGAAAACTCAATGAAAGAACAAAAGAGAAAATAGAAAGACTCCAAGACATATGTACTTCATCTAGATAAGGGTCGGCGACAAAGTCACCTATGTTTGAGTATATTGACTTAGGAGTCAAATGAGAACATTTGATCATAGGTCATACTCATCATTTTAAGCTCAAAATGGGGTTGCCATTTTTCGATTAAGCATTCGATGTGATCACATCTTATGTAGCTGCTTGTACTCATGACTTTGAGCAAAGGTCCTTAAAGATGTGAAAAACATACCTTGGGCTTGTTGTTGCTTTGTTCATGTAGGTGAACTTGATGTAGGTGCTCATTGAATGTGAAGTTGGAGCACCATTTCAACTTGTGTAGTTCATCTTCCTACATGGGTTAGGCAAGCAAGGAAATACTCAAGGATATCGAAGATGACAAGATTGAAATACTAGATGTATAAGGTGTCAAAAAGGATATGGCATTTTGTTCCTTGAACTCAACATCCCAAAGGGCTAGATACTTGGTCAATGACAAGATTACTCAAGATTTGAGTGTGTGGTAATCTTGTGGAATGTGGATCATCCAAGTACCGCAAGGAGTTAGATGCAATACAAGGGGCAAATGTGTCCAAGACATATGATCATCATCATAATAGAAATATCAAGGATTAGTCAAGTAGGCTCATGCCTTGCATGCATCAATGGAGTTTTCACTCCAAGTTTGAAGCATCAATGATGTTCAACTCACTCCTTAGCGACAAAACACTTTCTCATCAAGTGGTTTTGTAAAGATATCTGCAAGTTGTTTGTCAAGATCGAACATGCTTAAGATTGATGTCACCCTTGGCAATGTGATCACGAATAAAATGGTGATTTAACTTCAATATGTTTCGTGCGAGAGTGTTGCACTGGATTGTGTCCAATCTTAATCGCACTCTCATTGTCACAAAGCAAGGAACATGTCTCACATGTATCCCATAATCCTTAAGCGCTTGTGTCATCCATAGCAACCGAGCACAACATGAACCAGCAACAATATATTCTGCTTGGCAAAGGATAATGATATCAATTTTGTTTCTTGGAGGACCAAGATACAAGGGATCGACCAAGGAATTGACACGCACCAAGTTGACTTTCTATCATCCTCATCACCGCATAGTCCGAGTCGGAATAGCCAACAAGGTCGAAAGAGGCCCTCTTAGGATACCAAATGCCAAAGTTTGGTGTGTGTATCAAATATCTCACAATTCTTTTAACAGCTTTAAGATGACATTCTTTAGGGGATGCTTGATATCGAGCACACATGCATACACTCAACATTATATCAGGACGAGAAGCACAGAGATATAGTAGAGAACCAATCATAGATCGGTAAACCTTTTGATCAACAGGTTCTCCATCTTTTGTCAAGTCATTATGTCCACTTGTAGGCATGGGGGTTCTCATACCTTTGCTTTATTGCATGTTGAACTTCTTGAAGAGATCCTTCGTGTATTTTGTTTCTGAGACAAAGGTACCCTCCTTAGATTGCTTGATTTGCAACCCAAGGAAGAATTTGAGTTCACTCATCATGGACATCTCGTACTTCTCCGACATGAGCTTTCCAAACTTCTTGCTAAAATGAGGGTTAGTTGAACCAAAGATAATATCATCAACATATATTTGGCACACAAATAGTTCACCATCAACCCTTTTCGTGAATAGCGTTGAGTCTATTTTTCCAATCTCAAAGCCTTTTTCAAGAAGAAAGCTAGTCAAGCATTTGTACCAAGCTCTAGGAGCTTGTTTAAGTCCATAAAGAGCTTTATGCAACTTGTAAACATGATTAGGCTTTTTAGGATTCACAAATCCGGGAGGTTGTTTCACAAATACTTCCTCCTCTATTTCACCATTTAGGAAAGCACTTTTAATGTCCATTTGATAGAGAGTAATATCATGGTGATTGGCATAAGCAAGAAGAATGCTAATGGACTCAAGTCTAGCAACGGGGGCATAGGTCTCACCATAGTCCATACCTTCGACTTGTGTGTAACCTTGAGCTACGAGACGAGCCTTGTTGCGGATGACTTGTCCATCTTCATCTTGCTTGTTCCGAAACACCCATTTGGTTCCAATGACGTTTTGATCATCCTTGGGCTTCTCTACCAAAGTCCATACATTGTTCCTCTCGAAGTTGTGTAGCTCTTCGTGCATAGCGTTCACCCAATCCGGGTCTTCAAGTGCTTCTTCTACCTTCATAGGTTCAAGACTAGAGATAAATGAGTAATGCTCACAAAAGTTAGCTAGGCGAGTTTTAGAGCGAGTAATTCTCCCGGAGTCGATGTCGTTCATCATTTGTTCCACGGGATGATTTTTCTTGACTCTTGCTCGGACTCGGGATAGCTTTTGTTGTGGTTGTGGCTGAGCTTCCTCATCATCTTCATTGTTGTTGGTGTTGTCTTGAGGCGGTGGAGAAGGAGGTCGTGGTGGATCTTCTTGTTGCACATCCTCATCTTGGTGAGTTCCACTTGTGGAGGCCTCCATGTTGCCTTGAGGTTCATCTTGCCGTGAGGTAGGGGGCTCCACATATGTAGATGAGGTACTCTCCTTCACTTCCATGGGACGGATCTTTCCAATAGATAAATCTTGAATGGCTTCCGATGGGTCCTTGTCTCCTACATCAATAGGCATTTGCTCTACTTATGAGCCATTAGATTCATCAAACTTCACGCTCTACCGCCTCTTCAAACTTTCGGGTGAAATTGTTGTAGACACGGTAGGTGTGGGAGTTTGATCCATAACCGAGGAAAAAGCCTTCATGAGTTTTAGGAGCAAATTTAGACCGACGATGCTTATCAAGGATATAGCATTTCGAACCAAAGACACGAAAGTATCCCACTTGGGGTTTGTTACCGGTGAGGAGATCGTATGAAGTCTTGCTGAGGAGCTTATGAAGATAAAGCCTGTTGATAGCATGACAAGCTGTCTCGACCGCTTCCCCCCAAAAGTGCTTCGGTGTCTTGTATTCGTCAAGCATCGTTCTCGCCATCTCTATGAGCGTTCGGTTCTTCCTCTCAACAGCTCCATTTTGTTGAGGAGTGTACGTAGCCGAGAACTCATGTAGAATCCCTTCCTCATCGAGAAAAGAATCTACATGGGCGTTCTTGAACTCCGTTCCATTGTCACTCCGAACTTTCTTGATCTTCACTTCAAATTGATTTTGAGCCTTTCTAGCAAAGGTTTTGAAGATCCTCTGAACCTGCGATTTGTCATCAAGGAAAAATACCCACGTAAATCTGGTATAATCATCAACTATAACTAGACCAAAGGAGTTACCACCAAGGCTTTTGTAAGCATTGGGACCGAAGAGATCCATATGAAGAAGCTCAAGCGGTCTCCTTGTGGTCATGATGTTCTTCACGAGATGACTTCCACCTACTTGTTTTCCTGCCTGACAAGCACTACAGAGTCTATCTTTGTCAAAGAAAACATCTTTAACACCAAGAATATGATCACCTTTGATTAGCTTGTCTAGATTACGCATACCAACATGTCCAAGCCTTCTATGCCATAACCAACCTTTTGCAGATTTAGCAATGAAGCAAGTTCTAGGTTGGGCTTTCTTAGTGAAATCAACAATATATAGATCACCTCTACGGATACCGGTAAATACCATGTTATGATTGTCACGACGAAAGACTTGGCAATCTACTTCGGTGAATAGCACATTGAATCCAAAGTCAACTAATCTAGACACGGAAAGTAAATTGTATCCAAGTGATTCAACAAGCATGACATTTTGAATAGAGCAATCATGAGATATGGCCACCTTACCAAGGCCAAGTACCTTACCCTTGGAGTTGTCTCCAAAAGTCACATACTTGCGTGGACCATCGTTCTTTGCAAGCTCTCGAAACATGTCTTCATCTCCGGTCATGTGATCGGTGCATCCACTATCAAGAATCCACTCTTTTCCACCGGATATGTAGTCTCTCGATTCGCCATGAGATTGAGACTCTTCATGATCTTGTCTAGCTCGGTGTCCGAATCGAGTAATCATCATCATGCTCATGCTCATCATCATATTGACCCATAGATAGTTCATCATCAACTCCTAGGTCAATTTGACAACAACTTGCATTAGTTTTGTCAATGTGACAATAATCATCGGAATGCAATACAAGAGCATTTCTAATTAGAGCATTGATAAGACAAGGATCACCCTTCTTTTTCATGAGATCATGAAGCTCAAAGAAGCATTTATCAAAGTTGGATCATTGGGGCGCATCATATCAAATTCAATAGTCCTGTATAGAATTTCATCAAGACCTCTCAAAGAGCAGTCCGGATAAAGTTCTTCCAAGAACTTCCACATAGCATAGGCGCACTCAAAGTTTGTGACGAGCTTAAGCAAGTTATCGGGCAAACCTCTAATGATAAGATTTACAGTTCTAAGGTTACGAAGCAAATCAAGCTCTTCATCCATGGTAGGGTGCAAGGGGTCAAATGGAGGCACATATGGGGTTTCAACATATTTGCAAAGTTATACATCTTAAAGATAATAAGCATTTCAATCCTCCATGAGTTATAGGACACTCCATTAAGAATAGGCACTCTATGACTAACACTCCCAAACGTGAACACGCCCATCTTCCTCCAATGGTGTGTAAACCAAAGCAATGGAGACCAATGCTCTGATACCAATTGTAGGATCGAAGAAAGTGAGAGTGTCTAGAGGGGGGGTGATTAGACTACTCGACAAGATAAAAATTATGCCTTTTGACAAAGACAAGTTTTTGGCAGATTTTGCATATCACACAAGTCAAGTAGCATACTACACATGCAATTCTAGAGTATGGGCAGCGGAAAGTAAGTTGCACAAGTAGTAAAGAGAGGTGGAGAAGATCAAACGCAATTTGGAGACACGGAGATTTTTCTCGTGGTTCCGATAGATGGTGCTATCGTCAATCCACATTGATGGAGACTTCAACCCACGGAGGGTAACGGCTGCATGAGTCCACGGAGGGCTCCACCCACGAAGGGTCCACGAAGAAGCAACCTTGTCTATGCCATCATGGCCTACGCCCACGGAGGGCTAGCCTTACTCGGGGTAGATCTTCACGAAGTAGGCGATCTCCTTGCCCTTACAAACTTCTTGGTTCAACTCCACATGTCGACGGAGGCTCCCAAGCGACACCTAACCAATCTAGGAGGCACCACCCTCCAAAAGGTAATAGATGGTGTTGATGATGATGAACTCCTTGCTCTTGTGCTTCAAATGATAATCTCCCCAACACTCAACTCTCCTCACCGATTTGGCTGTGGTGGAAGAAAGGATTGAGTGGAAAGCAACTTGGGAAGGCTAGAGATCAAGCTTCATATGGTGGGAGTGGAGCAACTTGATCTCAACACAAGGGTAGGTAGTTCTCTTCTCGTAAATGTAAGGTAGGAGTGGTAGTACTTTCGATAGCTCTCTCCACGAATGAAGAGGGGTGGAGGGTATTTATAGCCTCCACACAAAATCCAACTGCTACACACATTTGACCAATCTCGGTCGGACCGAAGTTGACAACTCGGTGAGACCGAAAGTTCAAATCATGTGAACGTTGGGATTTTCATGGGACCAAAAATACAAACTCGGTGAGTCCGATTCGTAAAGACAAGAGCTTGCCAATCTCGGTGGGACCGACTTCATCATCTCGGTGACACCGATTTGATGACGTAGGTTCTGAAGCTTGGCAACTCAAGTTTCGTGAGACCGAGTTCGAATCGGAAAATCCGAGATTTCTAGGGTTTGGCTATATGGCTGAGGTGGTTCATCTCGGTGTGACTGAGTTTAAGAAATCGGTGGGACCGAGATTACTTATGAGTGTATTATGGAAGTGAGAGTTGCTGATAGTTTAGGAGATGTATCACTAAGCACTTTGAGCAACAAGATCATTATCATAACCTCATCCCCTTTTAATAGTATTGGCTTTCCTATAGACTCAATGTGATCTTGGATCACTAAACCAAAAATGGAGTCTTGAGCTTTTGTCAATGCTTGCCTTAGCATCTTAGGGGTCCACCTCTTCAGTCCTTTTTCCATGCCAATGTGATTGAACTTCCTGAAACATACTTGATAAAAGCATTAGTCCAACCACAAAGTATGTTGTAATTAATTACCAAAACCACCCAGGGAGCAAATGTGCTTTCAGCTCCTGAGCAATCCGGTCTCAAGTAAGCCCTTTAACCTGCAATTTCTTCAGTAATAGCAGCAAAATCCTCGGAAGAGGGGTCAGTAATGATACCAACTTCAATAGTAGCGATATTCTCTTTAGTAGCTTTAGAAGTTTCAGCATTGCTACGTTCTAGACATTTTAAGCACGGGGGAACAAAACCATCAGGAATTTGAACAGATTGCTCGATGAAGAGAGAAGCTTTCTCTATAACCAGCTCGTTATGAGACTCTTTCAGTGACACGAGTTCCTCTTGAGGAGTTGATTCGATAAACTCTCGTAGTCAGCTGAAAGCGAGTGATATCGAATGCTGAGATCATCAATAGTTGATGAAAAAGCATCTTGCTCTTCAATCAACTTTTGATCTTCTCCATCTCTTCGACCAGTAATCCTTCAGTTTTCCTGAGATTTCTTTCAAGCATTTCAAGTTCATCATGTTGGGATTTTGCAATCTAGACCATCTTGGCATAGGATATATATTCAGGAGAATATTCGTTCCTGGATCTTAGGTGTTTGGCAGATACCTGATCCTTTGAAGATTTTGCCATGAGATAAAAGGTGATCGGTTCATCATTGCTTGTATCATCATCACTTGAAGCATTACTATCAGTGACAGATTCGCTGAAGTTCTTTGATGATTCAATTGCAACATATGCATTACTTTGCCCAACCTTTTGTAGAATTCTTCATCATCTGATTCAGTGTCAGTAGCTTCTTCTTCAGAATCCACCGTCAGATCCGCATATGCTCGGTTTATCCGCGACATACTTTTCATATTTGATTCAATGATAGCTCTGGCTTCCACGTTAGTGACTATTCTCGTCGAAGAAGATGATGGAGTTGCAATTTCCTTCGAGAGCTTAGTATGACAATCCATTCGAGCAAAACCACTGTAGTGAAGGTATTTCCATCTGCTACTAGGTTTTCCTTCCGAACCAGGGCAATCAGTGATGACATGACCGTATAGCTTGCACTGCAGCACTTCATGTATTTCAGAGGCAATCTTCTTCTCGATGATTCTGGCTCTTCAGGCTCGCCATTATTTGTGAGATAAAGATTGTGTTTTATTGATGACTTAGCCTTTTAGTGAGCATTTCAAGTTCTTTGGTGATGGTGTGTTGATTCTTGACATCTTCTTCTTCTTCTTCTTCTTCTTCTTCTTCTTCTTCTAAACCACCATAGTGTGAGAGAATTCCCTTTTTGAAGAAGATTCTTGATTGGCATTTTCCAGCTCCATCTTTTCTTCATGAATAGATAGCAGTGTCATGACCTCAACATTGTAAAGCTCTTATAATCAGGTCCTTGTTTCATTTCAGACACAATGGGATCGAAGGATTCCTCAAGTGCGCTCAAAAGCTTGTTGACCACATCTCTATCGGTGATATCAATTACTCGTCACTGATGTAATCTTTCAACAATGTTTGTCAATCGATCATTGAGTTCCATTACACATTCTTTACGAAGGCCTCTGAACGCAGTGAACATAGCTTGAAGCATTTTAGTTTGAGGATCTAATCGAGTGACAAATTCTTCATGGGCACTGTTGAGAGAATCCCAAATTTGCTTTGTTGTGTTTAGCCTGTGGGACCGAAGGAAAATGTATTTTGATAGACTACCACAAATGATATCTTTTGCTTGAGAATCCAACTGCAGATTTGCTTTATCATCGGAAGTCAGATCATTTTGTTCCCGAATGGTGCAGCCATCTTCCAAAATCTGCCACAGATCATAGTTGACAGCTTGAATTCTGATTCTCATTCATTCCTTCTAGTATAGATAGTCATTTCCATCAAAGATGGGAAACCCTTCAGAGTGTGAGGATCTACCTACAAGCGACATACTCAAGACTCCAAGGACGTTAGACCTCTAATAAACAGAGACAGGGAGAACCTGCTCTGATACCAATTGTTAGGACCGAGAGTATATCGACTAGAGGGGGGTGAATGGGAGATTCAAATTTTCTTTTGAAAGCTTTGAAACATAACCCAATCACAACAGCGGAATAGAGTGTCAAAGGAAATATGCTGAATCAATCTTCTTCATCAGAAGCATATTCTTCAAGAAAAGCATTGACATCAGTACGAGCTTGATAGATCACATGATTAATAACAATGAGGGATATGCAACAAGCAAACAGATGTAACAGGATAAGACACAACATGAAAAAACTGAATAAATAACTACTCGCAGATTTCACAAGTTCAACAAAGGTAATGAATAAATACAAGTGATGACGAAGAGCAGCGAAGAATACAGACACACAATATGAAGATAACAGTACAGACTGATCAAGAAATCTATCAGCACAGAACACGAATAAGAACTACTGAAGGAAATGTAGCAGAATAGAAATAACGAGTGGTGCTCGATGGCGACAGAGAGATTTGGTAGACCAGTTCACCCTTCTGTCAAAGCGCTACGTCTGGTTGGAGGGGATGTGACTTAACACGTAAGATAAACTCTCTTCACCCTATTCTCCTTCAACACAGAGCTGATCAGACTCAGATTGATTTCACTCGTGGTAGATCCTTGTCGGTGATCTCCAAACCTTCGGTCGACCTTCGTGAAACACAATCACTCTTGGTTGCTGAAGATTAGGCTCGGTGAAGACACCGACTCTTCATCACTCGAAGCCAAAACCTATCCGTCTAGAGAGTGCACAACTCTCAAGAGTAATAGGTACAAGAACTCTCACTCAGAACTATTGTGATGCTAAAATAGTTTCTAAGTTTGGGCTCTTGGTTTTTCTCTCGGTGGATCTTAAACTCAAATCACTCGGAGAGGTGTTTCTCAAATCAATCTTCTCGGAAATCTCAAGCGGAGCAGCCAACGGACAATGTTGGAGCGGGGTGGCTATTTATAGCTGCAGCCATCCCTGACAGGAAATGACCAAATTTGAAATCGGGCTCAGCCAATGGTTGAACGACACGATTCAATGGTCGGATATGAGCACAACGGTGACATTCCTTCCAGAGCAATAAAAGTTAACTCCTTGGTCCGAGGCAAATCTCTCACAACAAAGAAGATCACAGTCTCTTGCTGGCAAGTATTTTCTCAAAACTCAAAGAGATTTATCTCACAACTTTCATAGGTTTGGGCTAAGCATCACAACAGATCTAAGCATCGAGAACCTATACCCCTCTTAATAGTATGAAGGTCCTATGACTCAAATGAACGAAAGAAGAACAACTAAATGAATGCTACGCCTTCACATAGTCTTCGACTTCCATCGCTGCAGTCAATTTCTTCGGACGATAGTACTGAATCAAAAGCTTTGCTTCAGAAGTAAACTTTCGAGGGGTCGATTTCTTATCATTAAACTTCTTGACTCTATCACTTTGACAAGTATAGCTCATTCTTCTCTGCAACACAGATGTGCTTCGATGAAGTTCCTCGAACTCAGCACCGGAGACAGCATATTCTTTGATTTTTTATGAACTTTTTCTCTCTGTATGCACTAGCAAACAAATTATTCCATACCTATTTTTGTCAACTATCTCCAAAACACAACGTAGGCAGATATTGTACCAACAGGGGAGATCTACAGACACCGTAGGAGAAAGACCTAAAGAAAAATAACGAATGTGCGCGATGGAGAGAATGCTAAGGGAGGGTGAGGGCAAGGTGGGCGTGTGCATGCACAAGAGAAAGTTAGTGCTAGCTACAAAAAGAAGAGGATTGTGTGGGTGTAAAAGACTAATAGAGATCATAATTCGTTATAAAAGTGGATTCGGATATTTGAATAAGAGATCATAGTGTTTTAAACACACGCAAGCATGAATATAATGGTGATATGCATAGTGCGGTCATGAACATGTTATACTATATATAATATATATAACATTTATTTGAATTTGTGATAATGTGTGGCTTTTGCAGCTCATGGCTAAATACTTGTCATAATGTAGGTGGCAGGGAACTAAACGTTGTGTGATAAACACATTATACATATGAAACATGGTTCAGATTATTAAGATCTTGCTAGTGCTTCAAATGTACTATTATTTTGAAGCAACATCAAGTGGATCCAAACATTTGAATATGAGTTCATATAGTACACACAGTTCATATCTAACTCGATAGTAATCATGTGGTGTGTTGTGAAAATAACATACAAATGATGGTTTAACTTGGCAACAATCATGATTATAGATTCTTATTCAAATAGAGAAATAATTAAAATTTAGTTTGAATTGCAGCAGTAGTGTATTGGTGACCCGCAAGTATAGGGGATCAATTGTAGTCCTTTCGGTAAGTAGGAGTGTCGAAACCAACGAGGAGCAGAAGGAAATGACAAGAGGTTTTCAGCAAGGTAATGCATGCAAGCACTGAAATTATATGTAATGAGTAGTTTGATAGCAAGGTAATTTGTAATGAGCAAGTAACGGTAACGAAAAAATAGTGCAACAAGGTAGCCCAATCCTTTTGTGGCAAAGGACAGGCCAAAACGGCCTCTGATGATAAGCAAAGTGTTCTTGAGGGTACAAGGGAATTTCATCTAGTCACTATCATCATGTTGGTTTGATTTGTGCTCGCTAGTTTGATAATTTGATATGTGGGTGGACCGGTGCTTAGGTGTTATTCTTACTTGAATAAAACCTCCTACCTGTGATTAACCCCTCGCAAGCATCTGCAACTACAAAAAAAGTATTAAGAATAAATTCTAACCATAGCATTAAACTTTTGGATCCAAACCAGCCCCTTATGGAATAGCGCATAAACTAGGGTTTAAGCTTCTGTCAATCTCGCAACCAATCATTCCACAATGCATTCCCTTAGGCCCAAGTATGGTGAAGTGTCATGTAGTTGACGTTCACATGACACCACTAAGGGAATCACAATATACATACTATCAAAATATCGAAGACATATCAAGTTCACATGATTATTTGCAACAAGATTTCTCTCGTGAACTCAAGAACAAAGGTAACTACTCACAAATGATAATCATGCTCAAGATCAGAGGGGTATTAAATATCATAATGGATCTGAACGTATAGTCTTCCACAAAATAAACCATATAGTAATCAAATACAAGATGTAATCAACACTACTAGTCACCCGCAAGTACCAATCTATAGTTCCGGTACAAAGATTGAACACAAGAGATGAACTAGGGTTGGAGACGAGATAGTGCTGTCGAAGATGCTGATGGAAATTGCCCTCCACAAGATGGGAGAGTTGTTGGTGATGATGATGACGATGATTTCCCCCTCCGGGAGGGAAGTTCCCCCGGCGGAATCGCTCCGCCGAAGGGCAAAAGTGCTCCTGCCCAAGTTCCACCTCGAGACGGCGGTGCTTCATCCCAAATGTCCTCTACTGATTTTTTCTAGGTCAAAATGACTTATATACCAGAAGATGGGCACCGGAGGTGGGCCGAGGAGGGCACAACCCACCAGGGCGGGCCTAGGCTCCCTGGCGCACCCAGGTGGGTTGTGCCCACCTGGTGGGCCCCCTATGGTAGGTATTTGCCCCAATAATTATCATTTATTCCATAAGAAATCCTTGTGAAGTTTCAGCTCATTTAGAGTTGTGCAGAATAGGTAGCCTGGCGTAGCTTTTTCATGTCCAGATTTCTAGCTGCCGGAATTCTCCCTCTTTGTGTGAACCTTGCATATTATGAGAGAAAAGGCACTAAAATTACTCCAAAAAGCATTATTATGCATTCAAACATCATAAATAACAGTAGGAAAACATGATGCAAAATGGATGTATCATGTACCCTCAAGAACGCTTTGCTTATCATAAGAGACGGTTTTGGCCTGTCCTTTGCCACAAAAGGATTGGGCTACATTGATGCACTTTACACACCTCAGCAAAATTGAGTTGTTGAGAGGAAGAACGAGACACTCATTGAGATGGCAAGAACGATGCTTGATGAATACAAGATGCCAAGACATTTTTGGGCGGAAGCGGTTGAGACAACTTGTCATGCAACAAATCATCTATATCTTCACAACCTTCTTGGCAAGATGGCAGACAAGCTTCTCACGGTAACAAACCCCAAGTTGGATACTTTCGAGTATTTGGATCAAAGTGTTACATTCTTGATAAGCATCGTCGTTCGAAATTTGCCCCTAAGTCTCATGAAGGTTTCCTACTCGGATATGGCTCAAACTCTCACACTTACCGTGTTTACAACAATTTCACCCAAAAGGTTGAAGAGATTGTAGATGTGAAGTTTGACGAATCTAACGGCTCGCAAGTAGAGCAATTGCCAATTGATGTAGGAGACAAAGATCCCTCAAAAGCGATTCAAGACTTGTCTATTGGTAAGATTCGCCCAATGGAGGTGAAGGAGAGTACCTCGTCCGTTTAAGTGGAAGCCTCAACTTCACACCAAGGTGAACCACAAGTTGACTTGGAGGAATCCACAAGTGGAACACGTCAAGATGAAGGAAACGAGGATGTACAACAAGATGAACCTCATCGACCACCCCCTCCACCTCCACAAGAGAACAACAACGCCAACGACAATGAAGAAAGACAAGAGGAAGAACAAGACAATGAAGAGGATGTTCCACCCCGACCCAAACAAAAGCTCTCATGAGTTCGAGCAAGAGTCTCAAGAGATCATCCCGTCGAACAAATCTTCGATGATATTCAAAATGGGAGAATTACTCACTCTACAACTTGTTTGGCTAACTTTTGTGAACAGAATTTATTCATTTCTAGTATTGAACCTATGAAGGTTGAAGAAGCTCTTCATGATCATGATTGGCTGAACGCCATGAAGAGCTACATAATTTCGAGAGGAACCAAGTATGGACGTTGGTTTAAAAGCCTGATGAGAAGCACAATGTCATTGGAACCAAATGGGTGTTTGGAATAAGCAAGTATTGATAAGTTGTACGCAACAAGGCTTGTCTTGTCGCTCAAGGCTACACTCAAGTCGAAGGTGCGGACTATGGTAAGACATATGCCCCCTTAGCTAGACTTGAGTCCATACGCATCTTACTTGCTTATGCCAATCATCATGACATTACTTTATGTCAATGGACATAAAAATTGCTTTTCTAAATGGTGAAATTGAGGAGGAAGTTTATGTTAAACAACCTCCTGGCTTTGTTAATCCTAAGAAACCCGATCATGTTTACAAACTTCACAAAGCCCTTTATGGTCTTAAACAAGCTCCTAGAGCATGGTATAAATGCTTGACTAAGTTTCTTATTGAAAAGGCTTTGAAATTTGGAAAATTGATTCTACACTTTTTACTAAAAGGGAAGTATTTGTGTGCAAAATTTATGTAACATCCGAAAATTCTAAATTTGGAGTGTTATATTAAATAGATAGTTTTGATTTATTGTTTGATTATGGTGTGATGTGCTGTGTGAAATTTAGGGAAATTTGAAACTTTTGAAAGTTAAATGAAAGGGAATAAAAGGACTTTCCCAAACTTTCACCTTGCTTTCTGATCTCCAGGAATTCAAATTCATTCAACACAAAACCCTAGAGAGAAGATGATATCACTTCTTCCATTTAAATAAATGAAACAAGGTTTTTGAAAAGATTTGAACTTCATTTGGAAATATTTACAATTTCAGAAACTTCAAGCAACTCAATGATTTTCATGAGAGAAGATAAAATGACTTCTTCAAAACATATGAAATATGAGTTGGGAGTTAGAAGAAATCCAATTTAAAGTCCCTTTGAAAATTACTTTTCAATTTGGACTTATTTGGTTTTTTTCAAATTATTTTTCTCCAAAAATAAAAATATATGGAAATTAGGATAAAATGATTTCCTACAATAGAAAATTGGAGAGGAATAAATTTGAAATCATTTTAGTATTTTTAAAATGATTTTTAGTGGATTTGATTAGAGCAGTAGCACTCTTTGTTTTATTTAAATTTCTGTGGATTTTATTTGGACATTAGAAAAATGTTTAGGTTGTAGGAAATCTTTTTCTGAAAATTTTGGTATAAAATACGCCTAGGTTCTATTTTATTTCATTCCGCTTTTATTTTATTTTTGTTGTTTAAAAAAAGATCTTTTCCACCGACTGGGCCGGCCCAGCTCCCAGCCCAGGCCACGGCCCAGCCCACGTCGCCCATCGCCACCATCCCCGAGCGGGACTCCGCTCGGAGTCCGCCACTGCCATGGACGCCGTCCTCGCTATCGGTGTTAAAACCGGCGGATCTCGGGTAGGGGTCCCGATCTGTGTGTCTTGGGCTGATGGTAACAGGAAGCAAGGGACACAATGTTTACCCAGGTTTGGGCCCTCTCGATGGAGGTAAAACCCTACTTCCTACTTGATTAATATTGACGACATGAGTAGTAGAAGAGTAGATCTACCACGAGATCGTAGAGGCTAAACCCTAGAAGCTAGCCTATGATGATTATGATTGTAATTGTGATCGGCCTTATAAGTACCAACCCCTCCAGTTTATATAGACACCGGAGAGGGCTAGGGTTTACATGGAGTCGGTTACGAGGAAGGAAATACAATATCCAGATCGCCAAGCTTGTCTTCCACACAAAGGAGAGTCCCATCCGGACACGAGACGGAGTCTTGCGTCTTGTATCTTCACGCTCCAATAGTCCGGATGATGTATATAGTCCGGCTGTCCGGATACCCCCTAATCAAGGACTCCCTCAGTAGCCAGTGAACCAGCCTTCAATGACGATGAGTCCGGCGCGCAGTCTTGTTTTCGGCATTGCAAGGCGGGTTCCTTCTCCGAATACTCCAAAGTAATTATCGAACACTTAGACCGTGTTCGGATCTGCGAGATGATTCTCACATACCATCGTAGGGAACATAGCATAAATCTGCTGACCACGTGACATGTCATTACGGTCGGGTCATTATTCGAACAATTTTCCCACAACCAGCCATAGCGCATATCGCGAGGCGGTTTCCTCTGCACGTTTTGCCATAGCAGAGATCGTGTACCCTTATTGTGGGATTTTCATCAATACGGGTATGGATAATCCAACCGCACCGCTAATCGCGACGAGTGGGGAGCGAGCGGGTTCTACTATGAAAGTGGGGAGGCACAAAAAGCTTTTACCGTCTCTATAAAGAGATGAGGTCTCTTCCTCTTTACCCACGCCTTCTCCTTCCGCTAGCCCATTCCCCTCTGTTCGAGCCCTAACGCTCAGGTGTTCTTCTTTTCCATCGAAGAATGGTTTTCCAAAGATGTCCGGATCCGGAGCAGGAGGCAGATGGATGGACTCTACTGTCCAGGAGAAGGATGTAAAGAGGCCCCGGGAGGCCGAGTATCTGGCCAAGAAGATCGGCCACCATCTCCCACCAGCGGGACAGGTCGTCCCTACTCCGGAGCCTCACGAGAGAGTTGTGTTCCTTCCCATTTTGTCTGCGCGCTCAGGTCTCCCCTTCACCCATTTGTTCGTGGAGTTATGTATTACTATGGAATTGATTTTCATGATCTTTCCCACAATTCTTTCCTCAATATCTCAACGTTCATCGTCATGTGCGAGGCTTTTCTCCAGATTTCGCCTCACTTCGGCCTGTGGCTGAAGATTTTCAATGTGAAGCCCAAGGTGGTGAGTGGCGAGCACGCCGAGTGCGGCGGCGCCATGGTGAGCAAGATGCCCAAGGTCGTTTGGCCGATGGGTGCCTTCAACGACTCCGTCAAGGAGTGGTAGCAGCAGTGGTTCTATATCACCGAACCACGCGGCAAAAAGTGGGCTGCAGCTCTTGAGTTCAGATCCGGAGCCCCACTGCGGCTTACATCCTGGCCCAAGAAGGGCCTGAACTGGTCCTCGTCCGATGAGCTGTCACTACTCCAGACGTGTGTTCAGAGTGTGGTCGACAAGGACGTCAAGCTCGTCGACATAGTCCAGGTGATGATAGTTCGCCTGGTCCTCCCTTGCCAGCGCTGTCGGTGTACTAGAGTAGGGGTACCCTAGTATCCCGCGGCAAGGCTTGCCGGGTGACCGCCAAGGTCCTCCGTGATTCCTTTGGAGCCATTCAAGAACAAAGTATTCAAGCCAAAGGAGACAAGACCCCGGCAAGAGGAGCTTGCCGGGAAGGCCAACCAAGGCATCTCAAGGAACTTGCCGCGACGCGCCACGCGCCCCGGCAAGGCCTGGTGAGCGACAAGCTTCCGGACGCGACAAGACAACGACCGCGGCAAGGCGCTTGCCGCGACAAGCTACCACTCTATACCCGCGCTCCAGCACATCCACCAACGTGTCGCCCTGGGACCTTTCCAGGCGCGCGTGGCAAGAAGCTGTGCAGCCAGCGGTGCACGGTGGCAAGCGGCGCTGACGAGATTGACATCGTGGCAAGCGGTGGCGTCCCTGGCGGTCCCTTTTCTGCACTGTTTGGGCGACGCAGACGGGCAGTTAATGCCTTTGTCCCCTGCCGTCAGGGTTAGGTATGATACACTGTACAAGTAGTTGTACCAACCGCAATTCCTTTTCCATTTTTACCCTTGTCTACATTGCCACCTATCGGTGACCCCTTGAGCATATAAAAGGAGGCCCATGCGCAACGTAGAGGGGGGTTCGGAAGCAAGAAAACACTCACGCTCGGTCTCGTTAGCAGTTAGGGTGTACTGTAGCACTCAGCGCTCCCGAGCAAGAACTCAATACACTCAGACATGCAGCAGTAGGAGTATTATCTCTCCGGAGAGCTCCGAAGCTGGGTAAACCGCTTGTGTGCCTCGCCTCGATCCGCTCTTCGTTCGACCTCCGCCCCCCCGCCGAACCGAAAGGGGCTCGGTCTGCCGGCCCCATAGGTGTCCGTGGATCAGCTCGCCCACGACATCTTTGGTGCGCCAGGTAGGGGGCGTCGAGGCTGTGTGACCCTGATCCGGCATTCACACGAGCTAGATCTTCATCTTCTTCATCGACATGCCACCGAAGAAGAAGGCTTCGGAGGTGGCTGCTCCGTCCACGTCGATCCCACCACCACCGGAGCAAACAGGTGGTGGGGTAGACGCCGGCGGAAGAACGGGGGTTGACGAGGGAGGTCACGGTGCTGCCAGGTCCAAGGACAAGGCTGCGCAGACCTCGGCGTCCGTACATGCACCGCGCCCATCCCAGGAGGCGCAGGACCGACAGCGTCATGGTATTCGCGGTACCATACGTTCGTTGGACCAAGATCGAGCCGGTGGATCTCGGGGTGCTCAAGACCAGCATGCACGCCAACATGCTGGCACAAGCAAGACACGGTCGCCTGGACGGGATACTGCTCCTTCTAACATAGTTAGAAGTCCGAGCATATCCCGCTCCTCGCACCGTTCGCCACTGCCACCCACCACTCCAGCAGAAGCTTTAGCGCGAGCTCAACTGCTCCTGCATTACCCTCCAACGGCAGACAAGATCGACGAATGGAGGGCCCCCATTCAGAGTCTCATCGGCTTCGCTAACGGCGACACCCCATGGCAGCCGAGTACATCGTAGCCGCAGCAAGATTACCAGGCACGAGCCGATGGCAAAAAAACCGGTGGGGGTGCAACCACCGTGCACTCTCCACCCCGAAGGCCAAGATCGCCGACTCGTCGGATCTACCTTGACAGCGACTCCACCGCATCATCAGATCCACGAGCTCGTCGCGATCAGTGCCAAGTCCTTCATGAACGACAGCAAGAACACGCCAGACCGTACGAAGCGCCAAGAGAAGCGCGCGTCAATCGGACCAGCGCTACTGGGCCCTCTGTCGACATGCATGCGCCCGAAGAACCAGCGACTTGCGACGCGTAGGTTGCCCTGCGTTCACTCGTGAGCTGCGGCAAGTCCATGGCCCAAAGACGAAGAATTTCAAGCGACGCGTGCGAGAAGTACGATGGCAAGTCGCATCCGTCGGAGTTCTCAAGCATCTACACCATCACGGTGCAAGCTGCTGTAGGGCGGGCGACAAGATCCTTGCCAACTACTTCCGCCGGTGCTCAAGCCCAATGTCGATCTGGCTCATGCACTTGCCGGACAACTCCATATCCTCCTGGTTGACCTATGCCATCAGTTTGTCGGCGCCTTTACAGGCGGCCACAAGCCTCATGGCCAAGAGAGCGACCTTCATCTGCTCGCCCAGAAGGAAGGAGAGCCCCTGCGCAAGTACATTCAGAGATTCAGCCGTGTACAGCACAACATCCCAGATGTCCACCCTGCCACGGTCATCAGCGCGTTCCATCAGAACGTGCGAAACCGCAGGATGCGGGAGGAGATGGCGATGTGCAAGATCAGAGACGTCAGTGAGCTATATGCCCTGGCCGACAAGTGTGCACGTGCTGAGGAAGGGAGGAAACTCCCCGGAGAGAATACAGGAGCAGGAGGATCTGATAGCGAGGATGCTGCCCCGGCAAAGAAAAACCGGCGGCGGAACAACAGGAAGAAGAAAGGCAAAGATGTGCTAGTCGTTGAGCAGTCCGGCAACGGAGGTGGCGCCAAGGAGGCCAAAGCTGGTAGCTCCGACTGCCAGGCTGTGGTGGTCGCCGACAAGCAGGGCGGCACCGACAAGCAGTACTGCAAGATCCACCGCACCAAGGGCCATGACCTCCAGAGCTGCAAGAAGGTCGAGCAGCTTGTCGAGCAGCAAAAGGCTGAATACGAGCGACGCGACAAGGAGAAGGCCCAAGAAGGTATTGGAGGATCCGGCAAGAAACGCCCCAGCCGAGGAGGACGCCGCGGCAAGGCCAAGCAGCGGCAAGGAGACAGACCTCCCCGCGGCCGTGACAAGGATGAAGACGACGACGATGACGATGAAGATATGGACGATGACGAGGCCGACGAGCAGGAGTTCCAGAAAGCCACAGAGGTCCTATGCGTTGACGGCGGTGCTTCTCTGCATACTTCACACCGCCAGCTCAAGCAGTGGGTGCGGGAAGTCAATGCAGCAGAACCACCCGTCGAGTCACGCAAGCCTCTGAAATGGTCCAAAGACGCCTATCATCTTCGATATTGAGGACCACCCGATCGCATAACTACGGTCGGTGCTTGCCGATGTTGGTTTCACCAACTATCCACAACCTCGTGGTCACTAAGATGCTAGTTGATGGCGGGGCGGCTTGAACTGATCTCCTCCGCGGTACTCCGAAACTCCAGATTCTGACAATGAGCTCAAGAGACCGCACATTCAAGGAATCAATCCGGAAGGAGCAAGCGAAGGAAAGATCACGTTGCGGTGACATTTGGCAGCGAGTTGAACTTCAGGATCGAGAAGGTCACTTTTGACGTTCTTGACTTTCCATTGCCTTACAATGGGATACTCGGCCGTCCAATTCGCCGAATTCATGGCAGCCTCTCACTACGCATACAACATCTTCAAGATGCCAGCCCGATAAGTGTCATCTCGTGCTGGCGACAAGAAGGATGCTCTTATCTGCGCCGACAAGATCTACCGGGAAGCGGCAGCCGCAACAGATTGCAAGTCACTTGCCGTTGAAGCTCCCGGGGGGAAGAAGACCAAGTCCGGCAAGAGTTCTGATGCCCACTCTAGCAAGCGCACCTCTTTGGAGTGCTGCGCTACCGTCGAGGACGCACCATCGAGCTCCACCGGCAAGTGTAAGAAGACAATGACTGCTCCGCCAGAGACCAAGAAGGTGTCCGCCAAGGAGGACGACACTAGTGGTACCTTCACCATCAGTGCCACTCTCGACCCTAAATAGGAAAGCGCGCTCGTTGCTTTTCTGCGGGCGAATGTCGACGTGTTTGCGTGGCAACCGTCTGACATCCCCGGTGTTCCCAGGAAAGTAATCGAGCACCATCTTGCCATCTGTCCTCATGCGCGGCCCATCAAGCAGAAAGTCAGGAAACAAGCAGTGGAGAGCCAAGAATTCATCGCAGAAGAAATCAAGAAGTTGGAAGCAGCAGGCCTTGTCAGAGGAGTGCTCCATCCTACGTGGTTGGCCAATCCTGTAGTCGTGCGCAAGGCAAACGGGAAATGGAGGCTTTGTATCGACTTTACCGATGTCAATAAGGCTTGTCCCAAAGACCCATTTCCCTTACCGCGCATTGACCAGATTGTTGACTCCACGGCTGGATGTGACTTGCTTTCATTTCTTGACACATACTCGGGATACCATCAGATCTTCATGGCAGAAGAGGATGAGAAGAAGACCGCATTCATCACTCCATGTGGCACATACTGTTTCATACGGATCCCTTTCGGTTTAAAGAATGCTGGTTCAACATTTGCAAGGGTAGTCCATGACACTTTTGAACCACAAATGCACAGAAATGTGGAAGCCTACATGGATGACATAGTGGTCAAGAGCAAGGACAAGGCAACTCTGATTCAGGATTTAGACGAAACCTTTGCAAATCTACGCAAGATCAACCTCAAGCTTAACCCCGAGAAGTGTGTATTTGGAGTCCCCTCCGGCAAGCTTCTCGGGTTCTTCGTGTCTCAGCGGGGAATTGAAGCCAATCCCGACAAGATCAAGGCCATTGAGCAGATCGAAGCACTAAAGCGCGTCAAGGATGTACGAAGACTTGCCGGTTGCGTGGCTACTCTCAGCAGGTTTATCTCTAGGTCTGCTGAGCGCGCCCTGCCATTTTTCAAAATATTGAAAAAGGCAGGTCCAATGAAATGGACTCCAGAAGCGGAGGCTGCGCTGCATGACTTGAAGAGATACCTGTCCTCCACTCCAACACTTGTCGCACCTAAGCCACAAGAGAAGTTGCTGCTATATATAGCGGCAACCAATCAAGTGCTTAGTGCTGCGTTAGTAGTGGAGAGGGAGG
Source organism: Aegilops speltoides (assembly GCA_021437245.1). NCBI lineage: Eukaryota > Viridiplantae > Streptophyta > Magnoliopsida > Poales > Poaceae > Aegilops > Aegilops speltoides. The sequence goes on along the minus strand of CM038144.1, from coordinate 195,579,707 downwards.
CGGACGATGAGCCAGCAACCACGGCAGATGCATCCAGCGACAAGCAGGGAACTTCACCAACAAGCTCTGGTCCCGACAAAAGATGGATCTGCGCAGGCGCGTGAGGAGACACAGAAGAGAATGGTGCAGCGCCCAGTTTACTTTGTCAGTACCCTTCTGCAGGGGGCTAGGTCAAGGTACTATGGTGTGCAAAAATTGCTTTTCGGCCTTCTCATGGCCTCGAGAAAGCTGCGCCATTACTTCCAAGCACATGAGATTACAGTTGTCACTCGTTTTCCGCTGAAGAGGATACTGCAGAATCCAGAAGCAACAGGCAGGATTGTCGAGTGGGCACTGGAACTGTCAAGCTTTGGCCTCAAGTTTGAGAGCACCTCAACTATCCAGAGCAGAGCATTGGTAGAATTCATAGCAGAATGGACGCCAACACCAGATGAAGAAATTCCAGAAACGAGCATCCCCGCCAAGGAAGCAAGCAAAGAGTGGCTCATGTACTTTGATGGTGCCTTCTCGCTGCAAGGCGCCGGTGCGGGCGTGCTACTTGTTGCACCCACCGGAGAGCACCTCAAGTACGTAGTCCAGATGCACTTTCCCAAGGAGCAAGCAACAAACAATACCGCAAAGTATGAAGGTTTGCTTGCCGGTCTCAGGATCGCAGCAGACCTTGGGATCAAGAAGCTCATTATCAGGGGTGACTCGCAGCTTGTCGTCCACCAAGTGAACAAGAATTATCAGAGTCCGTTGATGGAAGCTTACGTTGATGAAGTGAGAAAGTTAGAAGAGCACTTTGACGGCCTACAGATGGAACATGTTCCAAGAGCTCAGAACGACATTGCCGATGGCTCATCGAAGCGCCGACTTAAGTTACTCAGGAACCAGGATCTTCGTGCTCAAACCGACTCAACCGTCTCAGAACGCCATCAATGGGCAGAGCAAGAAGAGGAAGTTGATTTCGGTGACTATTTTCCGCAGAGCTCCCCGCCGCCGCCAAGAAGGTCCCCAAGATCAACACCAAGGGTGCCGAGGAGCGATCTGCTCCGCAAGCCCTAGGGTTTGTTCCGTTGAAGCGAGCGCCCCGACAAGTTTTGCTCCGCAAGCTTGTCGGGAACATCAACTCCGGCTGAGCCGCAGGTTCTCGCCAGTAAGCGGATGTTCCGCAGCAGCAGAGATGTGCCTTTAGTCCTTGTTGTCGAGCCGCAAGCTCCAGCATGGGCACAGCAGATTGTCCGTTTCCTTCAGACAGGAGAACTTCCCGAAGAGCAAGAAGAAGCGGAAAGAGTAGCCCGACAGTCAAGTATGTACCAGTTTGTCGACAACACACTGTATATAAGAAGACTCAACGGTGTGAAATTGAAGTGTATTCACCGGGAAGATGGACAAAAGCTGTTGGCAGAGATACATGGAGGCATATGTGGTCACCACATTGGCGCAAGAGCACTTGCCGGCAAAGCGTTCCAGCAAGGTTTCTTTTGGCCGACAGCCCTCCAGGATGCAACTGCACAAGTAACCAAGTGTGAAGCGTGCCAGTTCCATTCCAAGCAGATACACCAGCCAGCTCAAGCTCTCCAGACGATCCCTTTATCCTGGCCATTTTCGGTCTGGGGGCTCGACATCCTCGGCCCCTTTCCCCGAGCTGTCGGGGGCTTTGAGTACTTGTACGTTGCAATCGACAAGTTCACAAAGTGGCCGGAAGTGGAAGCAGTGAGGAAGGTGACAGCACAGTCAGCAGTCAAGTTCTTCAGGTCGATTGTTTGCCGCTTCGGGATCCCTAACAGGATCATCACCGACAACGGCACGCAATTCACGAGCCGCACCTTCATGCAGTACGTCCAAGATCTTGGCACCAAGGTCTGCTTCACTTCTGCTGCTCACCCGAGAAGCAACGGTCAAGCGGAGAGGGCAAATGCTGAAGTGCTGCGCGGGCTCAAGACCAGGACTTTCGACAGGCTGCACAAGTGCGGAAAGAACTGGATTGAGGAGCTTCCGGTGGTTCTTTGGTCGATCAGGACGACGCCAAATTGAGCCACTAGCCAGACACCTTTCGCTCTAGTCTACGGAGCAGAGGCAGTTCTCCCCACGGAACTCGTATTCGGGTCACCTCGAGTGCTCGCTTATGATGAGCTTGAGCAAGAGCAGCTGCGACAAGATGACGCGCTGCTCCTTGAGGAGGACCGTCTTCAGGCCGCTGTACGAGCTGCTCACTACCAGCAAGCTTTGCGCCGCTACCATAGCCGCAAAGTTAATGCCTGAAGTCTCGAGGAAGGCGACCTTGTTCTTCGGCGCGTTCAGTCCGCCAAGAATTCCAACAAGTTGACCTTGAAGTGGGAAGGCCCCTACCGGGTGAAATGAGTCACTAGGCCCGGCGCTGTCCGCTTTGAGACCAAGATGGCATTCCGTGAGCAACTCTGGAACATTGAGCATCTTCGTAAGTTTTACCCGTAGGGCGCGGTTGCCGGAACCTGTTCCGGCAACCACCTTTTGTACAAGTCTTGCCGATGTTGCATGTAATCCTTTGTACAAAGCCGGGCGCAGAACCCATGCATAAGTAAAGCTCATGTGCTCCGCACATCTTGTCAATTTCATGCTTTCTATTTTTTGCATGTGTTATCTGACACTTTGTGCAGCGCCAACCCCCGGTAAGCAATAACGAGCCGTAAGGCTCCATATCTTTATTTTCTCTTCTTTCTTTTTCTCAAAGAAAGCAAGGTTCCCTCGCCCACAAGTTTCCTGGGGGGAAAGGAGAAGATAATGGTGTGGACCAGGCGTCGTTCAAGAAAGTTTCGCCTTACCGGGAAGCAAACGACAGAAAAGCTAAGTTGCCAAAGTTTGAGCAATCAGTTTTTAAAATTTTTAAGTTATCTTCCTCGAACGACCGCGCTTTGTTTGGAAAACATGTGCGCGGAGGAACCAACTCGTAGCTAGTTGCACCCTTACTTTGTTTCGAGTCCGCTCAACAACTTAAGTGAGCTGCGACTAGTTGCGACAAGGTTTCTTGTCGGTAGCGGCACCGCCAGCAGGCTGCTGATGTCCCGCACTCAGCGCTCGCGGCTAAGGTGCCTGCACCGGCAAGTTCCCTAAAAGCATAGGGCAAAAACATACAAAGGAAGGAATCAAGTAAAAGAAATAACATAGCAATCGCTACCCAAAATAGAGTTATATTACAAGATAGCTTGTCGCAGCTCTAACAGATTGTTCTCATAACATGACCAACAGCGACAAGAAAAGGAGAAAACGGGTGGCCTAATGTACGCGATCACCCTCAACCCTCTTGATCCCGCTCACCTTGTCCACAATGGGTGTGACAAGGGCCTTGAGCGCTTCCAGATCAGCGTCCAGCGGCAAGGACCTGAGGACGTTGGTGAGGTTGAGGCCCGGGTTGCGGAAGGCCACCTTCACCAACACCTTTTGAAGAGCTCCCGCGCAGATCTTGCACGACTCGTCAGCCAGCTACTTTGGGATCTTCTCCCGGAGTCGCTGGAGGGCCGTCGCCACGCCTTTGAAGAACAAGCTGAGCTTGGCGCTGGGTTGGAGGTTCTCATCGGAGGAATACCCGAGATCCTCCATCCCCAGCTGCGCCAGCTCCCTGTCGATGGATGCGGCAATATCCACGAGACCCTCCGTCCAGTGCTCCACATTCTCCCTAAAAGTGTTCTCGGTGGCAGCAGCACTCGCCAGCAGCGCCTCGTTGGCCTTGATCTCCTCCTTCAAGGCCACCTCCTGCTCCCTGGCGCCGTCCAGCGTCTTGGTCAAAGTAGCCAGCTTCAGCTCAAGATCTGCGTTGGAGTCCTTGACGGCGCTAAGCTCCTTGCCCTTCTCGATGAGACTACCCTGCAGCTCGCCAAGGGTGTAGGCGTCCTTCTCGCGCTCACGCTTGAGCGCGGCAAGCTCTTCACCGCTCGCATTGAGATCGGCCTCCAGCTGCACCACCTTCGTCTCCAGCTCCTTCTTGGCGGCCTCGGCAGCTGCAGCAGTATCCTCTGCTTCCTTGACAGCCCCGCCGAATGTTTGTTCGCGTGCAGCAAGCTCCTCCTCATGGCTTTCGAGGTTGACCTTCCGCTGCGCCAACTCGCCCTCCCGCGCAAACAGCTCCTCAGCGGCAAGCCGCTGTTGCTCTTCGACTTCAGCCTTCTCGAGGAGGAAGGCTTTCCGCTCCTCGGCGAGTTGCTCCTGTTTCTTGGCCAGGGACTGGAGAGCTTCCTGGTTGCGACCCCGCAGCTCCTCCGTGCGCTTCTCGATGTCCACTCCTGCCTTCGCGACAAGCGCTTCTCGGGATTCCACCTTGGCCTGCCGAGCGCGGTAGAGCGACACCAGCTTCCACAGCAGCTCCTCCTCCTCAGACTCGCCGCTGCTGCTGCTCGGCGCATCAACCAGCGTCAGCCCAGCGGAGGCGAGCACTTCTCCATCCAAGGTTTCTCCTTCAACCGGCGCCCTGGAGCTTGATTCCTAGGGGAGCTTGATGAAGACGCCATCGCCGGCCTTTAAATAGGCACCGGGCTGGGGCTCTTCGGAGCCTGACGCTGCGGCAGCGGCGGGGGATCGGCGGTCGGCGTAGCGCCTGACGCTCCTGCAGCCTCGGGGCCGTCAGTGCGATCGCCAGACCCCTCACCAGCTTCTGCAGCGGCAGCTTTGGCGGCCTCTTCGCCGGCGGGATCATCAACGCCAGCTTCTTCTTCGGTGGCAGCAGCATCGTCGGTATTGCCGCGCGCGTTCTCCTCACCGGCGACCTCGGTCTCCATCGGCTCCGTGGTAGATGGATCTGACGGCCAGGAAAAGGGAGAAAAATCAAGCAAATATCCAAAAAAGAAAATCAGAAGAAGAAGAACCCAAGAGAAGTTTTCAGGCAAGAGGATTACTTGCACTGGGTTCTGCAGTCATGGTCTCCACCACCGGGGGGTCGCTGGTGCTGTCCCTTGCCGGAGACTTCTCCCTTGCTGGAGAACGCTCCCTTGCCGGGGAGCCATCCCTTGGCGGTGTAGTCAAAGAAGATGGCACGTTAGGGGCGGCTTCCAGGTGCTCCTGGTGAGGCTCCTCTGCTCCTACACAAACCAAGAGTCAGATATCAGCAAAGAAAGAGCACCCATGTGCGCCTAACAGCGGGAAGTAAACCATATACTTACGCTGGGGGCTGCGCTAGGGGCTGTGCTGGGGAGTAGTTGCCGGGTCCGACAAGGTGGTCTCGGGCACACCCCCCGTTGTCGCGGTGGGTTCGTCCTCGATGACAATCACCGGGACATTGGCTCTCTTCGCCGCTCTCTGGCCAGAGTCCTGAAAAGGAATGGGTTCGGAGTAAAGCAAATCAGATACAAGACAAAACAGCAAGAATTGAAGAACTACAAATACAGCAGAGAATCTCACTCTTCTTCTTCCTCATCGGAACTGAGCGTGGAGAGGTCAAAGTCCGGCTCGCCTCCGGCGCGATGAGGCGGAGGAGTAGGTTCCCTTAGCCACTTGGCGGGGGCAGTGGCGGCGGTCAGGGACGACCCAGCTCCGGCCGCCGCCGCGGCGTGAGAAGCGGTAGGAGCAGAAGCGGAAGTCCGGGAAGACCCCGCTCCAGTTGCCGCAGCGGCGTGAGGTGCTCCCGCGGCAACAGTGCTCGCCACGGTGGAGCGCGTCGTGCGGCGCGGCGGCTGTTGAGTCGTTTGCCGCCCCGCTACGTCCCCGGCCTTGCAGAGACGCCTTCTTGGTGGAGCTGGGGGCTCTGCTTGCGGCGGGCTGTCTGAAGATGAGGAGGAAGAGGAGCTGGTCTCCAACGAGCCGCTCGCACCATCAGCGGGCTCGCTCGACTCGTCTTCAGGCCCGACAAGCTCTTCCTCGCCGGCAAGCCACTCTCGCTCGGCAAGGCTTGCTGCCTCTGCTGCCTCTGCCTCCTCCATGGTGAATCCAAACTCGCCCGCGGCAGCGGTAGCCGCCGCCTCTTCCAGCCTAGTGAAAATGCGCTACATCTCCGCATTGGTGGTGTCGCGAGTAAGGCTTTTCTGCTCATCGGCGCGGACCGCCACTTCTACCAAGCCGTCGAAGAACTCCTGCACGACGTCGTCTGCAGGCTCTTGCCAAGTTGGGACAATTCCATGCGAATCGCACAGCGGCATCATTGCACGGATTCGGTCGAGCGAGGAGTTGTTGCACAGCGGAACGACACCCTTCAGCAAGTTGAACACTTCGGGATGTTGACGGTCGTACTTGAACAGTTCCTGGAGCATCGCCTCCAGTTCCAGGACAGTGAAGTTGAAGTTGAGGCCCGGGCGCAGCTTCATGATGTCCGCCGCATTCTGGAACTCCTAGGCGGGTCTCCTCCTCTCCTGCAGGGGGGCGATGCGGCAGCAAAGAAAATCTGCGCCAACGGCGCCTACAGTGAGCCCGGCAAGCCTGAGGCGTAGGATCCGGGTGACAGCGATCTTCAGCCTATCGTCTTCCGGGGCCATGTTGCTCCAATCGTTGCCGCGCGCTACTGGGGTTTGGCGCTGGGCGGTAAATGGCTGCGGGTTCTCCTCGACAATCCAGCACCAGTATGCTCTCCATTCCTCCCACTTTCTGCGGAGCTCTCCCTCCAGATCGGCTTCCTTCTTGCCAGCTCTCGAGATCTAGGCGATTCCGCTGGATAAAGGCTCCCCTCTCTCAACTCGGGGCATAAAGAAGTGGCGAAAAAGAGCTACATTTGGATGGACTCCGACAAAGTTTTCGCAGAGATGTGCGAAAACTGCCATGGTCAGAACGGCATTGGGGGTGAAGTCAAGGAGGTGGAACCCGTAGGTGTTCATAATGTCGCGAAAAATTAGAGAAAGGCGGGCGAGCCCGCAGAGAAGAACAACGCGAAGAAGGGATATCCATTCGAGCCCGCTCAAACGGCGGAGAGTACCTTCGTCGCGGATGCGCTCGCGTCTCCGTCGACCAGAAGAGGTAGTAGTACTTCCTCAGCTCCTTCGCGGCGAGCTTGTGGGGGGGGGGGGGAGTTGTCCGTTCCTTTCGCAGCGCCGCGAGCCGCTGCGCCTCGGTCGACTTCACGGCCTTCCCCTTGCTGGCTTTCGGAGCCATGGCGGAGGTAGTGAGGGAGATCGACGGCGCTGGTGGTGCTGGTGGCGAAGGGGGGCGGAGCGCTGCTCTCTTTCAGCTTTGGGAAGAGAGGGAGGGGCGGACGTTCCATCTTTCCGAATAAAGAAACCACCCACGATCTCTCCCACGATGCCGCATTCGACGTGCCGTTCGGGGGGGGGGGCGCGGTGGATGCGGAGTGAGATACGGCGTAACCTAGGCCGCGCGTGCCCGTGCCCTGTTTTGGGCCTGGCCCAACAGCGCTCGACACCGTGTGTGGCCCAGGCCCGGGGGCTCCTGTCGGTGTACTAGAGTAGGGGTACCCTAGTATCCCGAACTTGTGCACGGGCAGTCGCAGCACCCCGCGGCAAGGCTTGCCGGGTGAACGCCAAGGTCCTCCGTGATTCCTTTGGAGCCATTCAAGAACAAAGTATTCAAGCCAAAGGAGACAAGACCCCGGCAAGAGGAGCTTGCCGGGAAGGCCAACCAAGGCATCTCAAGGAACTTGCCGCGACGCGCCACGCGCCCTGGCAAGGCACGGTGAGCGACAAGCTCCCGGACGCGACAAGACAACGACCGCGGCAAGGCGCTTGCCACGACAAGCTACCACTCTGTACCCGCGCTCCAGCACATCCACCAACGTGTCGCCCTGGGATCTTTCCAGGCGCGCGTGGCAAGAAGCTGTGCAGCCAGCGGTGCGCCGTGGCAAGCGGCGCTGACAAGATTGCCATCGTGGCAAGCAGTGGCGTCCCTGGTGGTCCCTTTTATGCACTGTTTGGGCGACGCAGACGGGCATTTAATGCCTTTGTCCCCTGCCGTCAGGGTTAGGTATGATACACTGTACAAGTAGTTGTACCAACCGCAATTCCTTTTCCATTTTTACCCTTGTCTACGTTGCCACCTGTCGGTGACCCCTTGAGCATATAAGAGGAGGCCCATGCGCAATGTAGCGTGGGGTTCGGAAGCCAGAAAACACTCACGCTCGGTCTCGTTAGCGGTTAGGGTGTCTTTGTAGCACTCAGCGCTCGAGCAAGAACTCAATACACTCGGACATGCAGCAGTAGGAGTATTATCTCTCCGGAGAGCTCCGAAGCTGGGTAAACTGCTCGTGTGCCCCGCCTCGATCTGCTCTTCGCACGACCTCCGCCCCCCGCCGAACCGAAAGGGGCTCGGTCCGCCGGCCCCATAGGTGTCCGTGGATCAGCTCGCCCACGACAAGCACCGAGCCTGCAATTTGTGGGGGTACGACCCAACCGAGCACCAAACCCTTTAGGAGCTCTATGATTCCTCCCACAAGGATATCTGGAAGGTGCTCTTTAAGTCCGGCAAATCATGGCCGGGCTCCGCCGAGGACCGTGGGTATCAATTATCCCATTCTGCAAGCCCGGTAAGTTATAGCCATGCTCTGTCCATCCAGGCTTCAGTTGGCATATCCTGAGGGAGACATTTTTATCGTGCTTTATCGTGACCCCAGGGATGGATAAAAAAGGTGGAGCGAATACATTGTCCGTCCCCGCTTCCGGAGGAACCGGCCGAACCTCTTCTGACGAAGATGCTGGTCCCCGCGCCTTATGAGGCGCCAAATAAAGAGGCCTCCAAGAAGGTCAAAAAGACCCGGAGTGGCCTCCGTCGCCGCGAGGCTTCAGACGCAAAATCCGAAGACTCCAGCGACGCTCCTTCTTCCGAAGACAAAGAGGAGGAAGCCGAGGAGGACGAGCCTCACTCTGGAGGTGGGAAGAAAAGGGTGGCTTCCTCGTCCCTGGAGGCTGAATCACCCAAGAGGGGGAGAGGTTCCCACCCAGAGGCATCCACCACGGCTGCCGATAACAGCCCGGAGTGGGATCCCAGGGCCCAGCCCCTCGAAAAGTCGTAAGTATCCGAAACCCGAACGCACATATGCATCTAGGGTCGTTTGGGTGCAGTAGTTTTAACTGTCACCATATTTCGTACAGCCTAGCGAGGTCTCGCGCCGGACAATCCTCATCGGAGGATTTGCTGAACTCGGACGCTTTGGCGAGCAAAACGCCTCCGGAGGCTCCTTCCCCGCAGTCCAGGCGCGACACCGAGGTGTCGTCTCAAAGAGACCCGGACCAGGGGAGGCATGTCTCTGGAGCCGGACGCACGGGGGGGCGGCCCCTCGGCTTGTCGACGATGGGGGCGATCTCGGGTTCGGACCATAGCCGGATAAGGTCCCGGAGACCTCTAAGGCTCCAGGATCGGGCGAGCAGCCACCTTCGATGGTGGGAGGTTTGCCTACTCCACCGGCAACCTGTGTCCAAGCAGAGCTTCCAGGCGGTCTATTGACAGCGCCAAAGAGCGCGTCTGTCGTCGATGAACATCAGACCCTCATGGGTGGGGTGGTTGAAAAGATTCAGTCCGCCGAGAGCGGGCTCAATGATTCCTGCCTTGGCCTTATAAAGTCTTTTGAGGTATGTTTTCTAAGAAACCTTTGAGGAATCATCATAATATGAGTAGTAGCCCTTGATGCACTATCCGGCAAAAAAGAGAGAGCCGGGCAGGGGATCAAATCCTCTGCTTTGGCGGGAGCCTTTGTTAATGACGTATACCCCTTTGTGTAAAAGCAGGCGTGTGCGAAGAAGACGGCCGCTCATAATGCGGAAGTGTCCGCACTGAAGCAGAGCCTGGAACGGGCCGAGGATAAACTTGGCCGTGTGAAGAAGCAATTGGAGGACAAGCAAGGTATGTTGAAACAATGTCTTGAATTTGGCACGAATGAGTAATTGTGCCTATTGAGAAGTATTTGTATTGTATGCCCTAGGAGCGAGTGCCGAATATGAGGCACTGAAGAAGGCTATGGCTGACGCCAACGAGAAGGCTGCCGCCGAACAGGCGCTTCGTGAGAAACACGAGGCCAGGGTCATCGCAGCTGAGCGAGAGCTCCAGGAGGCTGTGAAGAAAAGCGAGGGCTTGGAGCAGAGTCTAGTAGGGAAAGAATCCAAACTCCCCCAAGCTCTCCGAGCCGCGGAAGATGCTCGGGAAGAAGCCCGAGGTGTTGTGCGGGACATTCAAGAGGCCCAGAAAGTTGTGGCTAGTAAGGCCTTCTGTATTCATGACCATTTTTACATAATAGTGGGAAGAACTCTAAGCGACAAGCTGACTTCTTGTTTTTCCAGGGGCGTGTGCGGATCTGCCTTGCAGCATATCAGATGCCGCCCAATTCTACCGGACCGATGAGAAGAAGTCTGCGGAGTGGAATTTCTGGTCGCAGTATTTGGCACCGAACTATCCGGTGCCCTTTATCGATCAGCTGAAGTAGCTGGTCGAACTGCACCAGGCGGCCAAACTAGCCATGAAGGACTTGGTTGTCCGGCTGTGGCCATGAGCCAATTCAAGCGAGCACTTGGGCTCGTGAAGCGGATTGTTGCCGCCTGTCCTCGGCTTGATGCTGTTAAGCGATCGGTCTTTATAGAGGGTGCACACATGGCGTTTGCCCGTGCAAAAGTGCTATGCGGGAAGCTTAACGCGGAGAAGCTTATGACTGAGGGGCCGCCAGAGGGTAAGGAGCACCGCAAGACCGAGCTGTTCTATGAAGGTGTACTGAAGGGAGCCCGCCTTGTGGCGGATAAGTGTACCAAAGACATTGTATTTCCCTGAGGGCATTCGTGTCGTTCTTTGTAATATGGGATAATGGCACTTTTATTATTTATTGCCTATTTTGTTTGAACATATGTTCTTCCTATGCGGCTGTTTAGTGTATGTAAATCCTGAGAGTTGGCCAGTCGTCGGCTTCTGCCCCCACGAAAGAAATACGGGGGTGTTCGAGACATACCTGAACACTCTTTATCCCATGGCTGGGTCCTTTTAAGGAGGTGTTCCTCGCCATGAACCTAGCAATCGGACTATAGGGCTTTACCACTCTCACTTAGCCATAGGAATTCGAGTATGGTCGGCACAGCCCCTAGTGTTCGGAAGGCCGAACTAGGGGCTCTATTGGCGCCTGATCGGAAGACCAATCCGTCGCACTCAGCATTTATAATGGCGTTATGCAGAATAAATCTTTAAGGATTTTACAACCTCTCGAACAGCTGACCAGCTCTCGCTGTATCATGACAGTCAGTTTTCGGCTTTCTCTACTGAGGTGCTTGTCCGGCAGAACCGGGACACAATCGCAGTAGTTCTCCCAATGCTAGCTTAGCCGATGGAACGGGACGTAAGGTACCAAAACATGGAAGCCGGGCAAACCCAACCAATGACCCAAGACATGATTCGGAGCAGATGCATATAGTGATATAAGTTCGGGGTGCCGAGCGACCGAAAAGGTGGTCGGACTTTATTGTCGTACTGTGAAGCCCCTGGCATAATCGGGCGTAACGCGAGGCGTGGCTGCCATTTTTTACAAAGAGGCGTCGATGAGAAACGACGGCCAGTAAGTGTTATTTAAGTCTATGCATTGTAGTAGGATGATATGTCTATGCATATGAGTATGATTTACAATTATGAAAAGAGGTGTTTTTGGCGGAACCTGTGATGGCCGGACTGGAGGGGGCTCTGAGTGGATCTGAAGTGAATCCGGACTGCCTTCTTTGTGGGGTTCACATGCATGTTCCTGCCCTTGTGTGTCCAGGCTGATTCCGCGTCGCCAATCCTGTTCTGCGTCAAAGTTAGTCTGTAAAGGCAAATGCCTGGAGGCAGCTGAACGTCCTCTTGTGGTTGATCCGAGGGTTCCTGATCGGACCCTGGTTAACCCAGCCGTTATACCGTGAAGTAGCACAGTCTCCTCAGTGGGTGTCCGGATAGTTGGTTGTCATATCAAACTTTTGATAGGCATGCACGACTCGTTGCTCCGTCAGCTGTATGATTTCCGCTCTAAGGGCGGGGTTCAGCCTTGCCCATAGGTGTGATTATATCACACGGTGTTGGCCTAATGGTTTACCACGTGGAATCTAGTCAACGTGGTTCATTCCGTTAGCATACGGTAAATTACCGTATGAGGGGAAGGTGCCGAAGAATTATTCTTTGGAGTCTCATTTTTTGGTGATCCGAAGACAACCGTTAGAGTGGTGGGCCAATAAAACTTGGCCTTTGCACCTGGCATCTTTTAGACGATGTTATTTGTGGGTTCATACCCGCGGGGGCTTTATGTGTTATGGAGCCCCCGGACTACTAGGTCTAGAGGTACTGCAATTGAATTGCTGTGGTTGATGTGATCGGGGGCGATCGGCCGTACTTTTATGCTCTGGGGGGTCTCTTGACTAGACGCCTCCCCTCATTGTTTCCGGCACACGACCGGCCGCTTTGTTTTGAGGATCCGGCATTCTCTATTGGTATGCTTTGCCGTCCTTCTAGGAGTACCATGAATTTCACATGGTTGATCGAGTATGTGGCTCAGGCCGGATAGGCTTGAGTTGTTCTTTGTCCGTTGACCGGACTGGGAGTTGCTGGACTTGGCACCAGCTTCCCTGACTTGACGTTTATGACCATTGCGCCGAGGCTTGAGGATGCCTCTTCGTGTATCCTTCCTATTGTCTTGGACCGTAGTGATGTGTTGACGTCGGGGTATGTGCCTTTGGTTCTCCTGCTTAGGTTGAGGTAGCCAATTGTGCCATGTGTGCCCTTTGTCGAGCGGTCCAGTCCGTATTTTTCAGTGGCCAGGACCTTGGTCCACCTTTCCACGAGCAAATATTGGTCAGCTTTAAGCTGTTTTTGCTTCTTTTGCAGGCTCCTTGCCGTGGCCATGAGTCGTCGTGTGAAGCAAACTTGTTCCACTGGATCTACAGGCACGCCGAATTCGTCATTGCCGAGGCTTACCTCGTCCTTGGAGGGGGGTGTATAGTTGTCCCTCTCCAAGTATCCCGCCCTGGCCAGTCCGGCCTGCTTAAAGGTAGGCTTATCAGGGTTGTATTCATCTTTAGCGCCATTCAGATTATTTTCGTCTCCTGGGCCGGTATTGCTGTGGCGGGGCTTGGAGCGGCGCCGACAATGCCCATGCTATGTTTTTCTCCCTGAGGGGTTATCCTCCGTTGCCTCATCGCCATTGGTTTCCTTCGGAGTGTCCACCATATATATATATCGTATGAGGAGGTGGTTGTCCACCGCCCTGTGAGCGATGGTTCATGTACTTCCCCTGCATCGTCGTCCATACCGTCGATGTCTTCAGAGTCGAAGTCAAGCACGTCGGTTAGATCATCGACCGTCGCAATGAAGTGGGTTGTGGCTGGGCAGCGAATTCCTTCGTCGCCTGCTTCCCACTCGAGCCGGACATAGTTCGGCCAAGAGCCTCCGTACAAAGAGAGAGACTTTAATGAGTTCAGCATCTCGCCAAAGGGCGAGTGCTGTCCGCAGTGGTAAACTCCATTACCGGAGCCCAACCAGGCTCGGCGGGCTCGGGAGCGCGCGGACTGGAACCTACAACCGGATACGAGTCCGGGGGTCCGGAGTCACAGGTTTCCTTGGAAGTGAGGCCTGTGTTCGGCTCTTCCACCGATGAGTGCGCGGCCTGCGGGGCGGGGTCCATCCACCCATCCTTGGGCCATGCAGTCTGCTCCGGATTTAGGTCCGGGACTAATGCAGGGGTAATATCCCGAGCACTGTCCGACAGCGGGTCTAAGCCGTGCTCATCGTGACTGTCCGGCGCTCCTGGCTCAGGCCCGTTCCGTCAAAGATTAAGTCCCCGCGGATATTGGTTGTGTATTTCAGGTTTCCGAACCTGACCTGGAGGCCAGGGACGCCGCTGTCGATCTGCTCCAGATGGCCAAGCGAATTGGCCCGTAATGCGAAGCCGCCGAACAGGTAGATCTGTCCGGGGAGAAAAGTCTCGCCCTGGAACGTGTTGTTGACGATTGAAGGCGCTATCAAGCCTTGCAGCGACGACACAGAGGAACTCTCAATGAAAGCACCAATGTCAGTGTCAAAACCGGCGGATCTCGGGTAGGGGGTCCCGATCTATGCGTCTGAGGCTGATGGTAACAGGAAGCAAGGGACACAATGTTTACCCAGGTTCGGGCCCTCTCGACGGAGGTAAAACCCTACTTCCTGCTTGATTAATATTGACGATATGAGTAGTACAAGAGTAGATCTACCACGAGATCGTAGAGGCTAAACCCTAGAAGCTAGCCTATGATGATTATGATTGTAATTGTGATCGGCCTTCTAAGGACCAACCCCTCTGGTTTATATGGACACCGGAGAGGGCTAGGGTTTACATGGAGTCGGTTACAAGGGAGGAAATACAATATCCGGATCACCAAGCTTGTCTTCCACGCAAAGGAGAGTCCCATCCGGACACGAGACAGAGTCTTGGGTCTTGTATCTTCACGCTACGATAGTCTCGACGATGTATACAGTCCGGCTGTCCGGATACCCCCTAATCCAGGACTCCCTCACTCGCCGCGGACTCCTCGCGCCGCCTCTCCCTTGCACCTCTCCCACGCCTCCGAGGTCGCCCCCTCCATAAATAGGCCGCCCCGGCCTCCCTCCTCTCCCCTCGCATCGCATCTCGCCGCTGCACTCACCAACCACTGCCGCCGCAAGCGCGTTGCTGCTGCCTAGTTCGCCGCTCGCCTCCCCGCACTCACGCCGCCGCACCGTCTCGCCCCGCCACGTCCGCCTGTCGCCTCCGCCAGTGCCCTCGGCCACCAGAGCACCGCCGGCGACCATACCCGACGCAGGACTCGCCGGAGTAAATAGCCGCCACTACCGGTTTTCGTCGAAAAGCCGAACCGGTAATAAACAACTCTTGTTTCTTTTCAAAAACCCTAGAACTTAAAAAACGGTTTTGTTAGGGTTTACTTATTTAGAGAGCATTCGTTAGTTTAGGCTCTGGAGCGAACGAATTTCTCTGGTTAGCCTTCGGCAGCGAACGTTCTCTCTGTAGAGTTTTTCTTTTTCTTTTAAATTTTCGGCTAGGAACCCATCCGTGAATATTATGTTTACAAATTAGTCCCTATACTTCAATCGATCACAACTTTTCGCTCGTTCGTCCAAATCCAATGAAACGAATGCCCACTTCTTCGTTATGATCCCCTCTATCCAGTAAAAGAACTTAAACATGTTTTTCGAAAGTTTTAAAAATTGATTTCAAACGGTTTAGTATTCAACTTCTTTTGTTCATAACTCTAGTTATATAACTCCCTTTGAGTCGATTCTTTTTGCAAATCGAAGCTCTTGACCTAATATTTCTGATAAGGCCAAATTCACATAGTTTTGGTAATGTTAGAAATTTGTTTATGTTGCAAGAGTTATTTGGTTGGTTTTGATGTTTTCCCAAATGTTTTCTTCGTTCTCTCCGGTCTTTTGAGTGATTGCTTATGTGTGGTTACTATTGCTTGCTTACGATAGATTGAACAGAGTGTGACGAGTAGGACTATGAGGAGTATTGAGTGTGAAGAATCTTCATCAACAGTACAAGCAAGTTCATACTTTGATCATATCCCTTTCATACCTAGTTTTTATGCATTAGTTTCACCCTCAAACATTGCATGGTTAGGAGTTGAAAACATGTGGTTATTGGGAAGTAGTTGATGAGGTAGGAACCTATTGTCCTGCATTCAAACCTTGGGAGTTACAACTACGTTATGCTTATACTACTATGCTATGCTCGTAGACGTGGTTTGGTTTGAGTGATTCATGACAAATGTGAGAGTTATTATTAATGGTTAACTTAAGGTGGCTACTTTAATACACATCTAGGTGGAATGGTTGAGGGCACCCTGGAGTACCCAGTGGTTTGCCCTGGCACCTGAAGAACCCAGTGCTTGCCCAATGGAATCCCGGAGGACCCATGTGATTACCCTATGGAATGCCACCCAGGCATTCATGCTAGAAACTTCCGTGTGCAGCCACAAGCCATTATGGGCTCTCGCATAGTTGAGTATGTTGCATGAGCTCTTTAAGAGGTAGACTAGCAGATGTAGGGGTGTAGGTGGTACTGTCTACCAACAGTAAAGTGTTAATGCTTCTGAAAGACTATGTCTCGGTAATCCGTTTCTCAAACACCTTGTAGTGCGAGAAATCCAACGGAGGCGACCGAGTCTTGTGGGGAAAGTGTACAAACCTCTGCAGAGTGTACAAACTAATCATGGTTAGCCTTTCCCCGGTTATGGACATATTGAGTATCTATCTCTTGGATTATCGTGTTGATCTCATCACATTATCTAATGAATTTGATTGGGTTAATGATTATTATTTTGGGATTGAGTTGGAGGAACCTTCTCAATAATTTTTTTCAACAAACTTCGTAGTTAAATAAAATTTATTCCTTTGATGTAGGGAAAAATTGGCTTTATGTAAAAATAAACTTAGAGCTTTCCACCAGCCAAATATGCATGTAGTGATAGCTACTGTTCATCTTTTATCGTATGGTGTGAATTTGCCAGTACATTCAATGTACTGAACTACATGGCTGCAATGTCTCATGTTGCAGGATTTCTTACGATGAGTAAGTGATACATTAGGGTTACGATTTCTACACTCAACTTTGCCGTTGGTGTTGATGGGAATCCACAACCTTGTTGTTTCTTCCTCTTTATCGATTGAGGTAATTGTATTTACGTTACTTTATACATGTGATTTACCTCTCTTATAAATCCTCGACTACTGTGTGTGTCAGCATACCGATCCAGGGATGACACTTAAGCATAGAGACTTGTCCGTCTGAGGTCGGTCATTTGCAAGATGGTATCGAGCACATGTTGGTCATGGGGACGTGACCCTAGAGACTGGCAAGCCCATAGGAAAGATTTTCTCTACTACTTTATTTTCAAAAAGATCTCTTACCTCTCTTCTCTTTTGAGCTTATTCAAATATTTCCTTTTATTTAGACTATACCCTTTTCCCTTTTTGACCACATGAAGATTCGGCTGATGAGACCACTACAAGGAGTACAAGATATTAGACTACTAAGACTACTTTGGAATAAAGATGATTTTTTACCGTGCATTACAATGACGTAAACTACAACGATGAAGACTCCGAAGACTAGGAAAATTTGAAGGCTTTGAAGAATTTCCAGATTAGTATGACCTAGGTAGGTTACCCTTATGGAACTTGGCAGACTAAGGAAACTGTCAATACCCGAGATCAAGGTGTATCAGAGAAAGACCGGAACATGGAGCATTAGAACTCAAAGTTTTTGTCAAGAAAACCCTAAGACAGGAGATATTAATTATGGAATGAAAGCCAATGGCAGTAGCATGGGCATAGACACGGCTAACCATGGTGTTAGTGCCCACCTATGCTATTGTCATCATGCGGAGTTAGGCAAGCATTTGTTTGGAAGGATTTGGATGGTAGAAGGCTAATGGAGCATCTGTCAGCAAAGGATGCAGTTTTAACGTTAGTTGGTGTATCGCCATGATATGGAGAATTACCTAAAGAATTTTAGAGGGAGTCATATTTGACAAGGAGGCAATTCGTGAAGTATTCAGGAACCAGAAGCTGAAAGTAGCCAAGCTGGAGGAGCTAAACCTCGAGATACCGGAGATTTCTCAGGAACTGAAGGATAGTAGGACCATGGTTCATGCCAAGGATGTTGAAACCCAGAAGTTTGGAATGCAACTCCAGAAATATTAAAGGATTCACTAGAGACTTCGCGTCAGCGGAGATCTGGCAGAGGAACTTGAGAAGGACAAGCATGATCGGAAGAAGCCATCGGAGACATGAACAAGCCTTGAAGAGTTTGGCGACTTTAAAGATTTATTGACCGTTAAAAGACCAAAACCCTGTTATATACTTACGTTAGAGGCGACGATTGGGGGCTGTCTTTTGTTTGATGTTTTTCCGACAGCCACAAAATAAAATGCCCTTTTCAAAACTTTTGTTTGTATTGTCTGTATCCCTCCCTATCTATCTTATCTCACCCCAAAACCCCTGGACCCAATAGAGGATGATTGGAGATGAGCTCATATTATCTGGACCGATGAGTCAATTGGAGATGGACCGATGGATTCAGAACATGGAGGATCACATGAAAAATAACCCTATAGCTGGAAAGGATATGGCCCAGCATGCTCTTCAGTGCTTTGAAAGAGGTGCAGCTACTTGGTGGAGGATGTACCAAACCATCAATGGATGGCAAAGAGTGACCACTTGGGAGGATTATAAGTTGACTTTGCTAAAGTCTCGGCTTGTGTCCCAGAAGATGAAGCCTTATGGAAATGATATGAAGAAATATTGTGCATGCAATCTCTGTGAGAAATAGGACACAACCATAAGGGGCACAAGGATGAATGCCCTAATTGTGAAGGAAGTCACCCAGCTGAAGAATGCCCAACTAGGCAGATTACTTGTTTCTTGTGTGAAGGAACTACCCACTACCCTGCTCAGTGTCATATTTACCCCATGGTACAAAGAACCATCCAACATAAGAAAGAAACAATGAAAGGAGCCCTCAAGGAAACTTTAGAAGAACCTATGATGAAGGAAGAGGTGGAGGACACACCCGGAGAAAATCCAGTTAAACCCTGCACCAAGTCTTGTTATTCATGTGGAGAATTAGGACACATACCCCAAAATTGTCTGACTGGAGATCTAGTAGAATTCCAGACAGAGAAAGTAGAGTATGACCCACAGGAAATAGAAGCTCTGATTGGAATGGAAAGATCCAGGAAGAGAAGTAGATTGGATACCAGGAAGGACCTGAGTCATATCACCTCTTTCAAGTGCAAGGAGTCAGGGCACTACTTCAGCGGTTGCCCAAAAAGGAAACCTCGAGACTTGTCAGAAGTAATATGTTTCTTCTATAATTAAGTAGGGCACTTTGCAAGAGAATGTCCCAAGGAGAAGGAGACTTGTGCTAAATAGTTGAGTTAGCAACAAAAGAAATGTAGTAGTAGTAGTGGGAACAATTCTTTTATATTGAGATGTTGAGTTGATCCATGTAATGGAAATGCAGGAGATTGTAATAATTTGAGAATCAATAAAGTTAGTGTCGTTGGTACTTATTTGGATCTTATGAGTTGTTACTCTATGAAGAAGGATTTTGACCAATTTCAAGGATATGAGAAATATGGTCTATGGGTAAGTTTGCTCATTTCAAGGGAGGTAGTAATTGTGAGAACCCTTGACCCCTAGTAAAGAAAATGATATTCCACGAAGTGGACTTCGGACAAAATAAGTACGAGTTTTGTCGCGATATGTGGGATATCCCAAGAGTATGAAGGGAGGAAGTACTATTTGGATATAAAGGAGGTATGATGTTGGTAACGTGGAGCAATGGTGACTCTCTGACAAGTCGGAGTAATTTTGTTTTAGTGTGATACGATAGAAGGAAGGGAGACAGTACATTGGATGGATTTAAGAATGCTAGGAAGCTGGATGTTGGAAAAATGATTGGTTGCCCCGAGGATGAGTTCGAGGTTTACAAGTGATGAGATGGGCCGTAACACATAGGCCCAGGACCTGCCAAGAAGAAAGCACACTCTTGCTGAAGGAAAAACCCTGGAAGAAGATACGACTTTATCCACCGACGAATTTATAGGATTAAACAAAACCCGAGAGTTGTGAAGGACCGATAGTTGTTTGTCAGGCTTGCAGAATCCATGGATTATCCGAACTTGGTTCGTTGACAAGAGAAATTCTGCAATGCTTGTGAGGAGGACCGAGTGTTAGAAACTTAGAATGTGAGGAGGACGGATTGATCACCATACCGACTTACTCTTATTATTCGTCTTGCTATATGGGATGGTAAATCTGAGTGACTTACCCATAGTAGAGAGACGACGATGAAAACCTTGTTGAAACTTAGAATGGTATGATGTTTTCCCTTGTACAAGGCAATTGTTGCCAATCGTAGAATATACGGTGAGAATGAAGCCCAGACCCATTTCCTGCAGGAGAAACCATAAATGGTTGACCACCATGAGATATCGATAGTTGTTTAGTATTGGCGCCCGACCCGTCAGCTAAGAAGACCCAGTCATGGAATAACCTTACCAAGATGAAATGGATACAAAAATTGAGGAAAAGGTTATGCCACCACCGGAAGAGCCCAGAGAAGGAATTATCCTGAAGGTCTAAGAAGATCAACAATAAGGATGGGGTATATGAGTTTTGAAGGAACCGTATCAGTGCTTCTAAGGCTGGTAGCACCCCAGACCCCCTATGACGATTGATGGATTTTGAGAAGACCCCCAAACCCTAACCTATTTCCTGCTAGCCTCTCCAAATCTCGAGGACGAGATTCATTTTATGGGTGGTAGGTTTGTAACATCCCAAAATTTTAAATTTTGGAATGCCATATTAAATAGATAGTTTTGATTTATTGTTTGATTGTGGTGTGATGTGCTATGTGAAATTTAGCGAAATTTGAAACTTTTGAAAGTTAAATGAGAGGGAATAAAAGGAGTTTCCCAAACTTTCACCTTGATTTCTGATCTCCAGGAATTCAAATTCATTTCAACACAAAACCCTAGAGAGAAGACGATATGACTTCTTCTATTTAAATAAATGACACAGGTTTTTTTTTAAAGATTTGAACTTCATTTGGAAATATTTTTAATTTCAGAAACTTCAAGCAACTCAATGATTTCCATGAGAGAAGATAAAATGACTTCTTCAAAACATATGAAATATGAGTTGGGAGTTAGAAGAAATCCAATTTAATGTCCCTTCGAAAAATATTTTCAATTTGGACTTATTTGGGTTTTTTTCAAATTATTTTTCTCCAAAAATAAAAATGTACGGAATTAGGGTAAAATGATTCCCTACAATAGAAAATTGGAGAGGAATAAATTTGAAATCATTTTGGTATTTTTAAAATGATTTTTAGTTGATTTTAGTAGAGGAGTAGCACTCTTTGTTTTATTTAAATTTGTGGATTTTATTTTGACATTAGGAAAATGTTCAGGTTCTAGGAAATCTTTTTTTGAAAATTTAGGTATAAAATATGCCTAGGTTCTATTTTATTTTATTCCGCTTTTATTTTATTTTTGTTGTTTAAAAAAACTTCTTTTCCACCGACTGGGCCAGCCCAGCTCATTGGCCAGGCCATGGCCCAGCCCACGTCGCCCGTCGCCACTGTCCCCGAGCGGGATACCGCTCGGAGTCTGCCGCCGCCATGGACGCCGTCCTCGCCACGGACTCCTTGCGCCGCCTCTCCCTTTCCGCTCTCCCACGCCTCCGAGGCCGCCCCCTCCACAAATAGGCCGCCCCGGCCTCCCTCCTCTCCCCTCGCCTCGCATCTCGCTGCCGCACTCACCAACCGCCAATGCCGCAAGCGCGCCGCCGCCGCCGCAAGCGTGCCGCCGCCTCTACCTAGACCGTCGCTCGCCTCCCCACACTCACGCCACTGCACCGTCTCGCCCCGCCGCGTCGGCCCGTCGCCTCCGCTGTTGCCCTCGGCCACCGGAGCACCGCTGGCAACCACGCCCGACGCCGGACTCGCCGGAGTTCATAGCCGCCACTGCCGGTTTTCGTCGAAAGCCGAGCCGATAATAAACCTCTATGGTTTCTTTTCAAAAACCCTAGAACATTTTAAAAAAAGCGGTTTTGTTAGGGTTTACTTATTTAGAGAGCGTTCGTTAGTTTAAGCTCTGGAGCGAACGAATTTCTCTGGTTAGCGTTCGGTAGCGAACGTTCGCTCTGTGGAGTTTTTGTTTTTCTTTTTAATTTTCGGCCAGGGACCCATCCGTGAATATTATGTTTATAGATTAGTCCTTGTACTTCAATCGATCACAACATTTCGCTCGTTGGTCCAATCCAACGAAACCAACACTCACTTCTTCGTTATGATCCCCTCTATCCAGTAAATGAACTTAAAGATGTTTTTTGAAAGTTTTAGAAATTGATTTCAAATAGTTTAGTATTCAACTTCTTTTGTTCATAACTCTAGTTATATAACTCCGTTTGAATTGATTCCTTTTGCAAATCGAAGCTCTGGACATAAACTTTCTGATATAGCCAAATTCACATAGTTTTGGTAATGTTAGAAATTGTTTTATGTTGCAAGAGTTATTTGTTTGGATTCGATGTTTTCCGAATTTTTTTCTTCGTTCTCTCCGATCTTTCGAGTGATTTCTTATGTGTGGTTACTATTGCTTACTTACGATAGATTGAACGGAGTGTGACGAGTAGGACTATCAGGAGTACTGAGTGCGAAGCATCTTCATCAACAGTACAGGAAAGTTCACACTTTGATCATATCCCTTTCAAACCCAGTTTTTATGCATTAATTTCACCCTCAAACATTGCATGGTTAGGAGTTGAAAACATGTGGGTATTGGGAAGTAGTTGATGAGGTAGGAACCTATTGTCTTGCATTCAAACCTTAGGAGTTACTACTACGTTATGCTTATACTATGATGCTATGCTTGTAGACGTGGTTTGGTTTGAGTGATTCATGACAGATGTGAGAGTTATTATTAATGGTTAACTTAAGGTGGCTACTTTAATACACATCTGGGTGGAATGGTTGAGGGAACCCTGGAGTACCCAGTGGTTTGCCTGGGCACCTGGAGAACCCAGTGCTTGCCCAATGGAATCCCGGAGGACCCATGTGATTACCCTATGGAATGCCATCCAGGCTCAAAGGGATCATAAGATTATTCATGCTAGAAACTTCCGTGTGCAGCCACAAGCCATTATGGGCTCTGGCATAGTTGAGTATGTTGCGTGAGCTTTTGAAGAGGTAGACTAGCAGATGTAGGGGTGTAGGTGGTACTGTCTACCCAGAGTAAAGTGTTAATGCTTCTGAAAGACTGTGTCTCGGTCATCCATTTCTCAAACACCTTGTAGTGCGAGAAATCCAATGGAGGCGATCGAGTCTTGTGGGGAAAGTGCGCAAACCTCTGCAGAGTGTACAAACTAATCATGGTTAGCCGTTTCCCCGGTTATGGACATATTGAGCATCTGGCTCTTGGATTATCGTGTTGATCTCATCACATTATCTAATGAATTTGATTGGGTTAATGATTATTATTTTGGGATTGAGTTGAGGAACCTTCTCAATAATTTTTTCAACCAACTTCGTAGTTAAGTAAAATTTATTCCTTTGATGTAGGGAAAAATTGGCTTTATGCAAAACTAAACTTAGAGCTTTCCACCAGCCAAATATGCATGTAGTGATAGCTATTGTTCATCTTTTATCCTATGGTGTGAATTTGCCAGTACATTCAATGTATTGACCTACATGGCTGCAACGTCTCATGTTGCAGGATTTCTTACGACGAGTAAGTGATACGTTAGGGTTACGATTTCTACACTCAACTTTGCCATTGGTGTTGATGGGAATCAACAACCTTGTTGTTTCTTCCGCTTTAAGGATTGTGGTAATAATATTTATGTTACTTTATACATGTGATTTACCTCTGTTATAAATCCTCAAGTACTGTGTGTGTCAGCATAGCGATCCAGGGATGACACTTATGTTGGGGAACGTAGTAATTTCAAAATTTTCCTACGTACTCGCAAGATCATGGTGATGATATAGCAACGAGAGGGGAGAGTGTTCGTCCACGTACACTCGTAGACCGTAAGCGGAAGCGTTAGCACAACGCGGTTGATGTAGTCGTACGTCTTCACGATCCGACCGATCCAAGCACCGAACGTACGGAGCCTCCGAGTTCAGCACACGTTCAACTCGATGACGATCTCCGGCCCTCCGATCCAGCAAAGGCTCCGGAGATGAGTTCCATCAGCACGACGGCGTGGTGACGATGATGATGTTCTACCGGCGCAGGGCTTCGCCTAAGCTCCGCGACGATATGACCGAGGTGGAATATGGTGGAAGGGGGCACCGCACACGGCTAAGAAACGATCCGTAGATCAACTTGTGTGTCATGGGGTGCCACCCTGCCCCCGTATATAAAGGAGCAAGGGTGGAGGAGGCCGGCCCTAGGAGGGGCGCGCCATGGGGAGTCCTACTCCCACCGGGAGTAGGATTCCCCCTTTCCTAGTCCAACTAGGAGTCCTTCCATGTAATAGGAGTAGGAGACAAGGAAGGGAAGAGAGAAGGGAAGGAAGGAGGGTGCGGCCTCCCCTAGTCAATTCGGACTAGGCCTTGGGCGCACGGCCTGCCCTGTGCAGCCCCTCTCTCTCCCCGAGGCCCAATAAGGCCCAATACTTCTCCCCGGCGAATTCCCGTAACTCTCTAGTACTCCGAAAAATACCCGAATCACTCCGAACCTTTCCGAACTCCGAATATAGTCGTCCAATATATCGATCTTTACGTCTCGACCATTTCGAGACTCCTCGTCATGTCCCCGATCTCATCCGAGACTCCGAACTCCTTCGGTACATCAAAACTCATAAACTCATAATATAACTGTCATCGAAACCTTAAGCGTGCGGACCCTACGGGTTCGAGAACTATGTAGACATGACCTAGAACTATTCTCGGTCAATAACCAATAGCGGGACCTGGATGCCCATATTGTCTCCTACATATTCTACGAAGATCTTTATCGGTCAAACCGCATAACAACATACGTTGTTCCCTTTGTCATCGGTATGTTACTTGCCCGAGATTTGATCGTCGGTATCCAATACCTAGTTCAATCTCGTCACCGGCAAGTCTCTTTACTCGTTCTGTAATGCATCTTCTCATAACCAACTCATTGGTCACATTGCTTGCAAGGCTTATAATGATGTGCATTACCGAGAGGGCCCAGAGATACCTCTCCGACAATCGGAGTGACAAAACCTAATCTCGAAATACGCCAACTCAACATGTACCTTCGGAGACACCTGTAGTACTCCTTTATAATCACCCGATTACGCTGTGACGCTTTGGTAGTACCAAAGTGTTCCTCCGTAAACGGAGTTGCATAATCTCATAGTTACAGAACATGTATAAGTCATGAAGAAAGCAATAGCAACATACTAAACGATCAAGTGCTAAGCTAACGGAATGGGTCAAGTCAATCACATCATTCTCCTAATGATGTGATCACGTTAATCAAATGACAACTCTTTTGTCCATGGCTAGGAAACATAACCATCTCTGATAAACGAGCTAGTCAAGTAGAGGCATAATAATGACAATATGTTTGTCTATGTATTCACACATATATTATGTTTCCGGTTAATACAATTCTAGCATGAATAATAAAAATTTATCATGAAATAAGGAAATAAATAATAACTTTATTATTGCCTCTAGGGCATATTTCCTTCAGTCTCCCACTTGCACTAGAGTTAATAATCTAGTTCACATCGCCATGTGATTTAACACCAATATTAATATCTGTATATGATTAACACCCATAGTTCACATCATCATGTGACCAACATCCAAAGGGTTTACTAGAGTCAATAATCTAGTTCACATCGCTATGTGATTAACGCCCAAAGAGTACTAAGGTGTGATCATGTTTTGCTCGTGAGAGAAGCTTAGTCAATGGGTCTGTCACTTTCAGAGCCGTATGTATTTTGCAAATATTTTATGTCCACAATGCTCTACACGGAGCTACTCTAGCTAATTGCCCCCACTTTCAATATGTATCCAGGTTGAGACTTAGAGTCATCTGGATCAGTTAAAAGTTTGCACTGATGTAACTTTTACAACAAACTCTTTTATCACCTCCATAATCGAGAAACATCTCCTTAGTCCTTACTAAGGATATTCTTGACCAATGTCCAATGGATCTACTCCTAGATCACTATTGTACTCCTTGCCAAATTCAGAGCAAGGTATACAATAGGTGCGGTACATAGCATAGCATACTTTATAGAACCTATGATGAGGCATAGGGAATGACTTTTCATTCTCTTTCTATTTTCTCGCTGTGGTCGGGATTTGAGTCTTACTCAATTTCATACCTTTGCAACACAGCAAGAACTCTTTCTTTGACTGCTCCATTTTGAACTATTTCAAAATCTTGCCAAGGTATGTACTCATTGAAAATCTTATCAAGCGTCTTAATCTATCTCAATAGATCTTGATGCTTAATATGTAAGTAGCTTTTACTGAGGTCTTTTCTTTTAAAGAACTCCTTTAAAACACTCCTTTATGCTTTGCGTAAAAATTCTACATCATTTCGATCGACAATATGTCACTCACATATACTAATCGTAAAGGTCAGTAGTGCTCCCACTAACTTTATTGTAAATACAGGCTTCATCGTAAGTCCATATAAAACTATATGCTTTGATCAACTTATCAAAGCGTATATTCCAACTCCGAGATGCTTGCACCAGTCCATAGATGGATCGCCGGAGCTTGCACATTTTGTTAGCACCTTTAGGATTGACAAAACCTTCGTTGCATCATATACAACTCTTCTTTAATAAATCCATTAAGGAATGCAGTTTTGACATCCATTTGCCGATTTCATAAAATGTGGCAATTGCTAACATGATTCGATAGACTTAAGCATCGATACGAATGAGAAAATCTCATCGTATTCAACACCTTGAACTTGTTGAAAACCTTTTGCAACAAGTCGAGCTTAGTAGATAGTAACACTACTATCGTTGTCCGCCTTCCTCTTGAAGATCCATTCATTTAACATGGCTTGTCGATCATCGAGCAAGTCAATCAAAGTCCATACTTTGTTCTCATACATGGATCATATCTCAGATTTTATGGCCTCAAGCCATTTCGCTGAATCTGGGCTCATCATCGCTTCCTCATAGTTCGTGACGTTCATCATGGTCTAGTAACATGACTTCCGAACAGTATTACCATACTACTCGTGCGGATCGTACTTTGGAAGACCTACGAGGTTTTGTAGTAACTTGATCTGAAGTTTCATGATCATCATCATTAGCTTCCTCACTAATTGGTGTAGGAATCACTGGAACTGATTTCTGTGGTGAACTACTTTCCAATTCGGGAGAAGGTACAAATTACCTTATCAAGCTCTACTTTCCTCCCACTCACTTCTTTCGAGAGAAACTCCTTCTCTAGAAAGGATCAATTTTTAGCAACGAATATCTTTGCCTTCGGATCTGTGATAGAAGGTGTACCCAACAATTTCCTTTGGGTATTCTATGAAGACGCACTTCTCCGATTTGGGTTCGAGCTTATCAGGATGAAACTTTTTCACATAAGCATCGCAGCCCCAAACTTTAAGAAACGACAACTTGGGTTTCTTGCTAAACCACAGTTCATATAGTGTCGTCTCAACGGATTTAGATGGTGCCCTCTTAACGTGAATGCAGCTGTCTCTAATGCATAACCCCAAAACGACAATGGTAAATCAGTAAGAAACATCATAGATCGCACCATATCCAATAAAGTACGATTACAACGTTCGGACACACCATAATGTTGTGGTGTTCTAGGTGGCGTGAACTGTGAAACTATTTCACATTGTTTTAGTTGAAGACCAAACTCGTAACTCAAATATTCGTCTTTGCGATCAGATCGCAGAAACTTTATGTTCTTGTTATGATGATTTTCTACTTCACTCTGAAATTCTTTGAACTTCTCAAATGTTTCAGACTTGTGCTTCATCAAGTAGATATACCCATATCTGCTCAAATCATCTAGTGAAGGTCAGAAAATAACGATACTTGCCACGAGCCTTCATACTCATTGGTCTGCATACATCAGTATGTATTACTTCCAATAAGTCGGTAGCTCGTTCCATTATTCTGAAGAACGGAGTTTTAGTCATCTTGCCCAAAAGGCATGGTTCGCAAGCACCAAATGATTCATAACCAAGTGATTCCGAAAATCCATCTTTATGGAGTTTCTTCATGCGCTTTACACCGGTATGACCCAAACGGCAGTGCCACAAATAAGTTGCACTATCATTATTAACTTTGCATCTTTTGGCCTCAATATTATGAATATGTGTATCACTATGATCGAGATCCAACAAACTATTTTCATTGGGTGCATGACCATTGAAGGTTTTATTCATGTAAACAGAACAACAATTATTCTCTGATTTTAAATGAATAACCGTATTGCAATAAACATGATCAAATCATATTCATGCTCAACGCAAACACCAAATAACATTTATTTAGGTTTAACACTAATCCTGAAATTATAGGAAGTGTGCGATGATGATCATATCAATCTTGTAACTACTTCCAACACTCATCGTCACTTTCCCTTCAACTAGTCTATGTTTATTCTGTAACTCCTGTTTCGAGTTACTAATCTTAGCAACCGAACAAGTATCAAATACTCGGGGGCTACTATAAACACTAGTAAGGCACACATCAATAATCAGTATATCAAATATATCCTTGTTCACTTTGCCATCCTTCTTATCCACCAAATATTCGTGGCATTTCCGCTTCGGTGGACCATTTCCTTTGCAAAGTAAACACTCGGTTTAGGGCTATGGTCCAGCTTTGGGCTTCTTCGCAGGAGTGACAACTTGCTTGTCTTTCCACTTGAAGTTCCTTTCTTTCCTTTGCCCTTCTCTTGAAACTAGTGGTCTTGTCAATCATCAACACTTGATGTTTTTTCTTGACTTCTACCTTCGTTGATTTCAACATCACGAAGAGCTTGGGAATCGTTCGCCATCCCTTGCATACTATAGTTCATCACGAAGTTCTAGTAACTTAGTGATGGTGACTAGAGAATTCTCATCAATCACTATCTTATCTCGGAAGATTAACTCCCACTTGATTCAAGCGATTGAAGTACCTGACAATCTAAGTGAATGCTCACTAGTTGAGCGATTCTCCTCCATCTTTTAGCTATAGAACTTGTTGGAGATTTCATATCTCTCAACTCGGTATTTGCTTGAAATATTAACTTCAATCCTCGAACATCTCATATGGTCCATGACGCTCAAAACGCCTTTGAAGTCCCGATTCTAAGCCATAAAGCATGGTGCACAAAACTATCAAGTAGTCATCATATTGAGCTAGCCAAACGCTCATAACATCTCGATCCGCTCCCGCAATAGGTCTGCTCACCTAGCGGTGCATAAAGGACATAATTCTTCAGGCAGCAATGAGGATAAACCTCGATCACGGATCCAATCCGCATCGTTGCTACTAACATCTTTCAACACAAGTGTTCTCTAGGAACATATCAAAATAAACATATGAAAGCAATAACGCAAGCTATTGATCTACAACATAATTTGCAAAATACTACCAGACTAAGTTCATGATAAATTTAAGTTCAATTAATCATATTACTTAAGAACTCCCACTTAGACAGACATCTCTAGTCATCTAAGTGATCACGTGATCCAAATCAACTAAACCATGTCCGATCATCACGTGAGATGGAGTAGTTTCAATGGTGAACATCACTATGTTGATCATATCTACTATATGATTCACGCCGACCTTTCGGTCTCCGTGTCCCGAGGCCATATCTCAGATATGCTAGGCTCGTCAAGTTTAACCTGAGTATTCCGCGTGTGCAACTGTTTTGCACCCGTTGTATTTGAACGTAGAGCCTATCACACCCGATCATCATGTGGTGTCTTAGCACGAAGAACTTTCGCAACGGTGCATACTCAGGGAGAACACTTCTTGATAATTAGTGAGAGATCATCTTAAAATGCTACCGTCAATCAAAGCAAAGATAGGGCCCCATTTTTTGTTTGGCACAGGGCCCCGGATTTTGTCCGCCCGGGCCTGGTGATGGGCTCTCTATGGTATAATGGGTTGAAAAAGAAAGTTTGTAAGTTCGGTGAGGGACTACATGGGTTCAAAAAAGAATGCTAAATACAATAAGATGTATAATAGATAAACATCATATGCAATCAAAATATGTGACATGATATGGCCATGATCATCTTGCGCCTTTGATCTCCATCTCCAAAGTACTATCATGATCTCTATCGTCACCGGCACGACACCATGATCTTCATCATCTTGATCTATATCAATGTGTCGTCACATGGTCGTCTCGCCAACTATTGCTCTTGCAACTATTGCTATTGCAATGCGATAAAGTAAAGCAATTATTTGGCACTTGCATCTTATGCAACAAAGAGACAACCATAGGGCTTCTGCCAGTTGCCGATAACTTCAACAAAACATGATCATCTCATAAAACAACTTATATCTCATCACGTCTTGACCATATCACATCACAACATGCCCTGCAAAAACAAGTTAGACGTCCTCTACTTTGTTGTTGCAAGTTTTACGTGGCTGCTACGGGCTGAGCAAGAACCGTTCTTACCTACGCATCAAAACCACAACGATAGTTTGTCAAATAGACTCTGTTTTAACCTTCGCAAGGACCGGGCGTAGCCACACTCGGTTCAACTAAAGTTGGAGAAACTGACACCCGCCAGCCACCTGTGTGCAAAGCACGTCGGTAGAACCAGTCTCGCGTAAGCGTACGCGTAATGTCGGTCCGGGCCGCTTCATCCAACAATACCGCTGAACCGATGTCGTGGCCGATGGGTGGACGACACCTATGGGGCCGCCGGGGACGGCCCCTTCGTGTGTTCGGTACGAGGGCGGAGGATGCGCGGAGAGCAGATCGAGGCGATCTGCTGGGCGAGGGATTTTACCCAGCCGGGCCGCGATGGTCGCAGAAACCCTACCGCTGCTTGGTGTTGTATTGTGCTTCGAGCTTGAAGAGCTACAGCAGTAGCTACCCGAGCGTGAGAGTTGCAATGAGCGAACCTCGCGAGAGTCGCGAATGATCGGAAGCCCGCGAGAGTAGCGAATGATCGGAACCCCTCACGCTGTGCATGGGCCTCCTTTTATAGGGCAAGGGTCACCGACAGTGTCAACGAGGGTAGAGGGTAAAATGTAAAAGAGGTGGTAGTTGGAACAGTCTTGGAAAGGCAGCCACAAAGGCTTGAACAAAGGATTCTACCTACTTTTGACAGAGGGGACAAGAGCATTAAATGCCCGTCGCCGCCGCCTCAAAAGCTCCCCCCTTGCGTCTCCGCTTGCCACGGCGATGGAGCCACCACCGTGGAGTGCCACCGCACCCTCACGCAGCTTAGCCACCCGCCACGCTGCTCTCTGGAGAAAGCTGAAGGCGACGCGTGGGCAATGAGCTGGAGTCGAGGCGGCACGCGTAGCTTTCGCCCGGCAAGTACCTTGCCGGGTCTTGATCTTGCCGGCCCAGAGCTTGTCGGGCTTGTAACTTGTCGCCCCCGCCCTCGCCGGACGCGATAAGCGCCGAGGCGTGTCTTCTGTGATGTAGTCTTCTAGCCTCCCGGCGAGCTCCTCTCGCCAGGCCTTGTGTGGGTGATATGATCTTGAGCACGAACGGCCTTCCGGCAAGCTCCTCTTGCGGGGCCTTGATCTTTGTCTTGTACACTTTGTTCTTGAATGGCTTGGTATGGAGCAGAATGGTCTCCGGCAAGCGGTTGGTGGATCCAGCCACGGAAGTCTGCGGCTGCTCAGCACAAGTTGGGGTACCGAGGTACCCCTACCTTAGTACACCGACAGAGCCCCCGGCTGGGCCATACACGGTGCCGAGCGCTGTTGGGCCAGGCCCAAGAGCAGCACGGCACGCCAAAGCCCATGGCGCGTCGAATCCACTTCCGCCTCTGCCGCCTCCCGCGCGGCAAGCACGCGTCGATTCTTGGCGTCGTGGGATAGGGCGTGCCACGCCTTAATGAGAAAAGCGAACGCCCCACTTCCCCATAAAACAGAGGAAGCAGCGCGGTTCCCTCCATCGCTTTCATTGCTTCTCCTTCCTCCTCCAGAAACCCTCTTTGCGCTCCGCCTCCGCATCTCCTCCGCCGCTTCTTGCGTCCGCGGCGTCGTCGGATTCTTCATCCTCCTTCCCTCGCCGCCTCCGCCATGGCCCCGAAAACCAGGAAGGGGAAGGAGAAGGCGGAGAATACCAAGAAGGAGAAATCCGAGCAGGCAGAAGAGCTCGCCCAGATCACGGAGGGAGAACGCCGTCTTTCCTCCATGCTGCTCGGCGCAAGAACTCTGGGCAAGTATTTCTGTTACGGGCCAAGAGGACCTCCACAAGATCCTCGGACCAGAGCCCACCCGCCGCCACTATGGACAACTACCCGGCGGGTACTACTTCTTCGAGCCTTCTTCCACTGCGGTCTTTGTCCTCCTTTTTCTGAATTTTTCGTGATATCATGAACACATATGGCTTCCACCTTCTTGATTTCACCCCAACGCCGTCCTCACAATGGCGGTTTTCGCACATATGTGCGAAAACTTCATAGGATATACCCAAATGTAGCTCTGTTCGTGCACTTCTTTACTCCTAGAGCAGAGCCTCCCCCCTCTCGGAGGGATTTCTTGGGTTTTCCGTCTGAACTTGAAGAGGTCGATTGCCGGGAACTCCGCGTCAAGTGGGAAGAGTGGCGCGCAGATTGGTGCTGGATCGTCGAAGACGAGCCGCAGTCCTTCACCGCGCCGCGCACAACGCCCATTGCGCGCGGCAGAGATTGGAGTGAGCTGGATTCGGATGACATTAAGCTCGATGTTGCCCTCATCCGGATCCTTCGTCTCCGACAAGCGGGGTTGTCCATTGCAGCGGTAGGCGCAGACTTCCTCCGCCGCCGCATCGCCCCTCTCCAAGACAGGAAAAGGCCGGCCTGGGAGTACGGCGGCGCAGGGGACATAATGAGGCTGCGCACTGGGCTGAACTTCAACTTCACGACGCTGGAGCTGAGGGGGATGGTCCGGGAGCTCTTCAAATACGACCCGGCCCATCCAGAGTGGTTCAGGCTTCCCCGGGGAGTGGTGCCCCTTTGCAACAACGCAGCTCGGGATCGCCTCCTCGCCATGATGCCTGCGTGTGACTCACACGGCGTGGAGCGTTCATGGATTCCGCCCGAGCCATCAGACATCCTCGACTTCTTCGACACCCTTGAGGAGGTGGCGAAGAATAAGGACGAGATCCGGGGGCTGACACGGGACACCACGGACCAGGAGCTCGCGTACATAGCTTCTCGGGCCGAAGAGGCCGCTGCAGCCGCAGCGGCAGGGAAGTTCGGTTGTACGCCCGAGGAGGCGGAGGCTGCGGAGGAGTCCTATCAAGCGGAGGCGGCGGAGATCTGCAGATTGCTGCGACTTCCTCCCGGCACGCTTGCCGGGGTCCCTATTCTGAGGCACTCCGGGATCCCTGGAATTGCGGCCGAGGCCGCGGCAAGAGGTGGCGCCGCCGGAGGGAGCCGAGGTGCCGCAGGGAGCGGAGACGCCAGAGGAAAAGGGGTCGTAGCGCAGGGCGCTGGGTCTGGAGAGCCGGCCGGCGAGGAGGAGGGGGAGGATGCCGCGGTCGCCGAGGATGCCGGCGGGTCCACGGACCTTTACGACGACGACCTCTCCTCGTCGTCGGAGACCTCCCCGCCCCGGGCGAGCCCCAAGCGTTCTCCGCTGAAGCGCCTCCGCAAGGCGGCGGCGAAGAAGTACGACGCCCCGCAACTACTGCTCGCCGGCAGCACAAGCTTCCCGGGAGTCGAGCCGCCCGAGGGCGACTGATGCACCCGACATGGCGGAAGCGACCAGCAGCGAGCCCGCGGCAAGGGCGCCTCGCAGTCCGGCGCCGAGCGGACAGGGGTCTTCTCCGAGCGGAGCGGCGGCTCCGCCCGCTTCTCGGGCCCCGGCCGCCACAGGGGCTGGATCTTCGCAGCCCCCAGCCCCGAGGGCCGCCAAGCGCCCGAGAGGGCCTCCGCCTCCTGCTCCTCGCGCCGACGCAACCCAGGTGCAGTATGACTTCTCCGCCTTGAGCGAAGACGACGAGGAAGAACAGGAGTGAGTATCCGAAATCCTTATCTTCTTAGATTTCGCCTTGATTATTGTTGTGGCTAATTTGTTTCTGTGCTGATTTCAGGACCCTGACTGAGCGGGCGGCGAAGAAAGCCAAGGTGCCCGTGGTCGAAGTCGCGGATGACCCGCCCGTCGAGGCGACCGGGGACGTACCGGAGGCAAGCTTGCCGGACCCGAGCGCCGTCCCGAGGAGCAGCCCCCGGCGCAGCCCCCAGCGTACGTCTGGGCCCCGCACCTTCGCTTGCCGAGCGCGTCTGAAAGCTTCATCTTGTCCCAATATCTTGATGTGTTTGTCTCGACTTGCGCAGAGATGGAGCCGCAGCGACAGGAGCATCCGGAGGTCGCCCTCGAGGAGCAGGCAGTCCCTCCATCCCCGCCAAGGCTGGACTCCCCGGCAAGGGAGAGCGTTCCGCCAAGGACGGGTACTCCGCCAAGGGCGAGTAGCCCGACGAGGGCGGCTACTCCGGCAAGGGATGGTTCCCCGGCAAGAGAGCCCGCCGCTGAAGATGTCCGCCAAGGTAAGTTCTGCAACTTCGTCTCCTTGGCGTTGCCTCTTTCCGGACGTTTGCTTGAACTGCTTTTGCTTTTTCTTTCTTCTTCAAGATCCTCCTCCTCCCCCCGAGCAGATGGAGACGGAGGTCGTCATTGAGGAGGAGGAAGACATGCAGGGTGGCGGCGGCGACGCCCCTGTCGTCGAGGACGCGGCGGGAGCCGCCGAGCCACATGCGTCGAGACCGCCTCCGGCTGCGGACGCAGCGGCCGGGAGGGGAACGGCGACGCGCCATCGCCCTAAGCTGCAGAGCGTCAGTGCTCGCCGGTCACCGACCCTCCGCCGGAGAAGAGCGGTCCGGCTACTATTTGAAGCCCCCAACGGTGTCTTCATCCAGATGCCGGGGTTCTCGTCACGAAGCTCCAGCGAGGGCGAGGCCTTCGATGGGGAGATCCTGCGCCTCCGCGGGCTTGAAGGTCGTCGAAGGGACCAAGCGGAGCGACGGGCTTCGATGAGGAGAAGCTGCTTCACCAGCTCCTGGCCCTTTACCGGGCCGACAGCGGCTTCGCTTCCGGGAAGCCCTTGCCGCCAAGGCCGCCGAGGAGATGGAGAAGCGCCGCGGAGCTCAGGCCACGCCAACTGGCTGCTCTCCGCGAGGTGGCGGAGAAACATGAGCAACTCGCCGGGCAGTATGAAGGGTGGCTGCTGGAGAAAGCCGAGGTCAAGAGCAGCAACGGCTCGCTGGAGTGGAGCTGTCCCGCGAGAAGGAGAGCTCAACCAGCTAAAGGTTGCCCTTGACGCCCACGAGGAAGACCTTGCCGCTCGGGAGCAAGCCCTTGGCGGGAATTGAAGGAAGCGAAGACGCCGCAGGCGCGGCGCGAGACCGCCAAGGAAGATCTTGCCGCCAAGGTCGCAGAATCGAGGAGCTGTTGAAGGTGGACTCGAGAAGATCGCCGCCACCACGGAGCGCGAGAAATACGCCCACACCAACTCGTAGCTCCAGCGCGTCTTGCTGAGAAGGGCGACGAGTCAAGGCCGCCAAGGACTCCGCCGAGGATCTTGAGCAGAAAATTTCCGCGCTGAAGGACTCGCTCGACGCTGCCCGGGACCAGGAAACCAAGCTGAAGGAGGAGCTCCGCGAGGAGCGATCCTTAGTGGCCGGCGCCAACAAAGCAGCCGAGGATTTCCGCCGCATCGTCGAGATATGGACCGAGGATTTAGTATCTTCCGCGTCCGCCATCGACCAGGAGCTGCTGGCGCTGAAGCTGGAGCATCTCATCTACTCCCCGGATCCAAACCTCGCTCACAGCGCCAAGCTCAGCCTCTTCTTCAGGGGGGTCGCGCCAGCTCTTGCAAATCTGCGGAAGAAGATCCTCGCAGCCGCCGAGGAGGCGCGCCACCAAAGCGCTGGAACCATGGAGCGCGTCTTGACGAAGATCGTATACCGCAACCCCGAATAAACCTCTCCAACGCCCTTCGCAGCTTGCCGGCCGACGCGACATGGAGGTTTCAAGGAGCAGGTCGCCCACATCATCGCCAAAGTGAACAAGATCCCCAGGATGGAGGGCGACCGCGTAGACTAGGCCTCTTTTATCTTTATTTCCTTTTGTTGCTGCACAGGTCGCTATGAATTCATTAGTCATCGCGACAAGTTATTCCTTGTAAGATATTACCTTTATTCCGATCAGCAGATGCAGTGTCATCTCCCTTGCCTTGATCCTCAACTTCGTACGTTTTAACTTTATGCTTCTAGGAGTTTTGCCGGCAAGGAGCCCTTGCCGCGAGTGCCGAGTGTCAAACTCGAAGCAGCCTGCTAGCCAAGGCCTTACCGGCAAGCAACCTTGCCATGGCTTGCCGCAACACACCTAGTTTGCCGAGCGGGCTCGAAACGAAACAAGGGCGCAAGACTTTGTCGCGGCTCACTTAAATCGTTGAGCACGCTCGAAAACAAAACGGGGGTGCGGCTATCCACGGGTAGGTTCCTCCGAGCACAAGTTTTCCATACGAAGTGCGGTTGTTCAAGGAAGGTAGCTTAAAAATTTAAATCTTTGAGCCGTTTCTCCGCAAGCTTCTCTTTCTTGAACTCATCCTCCACTTCCTTCCCCGCAAACTTGTGCACGAGGAATGTTTCTTTTGCTTAAGAGACAAGGAAAGAGAAAAGGAAAAAGATATGGCTTTTCGCGCATATTGCTTGCGGATATGCGGTCGCATTTAAAGATGCCAAATAACTCATGCAGATAGCAAAGAAGAGCATGGGAAAAAGGCAAATAGCGCAAAACACGGAAACTTTATTGCTGCACGGGGTCTGCGCCCGGCTTTGTACAAAGGGTTACATGCAACGGCGGCAAAGCTTTTGTACAAAAGGTGGTTGCCGGAGCGGATCACGGCAACCGCGCCTTATGGGTAAAACTTGCGAAGATGCTCTATGTTCCAGGAGTTACTCACTGGTAAGCCTTCATCGGTCTTGAGACGGACAGCGCCGGGCCTCGTGACTTGTCTCACCCGATAAGGGCCTTCCCACTTCAAGCGTCAACTTGTTGGAATTCTTGGCGGACTGAACACGCCAAGAACAAGGTCGCCTTCCTCGAGACTCTGGCTTTGACCTTGCGGCTATGGTAGCGGCGCAAGGCTTGCTGGTATCGAGCAGCTCGTGACAAGAGTTCGAGACGCCCCTCCTCGAGGAGCAATGCGTTATCTTGTTGAAGTTGTTTTGCTCAAGCTCGCATAAGCGAGCACTCGAGGAGATCCGTGATACGAAGTTCCGTGGGGAGAACTGCTTCGCTCCATAAACTAGAGCAAAGGGTGTCCGTCCGTGGCTCGATTTGGTGTCGCTCGATTGACCAAAGAGCCGCCGCAGCTCCTCTATCCAATTTCTTCCGCGACTTGCGCAGCCCGTCGAAAGTTCTTGTCTTGAGTCCGCAACACTTCAAGATTGGCCCTTTCGCTTGACCGCTGCTCCTGGGTGAGCAATGGGCTTAAATGACCATGGCGCCAAGGTCTTGGACGTCATCGCATGAAGGTGCGGCTAGTGAATTGTGTACCGTTGTCGGTGATAATCCGTTAGGGATCCCAAACGCACACAATCGACCGGAAGAACTTGATCGCCGATCAGTCTTGTCACCTTTCACCGGCTCCACTTCGCCACTTTGTGAACTTGTCGATTGCTACGCATAAGTACTCAAAGCCCCGACAAGACGGGGAAGGGGCCGAGGATATCGAGCCCCTGCACCGAGAAGGGCCGGATAAAGGGATTGTTTGGAGAGCTTGAGCTGGCCGATGAATTTGCTTTGCATGGAACTCGCACGCTCACACTTGGTTACTAGTGCGCTTGCATCTTGGAGGGCTTTCTTGCCAAAGAACCCTTGCCGAAAGCTTTCCGGCAAGTGCCCTCGCGCCAATGTGGTGGCCGATATGCCACCATGTATTTCGCCAAGAAGCTTCGCCCATCTTCCCGGAGATGCACTTCAATCGACACCATTGAGTTTCTTCATGCAGTTCGTTGTCCACGAACTGGTACATACTTGACCGTCTCGTTACCCTTTCTATTTCTCCAGGGTCGTCGGAAGTTCTCCAGTTTGCAGGAAACGGACGATCTGCTGCGCCCATGCCGGAGCTTGGGGCTCGATGGCATGGACTAAAGGCATGAAGGCCGCTGCAGGAACCTCGGCTTCTACGGCAAAGATCTCTGGCTCTGCCGGAGCTGAAGGTCCCCCGGCAAGCTTGCCGGGGCAAGGCTTGTCGGGAACACTTGCTTCGATCGCACAGATCCGAGGATCGGCAGGAGCAAACTGTTCCTCAGCGTCCTGACCGTTGACCTTGGGGACTTTGGCGGCGGTCTTAGGAAGATCCGCCGGCAAGTAGTCGCCAGCGACCAACTTTCTCTTCTTGGTCTGCCCAATTGATGGTATGACGGAGGGTTGAGTCAACTTGAGTAAGAAGGTTCCTGGTTCCACAGGTAACTTCATTGAAGCACACTTTGAAAGGCCATCTGCGATTTCATTTTGAGCTCTCGGGACATGCTCCATCTGCAAACCTTCAAAGCGTTCCTCAAGCTTCCTCACTTCATCTACATAAGCTTCCATCAAAGGGCTCTGATAGCTCTTGTTCACTTGCCGACCACCACCTGAGAATCCCCAAGACAATCAACTTCTTGATCCCAAGTTCGCCGCAATCTCGAGGCCGCAAGCAATCCTTCATATTCAGCGGTGTTGTTTGTCGCTTGTTCTCTTGGGAAGTGCATCTGATGACATACTTGAGGTGCTCCCCGGGGCGCTGATGAGTACCACGCCGCACCGGCGCTTTGCAGCGAGAAGGCACCATCAAAGTACATTACCCATTCACTTGACGCTTCTTGCACGGGTGCACTTGTTTCTTGGACCTCTTCATCGTGTTGGGGTCCATTCGCTATGAATTCTGCCAAAGCCCGGCTCAGATGGTTGAAGTGCTTTCAACTTGAGTCCAAAGCTCGACAACCCAAAGGCCCACTCAATGATCCTGCCTGTTGCCTCTGGGTTGTGAAATATTCTCTTGGCGGGAAGCGAGTGACCACCGTTATCTCGTGTGCTCGAAGTAATGGCGCAGCTTTGAGGCCATGAGGAGGCCAAAAGCAACTTTTGCACACCAGAGTATCTCGATCTAGCCCCGCAAGGGAGCTTACAAAATACACTGGGCGCTGCACCATCTTTTTTCCGCACCTCCTTCGCTTCTCGCGCAGATTTGTCCTCGCTGGGCCAGCGCTTGTCGGAGCGGTACCCTGCTTGTCGCTGGACTCACTTGCCGGAGATGCAGCCTCCTCGTCGGACTCCCTCTCCGCTACCAGCGCAGCACTAACCACTTGGTTGGTTGCCGCTAGGTACAGCAGCAACTTCTCTTGTGGTTTAGGCGCGACAAGTATTGGAGTGGAGGACAGGTAATGTTTCAAATCTTGCAGCGCTGTCTCCGCCTCTGGAGTCCACTTCATGGGCCCTGCCTTCTTCAAGATTTTGAAGAAGGGTAGGGCGCGCTCTGCAGACTTTGAAATGAACCTACTGAGGGC
Source organism: Aegilops speltoides (assembly GCA_021437245.1). Lineage (NCBI taxonomy): Eukaryota > Viridiplantae > Streptophyta > Magnoliopsida > Poales > Poaceae > Aegilops > Aegilops speltoides. Next base: position 195,540,624 of record CM038144.1, on the reverse strand, counting down.
GGCCACACAACCCGCGAGCCTTCTGACATCCTTGACCCGCTTTGGGGCTTGGATCTGCTCAATGGCTTTGATCTTGTCGGGTTGGCTTCGATCCTCTTTAGACACAAAGAACCCGAGAAGCTTGCCGAGGGAACCCCAAAGACGACTTCTCGTGGTTCAGCTTTAGCTGTATCTTGCGCAGGTTCTGAAATGTCTCTTCCAAATCTTGAATCAGTGTATCCTTGCTCTTGCTCTTCACCACGATATCATCCATGTAAGCTTCTATATTTCTGTGGATCTGTGGCTCAAAAGCAGTATATACTACCCTTGCGAATGTCGATCCCGCATTCTTCAGTCCAAATGGCATGCGTATGAAGCAATAGGTGCCACATGGAGTGATGAACGCAGTCTTCTCTTCATCCTCTTTGGCCATGAAGATCTGGTGATAGCCTGAGTAAGCATCAAGAAAGCAGAGTAGCTCACATCCGGCAGTGGAGTCAACAATCTGGTCAATGCGCGGCAAGGGGAATGGATCCTTGGGGCATGCTTTATTCACATCAGTGAAGTCTATACACAGCCTCCATTTCCCGTTGGCCTTGCGCACGCGACCGGGTTTGCTAACCACGTCGGATGGATCACACCTCTAACTAGGCCTGCTGCCTCTAGCTTCTTGATTTCTTCGCTGATGAATTCTTGGCGCTCCACGGCTTGCTTCCTCACTTTCTGCTTGACGGGCCGCGCATGAGGGCAAACGGCGAGCTTGTGCTCAATTACCTTCCTGGGAACACCGGGGATGTCGGATGGTTGCCATGCAAACACATCGATATTCGCCCGCAGAAAAACGAGCCGCTTCCTATTTGTTTGTCAAGCGTGGCACCGATAGTGAAGGTACCACCAAGGCCGCCCTCCTTGGCGGACACCTTCTTGGTCGCTGGCGGAGCAGCCATTCCCTTTTTAGCCTTGCCGGTGGAGCTCGACGGGGCGTCCTCGACAAAGAGCGCAACACTCAAGGGGTGCTGTTGCCGGAGTGGGTCCCGAGCGCTTGCCGGACTTGGTCTTCATCTTCTTTCCCACAGGAGCTTCAGCGGCAAGCGCATCCTTGTCGGCCGCTGCGGCGCATCCCCAGAGATCTTGTCGGTGCGATAAGCGCGCCTTTCTTGTCGCCGTGGATGGTGATGATGCTTATCGCCCCGCATCTTGAGCACGCTAAGCGTAATGGGAAGCTGCCATGAACTTGGCGAGAAGCAGACGGCCGAGTATCCCGCTGTATGGCAATGGAATATCGGCGACGCCGAAAGTGACGCTGCTCGTCCTGAAGTTGAGCTCCCGCCAAAGGTCACCGCAAGGTGATCTTTCCTTGGGCCTGCTCCTTCCCGGTTGATTCCTTGAAGGAACCGGTCTCTTCGAGCTCGCCATCTGGGATTTGGAGTTTCTGATCACAGCAGAGAGATCAAGTTCAGCCCGCCCCGCCGTCAACCAACATCTTGGTGACCTTGAGGTTGCGGATGGTGGGCGAGACCAGATCGGCAAACACCCGACCGCGGTGGTGCGGTCGGGGTGATCCTCAAGATCAAAAATGATGGGCGTGCTGGACCATTTGAGGAGCCTGCGCGACTCCATGGGCGGCTCTGCTGCATTCACCTCACGTGCCCACTGCTTTAGTTGGCGGTGGGAGGTGTGTAACGAGGCGCCACCGTCGACGCACAGGACCTCCGTGGCCTTCTGGAACTCCTGTTCACTGTCATCCTCTTCCTCCATGTCCTCGTCGCCATCTTCTTCATCCTTGTCGCGCTCAGAGAAGGTCGATCACCTTGTCGCCGCTTGGCCTTGCCGGGGTCCTCCCGACCGCTGAACGGCCGCTTGCTCGAGTTCCCCGCCACCCTGGGCCCTCTCCTTGTCGCGTCTCTCGACTCAGCTTTTTGCTGCTCGACGAGATAGTCGACACGCTTGCGCTTGTAGAGGTCGTGGCCCTTGGTGCGTGGATTTTGCAAGATCGCTTGCCGGGACCGCCACGCTTGTCGGTTGCCGCCATTGTGGGCAAGCTCCTTGCCGGAGTTACCAGCCTGTGTTTGCTTGACGGGAGCTTCCTTGCCGGACTTTTCGACGGCAAGCACTGCCTTGTTCTTCTTCCGAAAGTTCTGCCGGCGCTTCTTTGCCGGGCGGCGCTCCGGAGTCGCCCTCCTCGCGCCAAAGATCCTCCCGGGAGCCTCCTCCTCTCCGCAGCGGCGATTTATCACCAGAGCATAAAGCTCGCCGACATCCCGGATCTTGGTCATCGCCATTTCTTCACGCATGCGGCGGTTGCGCCGCTCGTGGAACGACCGATAATCGCAGCAGGGTGGACGCTGTGGATGTTGTCTTTGCACGCGCTGAAGCGTTGGATGTACTTGCGCAGGGATTCTCCTTCCTTCGGGCCAAAATGTGGAGATCACTCTCTCGGCCGTGGGGTTTGTGGTCGCCGTGAAGGCGCCAACAAACCGATGGCAAAGGTCCTCCCAGAAGAAATGGAGCCCTCCGCAAGTGCATAAGCCAAGAACGAACGCTCGCCTAAGCACGAGCGGAAGTAGTTCGCCGTAATCTTCTCGTCGCGCCCGCAGCTCGCACGGCGATGGTGTAGACATCGAGGAATTCGAGGGTGCGCCTTGCCGTCGTATTTCTCCGCACGTCGGGCTTGAAATTCTTCATGCTGGGCCACCGACGGCCGCAGCTCACGGGTGAACGCAGGGCAGCTCTGCCACGACGGACAAGTCGCCTGGCTCGCCGGGCGCACGTGCGTCGACAATGCTCCCAGCCCTCTGGTCTGATTGTCGCCCGAAGTCTCGGCGGCGCCGATCGTGGTTCGAAGCGTTTTGTCGCCGCTTCGTCGAGGACCTGGCGTTGATCCCGACGAGCCCGCGGGTCCGACGACGCCGTGGAGCCATCGTCGGCGTTGTTCCGGCGGGGCGGCGTCTTTCGCTTCCGCGGCGGGGAGTGCACGGTAGTTGCGCCCCCGGCGGTTTTGTCGCCGCCGGCCTTCGTCTTCTCAGCCTGCCGCGGCCGTGAGGCCGCAGGCTGCTGTTGACGGTCGTTGTTGGCGAAGGCGACCAGGCTCTGGATGGTAGCCTCCGCCCTCGGCCTTGTCCGCTGCCGGAGGAAGTCGAGAGCATTTGCGCTCTTGTGAGCGCTTCGCAGGAGTGGAGGGAAGCGGAGCGAAGCGGCGGGAGCGGACGCGCCGGGCTTCTAACAGCTGCGGTGTTAGAAGGAGCAGGTCCTGCCCCGCACCTTCGCTTTGCCCGTGTTCGACGGGGTTCGAACATCCCGCGAGCCTCCGGGCGCCCTGTTCTAGCAGCGGATACCACCTCCCGTGGTATGGCGCTGCTGGTCGCCGGCGCCGAGATGGACGCGATCTACGGAGGCCGAGGCGTGGTCCTCCGCCCTGCCCTCGATCTCGTGACGCCGCGAGTGCCTCGCCGCGCCCACCTTCCACCGGCATTCTCCGCCCACCGCTGGCTCGGTGGCGGTGGGGAAGACGGAGATGGGTTCGCGACCCTCGGCTCTCGTCTTGGGCCATGGCGCAGTTGTCGACGAAGTTGCTGACGAAACTGGAGAGGTTGATGAAGAACGCGGCCGCGCGAACGCCGGATCAGGTCCGCACAACTTCGACGCCCCCTACCTGGCGCGCCAAAGATGTCGTGGCCGATGGGTGGACGACACCTATGGGGCCGCCGGGGACGGCCCCTTCGTGTGTTCGGTACGAGGGCGGAGGATGCGCGGAGAGCAGATCGAGGCGATGCGCGCGGGGCGAGGGATTTTTACCCAGCTTCGGGCCGCGATGGTCGCGTAAAACCCTACTGCTGCTTGGTGTTGTATTGTGCTTCGGGAGCTTGAAGAGCTACAGCAGTAGCTACCCGAGCGTGAGAGTTGCAAATGAGCCGAACCTCGCGAGAGTCACGAATGATCGGAACCCCGCGAGAGTAGCGAATGATCGGAACCCCCTCTACGTTGTGCATGGGCCTCCTTTTATAGGGCAAGGGGTCACCGACAGTGTCAACGAGGGTAGAGGGGTAAAATGTAAAAGAGGTGGTAGTTGGAACAGTCTTGGGGAACAAAGCAGCTCTGAAGGCTTGAACAAAGGATTCTACCTACTTTTGACAGAGGGGACAAGAGCATTAAATGCCTGTCGCCGCCGCCCCAAAAGCTCCCGCCTTGCGTCTCCGCTTGCCACGGCGATGGAGCCACCACCGTGGAGTGCCACCGCACCCTCACGCAGCTTAGCCACCCGCCACGCGTCTCGAGAAAGCTGAAGGCGACGCGCAGGCGATGAGCTGGAGGCGGGCACGCAGGCGTGCTTCGCCCGCAAGTACCTTGCCGGGTCTTGATCTTGCCGGGCCCGGGAGCTTGTCGGGCTTGTAACTTGTCGCTCCCCGGGCCCTCGCCGGGACGCGTATAGCGCCGAGGCGTGTCTTCTGTGATGTAGTCTTCTAGCCTCCCCGGCGAGCTCCTCTCGCCAGGGCCTTGTGTGGGTGATATGATCTTGAGCCTGGAACGGCCTTCCCGGCAAGCTCCTCTTGCCGGGGCCTTGATCTTTTGTCTTGTACACTTTGTTCTTGAATGGCTTGGTATGGAGCAGGAATGGTCTCCGGCAAGCAGTTGGTGGATCCAGCTACGGGAAGCTGCGGCTGCCCGTGCACAAGTTGGGGTACTGAGGTACCCCTACCTTAGTACACCGACAACCAAAGTATGACATGCTGGTAGGAAGTATGACTTATATCGTCCACAACTCACTTGTGTTCTACTCGTGCATATAACATCAACGCATAAAACCTAGGCTCGGATGCCACTGTTGGGGAACGTAGTAATATCAAAATTTTCCTACGTACTCGCAAGATCATGGTGATGATATAGCAACGAGAGGGGAGAGTGTTCGCCACGCACTCGTAGATCGTGGCGGAAGTGTTAGCACAACGCGTTGATGTAGTCGACGCCTTCATGATCCGACCGATCCAAGCACCGAACGCACGGAGCCTCCGAGTTCAGCACACGCTCAGCTCGATGACGATCTCCGCCCTCCGATCCAGCAAAGGCTCGGAGATGAGTTCCATCAAGACGACGGCGTGGTGACGATGATGATGTTCTATCGGCGCAGGCTTCGCCTAAGCTCCGTGGACGATATGACCGAGGTGGAATATGGTGGAAGGGGCACCGCACGGCTAAGGAACGATCCGTAGATCAACTTGTGTGTCATGGGGTGCCACCTGCGCCAGATATAAAGGAGCAAGGAGGAGGAGGCCGGCCCTAGGAGGGCGCGCCATGGGGAGTCCTACTCCCGGGGAGTAGGATTCCCCTTTCTAGTCCAACTAGGAGTCCTTCCATGTAATAGGAGTAGGAGACAAGGAAGGGAAGAGAGAAGGAAGGAAGGAGGGTGCGGCCTCCCCTAGTCCACCCGGACTAGGCCTTGGGGGCACGGCCTGCCCTGGCAGCCCCTCTCTCTTTCCCGGCCCAATAAGGCCCAATACTTCTCCCCGGCGAATTCCGTAACTCTCCGGTACTCCGAAAAATACCCGAATCACTCGGAAGCTTTCCGAACTCCGAATATAGTCGTCCAATATATCGATCTTTACGTCTCGACCATTTTGAGAATCCTCGTCATGTCCCCGATCTCATCCGAGACTCCGAACTCCTTTGGTACATCAAAACTCATAAACTCATAATATAACTGTCATCAAAACCTTAAGCGTGCGGACCCTACGGGTTCGAGAACTATGTAGACATGACCTAGAACTATTCTCGGTCAATAACCAATAGCGGGACCTGGATGCCCATATTGGCTTCTACATATTCTACGAAGATCTTTATCGGTCAAACCGCATAACAACAGACGGTGTTCCCTTTGTCATCCGTATGTTACTTGCCCGAGATTTGATTGTCGGTATCCAATACCTAGTTCAATCTCGTCACCGGCAAGTCTCTTTACTCGTTTTGTAATGCATCATCCCGTAACCAACTCATTGGTCACATTGCTTGCAAGGCTTATAATGATGTGCATTACCGAGAGGGCCCAGAGATACCTCTCCGACAATCGGAGTGACAAAACCTAATCTTGAAATACGCCAACTCAACATGTACCTTCGGAGACACCTGTAAAATCACCCAGTTACATTGTGACGTTTGGTAGTACCCAAAGTGTTCCTCCGGTAAACGGGAGTTGCATAATCTCATATTTACAGGAACATGTATAAGTAATGAAGAAAGCAATAGCAACATACTAAACGATCAAGTGCTAAGCTAACGGAATGGGTCAAGTCAATCACATCATTCTCCTAATGATGTGATCCCGTTAATCAAATGACAACTCTTTTGTCCATGGCTAGGAAACATAACCATCTCTGATAAACGAGCTAGTCAAGTAGAGGCATACTAGTGACACTATGTCTGTCTATGTATTCACACATGTATTATGTTTCCGGTTAATACAATTCTAGCATGAATAATAAACATTTATCATGAAATAAGGAAATAAATAATAACTTTATTATTGTCTCTAGGGCATATTTCCTTCAACTTAAGCACAGAGACTTGACCGTCTGAGGTCGGGTCGCTACAATTTATGTGGATGATATCATATTTGGTTCAACTAACCCTTATTTTATTGAAAAGTTTGGAAGGCTAATGTCGAAGAATTTGAGATGTCTATGCTGAGTGAATTCAAATTCTTTCTTGGTTTGCAAATGAAGCAAAGTAAGGTGGGTTCCGTTGTTTCCCAAAAAATTATACGAAGGACTTATTCAAGAAGTTCAACATGCAAAAAAGTAAAGGTATGAAAACACCCATGACTAGTACTGGACATCTTGACTTGACTAAAGATGGCAAACCGGTTGACCAAAAGGTTTACCGCTCTATGAGGTTCATTGTTATATCTACGTGCCCCCCGTCCCGATATTATGCTAAGTGTGTGCATGTGTGCACGATATCAAGACGGCCCTAAAGAATGCCATGATAAGGCTGTGAAAAGGATAGTGTGAGGTACTTAATTCATACACCAAACTTTGGCATTTGGTATCCTAAGAGGTCTTCTTTTGATCTTGTTGGCTACTCCGACTCGGACTATGCCGGAGACAAGGTTGATAGAAAGTCTACTTTGGGTACTTGTCAATTTCTTGGTAGATCTCTTGTATCTTGGTCCGCCAAGAAACAAAACTCAGTATCCTTATCCACCGTCTAAGCGGAATACATTGCCGTCGGATCATGCTGTGCTCAATTACTATGGATGATCAATCCAAACCCTTAAGGCTTATGGGATACATGTGAAACATGTTCCATTGCTTTGGGATAATGAAAGTGCTATTAAGGTTTCTCACAATCCCGTGCAACATTCTCGGACTAAGCATATTGAAGTTCATCATCATTTCATTCGGGATCATGTTACTAAAGGAGACATCAATCTTAAGCATGTTCGTATCGATAAGCAATTGGCGGATATATTCACCAAACCACTTGATGAGAAAGCGTTTTGTCATTTCAGAGGTGAATTGAACATCATTGATGCCTCAAATTTGGAGTAGGAACTCCATCTAGATGCATGCAAGGCATGAGCCTTTCTGTGACTAATCCTTGATATTTCTCTTAATATGGTGACCACAAGTCTTGGATCTATACTTGTACCCTTGCATGTTATCTAACCCTTGTAGGTACTTGGATGAGCCGAAATCCATGAGATTGCAAGTCACTCACATCTTATGCAATCTCTACATCACCAAGTTTCCACTATATGGTTGTGGAATACAAGGAAGGATGACCTCACTCAACATATCCTTTAACAATTTCTATATATCAAATTTCATTTGGTATCAAGTTCCATGTTTGTCATTTTTGGATGCACAAGTGATCTTCCTTGCAAGACTAACCCATGTAGGAAGATGAACTCCAACTATAAGTGGTGCTCTCAACTTTTGATGGACTACATTAACCTTGAGCATCCAACACAAGTTCAACTACATGACCAAGATCAACACAACCCAAGGTATGTTATTCCATCTTAGAGAAGCTTTGTCCCAAGACGTGAGTTAAAGCAACTCAACGAGATGTGAATACATCAAAATGCTTAAACGAAAAATGGTAACCCCATTTTGAGCTTAAACGATGAGTATAACCTTTGATCAAGTGACTTCACTTGATTCCTAAGTCAATGTAGTCTAACATAGGTGACTTTGTTGCTCACCCCTTCTAGATGAAGTTCTCTAGTGTTTCTATGTTTCTTGTTTGCCTTTGTGGTTCCTTTATCAAAAAAAAAACTTCATCTAGATCTTTTTTCTTTTGTGTGTTCCCTTATCTAATTCCTTGCAAATCTTTTGAATTTCAATTGCCAAGTGAGTTGAGTTCACAAGATTTTTTCCTCTACATTGAACTCGGACACACCGAGTCCAGAAAATTGGCTAGATTGAATTACAAGGGTTCCTTGTATATAGTTCATTGGTTCAACCGAAAAGGACTAGCTTGTTCTGACCGATTCGCACTCTGAGTGGCTCTGATATCTCAGAGTTGCCGATGAAAACCACTCGGTATCACCGAATTCATTGCTGAAGAAGACCTTTTTCCATTGCATTTTTCACATATCTTTCAGCTCCACTCAATGATTCATATCCTCTACCCGCATCATAATCTACATGCTGCTTTGTAATGTGTCGCAAGGACCAAACCTAATTGACTCATAATCCAGAAGTTCCCTTCTTGGAAATTGATGTCAAAGGGGGGAGAGAACATATCAAAGCTTATCACATGGGAAAGTAAGCAACTCTTAACTTCCCCAGATGCTTGTTATCAATAGAGGAGAGAAGCCACATGTCTTCAAGAGGGGAAAGTCATGTTAATATTTGATTGATTGTACCATTTCTTTCCTTAATGATTCTTGTTCTAATTTTCTCTTACCCTACCTTCTCCCATTATCCAATATCAGATTCAGGGGGAGAAAGAGTTCATATCTAAGGGAAGAAAATCTTTGGAATTCATTGAATATCTTTAATCTTTGGGGACATGTCTATATTTAAATGGAGAACAAAGTACTCACTCATTGCATGTCGTCCCAGTCTTGATACTTTTGTGGTTTCGTGAACTTGCTATACTTAGAGTGTTGTTCTGTTATCTAACCTTGTATTCTCAAGCTCATCTCTTCCAAAGCCAGCTAAGACCACAAGGTAAGATATGCATCACACTCATGTGCATGATGATCTCGTGCTGCTGCACATATTGTTTGCAAGAAGGATTCATGAACATGTAGGTATACCTATTCTATCTACATCATTTGCTCTGATGCATATAGCCAAATACATGTAGCTCATTGCTTTCTCTAACATGCTTATGCATTCACATGTTCTTATATTCCATCCTTACATGATTGCATATATATAGGGGGAGCCTATGCATGTCACATATCCTTCCAAAGCGTTACCTATTACTATTCATATCTTTATCTAAAGCTTTTAAGTTTGTTGCCATCAATTACCAAAAAGGGGGAGATTGACAGCACAAGTGTTCCCTGGGTGATTTTAGTAATTAATGAAAACATATCTATTGTTGGACTAATACTTTTATAAAGTACTTTTCAAAAAGTTCAACAATGGCGTGGCAAGGAAAAGAGGATGTGGAGCCCCTTCAAAATGCTAAGGACAAATATTGGCAAAGGCTCAAGATTCTTCATTTGAATTTTAGTGATCCAAGATCACATTGAGTGCATAGGAAAGCCAATACTATTAAAAGGAGATGAGGTGTTGTTTAATAGTCTACATGCTCAAAGTTCTTAGTGATATTGCTCCAAAACCCTCAACCACTTTCTCATTTCCTCATATGTCCAAAACCTAAGGTCAAACTTGGCCCGCTGATTTGATCTATCCAGCGCCACCGAGTTCATTTGAAATAGCCACTGTCAGACACCCTAGACCATTCGGTCACATCGATTCGGATCTCGATCCCACCGAGATAGCCTTGTAAACTCTTTGTTGTCTGATGCAATTATTTCGGTACCACCGAAATGTGCAATCGGTCCCACTGAGTTTGCCTGACCAACTCTATGTTTGATCATTGCTGAAATCGGTCTCACTAAGTTTATGCGATCGGTCTCACCAAGATGAGGCTTTGCCCTAGCCCTAGCACATCGACCCCACCGAGTTGGTCATGTCGGTCCCACCGAGAATCCTGACGTTCACATTTTGAACTGAATCGGTCTCACCGATTTCTTCTATTCGGTCAAATGTGTGTAATGGTTGGATTTTGTGTGGAGGCTATATATACCCCTCCAGCCCTTCGCCATTCGAGAGAGAGCCATCAGAACGTGTCTACACTTCCACTATTCATTTTCTGAGAGAGAACCACCTACTCATGTGTTGAGACCAAGACATTCCAATCCAACCACAAGAATCTTGATCTCTAGCCTTCCCCAAGTTGCTTTCCACTCAAATCATCTTTCCACCATAGCCAAATCTGTGAGAGAGAGTCGAATGTTGGGGAGACTATCATTTTAAGCACAAGAGCAAGGAGTTCATCATCAACACACCATGTATTACCTTTTGGAGAGCGGTGTCTCCTAGATTGGTTAGGTGTCACTTGGGAGCCTCCGTCAAGATTGTGGAGTTGAACCAAGGAGTTTGTAAGGGCAAGGAGATCGCCTACTTTGTGAAGATTTACCCAAGTGAGGCAATTCATTCGTGGGCGATGGCCAAGGTGGGATAGACAAGGTTGCTTCTTTGTGGACCCTTCATGGGTGGAGCCCTCCATGGACTCGTGCATCCATTACCCTTCGTGGGTTGATGTCTCCACCAACGTGGATGTATGACAGCACCACCTATCGCAACCACGCAAAAAATGTCCATGTCTTCATTGCATTTGCACACTCCAATCCCATCCATTTACTTTCTTGCAACTAGCAAGATTTACCCTTTCCGCTGCCTATACTCTTTCCATGCTTGCTTGAAGTGTGTTGGGAATGCTTAAAATTGTGCTAATCTTCAACCTCAACTTGAAAATCATTAATACTGCTACTTTTGCTTGTTGAGGGTCTAATCCCCCCTCTAAACCCCTCTTCTTGATCCTTTCAATTGGTATCAAAGAACTGGTCTCCATTGCTTTGGTTTAATAATTGGAGGAAGATGGATGAGTCTACGATTGGGAGTATTAGACATAGAGTGCCCATGCTTGACGGAGAGTTCTTTAATGCTTGGAAAATTGAGATGCTTGAGATTTTCAATGAATATGATTTGAACAAGTACATTACTAGCCCTTGTGCACCTCCTATAGATTCCTTGCATCCAACCCCTGATGAGTATCTTGACATGACCCGCAATCTTAGAGCTATTAATCGTATCATAAGAAGATTGCCTAGAAATTTGCTTGTATGCTTGCCTACATTTAAATGTGCTTACATTATTGATATGTCTCCAACGTATATATAATTTTGATTGTTCCATGCTATTATATTATATGTTTTGGATGTTCAATGGGTTTTAATATGCTCTTTTATATTATTTTTGGGACTAACCTATTAACTAGAGGCCCAGTGCCAGTTTCTGTTTTTTTGCCTATTTTAGAGTTTTGCAGAAAAGGAATACCACACGGAGTACAAACGGAATGAAACCTTCGTGATGATCTTTCTTGGACCAAAAGCAAACCAGAAGACTTGGAGTTGAAGTCAGAAACTCCACGAGGCATCCACGAGGCAGGAGGGCGCGCCCAGGGGGTAGGCGCGCCCCCACCCCTCGTGGGCCCCTCGTAGCTCCACCGACGTACTTCTTTCGCCTATATATACTCCTATACCCTTGAAACATCAGGGGGAGCCACGAAACCACTTTTCCACCGCCGCAACCTTCTGTACCCATGAGATCCCATCTTGGGGCCTTTTCCGGCGATCTGCCGAGGGGGAATCGATCACGGAGGGCTTCTACATCAACACGATTGCCTCCCCTATGAGGCGTGAGTACTTTACCACAGACCTTTGGGTCCATAGTTATTAGCTAGATGGCTTCTTCTCTCTCTTTGATTCACAATACAAAGTTCTCCTCGATGTTCTTGAAGATCTATTCGATGTAATGCTCTTTTGCGGTGTGTTTGCTGAGATCCGATGAATTGTGGATTTATGAACAAGATTATCTATGAATATTATTTGGTTCTTCTCTGAATTCTTATATGCATGATTTGATATCTTTGGAAGTCTCTTTGAATTATCGGTTTACTTTTGCCTACTAGATTGATCTTTCTTGCAATGGGAGAAGTGCTTAACTTTTGGGTTCAATCTTGTTGTGTCCTTTCCCAATGACAGTAGGAGCAGCAAGGCACATATTTTATTGTTGCCATCAAGGATTAAAAGATGGGGTTTATATCATATTGCTTGAGTTTGTCCCTCTACATCATGTCATCTTGCTTAATGCGTTAATCCATTCTTATGAACTTAATACTCTAGATGCATGCTGGATAGCGATCGATGTGTGGAGTAATAGTAGATGCAGAATCGTTTTGGTCTACTTGACACGGACGTGATGTCTATGTTCATGATCATTGCCTTAGATGTCTTCATAATTATGCACTTTTCTATCAATTGCTCGACAGTAATTTGTTCACCCACCGTAATACATGCTATCTTGAGAGAAGCCACTAGTGAAACCTATGGCCTCGGGTGTCTTTTCTATGATATTACATTTTCCATTATATTGCATCTCTTTTCCATATTGTTGAATCTTGTTTACTATTTGGTAATCTTTACTTTCCAATCTATACAACAAAAATACCAAAAATATTTACTTTATTATCTCTATTAGATCTCACTTTTGCGAGTGACCTTGAAGGGATTGACAACCCCTTTATCGCGTTGGTTGCAAGGTTCTTGATTGTTTGTGCAGGTACTAGGTGACTTGTGCGTCATCTTCTACTGGATTGATACCTTGGTTCTCAAAACTAAGGGAAATACTTACGCTACTCTGTTGCATCACCCTTTCCTCTTCAAGGGAAAAACCAATGCAAGCTCAAGAGGTAGAAACTATATGGAGATATCTTGAGGAACGCTTTCCAAACTACTCTTTGAAAAATCTAGATGAGATTCTTCAAAAGTCCATAGCTTTTCATAAGATGAAACCTAGTGATCCTAATTTGGATGATTGTCTATTGAGCTTCGTGATCTCGTACGTGCCAAATGAGATGTTGGAGTCATTAGTAGCATCATTTCTCAAGTCATTAGGATTCATAAAGATGCACATTTTCATGATCATAAATCTAATGAATTACTATCTCTAGGTGATGATCAATCACAAGACGATGTTGAACATGGATATTATGATGAGGATGGTGATAGTGACTTTGATCTTGATGAGTCAATGAGACACTTTGGTCTTATGGCTAACTATCGTGGTTACATGGCCGGAGGAAAGGAATGGGTTCTTGATAGTGGATGTATCGATCACATGACCAGAGACAAGGATATGTTTTGAGAGCTTGCTAAAAACAATGGTCCCCGAAAGTTTGTCACTTTTGGTGATAACTCAAAGGGTAAGGTAGTTGTCCTTGGTAAGGTGGCCATCTCACATGACAGCCCCATCCAAAATGTTATGCCCATCGAATCTCTTGGCTACAATTTACTTTCTGTATCTAGACTAGCCGATTTCGGTTTCAATGTCCTATTTACTGAAGTAGATTGCCAAGTGTTTCGAAGAGATAATCATAATATGGTTTTTACTGGTATACATAGAGGTGATCTATACATTGTTGACTTCACTAAAAAGGCTCAACCTAGAACTTGCTTAATTGCCAAATCTTTAAAGGTTGGTTGTGGCATAGAAGGTTAGGTCACCTGGGCATGCGAAATCTTGATAAGCTTATTAAAGGTGAGAAGATCCTTGGTATTAAAGATGTTGTATTTGACAAGGATAGACTTTCTAGTGCTTGTCAAGCAGGAAAACAAGTTGGAGGAAGTCATCCTGTGAAGAACATCCTGACCACAAGAAGATCACTCGAGCTACTTCATATAGATCTTGTTGGTCCTAACACCTACAAGTGTCTCGGCGGTAACTCGTTCAGATTAGTCATTGTTGATGATTTTTCAAGATTTACGTGGGTGTTCTTTCTTGATGACAAATTGCAGGTCCAAAATATCTTCAAGAACTTTGCTAGGAAGGCCCAAAATCAATTTGAAGTGAAGATCAAGAAGGTTTGGAGTGACAACGGAATGGAGTTCAGGAACGCCAATGTGGATACCTTTCTTGCTGAAGAAGGGATTTCACATGAGTTCTCGGCTACGTACACACCTGAACAAAATGGAGTTGTTGAGATGAAGAACTAGACACTCATTGAGATGGCAAGACTGATGCTTGATGAATACAAGACGCCAAGACATTTTTGGGCGGAAGCGGTTGAGACAGCTTGTCATGCAACAAATTGTCTATATCTTCACCAACTTCTTGACAAGATGGCATACGAGATTCTCACCAGTAACAAACCCCAAGTTGGATTTTGAGTATTTGGCTCAAAGTGTTACATTCTTGATAAGCATCGTCATTCAAAATTTGCCCCTAAGTCTCATTGTTAGAGTAAATGACCACGGGTAGCCTAACCGGCCCCCTGGCTCTTCAAAAAATATCTGGCCGACTGGGCCCTCAAACATCCGAGACGTAGGGCTGCCTTCTCTTGGCTGGCTGTCCCACCGGCCGGCTACTGGAAGGCGGCAAGGCTCTAAGAGCTCTCTCGAAGAGGGCCGACTCCTAGTAGCCGGCCACTAGAGGGCCGGCTCCTAGCAGGCAGCCTGAACCATGCCCTCAAAGTTTGCACCCACATAACGGTGATAAGACGGGGCGTCGCTACAGTGAAGCCTGCCACCCCCGAATACTGGAGCAAGCGTGGCCACCGTGTGTTGTATGGGGTGGCCACTGCCCGTCCGGTGCGGCGCTGTTGCCATGTTGACCATGACATCACCCACGACAGGATGTCAGTACGGCCCGCAGGTGGCGGGCCCCTCCTGCTAGAGAGATACTAGAAGGTGGTCGAGCTTGACCAGTCGTCCTGGGGGAGGCTGGCACGCAGCAGTTGGCCTTCCCCCACCCTGGAAGTTTGTGCACCATTAAGCAGATAAGATGGGGTAAGGCTACAATGAATGCCTGCCAGGCGGCGGCACAGTAGCCATGCTTACCCCGACAAAGCCATCGTCACCAAGAGTAAGGCTACAGTAACCAGCAGCCGGCAAGACCCACACGCGGTGGGCCCAGCCTGTCAGCCAAGAGGCCGGCAGCCGGTGGGACCCACTAGTCGGCGGGCCCCAGCGGCCGGCGGAGAAGCCGGCGACTACAAACACTGACGGCCTGGACCCACATCCAGCCGGATTACCATTGTACCCCTGGGGGGGTAGGCCTATATAAACGCCCCAGGGCACCCATGCAAAGGGTTGATCTCTTAGAGTTATAGCCACCACATAGAGAGAAGAGGAGAGCTAGCCTTGCCCTTCTTCTTCCTCTAGCTAAACAGCTCAAGGAGTCTCTTGTAGCTACTTGTTGATCTAGTGATCATGCGGAGACCCCGCAGAGCAGGACTAGGGGTGTTATCTCCTCGAAGAGCCCACCTGGGTAACATTCGCTGGCACCGGTGATGTCTTACTGGCTCCCACAATGATAAGCCACCCGTTGGCATATGTTAGACCTACCACCCGACATTTGGCACCCACCGTGGGGCCAGGTGCACCGTCGTCCGGAGACCTGCTCTAGACGGGAACCCTCTTCCTCCCCAGCGAGCGTAGCCAGCCCGGCATGCCCGATGGCGCTTGCCCCGATGTGCTGCATGGCGTTGATGACGCCTCTGTAGCAAGCTGCCTTGCCGATCTTCTCAGCAAGGCCTGCCTCTCCGATGAGCCCGTGCCAGGCACGGGTGCAACCAGCTCCGAGAGCTGCCTCATCGACTTCCTTGGCAAGCTTGACATCGCCAAGGAGCGCACCTCCGACCTGGAGTTGATCGGCTCCACCGACCCAATGCTTGTCGACTCTGACACGGCATCGCTTGACGCTTTCCCCACCAATGTGGTGCTTATCAACGAACCTCTTCCTCGAGCCGACAGCAGCAGCAACACCGTCACTGAGGTGCTGGTCATCAGTCACGGTGCCGCCTCCGGCAGAAACATCCGCGACACCTTGCAGACAGCGCTGCATGACCTGTCCGCCCCCATCCCGGTCGACGCCGACGCCGACACGCTGGAGGCCCACCGCCTTGCCCTCGTCGAGAACGGCAAGAAGATAGCCTCCATGAGACACCTGACCGAAGCTTACCAGCGCGAGGTTGATCGTGCCTCCTCTGGCACGCTGCCTGCTGGCAGACCCAGCTGAATTGGGGCTATCAAGAAGCGTGGCCCGGCCATAACCAACAAGCTGGGTGCTGATCGCCAAGTCTACGCCACACCACTCGAGAACCTGCGTGCCACCCAGGCGGCCATAGACGAGTTGCACGGGCTGGAGGGCGACGAGCTTCACTGCATGACCAGACGCATCCAGCAGCTGATCGACGCGACCACAGAGCGTCACGAAGCCGGCGCCTGCGCTGAGAGTCCTCCCCCACGCCCGAGAGCATGGCACGACATCCCAGACACCGACTGCAGGCGGCGCCCACGAGTAAAAGACAAAGAGTCGAGTGCTAGCCGCATTCGGACTAGCCTCACCATCGAGCGTGACACAGAAGGCCGCCCCCGAGCCGTGGAGCAACGAGGCAACCCGCCTCCTCCTCCGCCTCGCAGGGAGAGATATCCCACCCTGCCGCCTGTCACGCACCCGAAGCTCAGCGGCTGACTAGGCCGCCGTGAAGGAATCGGCGAGAATGATGCCCGCCATCGGATCGACCGCCTGGCGCGATTCCTAGCGCTGGAAGAAGAAGACGATGTCAGCCCGCCCTGTTTCGGCCCCCGCATCCGCGACAAGCCTTTCCCCAAAGGGTTCTCGCTCCCAAGAGACACGCCAAAATACAACGGCTCGGTGAAGACGGAAGACTAGTTGATAGATTACTCCACTCCAGTCAGCATAGCAAACGGCAATAGGCGCGTTGCCGTGAAGTACATCCCTCTCATGCTTCAAGGCAGGACACACAGCTAGCTGAGCAGCCTCAAGCCCTATAGCGTCAATAGCTGGCTGGACTTCACGGAAGTCTTCATCCCTAACTTCACCAGCACGTACAAGCGGGCACCCAAGCCACGTCAGCTCTTCCTTTGTGTCCAAGGCCCGACCAAGTCCAGCCACGACTACCTGACGCGCTGGGCCGAGCTCCGCAACTCTTGCAAAGGGGTGTACGTGGTGCAAGAAATAGAGTACTGCATCGCCAGGTGCCGAGAAGGTACCCTCCTCAAGCACCGACTTCTCTGCGACGAGCCGGCTACACTCGACGAGCTGCTGAGCATAGCAGACAAATACGCCACATCCGACTCCTCGATGAAGACCGAGCTCCGAGTGGACGCCTCTGGAAAGGTGCTTCCCCTGGCTCCGAAAACGCCGGCTGGAGACTCCAATCGACGCCCACATCAGAACGACAACAAGCGCAAGGCTCCTATGCCGCCTTCCACCAGTCGGCAGGTGGCCACAGTTGAAGACGAGCAGCTCGAAGGGCAGCCTATGCCCAAGCGTCTGAAAGGCGGCAGGCCGGCTTGGCAGCCGGCTTTCTCCTACAAGCAAACCCTTGATGCCCCTTGCAAGTTCCACAGTGGCGTGAAGCCGTCCAACCACACAACCCGGAAATGTCATTGGCTCACATGGATGTCCAAGGGCGAAGGACTGCTGCCCCCTCTGCCTTCTGGCCGGCCGCCTCCGGCTCCTTAGCAGTCAGCCGCTCGCCTGGCAATCAGAGCCGTTCAAGAAGAGCTTCCTGACGAGCACGCAGCCTACGTCATCTTTACAAGCCAAGCTGAAGACAGGCGCAGCCGGCGCCGACAGCACCAAGAAGTCAATGCAGTCGCCTCCAAAGATCCAGAGTTTATGCATTGGTCTGCCAATCAGCTGGAGCCGAGCTGATCACCCAGAGGTGATGCCATCTCCAGGCTCTTATGCATTGGTGCTGGATGCCACCTTCACAACAGAAAGGTGAGCTGCTTGTTTCTCCAGAGTTCTGATTGATGGCGGAAGCAACATCAACATCCTGTACCATGATACCATGGAAAAGCTAAACATCAGGATGAAGCAGCTTTTGCCTAGTCGGACCATGTTCCATGGCATTGTAACCGGCCTGTCATGCTCACCAATCGTCAAGATCAAGATAGATGTCCTCTTTGGAGACAAGGATCACTTCCTCCATGAAGCAGTCTGGTTTGAAGTGGTGGATCTAGAGAGCCCTTACGATGCTTTACTTGGCCGACCTGCCCTGGCCAAGTTCATGGCTGTGCTGCAGCCAGCAGCCGGCTGGCCGAGTCCCTCGTGATTGCTGCTGAGAAGAAGATCCGTGACCGGGTTATGGCCATGGCCGGCAAGCAGCCGGACCTATCGCCTGACCCCAAGGAGTCGGAAGCTCCGGGCTCCTTCTAGCTGGCCAAGGAAACAAAGAAGATACCTCTAGACCCAGAGCACCCGGAGAGGTTTGTTGTTCTAGGAGCAAACCTGGACAACAAATAGGAAAGCGAGCTCGTCGACTTCCTCGTGAGAATCAGGAAATCTTTGCATGGTCCCCCAAGGACATAACGGGTGTTCCGATGGATTTCACCGAGCACAAGCTACATGTCCGAGCAGATGCAAAACCAGTCAAGCAACCCCTCCGCCGACTATGGGAGGAGAAGAGAAGAATTGTTGGTGAAGAGATAGCCCGGCTTCTGGCAGTCGGCTTCATTATGGAGGTATTCTTCCCAGAATGGCTTGCCAACCCATTCCTTGTACTGAAGAAGAACAAGAAATGTCACATGTGTTTAGATTATACCAGCCTCAACAAAGCTTGCCCCAAAGATCTGTTTGCCTTGCCCCGGATTGACCAAGTGATAGACTCCACAGCAAGATGCGAGCTATCGAGTTTCTTGGATGCCTACTCAGGTTACCATCAGATCAAGTTGGATCCAGCCGACCGCCTGAAGATAGCCTTCATCGTACCGTTTGGAGCTTTCTGTTACCTGACTATGACATTCAGCTTGAGAAATGCCGGTGCCACTTTTCAGCATTGCATGCAGAAATGCCACCTCAAGCAACTCGGCAGAAATACCCACGTCTGCGTAGACAATATTGTGGTGAAGACTGAAAAGCGCGGCACCCTGCTGGAAGATCTCAAGGAAACATTTGACAACTTGCGTTGATTTCAGATCAAGCTCAACCCTGAGAAATGTGTGTTCGGGGTACCAGCCGTCCAGCTCCTAGGCTTCCTGGTCTCTGGACGCGGCATCGAGTGCAACACAGTGAAGATCAAGGCCATAGAGAGGATGGAGATTGTAGGTGTCAAAACCGGCAGATCTCGGGTAGGGGGTCCCGAACTGTGCGTCTAAGGCTAATGGTAATAGGAGGCGGGGCACACAATGTTTACCCAGGTTCAGGCCCTCCCTATGGAGGTAATACCGTACTTCATGCTTGATTGATCTTGATGATATGAGTAGTACAAGAGTTGATCTACCACGAGATCGTAGAGGCTAAACCCTAGAAGCTAGCCTATGATTCTGATTGTTCTTGTCCTAAGGACTAAACCCTCCGGTTTATATAGACACTGGAGGGGTCTAGGGTTACACAGAGTCGGTTATAGAGAAGAAAATCTACATATCCGAATTGCCAAGCTTGCCTTCCACGCAAGGGAGAGTCCCACCCAGACACGGGACAAAGTCTTCAATCTTTATATCTTCATAGTCCAATAGTCTGGCATAATCATATAGTCCGGCCATCTGAGACCCCCTAATCCTGGAGTCCCTTAGTAGCCCCTCAACCAGGCTTCAATGATGATGAGTCCGGCGCGCGATTGTCTTCGGCATTGCAAGGCGGGTTCCTTCTCCGAATACTCCAAAGAAGATCTTGAACACAAGAATCGTGTCCGGCTCTGCAAAACAAATTCCACATACCACTGTAGAGAGCACAATATTCCACAAATCTAATCTGCTAACAACTTTTTCATACCGTGACATTACGCTGCGGCCCGGTCATTATTCGAACCATTTTTCTCAACCTGTCATTGCACATCTTGCGAGGCAGCTTTATTGGCACGTCTTGTCGAAGCAGAGATCGTGTCCCTTTATCACAGGATTCTCATCACTATGGGTGTGGGTAACCCAACCGTGCCATCAACATGGCGCTTGGGGAATAAGCAAGTTTCTAGGGCAAGTGGGGAGGCATATGATCCCTGCATCCTTGATAAGGATATAAGGATTTCCCTTTTTCACCCAGGCCTTCTTCTTCCTCTGCTCATCCATTCTCTCTCGCTCGAGCTCCAGTGCCCAAGCATTCGCCTTCTCCGCCCACAAAGGCCCTCCGAAAATTTTCGGATCTCGAGCTGGAGGCAAGTGGATGGCCTCTACCGTCCGGGAGATGGATATCAAGAAACTTCGGGAGGCCGAGTATCTGGCCAAGAAGATCAGCCACCACCTTCCGACGGCGGGACGGATTGTCCCTACTCCGGAACCCCATGAGAGGGTTGTATTCCTCCCTCACTTTGTCCGCGGGCTAGGGTTTCCCCTCCACCCATTCGTTCGCGGCATTATGTATTACAATGGGATAGATTGTCTTGATCTATCCCCCAATTCCTTCCTCCACATCTCGATATTCATTGTCATGTGTGAGGCCTTTCTCCGCATCTCACCACACTTCGGTTTACGGCTGAAGATTTTCAATGTGAGGCCCTAGGTAGTGAGCGGCAAGCACGCTGAGTGCGGAGGAGCCATGGTGAGCAAGATGCCCAACGTCACATGGTCATTAGGTACCTTCAATGATTCCGTCAAAGTGTGGCAACAACAGTGGTTCTATGTCACTGAGCCACGCGGCACAAAATGGGGCACAACTCCTGTATTCCGATCAGGAGCTCCACTGCGGATTACGTCCTGGCCCAAGAAGGGCCTGAACTAGTTTTCGCCCGATGAGTTGTCGGTACTCAAGACGCGCGTCAAGGGTATGGAAGACAAGAATATAAAACTTGTCAATGTAGTCCAGGTGATGTTAGTTTGCCGGATTCTCCCTTGCCAACACAGGACTTGCCTTTTATGGGAATACGACCCGGCGAAGCACCAGACCCTACTAGGGTTCTTCAACTCATCGCACGAAGACATCTGGAAAGTGCTTTTTAAGTCCGGCAAATCGTGGCTGGACTCAGTCGAGGACCGTGGGTATCAACTGTCCCGACCTGCGAGTTCGGTAAGTCTTCGTACGCTGGCAAGTCACATGCTTTATCTGTATAATTCAGGGGAAATGCTCAGTGTATTTTTCCACAACTCTCCTAGGGCTGGACAAAGAAGGGGGGGCGGATCTACTGCCCGGCCCCGTAGCCAGAAGAACCAGCCAGCCCACTTATATCGTAGATGCTGGTCCCGGCGCATTACAAGGCGCCGAAGAAGAAAACCGAGAAAGAGGTTAAAGAGACCAGGGGCGGCCGTCGTCGCCGAGGAACTTCGGACACAGTATCCGAAGACTCCGAGGCCCGCTCTTCCTCCAAAGAGGACGAGGAAGAGGAGGAGAGCCGATCCCCCCCAGCGAGGGGAAGAAAGAAAAGGACGGCCTCCACACACTTGGAGGCTGAGTCGCCTAAGAAGGGAAAACTCCCCTTCCGGAGGAATCCGCCACCACCACGATAGTAGCCCGGAGTGGGATCCTAGGGTCCAGCCCCTGGTGAAATCGTGAGTATATAAAACCCGGACACGTTTGCGCATCCAGACTCACTATCGTATGACATTTAATCATTGAGTCACACTTTTTTTCCAGTCCGGCGAGGTCCCGCGCCGAACAATCCTCATCGGTGGATTTACTGGGTTCAGATGCTATGGACAGCGGGACACCCCCAAAGGCCCCCTCCCCCAAACACGTGAACGACACCGAGGCATCATCCGAGAGGGACCCAGGCAAAGGAGGGGGTGACAAGACCGTCAAGGCGGCGCCAGGGGGTCAAACTTTGGTGGCCGGACACACGGGAGAAAAGGCTCCCATGGACACCGACAGCGGGGGTTATCTCGAATTCAGCCCCCAGTCGGACACAATTCCGGCGACCGATATGGCTCCAGAATCAGTCAGGCAGCCTCCCTCGATAGGAGGGGGTGCGCCTGTTCCACCGGCAACCTCTGCCCAACCAGAGGTCCCGGATACCTTATCAGCGGCGCTGAAGAGCGCCTCCTTCGTTGAAGAACACCATGCCCTGATGGGTGCGGTGATTGAGAAGATTCAGTCCGCTGAGAGTGGGCTGAATGAAGCCTACATCAGCCTTATAATGGGCTTTGAGGTATGTTGTGAGGTATCAGAGAGTGTCATGGTAGAGGTAGTAGCCCCTGATACACTATTCGGTGTTCGAAAGAAAGAACCGGACAGAGGATCAAATATATGTTCACAGGAGACTTACCTTGTGGCACCTCTCCCTCTTTTGTTATTTATTTTTTATAAGCAGGCGTCTATAGCGACTACCGCCTCTCATACTGCGGAAGTCTCTAGACTGAAGCAGAGTCTGGAGTAGGCCGAAGAAGAACTTGGCCAGGTGAAATCAGTTGGAGGATAACCAAAGTATGCAAAAACCTTGTTCGCATTCGGCGTGAATGAATAAGTGAGTATGATGAAATTTTTTCATGATGTGCTCTAGGGTCGACGGCCGAAGTTGAGGCTCTTAAGAAGGAGGTTGTCGAGGCCGAGAAGAAGGCAGCCGCAGAGCAGGCTCTTCGTGAAAAGCACGAAGCCAGGGTTATTCAAGTTCAGCAAGAGCTTCAAGAAGCCGTGAAGAAATGCGAGACCATGGAGTAGAGTTTAACGGAGAAAGTATCTGAACTCACCAAGGCTTGTCAAGCTGCACAAGATGCTTGGGGCGAAGCCCAAGGTGCCCTGCAGGAAGTCCATGAGGCCAGAAAGATAGCGGTGGGTAAGGCTTTTTCTATGCAAAGCGGATATTTGAAGGGAGAAAATCACGTTAGTAATTTGAATTCGGGTTTCTCCAGGGGTATTTGCGGAGCTGCCACGCAGCGTATCTGATGCCGCACAATTCTATCGAGCCGAAGAAAAGAGCACTGTGGAGAAGTTCTTCTGGTCGTAGTATTTGGCGCCAGAGTATCCAGTGCCCTTTGTCGATCAACTAAGCAGCTGGTCGAACTGCATAAGGCGGCTGAACTAGCCATGAAGGATTTAATTATCCGGCTATGGCCTACCGAGCCGATTCCTAGCATCTACCTCAGGCTCGTGAAGCGGTTTGTGAGTGCCTGCCCTCGACTTGAAGTCATCAAGCGGTTGGTCTGTATGGTGGGTACGCGAATGGCCTTCGCCCGCATGAATGTGCACTGGACGAAGATGGATGCTGAAAAGCTGATGTCCGAAGGATCGCCGGCGGGGAAGGAGCACCGCAAGCCCGAGTTATATTATTATAGTGTCCTGAAAGGATCCCGCTTTGTAGTGGAGCAGTGTGCCAAGGATGTTATATTCCCCCAAACACATTCATGATATCCCATGTAGTGTGGAACAAGGTCATTTAAATGATATTAATGCCTATTGTTTGAAAATTTTACCTCCTGTGCGGCCGTTTTATATATTAATCCTGAGAGTTGGCCAGTCGTCGGCTTTTGCCCCGACGTAGAAAATACGGGGGTGTTCAGCATAAACCTGAGCACTCTTTACCCTAGTTTTGGGTCCTTGAAGGAGATGTTCATCGCAACGAACCACGCAATCGGACTATAAGGCTTTATCACCCTCACTTAGCCATAGGAGTTTGACAAAAGAAAGGTAGGCGCAGCTGCTGGTGTTCGGAAGACCGCACTAGGGGCTCTATAAGCACCTAATCAGAAGAGACAGCCGATCCATCGCACGCTGCATTAGTTATTGCATAGTGCGGAAGAAATCCTTAATGATTTTGTAACCTCTCGAATAGCTGACCAGCTCTCGCCGTATCATGACAGTCAGTTTTCGACTTTCTCTACTGAGGCACTCGTCCGGAAGAACCGGGACATAATCGCAGTAGTTCTCCCTTTACTACCCTAGCTGATATAGCCGAACGTAGGGTAGCAAGCACAGGAGACGGGCAACCCAACTATTGACCCAAGACATGATTCGCAGCCGATGCATATAATGCTATAAGTTCGGGGTGCCAAACGACCGTGAAGGTATTCGGACTTTATTGCCGTATTATGGGTACAATGAGGACCTTGGCATATTAAGCCATACCGCAGTGTACGGATGCCGTTTAAAAGAGAATATCAATAAAAAGTAACAACAAATAAGTGTCATGTAAAGCCACATGTTGTAATTAAATAATACGTCGATGCATAAGAGTACAATTAGCGTGATGAAAAGAAATATGACTTCAGAACCTGCTGAGACCAGGGGAGGGAAGCTGTGTGCGGGTCCGGATAATAATCGGATGATCATCAAGGGGAATATCTAAGGATTCCCTTACGTGTCCAAGTTGTTTCCCTCCTTGGTATGTTTGTCCCCTCATGGGTCTGGTCGCCATGTCGCCAGTGATGGCCGATACAAAAGTGGACCTGCAAGGAAAGTGCAAAAAATGTTTGTGTGCCACAGGGCGGTTAAGCCGCATTGTGTGGCCTAACCTGGCTTTTCCTCCGCCTACCGCTGGAGTGATTAATTGAGCTCTTGACGAGCTGTGCTATCCTGTCGCGGAGTAGTTCGGATTCTTTTGACTGTGTCCGGGAGCCTGGCTGTCGAATGAAGGTTCGACTGAAAAATGCCAGTCTGCACTTCTACTGTTAAGGCGGCGGTGTGCTCTTTAGTACGGGGGGAGCCTTTGGGTTTTCCATTAACTGTTATGACGCCGCGTGGCCCAAGCATTTTGAGCTTAAGATAAGCATAATGTGGCACCGCATTGAATTGAGCGAACGCAGTTCGTCCGAGCAGCGCATGATAGCTGCTGCGAAAAGGGACGATATCAAAGGTTAACTCTTCATTGCGGTAGTTATCCGGGTGTCCAAAGACTACCTCCAAAGTGACGGAGCCTGTACAGCGGGCTTCCACGCCTGGTATCACACCTTTAAAGGTGGTTTTAGTGGGTTTGATCTTTGACGGATCGATACCCATCCTGCACACTGTATCCTGATAAAGCAGGTTCAGGCTACTGCCTCCGTCCATAAGGACTCGTGTGAGGTGGAATCCATCAATTATTGGGTTAAGGACTAATGCGGCTGACTTGCCCTGACAGATATTGGCTGGACGATCCTTGTTGTCGAAGGTGATCTGGCCGGATGACCATGGGTTTTATTTTGGGGCGACTGGCTCCGTTGCGTCGTCATCCCTAAGTGTGCGCCTCCGCTCCCGCTTGGGAATATGGGTGGCGTTTATCATATTCACCGTTTTGATTTGCAGAGGAAACTTCTTCTGCCCTCCAATGTTCACTGGCCAGGGCTCCTCGTCGCCGTCCTTGCTTTGCGACCCCTTCTCCTTGTTTTCGGCACCTAACATGCCGGCTTGTTTGAAGACCCAGTATTCTCTGTTGGTATGATTGGCTGGTGTTCCTGGGTGCCGTGAATTTGGCATGGACAGTCGAGTATATGGTCCAGACTGGATGTGCTCGGACTGTTTCTTTTAAACGGTTTCCGTTGACCGGACTTGGAGCCACTGAATCCGGCATTGACGGTCGTGTCTTCGGCGTTGTCGCTGTTACTCCGCTGCTTGTGTTTGCTGCGTTGGGGCTTGTTGTTGTTATTTATTGGTTCAGAAGTCCTAGGTTTGCTTGAGGTGCTATTGCTACAAGCCAACCAACTGTCCTCGCCTGCACAAAAGCGGGTCATGGGTGTCGTGAGGGCTGCCATGGATTTCGGCTTCTCTTGGCCAAGGTGTCGGGCAAGCCACTCGTCACGGATGTTATGCTTAAAGGCCACTAGGGCTTCAACATCTGGACAGTCGACAATTTGGTTCTTTTTAGTTAAGAACCGGGCCTAGAAGTTCCTGGCTAACTCTCCGGGCTGTTGGATTATGTGACTTAAGTCATCAGCGTCCGGAGGTCGCACATAAGTGCCCTGGAAGTTGTCAAGGAATGCGTCTTCCCGGTTCTCCCAACTGCCAATGGAGTTTCCTGGCAGGCTATTCAGCCAATGCCGAGCAGGTCCCTTGAGTTTTAGTGGGAGGTACTTGATGGCATGCAAATCATCACCGCGGGCCATGTGAATGTGGAGAAAGAAATCTTCGATCCATACCGTGGGGTCTGTTGTTCCATCATATGGTTCGATGTTCATGGGCTTAAACCCTTCTGGGAATATATGCTCCATTACTTCGTCAGTGAAGCATAGGGGGTGTGCGGCGCCTCTATGTCGGGCTACGTCGCGACGTAGTTCAGATGAGACTGGTCTGCTGTATTCAGCCTAGACGGATTTGTATTTAGTATATCCGGCATGGCAGTCATCGACGTGCATTGGGGCACGCGCCCGCGATCCATAGATCGATCTTGACTATCCTGTTTTGTTTTTCAATTCGTCTCGCAGGTCATGCGTATATCCCCGGGCCTTCCTGTTTTTGTTTGATTGGCGACGGGGTGCAGGCTGGTGTTCGGGTTGATAAGCCGCTTTATCTCGGCCACCAGGTGGTCGGTCAGCCGCATCCTATGATGGTAGTATAGGCTCTAGTGCCTCATCCTCAAATTGAGGTAACAACCTGCACCTCGGGTAGCTTTTGGTTACGCCCATCAGATTCTCGGCCACCAGACCTCACCATCCGCCGCTTAGCAGATCTTGACCAGCTTGAAGCTGCTGCTGCTTTTTCTTCAGGCTTTTTGCGGTGGCTATAAGCCGACTCTTATAGTCCTCCTGTTCGACGGGATCCTCAGGCACGATAAATTCTTCATCGCTGAGGCTCACCTCGTCTTCGGAGAGGGGCATGTAATTGTCATCCTCCGAGTCTTGGTTCATTGCCTGTTCGTCAGGGCTATCTTGCCCGTCCTCCCGTCTGACCTGCTCGAAGCAGGGCTGGTTGGGATTGTTTTTGTCTTCGGCATCTTCCGGAGTGCTATTGTCTCTTGTGTCGGTCTCGCAGTTTTTGCTATGGCGGGGTTTAGAGCGACGCCGCTGACGTCGGCGCTTGGGTTGCTTCTCAAGAGGGTCACCCTCCGTTGCATCCTTTTGGTCCTCGCCATTGTTTTCTTTGGGTGTGTCCACCATGTATATGTCATATGATGAGGTGGCTGTCCAGTGCCCTATGGGCGGTGGTTCCTATTCTTCTCCAGCATCGTCCTCTATACCGTCGATGTCTTCGGAGTCGAAATCAAGCATGTCGGTTAAGTCAATGACAGTGGCTATTAAGTGGGTGGTCGGTGGGTAACGAATTCCCTCATCGTCCGCTTCCTAGTCTAGCCGGACATAGTTCGGCCAAGAGTCTCCTGACAAGGAGAGAGATTTTAGCGAGTTTAGCACGTCACCCAAGGGTGAGTGCTGAAAGATATTCGCGGAGCTAAACTCCATAATCGGTGCCCAGTTAGGTACGATGGGCACAGATGCACGCGGTTCGGAGCCTATGGCCAGAGACGAGTCTGAGGGTCCGATGACACAGACCTCCTTGGAAGTGAGATCCGTGTTCGGCTCTATCACCGCTGAGTGTGCGGCCTCCATGGCGGGGTCCATCCACCCGTCCTCAGATGGCACAATCTACCCTGGATTTAAAGTCGGGGCAGCCGTAGGTGTGATCTCCTAAACACCGTCCGACGGCAGATCTAAGTCCTGCTCATCGCGACTATAGGGCGCACCTGTCATTTGCTCGAATCCGTCGAAGATCAAGTCTCCGCGAATATCGGCAGTGTAGTTCTGGCTTCCAAGCCTGACCTGATGGCCATGGGCATAGCTATCGATCTGCTCCAGATGGCCAAGCGAATTGGCCCGCAGTGTGAAGCCGCCGAATACGAAGATCTGTCCGGGGAGGAAAACCTCACCCTGGACCTTGTTGTTGTGGATGATTGAAGGAGCCATCAAGCCTTATGGTGACGACACAGTGGAACTCTCAATGAAAGCACCAATGTCGGTGTCAAAACTGGCGGATCTCGGGTAGGGGATCCCGAACTATGCGTCTAAGGCTAACGGTAACAGGAGGCAGGGGACACAATTTTTACCCAGGTTCGAGCCCTCTCTATGGAGGTCTACTTCCTGCTTGATTGATCTTGATGATATGAGCATTACAAGAGTTGATATATACCACGAGATTGTAGAGGCTAAACCCTAGAAGCTAGCCTATGATTCTGATTGTTCTTGTCCTACAGACTAAACCCTCCGGTTTATATAGACACCGGAGGGGCTTAGGGTTACACAGAGTCGGTTACAGAGAAGGAAATCTACATATCCGAATTGCCAAGCTTGCCTCCCATGCAAGGGAGAGTCCCACCCGGACACGGGACGAAGTCTTTAATCTTTGTATCTTCATAGTCCAACAGTCTGGCATAAGCATATAGTCTCTCCATCCAAGGACCCCCTAATCCTAGACTCCCTCAGTTATTCCCACCCGGCTTCGAGATGTCCAAAAGTTCACTGGGTGCCTAGCCTCCCTTTACCACTTCATCAGTCGGCTAGGGGAGAAGGCTCTCCCCATGTACCAGCTCATGAGGAAATCCACTCACTTCGAGTGGAACGATCAGGCAGACGAAGCTTTTCACAAGTTGAAGAAGATGCTGACCACGCCACGTGTCCTGGTGGCACCGACTGAGAAACAGCCCATGCTCCTCTACATTGCTGCAACTAGCCGGGCGGTCAGCATGGTTCAGCGTCCAGAAGAAGGCAGAGCTTAGCTGGTCCAGAGGCCGGTGTATTACCTGAGTGAAGTACTGTCAACCTCAAAGCAGAATTACCCCCACTACCAGAAGATGTGCTATGGCGTATACTTTGCCGCCAAGAAGCTCAAGCCCTACTTTCAAGAGCACCCCATCATGGTTGTTTGCACTGCCCCGCTGGCCGAGATCATAGGCAGCCGGGATGCATCTGGCCGGGTGGCCAAGTGGGCCATTGCACTGGCTCCTTACACCATCTTCTACCAGCCTTGCACCACCATCAAGTCCCAAGTGCTGGCCGACTTCATTGTCGACTGGGCCAAAACCCAGTACCTGCCACCAGCATCGGACTCCACCCATTGGCGGATGCACTTTGACAGATCCAAGATGCGCACCGGCTTGGGAGCCGGCATCGTCCTCACCTCTCCCAAGGGCGACCAGCTCAGATACATGTTGCAAATTCATTTTGCAGCCTCCAACAACGTGGCCGAGTACGAGGCGCTCATACATGGGCTCCGGCTGGCGAAAGAACTCAGCATCCGCCGGATCCTGTGCTATGGCGACTCAGACTTGGTGATCCAACAATCATGTGGCGATTGGGACGCCAAGAACGCAAACATGGCAAGCTACCGCTTCCTCGTTCAGCAACTTAGTGGATACTTTGAAGGATGCGAGTTTCTCCACGTGCCATGGGCCGACAACGAGCAAGCAGATGCCCTGGCACGAATCGGCTCCACCCGGCAAGCTATACCAACCGGCGCTCCTCTATCGCCTCCTCAAGCCGCCCAAGCCGCTCTAATCGACTCTATCTTCGTGCACCGACTCGATGCAAAGCGAATCCGACTTGGGAACCTGTATATGCTCGGGACTTTGACAGGCGGCTCGGGGACTAATGTAATTGCACCCGGGTCAGGGACTTCAGAACCTGGCCTAGGGACTGCAACAGTTGGCCTGGGGACTACGACGACACATCAGGCGGTGGCCGACTCCAACTCTTCACCACCCAGCCCACCCGCCCTGGTCGCAGTAGCCATGTTGGCAATAGAAGAAGTCGCAGCTCCATCATGGGCCCAGCCCATCCTCAACTTTTTGGTGAACAGAGAGCTACCGACTGACGAGATCTCCGCAATACAAGTTCAACGCCGAGCAGGAGCATACACAATAGTGAACAGAGAGCTCGTTAGGCGCAGTGTCACTTGAGTCTTCCAGCGCTGCGTTGAGCCAGAGAAGGGCATTGTAATCCTCAAGGACATCCATCAAGGCGAGTGCGGCCACCATGCGGCCTCAAGATCACTCGTCACCAAAGCTTTCCGCCATGGTTTCTTCTAGCCGACTGCTTTGGAAGATGCCAAAGAATTAATCAAACACTGCAAAGGGTGCCAACTTTTTAGCTCCAAGCAACACCTGCCGGCTTCCGGACTCAAGATCATCCCCCTCACCTGGCCTTTTGCTGTCTGGGGGCTGGATATGGTGGGCCCATTCAAGACGGCACGCGGCGGCAGGACACACCTACTTGTCGCTGTAGACAGGTTCACCAAGTGGATTGAAGCGAAGCCAATCAAGAAGTTGAATGGACCGACTGCTGTGATATTCAAATCAAGCATCACCACCTGGTATGACATACCATACAGCATCATCACCGACAACGGCACAAATTTTGCCAAAGGAGCATTCGCACGTTTCTGCGCGACACTGGGCATCCGACTGGACTTAGCGTCCGTTGCCCATCCGCAGTCAAACGGCCAAGTCGAGCGAGCAAACTGACTCATCGTGTCCGGCATCAAGCCCCGACTGGTCAAGCCACTGGAGCGCTTGGCCGGCTGCTGGCTCGAGGAGCTGTCGGCTATCCTCGGGAGCTTGTGTACCACCCCGAACAAGTCAACCGGCTTCACTCCTTTCTTCCTTGTATATGGTGCCGAGGTTGTCATCCCAACTGACATCGAGTTCGACTCACCTCGAGTCTCCATGTACACGGAAGCAGAGGCAAAGGAAGCACGAGAAGACGGTATTGACCTGCTAGAAGAGGGCCGGCTGTTAGCACTCAACCGTTCCGCCATCTACCAGCAGGGTTCGCGCCGTTACCACAACCAGAAGGTCAAGCCAAGATCCTTCCAAGAAGGCGATCTTGTGCTCCGGCTGATCAAGTGAACAGTCGGCCAACACAAGCTCTCGGCCCCTTGGGAAGGCCCCTTCGTCATCAGCAAAGCCTTGGGCAACGACTCCTACTACCTGATCGACGCACAGAAGCCCAAGGCACGCAATAGAGATGATTCTGGCAAGGAGTCGGAATGACCATGGAACGCCAATCTCCTCCGAAGATTTTACAGTTAAATGCAGTATGTACCATGCTATATTTTGTTTTAAGTACAAGACATCGGCCCCCCCGACGAGCACTCGGGGACTACCCTCTTTTATCTATATGATGAGTATCATGCCTATGAATGTGTTACTACATTTGTCCTTCTGTCCGGCACCGGGTTCGACCAGTCGGCCCAGGGACTTGCCGCCTTGAACTATGTTAAGTACCACCTGTAGTAAGACAAGTAGTGTGACGGCACCTAAGCCCTCTCTTGCCAAAAGTCGCAGCTCGCAGAATCGACTGTTCGACTGGCAAGAGCTAAAGGCGGGAAAAGATGCCCACACGAAAAATGGCTAAGGACCAATGAGGCTTGCATAACACAAGCCGGCTCCCCTCCCTGCCAACCAGCTGTTAAGCAGCCATCTAGCAAGTTTCCTACTCACCTTGCTACAATCTAAGAAAGCTAAAGTACTTGCCCTCCCACACGGCCAAGTACTTTCCCAGCCACAGACTGCAGAGTAGCTGTCCGGCTGGGAAGGCAGCGACCAAGGGAGGCTGGCAAAGGAAACAACCGGAAAATGATGTAAGGCAAGCACTGTCAGAAGTCAAGCACATGCAAGATTATATTTACACAAAAGGCCTTCGAGGGCCGGCATTCAACTTAGTCTGAATAAACCCCCGGTGGGTGGAACTATGCAAATTTAACAAATATTGTTCAAAGACTAACGGACAGGAAGACAAAGACAAACATGGCGGCTCAGGCCAAGGGCGCAACGGGCGCGCTGGGCAGGTTTGTGGAGACGGCGGTGCTGGCTGGAGGACTGGCCGGCTGGCGAGTCTCGGCTTGGTCATCACCAGTGGCAGGCGGCATGTTCGCACGTGCCTTGTTGCTAGAGGCACGGTCAAGCTGAGGCTAGTTGGCTACTCCACCATCCGGCGCGGCATCTTCACCGGTCTCTTCCTCCTACTCTTCACCCTCGTTGCTGGAGTCGATCTCCTCCGCCGAGTCTTCACCATCCGCTGGGTTCAGCCCAAACCACTCCTCCGGCAGAGCAACGCCGTCGTCGTTCAACTCGGGGACAAAGACGCTGGTGTCGGTGTACTCGGCGATCGCCGAAGCGCGCTGGATGATAGCCGGCCGCACCGCCTCCATCTCCTCATTGGCCTCCTGCCGAAACGTGGCTAGCTGGGTAAAGTCCAGCCCGGGATACCACACTCGGACGAACTCCAGTGCCCGCCTGGCGCCTGCCCGGGATGCAGAAGCCTTCCAAGCCTCGAGGCGGCCGGCCGCCACCTCCAGCCAGTTGGCAGTCCGACTGGGGTGCGGGGAATCACTTCGGTTGGCCAGAGGGCACAAAGCACCTGGTCTCCAACGTGCTGAAGGCAGTAGAGCATGCGGTGAGCCGGCTGGAGACGGGCCTGGATGGCCAAGAGCTACTCCTCGAGCGTCCGGTGCAATCTCAGCACCAGCCTGCCTCTACACGTTGCGGTGGGCCTCGATGACTTGGCTGGTGGCAATAGAGTAGCCGGGGAAGTACTCTGCACAAAGAAGAAAAGAAAAAAAATGCAAAGTCAAAAGTCGGACCAAGCAGCAGGCGGCAAACAAAGGGACAAAGAGGAAGGCGGCTTACCATCAACCATGTCTTCAATATGGCCATAGCCATCATTCAGCGCCTGCCTCGACTCGGCCCAGTTTGCCGCCTCGGTCTCGTACTCGGCTTGGAGGGCGGCCTCGCTGTCCTTCACCGCCTTCAGGGCCGCCTTATGGGTCTCCTCATGGTCGGCCAGCTTCTTGGCCAGGCGGTCGCGCTCCTGAACCGCAGCGCTGCACTCGGCCTCCTTGGCACACAGCGTGGTCTGGGCCTCACCCAGTTGTGGCCACAGGTCGGCATTGGCCTCGGCAAAGACAGCAAAGAAGAATCAACAGTTAGAAAGAAGTTGCCAGAAAAGATCTGGGCCAACTACTCAGCAGTCGGCCCGAATCTTGGGGACTACACCCAGTGGGTGCGCTGACGCGTCCCCACAAGAGATAGAAGATGAAACACTTACTCCGGCTCTCAGACAAGTCGACGGTGTTCTGTGTCAGCTCCCGGGCATGGGAGTTGAAGGCGGCCGCGCAGAGGTTATGATAGTCCTGCAAAAAGGACAGGCGAACAAGTAAAGACAAGTCAGCACCCGAATTTCTTAGAAGTTCCTAGCCGCCTGCTCTGGAGCTGACTAGGAACTCGGGGACTACACCCAGTGGGTGCACTGACGCGCCCCCACGGAAGAATACAAGAGCAAAAACAAAAAGCAAGAGGCTTACCCGGATGGCTGACCACGTCGCCAGGAACTCTTGGTTGTAGTTCTTCAGGGCGGCGACCTGAGACTGAAGCCGGGTACGGACGTGTTGCGCCGCCACGTTCAGCACGGCCGTCCCGCCACCCGACGTCCACCCTAGCAAGCTGACTGATGTCTACTACGCAACCTTCTTCTTGTAGACGTTGTTGGGCCTCCAAGTGTAGAGGTTTGTAGGACAGTAGCAAATTTCCCTCAAGTGGATGACGTAAGGTTTTTCAATCCATGGGAGGCGTAGGATGAAGATGGTCTCTCTCAAGCAACCCTGCAACCAAATAACAAAGAGTCTCTTGTGTCCCCAACACACCCAATACAATGGTAAATTGTATAGGTGCACTAGTTCGGCGAAGAGATGGTGATACAAGTGCAATATGGATGGTAGATATGAGTATTTGTAATCTAAAAATATAAAAACAGCAAGGTAAAAATTGGTAAAAGTGAGTGTAAACGGTATTGCAAAGGTATGATACAAGGCATAGGGTTCATACTTTCACTAGTGCAAGTTCTCTCAACAACAATAACATAATTGGATCATATAACTATCCCTAAACATGCAACAAAGCGTCACTCCAAAGCCACTAATAGCGGAGAACAAACGAAGAGATTATGGTAGGGTACGAAACCACCTCAAAGTTATCCTTTTTGTTCTATCTATTCAAGATTCCGTAGTAAAATAACATGAAGCTATTCTTTCCATTCAATCTATCATAGAGTTCATACTAGAATAACACCTTAAGAACCAAATCAACTAAAACCCTAATGTCACCTAGACACTCCATTGTCACCTCAAGTATCCGTGGGCATGATTATACGATATGCATCACACAATCTCAGATTCATCTATTCAACCAACACAAAGTACTTCAAAGAGTGCCCCAAAGTTTCTACCGGAGAGTCAAGACGAAAATGTGTGCCAACCCCTATGCATAGGTTCATGGGCAGAACCCGCAAGTTGATCACCAAAACATACATCAAGTGGATAACGTGATATCCCATTGACACCACAGATAAGCACGGCAAGACATACATCAAGTGTTCTCAAATCCTTAAAGAATCAATCCGATAAGATAACTTCAACGGGAAAACTCAATTCATCACAAGAGAGTAGAGGGGGAGAAACATCATAAGATCCAACTATAATAGCAAAGCTCGCGATACATCAAGATCGTGCCATAGAGAGAACACGAGAGAGAGAGAGAGAGAGAGAGAGAGACCAAACACATACCTACTGGTACATACCCTCAGCCCCGAGGGTGAACTACTCCCTCCTCGTCATGGAGAGCGCCGGGATGATGAAGATGGCCACCGGTGAGGGATTCCCCCTCTGGCAGGGTGCTGGAACGGGCTCCCGAGAGGTTTTTGGTGGCTATGGAGGCTTGCGGCAGCGGAACTCCTGATCTATCTTTGCCTTTGATGGTTTTAGGGTATATGGGAATATATAGGCGAAAGAAGTCGGTCGGGGGAGCCATGAGGGTTTGTACTCCAAGTCTCTCGGATCATGTTTGTTCCAAAAATCATGCTGCCAAAGGTTTCATTCCGTTTGGACTCCGTTTGATATTCCTTTTCTTAGAAATACTGAAACAGGCAATAAAACATCAATATGGGTTGGGCCTCCGGTTAATAGGTTAGTCCCAAAAGTAATATAAAAGTGTATAATAAAGCCCGTAATCATTCAAAACAGATAATAAAATAGCATGAATGCTTCATAAATTGTAGATACATTGGAGACGCATCACTGACGCTCGTCGTCTCCAGCTCCTGGGCCGACAAACTTGAGCCCGCGGCCTTGTGTGGGTTCGGCACTGAGGCTGCCTTCCCTGCGCGCTAGGGTGCCGGAGATTGAACCACGAGGTCTGCCCTTGCGGTCGGCTCGCCTATAGCCGGTGGCACAGCCGGCACGCTGGGATAGCCACCTTGGTCCGTCGCAGTCGGCGCTGCGGAGCCACCTCCTTCTTTGGGGCGACGATGTCGCCCTCCCCCCTCTCCATCACCGGCTGGCCGCTGCCGGCTTCGTCTGGCGGCACCACCGGGATCTCAGGTGCCACGGAGCGGAGGGGGTGACGAGCTGTGGAGGCTGGTTGCGCAAGGCTTCCTCCGCCTGCGCCGTGCCTGCTGCATCCGCCTAGGCCTTGGCTGCCGCATCGGCCTGCGCCCTCGCCGTCTCCTCCACCGCCTCTTGCGCTGCCTTGGCGGCAGCCACCCTCTGCTGCTCCGCCTCCCGCACCTCATGCGCCTCCAAAATGTTCTGCTCCGTCGTCGCCTGAAGCTCGATGCGAGGGTCCACGCGGTGTGCGCTGGTGGAGCCTCCCGCCGCCCCAACCACGGAGGCGGCGACAGACTACTCGAGAGAGAGCGGGGCTCTGCGTTATATAAGACAAAGAAAAATCGGAAGAACATCGGCAAGAAGGAAGAAAGAATATGTGAGCGAATTGGCACTTACGCGGAAACCATCCATGGCCTTTGTGGCCGCATCATCCCTCTTGGTCGCCGTGACCAAGCCCTTGGGCTTCTTTGGCCGACTGCCGAATAGGATCGGCGCGGCCCGGCGCTTCTGCGCGCCGCCTCGGGCAGCCAGTGCGGCAAATAAGCTCGCGCCCTGCTGGTTGGACACCGGCTAGCGACGCGGGGCAACTTCCCCCTCGTCGTCGTCTGGCCAGTCCTCAAGGACGGCTCCAAGCCCGGAGCTGCCTGTTTCGCTGCCTCCGCCCACGGCGTCGTCGTCCAATGCAGCCGCCCCCAAGTCGGGGTCATCCACATCGCTCTCCGCCCGGTCGGGGAGAAATTGACGCTCCAGCCCCGCGGCGCCGGCTGCTGGCTGGAGGAGGAGGCTCTATTCTATAAGCCGATTGGTCAACCCGGCCAAGCAGAACTCGGCAACAGAATAAAAAAGAAGAAAAGAAAACTTACCATAAGCGGGGGATCGGCGCGTGAATACGGCTCCTTGCCGAACCGCCACTCCTCCGTGAGCTTGAGTTCGCAAGGTAGTTCACCATGTGAGCTACCTCTGCATGAGGCATCTCCTTGGTGCACAGCCGGCTTGGGTCTCGGTGCCTGCTCATCTGACAGATCATGTGAGGGCGGCCCTGGAGCGGGAGCACCCGGCGCGCCACGAAGGTTGTCAGCAAGTCGGGCCCGGTCAGGCCCTCCGACTTGATCAACACCCAGTCGCGCGATGGCGGCGGCTCCAGAAGGCGACAGCATCCTGGCCCGATACGACCAGTTAGGCAACTTCCCAGCTGGTGTGCCGGCTATGTAAGCCGGAAGATTGACCCAGTCGCCCTCCAGGAAGATGCTCTTCACGTAGAAGTACGACTGCTGCCACATCTTCACCGACTGGATCAGTGCGATGGGAGGAAATGGGTTGTCGGCCGCCGACCTCCGTACCGCGATGAAGGCACCGCATTGAGCCGACACGCTCTTGACGACAGTGTCGAACTTGGAGTAGAAGAACTCCCCCCAAAGCTCGATGGTTGGGAGGACGCCGAGGAAGCCTTCACACAGAGTGACGAAGGCGGACAATAGCACCATCGTGTTTTGGGTGAGGTGGTGCGGCTGGAGGTTGTAGAACTCGAGGAAGGCCCGGAAGAAACCACTCGCTGGCAGGCCGAGGCCGCGTAGGCAGTGTGAGAAAAAGATGACATGCTCGCCCTCCTCCGGCACCGGCGAGATCTCCCGCTCTGGTGCAAGGCGGACCCTCACATAGTCCTCACCAGGCAGCCACCGCGTCTTGTGAAGGAAATCAATGTGATCTTCGTGGACGTTGGAGCCTTCCCAGGCCCTGGCGCATGCCATGAGGGTGAGAGGCTAACGGAGAAAGTGTGGCAACAGTAAGAGCGACCCCGCAGAGGCGAGCTACGGTGTAGCAAGGTGACCGGAGGAGCAGCGTGGCGGCGAGCAACAGCGGCGACGGAGAAGAAGAAGAGGATGGCGTCTGCTGCTCCCCCTCCTCCCCCTATTTATAGCCTTGGTGCAACGAAGCCGAGGGGGCGAGACGTGGGGGACATGGGATTAACTGCGCCCAGTCCCCCATGACCCGTGATTATTGCGCCTTAATGGCGTGCGGTAACTGCCGTTGGAATGCAAACCATCCACCTCGGCCACAGAGGATCCGCACGTGGGCCAAGGCGTGGTAGTGGCGGGCCCCTGCCTGCAGTGATGTCCCGTCGCGCGCGTGGGATGGCAGGCTGGTCCAGCCGAAGGGTGCCAAATGGCGTGCGGACGGCGGGCGGCCGGCCCGGCGCCCGGCGCACGCGCCAGCTGGTTCCCGCCTTTGGACTCCAAAAATTTTCTAGACGGTGCGACTGATCAAGGCCGGCTCCTAGCTGTCGGCTCTTCAAGATAGGAAGCTGCTCGAGCCTCTCATCCCCCTTTCAGCCGTGAGGCCCGACCAGCTTTGGGGACTAATGTCGGAGTAAATGACCACGAGTAGCCTAACCGGACCCCCTAGCTCTTCAAAAAATATCAGGCCGACTGGGCACTCAAACATCCGAGATGTAGGGCAGCCTTCTCTTGGCCGGCTGTCCCACCGGCTAGCTGTTGGAAGGCGGCAAGGCTCTAAGAGCTCTCTTGAAGAGGGCCGCCTCCAAGCAGCCGGCCACCAGAGGGCCGACTCCTAGCAGGCGGCCTGACCCATGCCCTCAAAGTTTGGACCCACATAACGGCGATAAGACAGGGCGTGGATAGATTGAAGCCTGCCACCCCCGAATCCTGGAGCAAGCGTGGCCACAGTGCGCCGTACGGGGAGGCCACTTCCCGTCCGGCGCGGCACTGTTGCAATGTTGACAATGACATCACCAACGATAGGCTGTTAGTACGGCCCGCAGGCGGCAGGCCCCTCCTGTCAGAGAGATACCAGAAGGCGGCCGAGTTTGACCAGTCGGCCTGGGGGGAGGCCGGCACCTAGCAGCCAGCCTGCCCCCTGATACGTCTCTGTCATATCTATAATTTTTGATTGTTCCATGCCAATATTCTTCAACTTTCATATACTTTTGGCAACTTTTTATACTATTTTTGGGACTAACATATTGATCGAGTGCCCAGTGCCAGTTCCTATTTGTTGCATGTTTTATGTTTCGTAGAAACCCAATATCAAACGGAATCCAAACGGGATAAAAATGGACGGAGAATTATTTTGGAATATGTGGGATGTTCCCGAGGAAGAATCAACACGAAACGGTGCCCGAGATGGCCAGGGGATAGGGGGGTGCGCCCTCCCCCCCTCCCCCCCGGCGTGCCTGGCACTCTCCTGGGCCACCCGTAAGGAGGTTGATGCTCTTCTTTGGCCGCAAGAAAGCTAATTTTGGAAAAAGATCTGGGCGAAGGTTTCAATCAGATCGGAGTTACGGATCTCCGGATATAAAAGAAACGGTGCCAGGGCAGAATCCCAGAGCGCAGAAACAGAGATATAGATCCAATCTCGGAGGGGCTCTCGCCCCTCCCAAGCCATGGGAGCCAAGGACCAGAGGGGAAACCCTTCTCCCATCTAGGGAGAAGGTGAAGGAAGAATAAGAAGAAGGGGGGCTCTCTCCCCCTTGCTTCCGGTGACG
Source organism: Aegilops speltoides (assembly GCA_021437245.1). Taxonomy (NCBI): domain Eukaryota; kingdom Viridiplantae; phylum Streptophyta; class Magnoliopsida; order Poales; family Poaceae; genus Aegilops; species Aegilops speltoides. The sequence continues at coordinate 195,501,675 of CM038144.1, read as the reverse complement.
CCGGAACGCCGCCGGGGGCCATCATCATCACCGCGATCTTCACCAACACCTCCGTCATCTTCACCAACATCTCCATCACCTTCCCCCCTATATCTGCAGCGGTCCACTCTCCCGCAACCCGCTGTACCCTCTACTTGAACATGGTGCTTTATGCTTCATATTATTTTCCAATGATGTGTTGCCATCCTATGATGTTTGAGTAGATTTTTGTTGTCCTATTGGTGGTTGATGGAGTGCTATGAATGATTTAATTTTCTTGTGGTTATGTTGTTGACCTTTGGTGCCCATCATATGAGCGCGCGCGTGGATCACACCATTGGGTTAGTTGTATGTTGATAGGACCATGTATTGGAGGGCAAGAGTGATAGAAGCTTCAACCTAGCATAGAAATTGATACATACGGGATTGAATGGGGACCAATATATCTTAATGCTATGGTTGGGTTTTACCTTAATGAATGTTAGTAGTTGCGGATGCTTTCTAATAGTTCCAATCATAAATGCATAGAATTCCAAGTGAGGGATGACATGCTAGCAGTGGCCTCTCCCACATAATACTTGCTATCGGTCTAGTAAAGTAGTCAATTGCTTAGGGACAATTCTGCAACTCCTACCACCACTTTTCCACACTCGCGATATTTACTGTATTGCTTCTTTATCTAAACAGCCCCTACTTTTTATTTACGTGTTCTTTATTATCTTGCAAACCTATCCAACAACACCTTCAAAGTACCTCTAGTTTTATACTTGTTCTAGGTAAAGCGAACGTCAAGCGTGCGTAGAGTCGTCAGTGGTAGATAGGACTTGAGAGAGTATTTGTTCTACCTTTAGCTCCTCGTTGGGTTCGACACTCCTACTTATCGAAAGAGGCTACAACTATCCCGTATACTTGTGGGTCATCAAGACCTTTCTCTGGCACCATTGCCGGGGAGTCATAGCGTGGGGTGAATATTCTCGTGTGTGCTTGTTTTCTTTATCACTAAGTAATCTTTATTTGCTGTTCTAAGTTGTTCTTTATCTTTAGTTATGGATATGGAACATGAAATACCAAAAAAATTAGGTATAGAGGCTACTCATGGGGATGGGGATCCTCCTAAAACCCTCGATGCTTGTTACATGGAAGATATTATGTACTACTTTGATAATCCTAAGAAAACCTCATTCAATTATGTTATGGGAGACACGTTGGATCAACGTGAATACTTTAGGGATTATCGCTTGATACAAAAAGGGAAACTATTATGGGATCAAATTTCTATGTTGCTTTGGTATGCTCGTCAACTATGCTTGATACATGATTATACTTCTTGCTCTAGGATGAAGGCTCCACACCTTCCGTTTTCATGCAAATTCAATGATAATAAAACCTTAGCTTCTTATTCTAATGGTAGATATGATTACTATGATGTGGAAAAAAATAGAAGAATTTGTTGCTTTTATGGGTGCTTATGAGATTGAATCTGTGTTTAAAGCGTTTGATGATTTTGATGATTCAGTTTATAGACCAGAAAATCTTGCTATACTTAGATATTGCTATAAAGATTATGAATACAATTACAATATTAATGTATTTATTGAGAAAGTCTCCACTGTCCAAGAAGAGACTAATATTTTACAGGAAGCTATGGAAGAAGAAATTGATGAAACTGTGAGCTCATTGGATGAAAAAGATGATGAGGAGAGCGAAGAATAAAAGGAGGAAGAGCGGATTGATCACCCGTGCCTACCTTCTAATGAGAGTAACTCTTCAACTCATACATTGTTTAACTCCCCTTCATGCTTACCGAAGGATGATTGCTGTGATGATTTCTATGATCTCGTTGATTCTCTTGAAATATCCCTTTTTGGTGATGCTTGCTATGCTTGTGGCCAAGACGCCAATATGAATTATGCTTATGGAGATGAACTTGGTATAGTTCCTTATGTTAAACATGAAATTGTTGCTATTGCACCCACGCATGATAGTCCTATTATCTTTTTGAATTCTCCCGACTACACTATATCGAAGAAGTTTGTGCTTACTAAGGATTATATTGATGGGTTGCCTTTTACCATTGCACATGATGATTTTGATGAATATAATATGCATGTGCTTGCTGCTCCTACTTGCAATTATTATGAGAGAGGAACTACATCTCCGCCTCTTTATGTTTCCAACACGATAGAATTGCAAGAAACTGCTTATACTATGCACTGGCCTTTAGTATGTGTGCCTGAATTGTTCTTTTATGACATGCCGATGCATAGGAAGAGAGTTAGACTTCGTTGTTGCATGATATATGTTACTTTGTGCTCACTACTAAATTACAAATCATTGTTAATTAAAATTGACTTTGATATACCTTGGGATCCAGGTGGACTCAATACTTGAGCACTATATGCCTAGCTTAATGGCTTTAAAGAAAGCGCTGCCAGGGAGACAACCCGGAAGTTTTAGAGAGTCATTTATTTCTGTTGTGTGCTTTTATATAGTTTAAAAAAAAAGAGGGGAACCCAAAACTTTACAAAAAGGAAAGTGAAAGTGAGAAAGACAAGCATTGTTGAAGTGGGAGCTAGCCTTTAACTTTGTTCATGCTCATAGAAACTTTGTGAATCTTAATTACAGAAAATTTTCAACAAAAATAATTACCCCCTTGTACAATTCCATTGTATTATAAAAATAATGTTCCAAGGTTTGCCTTTAGGATGTTTACAATGCTTGTTGGTTCGTATGGTGCAGGACAGAAACTTTGGCTGTAGTGCGCGATTTTACGTTTTTAACTGGAAAGTCAAATGGTTCTGATTCTTTTTGAACTGTCTTCCTGTACAACTTGTTTAGTTTTCATAATTTTGGTAGAATGTTTGGGATACCAGAAATATGGTGAATGTTCAGATTGCTACAGACTGTTCTGTTTTTGACAGATTCTGTCTTTGATGCATAGTTTGCTTGTTTTAATGAATCTATCAATTTATATCAGTGGATTAAGCCATGAAAAGGTTATATTACAGTATACACAATGCAAAACCAAAATATGAATTGGTTTGCAACAGTACTTAGAGTGGTAATATGCTTAACGGATCTTACCGAGTTTTCTGTTGAAGTTTTGTGTTTATGAAGTGTCTAATCGAGGAGGTCTCGATGTGAGGAAAAGGAAGAGAGGCAAGAGCTCAAGCTTGGGGATGTCCAAGGCACCCCAATTAAATATTCAAGGAGACTCAAGCGTCTAAGCTTAGGGATGCCCCAGAAGGCATCCCCTCTTTCTTCAACACATATCGGTATGTTTTCGGATTCGTTTCGTTCAGGTGATATGTGCAACCTTGGAGCGACTTTTGCATTTAGTTTTCATTTTTATTTTATGCACCATGCTGGTATGAGATAGTCCTTGGTTGATTTATAGAATGCTCTTTGCATTTCACTTAAATCTTTTGAGTATGGCTTTATAGAATGCTTCATGTGCTTCACTTATATCATTTGAAGTTTGGATTGCCTATTTCTCTTCACATAGAAAACTGCCATTTGTAGAATGCTCTTTTGCTTCATTTATATTTGGTAGAGCGTGGGCATATCTTTTGTAGAAAGAATTAAAATCTCTTGCTTCACTTATATCTATTTAGAGAGATTATAGGAATTGGTCATTCACATGGTTAGTCATAAAATCCTACATAAAACTTGTAGATCACTGAATATGATATGCTTGATTCCTTGCAATAGTTTTGCGATATAAAGGTGGTGATATTAGAGTCGTTCTAGTTGAGTAATTGTGAAATTGAGAAATACTTGTGTTGAGGTTTGCAAGTCCCGTAGCATGCACGTATGGTGAGCTGTTATGTGACGAAGTTGGAGCATGAGGTGCTCTTTGATTGCTTTCCTTATGAGTGGAGGTCGGGATCGCGTGATGGTTAACTCCTACCAACCCTTCCCCTAGGAGCATGCGTAGTACTACTTTGCTTCAAGGGCAAGTAGACTTTTGCAATAAGTATATGAGTTCTTTATGACTAATGTGAGTCCATGGATATACGCACACTCACCCTTCCACTTTGCTAGCCTCTATTGTGCCGCGCAACTTTCGCCAGTATCATGAACCCATTATTTACCTTCCTCAAAACAGCCACCATACCTACCTATTATGGCATTTCCATAGCCATTCCGAGATATATTGCCATGCAACTTCCATCATCATCATATACATGACTTGAGCATTCATTGTCATATTGCTTTGCATGATCGTAAGAAAGCTAGCATGATGTTTTCCTGGCTTGTCCGTTTTTCGATGTCATTGCTATGCTAGATCATTGCAAATCCCGGTACACCGCCGGAAGCATTCATATAGAGTCATATCTTTGTTCGAGATATCGAGTTGTAATATTCAGTTGTAAGTAAATAAAAGTGTGATGATCATCATTATTAGAGCATTGCCCCAGTGAGGAAAGGATGATGGAGACTATGATTCCCCCACAAGTCGGGATGAGACTCCAGACTTTATGAAAAATAAAAGAGGCCAAAGAAGCCCAAATAAAAAAAAGAGGCCAAAGAAGCCCACCAAAAAATAAAAAAATAAAAGAGAAAATAAAAGAGAAAATGAGAGAAAAAGAGAGAAGGGGTAATGTTACTATCCTTTTACCACACTTGTGCTTCAGAGTAGCACCATGTTCTTCATAGAGAGTCTCTCCTATGCTTTCACTTTCATATACTAGTGGGAATTTTTCATTATAGAACTTGGCTTGTATATTCCAATGATGGGCTTCCTCAAATGCCCTAGGTCTTCGTGAGCAAGCAAGTTGGATGCACACCCACTTAGTTTCTTTTGTTGAGCTTTCATATATTCATAGCTCTAGTGCATCCGTTGCATGGCAATCCCTACTCACTCACATTGATATCTATTGATGGGCATCTCCATAGCCTGTTGATATGCCTAGTTAATGTGAGACTATCTTCTCCCTTTTTGTCCTCACAACCACCACCATATACCACCATAGAGCTATGTCCATGGCTTGCGCTCATGTATTGCGTAAGAGTTGAAAAAGCTGAAGCGCGTTAAAAAGTACGAACCAATTGCTTGGTTGAAACCGGGGTTGTGCATGATGGGAGTATTTTGTGTAATGAAGATGGAGCATAGCCAGACTATATGATTTTGTAGGGATGAGCTTTCTTTGGCTATGTTATTTCGATAAGACATAATTGCTTGGTTGGTATGCTTGAAGTATTATTGTTTTTATGTAAAATTATAGACTATTGCCTTGAATCACTCGTGTATTAATATTCATGCCATGATTAGATATATGATCAAGATTATGCTAGGTAGCATTCCACATCAAAAATTATCTTTTTTATCGTTTACCTACTCGAGGACGAGAAGGAATTAAGCTTGGGGATCCTGATACGTCTCTGCCGTATCTATAATTTTTGATTGTTCCATGCCAATATTCCTCAAGTTTCATATTCTTTTGGCAACTTTTTATACTATTTTTGGGACTAACATACTGATCCAGTGCCCAGTGCCAGTTCCTGTTTGTTGCATGTTTTATGTTTCGCAGAAACCCAATATCAAACGGAATACAAACTGGATAAAAATGGAAGAAGAATTATTTTGGAACATTTTGGATTTCCGAAGGAAGAATCAATGCAAAACAATGCCCGAGGTGGCCAAGAGATAGGGGGCGCACCTGGCACTCTCCTGGGCCACCCGTAAGGTGGTTGACGCTCTCCTTTGGCCACAAGAAAGCTAATTTTTGGAAAAATATCTGGGCGATGGTTTAAATCCAATCGGAGTTACGGATCTCCGGATATAAAAGAAACGGTGCCAGGGCAGAATCCAAGAGCACAGAAACAGAGAGATAGATCCAATCTCGGAGGGGCTAGCGCCGCTCCCAAGCCATGGGAGCCAAGGACCAGAGGGGAAACCCTTCTCCCATCTAGGGAGAAGGTCAAGGAAGAAGAAGAAGGCGGGCTCTCTCCCCCTTGCTTCCCGTGGCGCCGGAACGCCGCCGGGGGCCATCATCATCACCGCGATCTTCACCAACACCTCCGTCATCTTCACCAACATCTCCATCACCTTCCCCCCTATATCTGCAGCGGTCCACTCTCCCGCAACCCGCTGTACCCTCTACTTGAACATGGTGCTTTATGCTTCATATTATTATCCAATGATGTGTTGCCATCCTATGATGTTTGAGTAGATTTTTGTTGTCCTATTGGTGGTTGATGGAGTGCTATGATTGATTTAAATTTCTTATGGTTATGTTGTTGTCCTTTGGTGCCCATCATATGAGCGCGCGCGTGGATCACACCATAGGGTTAGTTGTATGTTGATAGGACTATGTATTGGAGGGCAAGAGTGATAGAAGCTTCAACCTAGCATAGAAATTGATGCATACGGGATTGAATGGGGACCAATATATCTTAATGCTATGGTTGGGTTTTACCTTAATGAATGTTAGTAGTTGCGGATGCTTTCTAATAGTTCCAATCATAAGTGCATAGAATTCCAAGTCAGGGATGACATGCTAGCAGTGGCCTCTCCCACATAATACTTGCTATCGGTCTAGTAAAGTAGTCAATTTCTTAGGGACAATTCCGTAACTCCTGCCACCACTTTTCCACACTCGCGATATTTATTTTATTGCTTCTTTATCTAAACAGCCCCTACTTTTTATTTACATGTTCTTTATTATCTTGCAAACCTATCCAACAACACCTTCAAAGTACCTCTAGTTTTATATTTGTTCTAGGTAAAGGGAACGTCAAGCGTGCGTAGAGTCGTATCAGTGGCAGATAGGACTTGAGAGAGTATTTGTTCTACCTTTAGCTCCTCGTTGGGTTCGACACTCTTACTTATCAAAAGAGGCTACAACTATCTCGTATACTTGTGGGTCATCAAGACCTTTTTCTGGTGCCGTTGCCGAGGAGTCATAGCGTGGGGTGAATATTCTCATGTGTGCTTGTTTGCTTTATCACTATGTAATCTTTATTTGTTGTTATAATAAGCATAACGTATATTCCCGGGGTGATCAAAGGTATTAGGTTCCTACCTCAAACTCTACAACCAAAACCACATGTTCCCAATCCTACCAATGCAAATATTTGTGGGGCAAATCTAATGCATAGTAAAACTAGGTATAAAAGAGTATGATCAAAGTGTAACTTGCCTTGCTGACGATCTGCAAACTCTAGAGATTCGTAGTAACAAGCTTCGCACTTCGGGTAATCTAGCATAGACAAACAAAAGCATACATAAGCAATCACTCAATCGAAACACGAGAAAAATCGAGAAAAGATCCAAATCAACCACAAAACAAGCAAACGTCTTAAACTAACAAGAGTCAAAACCTAACAGCAATATTAACATGTGAATTAGATCTTAACAGTAGGTACATGTGATTAGCTATGATTTGCAAAACGATTAAACTCAAACGGAGCAACGATTCTCAAAATACGAACGAGACAAGATCGTTAAATAATCTGGACTAAAGTCAAATTTTACAGTAGCAAAATCATTATCAAGTTGATTAACTGGAAAGAAGGCTCCGAGACAAAGATTTTGGCGCTGGTTTCATGTAATTCGGATAAACAAGTAAAAGGTTATACTAATTTAAACATCAGGGGCTGAATCGCGATAAAAATAATTGCGGATAAAACCCTGGCCGAAAAATAAAATTAAAAGAAAAGACTAACGAATGAACGTTCGCTGGACCTAACCGGCGAATAACGTTCGTTAAAACGAACGAACGGACGAACGTCCGCTAACTAAAAATAAACAGACGAAAACCGATCTAAAAATAAAAACCGCAAAACCTAAAAAAACCAGGATTAACCGAGAAAAATCGACCAGTCAAACGGGGTCAACGGAATCGGCTCCGGCAAGATCCGTAGCGGCGGCGACGATGGTCGACGGTGCGGGCGGTGCGGCGGCGGCGCGCCGCCGCAGGCGATGGCGGCGGCTTGGCAGCAAGGCGGCGCGGGAGGCGGAGGCGAGGGGCAGCACTCGGCTTGGGGTCCCAGGGGGCCCGGTCGCACTTATAAAGGGGGGAGGTGCCTTGGAGGAGGGGACAAGGCGGCGGCGGTCGCACTTATAAATTTCGCCCGTAAAGAAAAATCCTAATAAAATATAAATTTTATTCTAAAAATGACAAAAACAATTTTCATCGTCCAAATAAAATATTTAGAACAATGTGAACATTTTTCTGGGCTAAAAATGCATATTTTTCTAATTCGAAATAAATAGCAAATAAATACCAGAAAAATCATAATTTGATTTTAAAATTCTTTCTCCAATATTTCTCTTAATTTGAAGAAGTCATATTATCTTCTCTCATTTACTTTTAATATTTTAAATAGTTGGAGAGAAAAATAATAAAATCAAATTGACCCTTTCTTCAAATTTGAAAAGAATTCAAATATGAATTTTGTAAAATCTCCAACTCTCTCCGTGTGTCCTTGAGTTTCTTAAGATTTCTAGGATCTGAACCAAAATGCAAGAATAAATATGATATGCATATAATGATCTATGTATATCATTCAAATTGAAAATTTGGGATGTTACAAACCTACCCCCCTTAAGATGAATCTCGCCCTCGAGATTTGGGTTGGTCAGCAAAAAGGTTTGGGTGGTCTCCACGAAGGTCTTCTTCTCGCGCCCAGGTGGCTTCCTCCTTGGTATGGTGGCTCGATTGAACTTTGCAAAACATGATACCCTTGCTGCGAGTAACTCGACTGGAAAACTCGAGAATCTTGACTAGCTTCTCCTCATAAGTCAAATCACTGTCTAACTGAAGCACTTCTAGTGGCACTGTATCTCTTGGAGGAATATCAACCATCTCTGCGTAGCACTTCTTCCACTAGGAAACCTGAAACACATCGTGAACTTCTGACAATCCTTCTTACAATTCCAGCTTGTATGCAAGATCTCCCATGCATTCCAAAACTCTGTATGGTCCCATGAAACGCGGTGCAAGATTTCCCTTAACTCAAAAACGCTTAACTCCTCAAAGCGGGGACACATGAAGATATAATCTGTCTCCGACTTCTTAAACTGTCTCCTTGCGTTTTGAATCTGCATAACTATTCTGCATGGACTAAGCTACCTTGAGTCTGTCGCGAACCAACTTAACCTTCTCTTCAGAGTCCTTGATTAAATTTGGTCTAAACAACTATCGATCTCAAACTTCGTCCCACAATAACGGTGTCCTGCACCTCCTTCCGTACAAGGCTTTGAAAGGGGCCATCTTTAAACTAGCTTGATAACAATTGTTATACGAGAACTCTGCATACGGCAAATTGTCGTCCCAACTAGATCCATAATCTAGGGCACAAGCTCTCAACATGTCCTCCAGAATCTGATTGACTCTCTCGGTCTGTCCATCTGTCTGTGGATGAAAGGCTGTACTGAACTCTAGCCTAGTACCCAAAGTCTCATGCAACTGATTCCAAAACTTTGAGGTAAACTGGGTTCCTCTATCCGATACAATGGTCCTTGAAACTCCATGCACACATACGATCCTGGCCATGTATATCTTCGCCAACTAAGCACTCGTATAGGTGGTCTTCACCGGGATGAAATGAGCTATTTTCGTCAAACGATCGACTACAACCCAGATAGAGTCAAATCCTGAACGTGTCCTGGGCAATCCAGTGATAAAATCCATGCCAAGCTTATCCCACTTCCATTCGGGTATCGGCAATGGCTGTAGCAATCCAGCTGGCTTTTGATGCTCTGCCTTAACTCTCTGACATACATCACATACTGCTACATACTCGGCAATATCCTTTTGCATTCCTGTTCACCAGAAACTTTCCTTCAAATCGAGATACATCTTAGTGTTTCCTGGGTGAATTGAATATGGTGAATCATGGGCCTCTTGCAGAATCAACTTCCTGATCGCGGGGTCATTAGGCACATATACGCGATCCTCAAACCATAAAGTGTTCGTGCTCATCCTCACGAAACCCTTTAGGCTTTCCTTTGCTCATCCTTTTCACTATCTCGGCAATCTCCTTGTCAGTCTTCTGGGCTTCTCTAATCTTACCCATCAGAGTGGACTGAATTTCCAATGCTACTACATAACCTCTCGGAACTATCTCCAAACATAACTCTCAAAGATCATCTGCTAACTCCTTAGGTAATCCTCCGGTCATGAGCGTGTTAACATAACTATTGCGGCTCCACGCATCTGCTACTACATTGTCCTTTCCGGGATGATAGTGCAGTTTCATATTATAATCTTTAATGAGCTCCAACCATCTCCTTTTCCTGAGGTTCAACTCCTTCTGCATGAAGATATATTTCAAACTCTTATGATCCGTATATACCTCACAATGGTTTCCTATGAGAAAATGTCTCCATGTCTTCAGCGCATGCATTATGGCTGCTAACTCCAAATCATGCGTAGCATAAATCAACTAATGAGGTTTAAGTTGTCGTGAGGCATATGAAACAACTCTTCCTTCCTGCATGAGCACTGCTCCAAGTTCTCGACATGAAGCATCGCAATACACTTGATAATCCTTTCGTTGGTCTGGAAGAATCAGCACTGGGCTGTAAGCAAACGTTTCTTCAACTCCTTGGTAGGGTCTACTGCTATTCCTTCTCCGGATATAACATGTCCGAGAAATCCAACTTCCTTTAACCAAAACTCACACTTGTTGAACTTGGCATACAACTGATGTTCTCTGAGCTTCTCAAGTACCAAATGCAAATGCTCCTTATGCTCCTCTTCGTTCTTTGAGTAGACCAATATATCATCAATGAACACCATGACAAACTTATCCAAAAACTTTATAAACACCTTGTTCATCATGTTCATGAAATGGGCAGGCGCATTAGTCAGACCAAATGACATAACGGTATACTCATATAGCCCGTAGCTTGTGGTAAAAGTTGTCTTAGGTATATCCTGCTCTCAGATCTTCAACTGGTGATAACCTGTTCGAAGATCAATCTTAGAGAATACTTTAGCTCCTTGCAACTGGTCAAAGAAATCATTGATCATCGGCAATGGGTATTTGTTCTTGATCGTCACCTCATCAAACGCACGATAATCAACAACCATCCTTAAAGATCCATCCTTCTTCTACACTAGAAGCACTGGGGCTCCCCAAGGTGATGAACTTGGTCGTATGTAACCTTTATCCAGTAACTCCTTAATCTGCTTCTTAATTTCCTCCAAATCTTGTGTGGGCATCCGATACGGTCTCTTTGATATTGGCCCGGTGCCTGGCAATAGCTCAGTCAAAAACTCAATGTCTCGATCTGGTGGCATTCCTGGTAACTCCTCCGGAAATACATCGGGGTAATCCTTCACCACTGGTACTTCCTCCTATACAACTCCTGATAAGGAATTCACTTGAGTCCTCTTCGGCACATGCCGGGATACATACTTGATCCTTCTTCGTTCTGGGTGGTGAGGAATATCGACTTACTAGCACAATGAATGTTCCCTCCATACTTCAATAACCAATCCATGCCTAATATTATATCCAATCCTTGTGACTCCAAAATTATTAGGTCCGAGGGAAACTCATGTCAGCCAATGGTCAGGGGTAACCGATCACACCATCGGCTGGCCATATACTCTGCTCCTGGCGAGCTTACTAACATGGGCGACCTAAGGGCTAAGGTTGGCAATTTATACTTATCCACAAATCCCCTTGATATATATGAGTGTGATACACCAGTATCAAAAAGAGCAAGTGCGGGAGATGCATTAATCAAAAACTGACCGACAACTGCGTCGGGTTGGGCTTTGGTGAAGGGGTTGGGCTTCTTGGCAGAACCTCCATTGCCATTTCCATTCTTTGCTTTGGGACATTCAGTAGCATAATGTCTGGTCTTCTGGCACTTGAAATAGGTAATGTGGCTCAGATCCCTCTTGGCTGGTGTTGAAGGGTTGGAACGGTTCTGGATGCTGCTTCCTCCATTCCGATTGCCATTCCTGGTGCCACTATGGTTTTGCAAACTTGAACCGTTGAGCGTGTGTCCTCCATGGTTATGGTCTCCATGGTTGTGGGTATGTCCTCCCGAGTACGGGGAATAGAGGGGCTTCTGCTGGGCTCTAGAAGTGTACCTCCCCTGTCCATACTTCCTGTTGTGATTATCAATCTTTTCCTGCTTGCCTTCAATCATACGGGCCCTGTCTACCAACTGCTGGTAATTATGGAATGTTGCCACCATCAACTGCATGCTCAGCTCATCATTCAGGCCTTCCAAAAACTTGTCCTACTTAGCGGCATCCGTAGCTACGTCATCAGGGGCATAGCATGCTAACTTACTAGACTCATCCACATACTGGCTCACTGTATGTCCTCCTTGGCGCAAGTTGCGAAACTCATGCTTCTTCATGCTCATAGCTCCTGCTGAAACATGGGCAGTACGGAAAGCCTGCTGAAACTAATCGCACGTAACAGTGTCAATGGAGTAAGTGGCTGTGAAATTCTCCCACCATGATGTTGCGGGTCCATCAAGCTGATGTGCGGCAAAACGCACTCTCTCCGCATCTGTGCATCCTGCAGTGATCAACTCTCTTCTAATCTTGCGGAGCCAATCATCTGCAACAATCGGCTCGGTGCTACTAGAGAACACCGGCGGATTCAACCTTAGGAAAACAGGCTAGGTGATCAACAGGGGGTGGTGGTGGTGGGTTGTTGTTGTTGCCTTGGTTCTGATTCTGGACTAAAAGCTGCATCACGGTATTCTGCTGCTAGATGAACTGAGTGAGCTCTGGTGGGAAGGCAAATCCATTGTCATCTCTCGGAGGCATCTGATGGGTTTAGAAGGGGTGAGAAAACAGAAGGTAGTAGGGGTCTAAGAGAGATTCACTATCCATAATGCTCATGACGCAAACACAATCAACTTCACTTCAATAAATAACACACAAGTCATACAAGAGCAGTCTAACCTATAACTACAAACTCGATCGTTGCAATGACTTGGAGGGAAAAATACTACTAATTACAATGGTGGTCGTCTAGAAATTTTCATGAGAAGAAGACTCCATGATATTTGCTCCAGCTTCATCAACGTAGTCGTCATCGCTATCAGGGTCGGAGTTGGTGTCGTCGAGGATGATGTAGTCTCCTGGTTGATTGTCCTTCTTTGGCGCGGGGTCTCCCATGAAAACTCCTAGCTTCCTTGTCAGGTTGTCATTCTTTTCTACTAGTATAGCAATCTCCTTCTCGTATCCATCACGTGTAGACTTGATCTCCTCTTACAGCTTGTTGTTTCTCCTCGCTAGTTTCTTGATCTTCTTCATGTGGATAATTTGCTGATTCTCCTATTGACGAATATGATCTCCCATCTCTTGAATGTAAGCTGCAATTGTTCCATCCCTCCTGGTACAAATCATCTCCCATTTGTCATCTCAGCGGCCACATATCTGGTAAACGGTATTCTCCAGCTCCTTGTGATACACCTCGCATATGCATCCAAAGGTGATATGTGTGACCATGCTCTTTCCAGTACTCCAAATTGGTGCATCCAGGTAGAAATCAATAGGCTCCATTTTTGGTGCAAAGTTCCTCCCAGGCATCCAGACTTTGATCTTCCAGCGCTCCTCTTATGGTACAGATGCAGAGAAAGTCCCCGTGAAGCTTGGTAGTCTGATGTTCAAATACTTAGTGACTTCCTTCAAGTGCTTTCCTAAAGGGTTGTTGTTATCTGGCTGAGTGAACTTGTTCCTGGGATCTACCATCTATAGAGTAGAAAGAGAGGAGAATTAGAAATGAGTAGAGAAGAGAAATCCTGTGGCTCATTCTAGTGGTCGCGTCCTACAGTCAGCGTGTGCTCTGATACCATCTTGTAGCGACCAGACCTCAAACGATAAAGTCTCTGTGCATCAGTGTCATCCCTGGATCGGTAATGCTGACATGCACAGTACTCGAGGAATTATAACAAAGTTTCAATCACACACTTATTACAACGAGTCCTCATAAAGTGTATGATTACATAAATAAATCATGGCTGAAAACCATCTGAACTAGATAACTGCGGAAGCTTCGAAGGTAAATGAGTCCATCAACTCCAACGGCATAGCTGAGTGCAAAACAACGACCTATCGCACCTTATTTGTCGTCTGAGTAGTCTGCAACATAAGATGTTGCAGTCCGAAAAGAGGCCAGCACCTGGAATATGCTGGCATAGTTACACTGAAAAGCAATTATAATGCAAGAACTATATCTACATGCAATATTTGGCTGGTGGAGGCTGTAAGTTTCATGGTTTTGCATAAAGCTAGTATTTCCCTACAATAAAGGAATAAATTTATTCAACTACTCCCATGTTGCCCATTATTTGAGAAGGTAACCCCAACTCAAATTCCAATTAACAGTATCATCATTAACCCAACATCATAATTAATTAAAGTAACGTGTTGAGATCACATAAATAGATTCAAGTACTAGATACTCAAGACGTCCATAACCGGGGACACGGCAAACCATGATTAGTTTATACACTCTGCAGAGGGTTGCACATTTTTCCCACAAGACTCGATTGCATCCATGATCGGGTGATCGAGACATAGCCTTTCTGAAGCATTAATGGCTTGTGGCTGCACACGGAAGTTTCTACCATGAATAATCTTATGATCCCTTTGAGCTTGGGTGGCATTCCATAGGATAATCACACGGTAACCCCGGGATCTCCAAAAACAGGTAACACTGGGTACTCTAGGTGCCTCAACCAATCCACCCAGATGTGTATTTAAGTTGCCACCTCAATGTCATCCATGATTAAATAACTCTCAAACTTCCATGTGCAAATCACGATCCAATCCCCGTCTACGAGCATGGCTAAGAAATAATAAACATAATGTATATTCCCGGGGTGATCAAAAGGTATTAGGTTCCTACCTCAAAATCTACAACCAAAACCATAAGTTCCCAATCCTACCAATGCAAATATTTGTGGGGCAGACCTAATACATAGTAAAACTGGGTATAAAAGAGTATGATCAAAGTGCAAGTACACCGCTCAAAATGCTATTCATCTCTATTTTAAAATCGAGCTCTGGCACCTATACAAATCCCTGCTTCCCTCTGCGAAGGGCCTATCTATTTACTTTTAGGTTGAGTCATCACCCTCTTATTAAAAAGCACCCGCTGGACAGCACCGCTGTCATTTGCATGCATTACTATTAGATTATATTGGGTATGAATATGACTTGATCTCTTTTACCATGAATTACAATGTTGAGTCAGTCCTTGATCTTTAAAGGTGTTGTACATTTATGTTTTGCGGTCTCAGATAGGTCTAGTGAGATAACATCTTGTTATATCATATTATGATTGTTTTGATAAAGTGTTGTCATCCGAGTTTTATTATTATTGCTCGCTAGTTGATTATGCCATTGACATGAGTAAACATGAGACCTAAGTGTTACTGTGAATATGGTTAGTTCATAATCTTTGCTGAAAACTTGAATGCTGGCTTTACATATTTGCAACAACAAGAGCAAACAGAGCTTGTAAAAGTTTTTCTTTATCACTTTCAGTTTGTCAGCTGAATTGCTTGAGGACAAGCAAAGGTTTAGGCTTGGGGGAGTTGATACGTCTCCGTCGTATCTACTTTTCCAAACACTTTTGCCCTTATTTTGGACTCTTACTTGCATGATTTGAATAGACTAACCCGGACTGATGCTGTTTTTTGTAGAACTGCCATGGTGTTATTTTTGTGCAGAAATAAAAGTACTCGGAATGACCTGAAAATCCACAGAGCAACTTTTCAGAATTAATAAAAAATACTAGTGAAAGAATCAGCGTCAGGGGGGCCACACCCTGTCCACGAGGGTGGGGGCGCGCCCCCTGCCTCGTGGGCCCCCTGGATGTCCACCGACCTCAACTTCAACTCCATATATTTACTTTCGCGGAGAAAAATATCAGAGAGGAAGTTTCGTCCCGTTTTACGATACGGAGCCGCCGCGAAGCCCTAATCTCTCTCGGGAGGGCTGATCTGGAGTCCGTTCGGGGCTCCAGAGAGGGGGATTCGTCACTGTTGTCATCATCAACCATCCTCCATCACCAATTTCATGATGCTCACCGCCGTGCGTGAGTAATTCCATCGTAGGCTTGCTGGACGGTGATGGGTTGGATGAAATTTACCTTTTAATCAAGTTAGTTTTGTTAGGATTTGATCCCTAGTCTCCACTATGTTCTGAGATTGATGTTGCTATGACTTTACTATGCTTAATGCTTGTCACTAGGGCCCGAGTGCCATGATTTCAAATCTGAACCTATTATGTTTTCACAAATATATGTGAGTTCTTGATCCTATCTTGCAAGTCTATAGTCACCTATTATGTGTTATGATCCGACAACCCCGAAGTGACAATAATAGGGATACTTCTCGGTGATGACCGTAGTTTGAGGAGTTCATGTATTCACATGTGTTAATGCTTTGGTCCGGTACTCTATTAAAAGGAGGCCCTAATATCCCTTCGTTTCCATTAGGACCCCACTGCCACGGGAGGGTAGGATAAAATATGTCATGCAAGTTCTTTTCCATAAGCACGTATGACTATATTCGAAATACATGCCTACATTACATTGATTAACTGAAGCTAGTTCTGTGTCACCCTATGTTATAACTATTACATGAGGAATCACATTCGACATAATTATCAATCACTAATCCAATGCCTACGAGATTTTCACATATTGTTCTTTTCTTATTTACTTTGTTGTTCCTACCGTTACAATTACTACAAAACTGCTATTGTTACTTTTGCTACTGTTACCATTACTTCCATACTACTTTGCTACTAAATACTTTGCTGCAGATAGTAAGTTATCCAGGTGTGGTTGAATTGACAACTCAACTGCTAATACTTGATAATATTCTTTGGCTCCCCTTGTGTCGAATCAATAAATTTGGGTTGAATACTCTACCCTCGAAAACTGTTACGATCCCCTATACTTGTGGGTTATCAAGACTATTTTCTTGCGCCGATGCCGGGGAGCATAGCTCCATTCTTTGAGTCCCTTGGGATTTATATCTGCTGGTCACTATAAGGAACTTGAAATACGAAAGAACTAAGATTTATCCCTCAACTACGAGGGGAGGTAAGGAATAGCCATCTAGCTCTGCACTAGATTCTCCTTCTGTTATGTGTAAGCTTGCGACACCTAAACCTGCTTCTACTATTAATTCTGATATGTCGCATGTTATTGATGATGCCACTTCTGCTATGCATGATACTTATGATGAAACTAATTCTATGCTTGACAGTACTGTGCCATTAGGTGAATATCTTGATGAACAATTTGCTAGGGTTAGAGAGAATGAAATTCTTGAAACTGATATTATTGATGATAGTGATGATCAAGGTTCTCCCCCTAAATATGAATTACCTGTTGTTCCTGAGAGTTATGTTATGGATGGAGAAACTGTTAGCAATTTTCTTGCTTGCAATGATAGATCTGATCTCAAGAAGTTATTAGCTAAGCTTAAACAGAATACTCTGAATGCTAGAATGAAATATGACCCGGCTTTTGCTACTTCACCTATCTTTGTTACTGATAAGGATTATGAATTCTCTGTCAATCCTGAGATAATTACTTTGGTTGAATCTGATCCTTTTTATGGCTATGAATCTGAATCCGTTGTGGCACATCTTACTAAGTTAAATGATATAGTCACCCTGTTGACTAATGATGAGAAATCTTGCTACTATTATATCCTTAAGATATTTCCATTCCCATTAAAGGGTGATGCTAAAACTTGGTTTAATTCTCTTGATCCTAGTTGTGTGTGTAGTCCCCAGGATATGATTTATTACTTCTCTGCTAAATATTTCCATGCTCATAAGAAACAAGCTACTTTGAGGGAAATATATAATTTTGTGCAAATTGAAGAAGAGAGTCTCCCACAAGCTTGGGGGAGGCTTCTCCGGTTACTTAATGCTTTGCCCGATCATCCTCTTAAGAAAAATGAAATACTTGATATCCTTTATAATGGACTAACCGATGCTTCCAAGGACCACTTGGATAGTTGTGCTAGTTGTGTTTTCAGGGAAAGAACAGTGGATGAAGCTGAGTTGCTATTGAATAATATGTTGACTAATGAAAACAATTGGACACTTCCTGAACCAACTCCTAAACCAACTCCGAAGAAGAGGGGTGTTCTATTTCTCAGTCCTGAAGATATGCAAGAGTCAAAGAAATCTATGAAAGAATAAGGTATTAAAGCTGAAGATATTAAGAATTTACCTCCTATTGAAGAAATACATGGTCTTAATATACCACCTATTGAAGAAACACATGGTCTTGATAACCCGGCACAGGTAGTAAAGGTAAATTATCTCTATAGATATGATAAAGTTGAAATCCCGTCTACTAAGTTTCCTAACCAATGTTTGGATGAATTTGATGACTTTATGGCTAGACAAGAAAATTCCAATGCTTATGTTGGTAGAGAATTAAAGAGTAATGCTTACATGATTGGACGCTTGAGTGATTATATGGCTAGAGTTAAGGTTGAACTTAAACTCATTAGTAAATATGCTTCTATGGTTACCATTCAAACAGAGCGAGTACTTAAGGCTCAAAATGATTTGCTCGATGAAGTAAATAATAAACTTGATTTTCCTATTAGAGTGTCTACTAGAACGGGTAAAATGACTTGGGCACCTTTTTATACTGAAGGCCACCCTAAGAGAATTGAGTAAGATTCTGAGAGAAATAATTTAGATGCACCTAGTCCTTCTAAAAAGAAGAAAAAGAAAAATGATAGGACTTTGCATGGTTCTAGTGAACCTGTTGTAGACACACCTGAGAACCCCAATGATATTTCCATTTCTGATGCTGAAACACAATCTGGTGATGAACATGAACCTAGAGATAATGTTAATGATAATGTTCATGACGATGCTCAACCAAGCAATAATAATGCTGTAGAGATTGAACCTGTTGTTGATCTTGATAACCCACAATCAAAGAATCAATGTTATGATAAGAGAAACTTTGTTGCTAGGAAGCACGGTAAAGAAAGAGAACCATGGGTTCAGAAACCCATGCCTTTTCCTCCTAAGCCATCCAAGAAAAAGGATGATGAGGATTTTGAGCACTTTGCCGAAATGATTAGACCTATCTTCTCACGTATGCGTAAATCCTTATGCTAAATATATGAAAGATATTATTACAAATAAAAAAAAGATACCGGATGCTGAAATTTCCACCATGCTTGCTAATTATAGTTTTAAAGGAGGAATACCTAAGAAACTTGGAGATCCAGGAGTACCAACTATACCATGCTCCATTAAAAGAAACTATGTTAAAACTGCTTTATGTGATCTTGGAGCCGGTGTTAGTGTTATGCCTCTCTCTTTATATAGTAGACTTGAATTGAATAAGTTGACACCTACTGAAATATCTTTGCAAATGGCTGATAAATCAACTGCTATACCTGTCGGTATTTATGAGGATGTGCCTGTTGTGGTTGCAAATGTCACTATCTTAACGGACTTTGTTATTCTTGATATTCCTGAGGACGATAGTATGTCTATTATCCTTGGTGGACCCTTTTTGAATACTCCAGGGCTGTTATTGATTGCAACAAAGGCAATGTCACATTTCATGTTAATGGCAATGAGCATGCGGTACACTTTCCGAGGAAACAACCTCAAGTTCACAGTATCAATTCTATTGGAAAAGTTCCAACTATCGTTATTGGAGGTTTTGAATTTCCTCTTCCTACTGTCAAGAAGAAATATGATATTCTTATTATTGGGGATGTTCATATCCCCGTTGAGGTAACCTAGTGTTATTCGAAATTTTTCCGGTTCCATGTTATTCAGAATGAGTTTGTTAACAAGACTTGATCAACCTTGTTATTGGATTCCTTTTGATGAGCATGAGATGGATGAAGTTAGAAGGCACAACCTTCTGTACCCTCCTTTTACTTTCTATTCTTTAGATTGAACTAGTAAGTATGCACGTGCAACGCACGTATCATATAGTTATGAAATAGAGAGAAAATTGGATCGCATGAAGGGAAGCGGTGGCATAAGTGCCGAGGGAGGAGGATTGATTATTGCGGCAACCATGCCTGCAGGTTTTCTTGGTATTTCCAAGCTAATTTTAGTGACTTCTTTGATTATGTTGGACTATTGTGGAAAATATTATTGGGAACTTTTTTTGTGTAAAATTAGTAATCAATAATTGGACAACATGCCCGTGCTGCATGGAAGAGGTAAAAGAATTTTTCAAGGTAAGACCTGAAGCTTCCTTGAACTGAATGTTGGTTATGCAAGCAGTCGAAGTTAGGATCTAGCGTGTCAGCTATGCACTCTGAAGAATGTAATTCTTTGAACTTGTCTATCAAATCAAGGATACATGATCCAACTATCGACATACTTTATAAAATCTGTCATAACACCATCTATAATAAATATAGCGAAAAAGCAAGCACAATGTCTTAAAATATCGAATTGTGTAGAAGTCAATATTACACTAAAAGTAGAAATAGATTTTATGCACTGTAAATGACTGAATCTACCAACAAAGCTTAAAGGCACGGACTGGCAATATATGTTTGTGAACCGAACATGACATAAACTGGCAATATAACCTCACGCCACAGTTTGGAAATAATATGATGGTACATGACATTAACATTAAAAGTAATGTTAAAGAAATTTCAAGCCATCTGACAAAAATAGAATATCACATTAACCAACAACCTACCCTGTTTTTCACTCTAATTTAAGGGAAATAAACATATTTTTTACATGACAGGGAAGACAAATACACATGCTCCTTTTCAGTGGCAAAACAATTTCACTCCTGAAGATAAGTGTTGGAAACATGCACATCTTCTTCTTTGACACCTGACCAAGCGATTGGATTGCTTCCAGTATTACAAAGACCAAAGGCCATGAATAATCAGTGTGAATCCCATAACACATCAATTTGGATTTTCCCTTTCATATCTGCATTGTGTAAAGTTGGATCAGATTGCAGTATTTATATGTAACTTAGCAAGAGTTCTTCCCAGCCATTAACTATAGAATCCAAATTTATTTCTTAGGAAAACATTGATATTATTTAGGAGTGAAAGACATACCTGAGCCCACATATTATTTTTGGAATATAAATTTATTAATATCAGTAGCAAGTTAGGAAAGTCATGTATGTGGCTAATCAGTAGTTAGGAAGGTCATAGCGTGTCGGGGGAAACTGCCCGCCACGAACACCTATGGGGCCGGAGCCCCTTGTCTCAGGCGGATGCGAGGCGAGGGAGCACGGAGAGCAGATCGAGGAGCACGCTGGCAGTTTTACCCAGGTTCGGGCCGCGACGGACGCCAGAAACCCTACTCCCGCCTTTGGTTTGTATTGAGCTCGGGAGCTTGAAGATCTACATGACGGCTACACCGAGCGTGAGAGTTTTCAAGGTTTCAACCGAACCCCTCCACGCTGTGCATGGGCCTCCTTTTATAGTGCAAGGGTCACCGACAGTGTCAACGAGGAGAAAGGGGTAAAATGTAAAAGAGGTGGTAGTTGGAATAGTGCGGGAACAAAGGAGCTACAACGGTCGTGAACGATGGTTGCTACCTACTTTGACATGGGGGACAAGGGCATTTAATGCCCGTCGCCGTCGACCCCAAAAGCTCCCCCTTGTGTCTCCGTCGCCACGGCGATGGATCCACCACCGTGAAGTGCCACCGTGTCCCCAGTTGCACACCATCCGCCACGCGCCCTCGAAAGGCCCTGGCGGCGCGCTGGGCTGATGAGCTGGAGCGCGGGCACACAGCGCAATTCTCCCGGCAAGCACCTTGCCGGGGTCTTGACCTTGCCGGACCCGGGAGCTTGCCGGGCTCTGTAACTTGTCGCTTCCCGGGCCCTCGCCGGGACGCATATAGCGCCGAGGCATGTCTTCTATGATGTAATCTTCTAGTCTTCCTGGCGAGCTCCTCTTGCCAGGGCCTTGCGTGAGTGACGTAACCTTGAGCCTGGATCGGCCTTCCCGGCAAACTCCGCTTGCCGGGGTCTCGATCTTCTGTCTTGTATACTTCGTCTTTGAATGGTTTGACATGGAGCAGGAAGGTCTTCGGCGAGCACGTGGTAAACCCCGCCGCTGAAGTCAGCAACCGCCTGTGCACAAGTTGGGGTACCGAGGTACCCCTACCTTAGTACACCGACAGAGCCCCGGGGCTGGGCCACACACGGTGCCGAGCGCTGTTGGGCCAGGCCCAAAACAAGACACGGGCACACGCGCCCACGGCGCGAATCCACTCAGATCTGCCGCATCCCCCCCGTAACGGCACGCGTTGATTGCAGCGTCGTGGGAGATGTGGGTGGCACGTGCGGTCTTTAGGGCATCCACCCCCTTGATCGTGGTGCAGGGCGAGGTCACTTCACCCGTCGCTCCGGCCTCGCTTTTTCCACTGCCCTCATGCATAGGGGTCGGGCGGCGGCGAGGTGGGAGACCGAGCCGTCCGGGCGGAGATGGCGAGTCGGCCCAGCTCCTCCGCCTCCTCGCTTCCCGATTGGCGGGCAGGGCGGTTGAGCCCCACCTCGCCCCTTTAAAAGGGGCGGAAGGGGAGCACAATGGTCTCACACTTCCTCTTCTCCTTCGCCTTGACTTCCTTCCGCTTCTTTACGCCATGGAAGGAGGAAATCCTAGTTCTTCAATGGTGGCAGCGAGGGTCGCCTCCAGTAGCGCACTTCTCCCTATCCAAGACCCGTGGCGGAGCCGCCACGAGGGGAGAGGGAGGGGCGAGGCATGGACGAGGCCGAGGGCGTGGTCGAGGCGGTCGGGGAGAGGCGGTCGTGGCGACGTGCCTCCCGCCTCCTCCGTGGCTCCTTTCCTCGAGGCGGTCCATACCGAGACGATCCCTAGGAGTTCTTCATCAAGCTGCGCCGAGCGCCTGTCGCCGCCTCGGCTGCCGGCCCGTGCTCATGGCGCGATGGAACCGGATCCGCCGAGGTGATGGAGTTAGCGCATGAGGGCTGTGGGATCAGCGGCACTCGAGTGAGTGTCGTGTCCCCAGCCCCGGCGTGATGTATTTCGATCGGGGTGGAAGACGTCGCCGCATCCATAGCTTGACGGCGGGGTTTACCCTCCATTTCAAGTTAATGGAGGGCGACCTTCTCGCCGTCAAGGTCTTCGGGGATTCCGGGACCCGGGCGAGATGCTGTGTGGACAGCTCCTCCGATAGCGAAGGTCCCTCCTCGAGCGAGAGTGACGAGGAGAGGAGCGACAGCGACGATGACGAGGATGGCGGGTCCGACTAGGCGTCGGATGCTGCCTCGCGCGCCACCGGCGACCCCATCATCCGGTCGCCGCCTTCAATTCCCGGGCCGTCTCCTTGGGCGGCATGGCGTGGGAGGCTGCGGAAGAGGAAGAGGGGTGGCGGCAAGGCCACAATCGAGTACGAGGGCGAGGAGCCCTCGTCAGCGTGCTGACGTCCCACCACCTCGTCTTCAAGCTCTGCCTCCGGCGCCTCCGTCTCCGCCAAGCTCCTGGCCGGCCCCCGGGAAGTTCTCTTGGTGTCTTCTGGCGCCCGTAGCTCTCCTAGGCTCCCCTTTTGCCCTTCCCGGCAAGCTTCTCTTGCCGGGTCCTCCTTGACCTAACTCTTGAACAGAGAAACAGGAGAGGAATTACGGGCATCTTATCTTCTAATTTGTAAGCCCTTGGGCCTTAGTTGTATTTAAAATATGTAATCCTCTCTATCATGTTTTTCATCCTCTATGGACTTGTACTAAACTAGGATGTTTTTAATGAAAAGAGGGGAACGCTTGTCGGACCGCGTCTTTTACTTGACTTCGTGCCTTGTATGTTCCCATCCTACGCTCTCGGGGAGCTTGCCGGCGCGAACACGCTTCTTGAGTGCGGACATCAAGAGTTCACTGGCGGTGTTGCTTCCGCAAGCAACCTTGCCGGGCGAGTTACAGCGACTTGTGTTTGTTGAGCGGACTCGAAACAAACCAAGGGCGAATCGGGCCACGACCGCTCCTCCGCGCACGGGTTTTACAAGACACGCTGCTCAAGGACGCAGCCCCGCTTTCCCCGGTCCATGAGAGGATGCATGACGAGGGATGAAAAACTTATCTGATTCCGCAGCTTTTCGGTGCTATTATCCCGGCCGGGAAGGAATCTTGGCACTCGCAGCCCCCGGCAACTCTGGCTCCGCCAAAATCCATGTGCTGGTGTGCTCTTCTGGTTTCTCCTTGTTGCTGTAATTTCAGCCATGAAAACAGCTGAGATAGGTCTGCAACAGTTTCATTATTTACATGTATATGTATATAAATCCTTTCAGGCGACTTTGCAATACGATGCCGTGCTTTGCCCTTCAGATGTTTATACTCTCGCTGTTAGGGAACTTGCGGTGCTAACACACTTGCTGAGTGTGGAACATCAGCAGCCCATCGGGCGGTGTTTTCTCCGGCAAGAAACCTTCTCGGGCCAGCTGCAGTGCGCTCGAGTTGTTGAGCGGACTCGGAAACAAATCGAGGACGCAACTCAGCCGCGAGTTGGCTCCTCCGCGCACAAGTTTCTCATACGAAGGGCATCTTACGGCAGGGCTTGCTACGTTACACCCTCTACTTTATACCCTTTGTGCGCTTTTACCCTACGCTTCTAGGGAAACTTGCCGGCAAAGGGGCCCCGTCCATGAAGCGCTGAGTGCTGAACTCGAAGCAGCCCGCTGGCCAAGGTCTTACCGGCAAGCAACCTTGCCGCGGCTAGTCGCAACGCACTTAGCTTGCTGAGCGGACTCGAAAACGAAACAAGGGCGCGACACTTGTCGCAGCTCACTTAAATCGTTGAGCGTGCTCGAAAACAAGATAAGGGTGCGGCTATCCACGGGTAGGTTCCTCCGCAAGACAGTATTGCGCATACAAAGGACTAACGCACGAGGAACATAATATAAAAAGCATGGAACTAAGGAGTGCTCGCACAAAAGCTCGGACGACTTAGCTTTTCTATTTCCAACAATCCGCCGAGGCCGCATTCTCCCGATCCTTCCCCTTGTATGTTCTCGCCCTTACGCTTTGGGAGCCCACCAGCAAGAAACATGCTTGCTGAGCGCAGGCATCAATGACCCGCTGGCGGTGCAGCCCCGGCGGAAGAACTTGTCGGGCTGGTTGCGGCGTGCTTTTATCGTCGAGTGGACTCAAGATGAACCGACGGCGCAACCCAACCACGATTCGACCCTTTCGCGTCCAGGTTCCTCATACAGGGTATGGATTCTCAGGGTGTACAACTCAAAAGTTCGAAGCTTGGCAATTTTCTTTGCCCTACTGGCCGGTGGACCGGTCGGCGGGGCTCGATGGCGCGTCCTCGACGGCAGCGCGGCGCTCCGGGGAGGCGCGCCTGCCGGAGTGAGCACCAGAGCTGCCGTCCTTGCCAGGCTTGATCTTTGGCTGGTCTGTCTTTGTTTCCTCGCACTTGCCGGTGGAGCTCGATGGCGCGTCCTCGACGGCAGCGCAGCGCTTTGGGGAGATGCGCTTGCCGGAACGAGCACCAGAGCTGTCCTTGCCGGACTTGGCCTTCTTCTTCCCCCGGGGAGCTTCAGCGGCAAGTAGCTCGCGCTCTGCCGCAGCAGCTGCTTCCCGGTATATCTTGTCGGCGCAGACAAGCGCATCCTTCTTGTCGCCGGTCGTCGAGGACCTGGCGTTGATCCCGTCGAGCCCGCGGATCCAACGATGCCGTGGAGCCGCTGCCGGCGTTGCTCGGCGGGCGACGCTTTTTGCTTCGCGGGCGGGGAGTGCACGGTGGTTGCACCCCCGGCGGTCTTGTCGCCGTCGGCCTTCGTCTTCTCAGCTTGCCGTGGCCGCGAGGTCGCCGGCTGCTGTGAAGAGTCGTTGTTGGCGAAGGCGATCAGGCTCTGGATGGTAGCCCTCCAGTCTTCGGCCTTGTCCGCCGCTGGAGGGAAGTCGAGGAGCAGTTGCGCCCTTGCGAGCGCTTCTGCCGGAGTGGAGGGGAGCGGGGGCGAGCGGCGCGAGGAGCGGGATATGCTCGGACTCCTAACAGCGTTAGAAGTAGCGGGGTCCTGCCCGGCGCCTTCGCTTTGCCTGTGCTCGGACGGTGGTCCGGAGCATCCCGCGAGCCTCCGGTGTGTCCTTGCCCCAGCAGGCGGATACCACCTCCCGTGGTACGGCGCTGCTGGGTTGTCGTGTGCTGAGATGGACGCGACGCATCCACGGAGACCGAGGCGCGGTCATCCGTCTTGTCCTTGGATCTGGTGGCGCCGCGAGTGTCCTCGCCGGCGACCACCCTTCCGACGGCGTCTCCTCCGCCCACCGTTGGCTCCGGTGGAGGCGGATGAGACGCAGACGGGCCTGCAACCTCCGAAGCCTTCTTCTTCGGGGCCATGGCGCAATTGTTGATGAAGTTGCTGATGAAACTGGAGAGGTTGATGAAGAACGCGCCCGCGTGAACGCCGGATCAGGTCCGCACAACCTCGACGCCCCCTACCTGGCGCGCCATAGATGTCGGGAAACGCCGCCATTTAACACCTATGGGGCCGGAGCCCTTGTCTGTGCGGTACGAGGCGGAGGGAGCACGGAGAGCAGATCGAAGCGAGCATGCGGGCAGTTTTACCCAGGTTCGGGCCGCGACGGACGCGTAAAACCCTACTCCCGCCTTGGTTTGTATTGAGCTCGGAGCTTGAAGATCTACATGATAGCTACACCGAGCGTGAGAGTTGTCATGGTTTGAACGAACCCCTCCACGCTGTGCATGGGCCTCCTTTTATAGTGCAAGGGTCACCGATGTGTCAACATAGGAGAAAGGGGTAAAATGTAAAAGAGGTGGTAGTTGGAATAGTGCGGAACAAGGAGCTACAAAGGCGTGAACAATGGTTGCTACCTACTTTGACATGGGGGACAAGGGCATTTAATGCCCGTCGCCGTCGACCCCAAAAGCTCCCGCCTTTGTGTCTCCGTCGCCACGGCGATGGATCCACCACCGTGAAGTGCCACCGTGTCCCCAGTTGCACAACCATCCGCCATGCGCCCTCGAAAGGCCCTGGCGACGCGTGGGCGATGAGCTGGAGCGCGGCACACAACAGATTCTCCCGGCAAGCACCTTGCCGGGTTTTGACCTTGCCGACCCGGAGCTTGCCGGCTCAGAATTTGTCGCTTCCGGGCCGTCGCCGGGGCGCATATAGCGCCGAGGCATGTCTTCTATGATGTAATCTTCTAGTCTTCCGGCGAGCTCCTCTTGCCGTGGCCTTGCGTGAGTGACGAACCTTGAGCTCGATCGGCCTTCCGGCAAACTCCGCTTGCCGGGTCTCGATCTTCTGCCTTGTATACTTCGCCTTTGAATGGTTTGACATGGAGCAGAAGGTCTTGGCGAGCACGTGGTAAACCCTACCGCTGAAGTCAGAATCGCCAGTGCACAAGTTGGGGTACTGAGGTACCCCTACCTTAGTACACCGACATAGCGATAGGTAACTACTTCATAATTCACAACATGAAACCATTTCATACTTGTAAACACATTTCATAAATCAAAAACCATCTAAAAACATTTCAGAATTTGTTGGCGTGCCCATATGGATTTAAATAAAATAATGATTCAAATAAAAAATAAAAAAGCTAACAAAGTATAGTTGACTACAAAATAGCTTGAATAAATATCAATCAAAGAAGAACGAACCAGCATCAACCCTCTAAAACATCTCTATAGACGATATTCTTGGTGCTTTTTCTTGATTTATCAATCTGTTTGTTCGGCTTGGCCAAAATTCGTGTCGTCCGCCTTGATACACCCCTTGACAAGGCAACATACAACTGACCATGGGAGAACACTGGCTCGGGAAGATAAATGCCAACATCTGGGATGGTCTGGCCCTGCGCCTTGTTAATGGTCATCGCAAAACTTATGCGGATGGGGAATTGTTTCCTGTTAAGCTTGAAGGAAAGCGAGATGTCCTCCGATGGTGACAAAGGGATCCTCGGTATAAAGACCCTCTTCCCAACATGTTGCCCACAAACAATCTCTGCATCAATTGCATTATCTTGGAAGGCTCTAATCATTAGCCTTGTTCCATTGCAGAGGCCATTGTGAGGGTCGAGGTTCCATAGAAGAATGACGGGGCAATTGACCTTCACTTTCAACACATGTGGTGGCAACCCATTTGGGGTGAGCGAATTCACAATGTCAATTGGGTAATTGTGCGAGTAGTCATCCTCAATAGAGTCGAAGCTATGGTGTACCTTGTCTTGGCCAGGAAACATGTCAATCATCTTGGAATTCAGCTCATCAACATAGTCATTCTTCGTGAAAAGAATAGCACGCGAGCTCATGTACTCTCCCGATTTAGCATTGTCACTAAGAGATGGGAAAACTTCATTGATTAGCCTATTGATTGCGGTTTCATCATCAGTATGACCGATCACAATGTCCTCAGGGAGACGCACATAGTCATCACCTATCGTTTCTTTTGTTCCATTGCCAATCCTTAAGAGATACTCAGAGAACAAAGGGTCAACTTGTGATCTCATGTTATGTACGTGTAAGGTGTATCTTATGAATCTTCTGCCATATATAGGATCTCTGTATTGTAGCATCAGTGATCTGTGCTCGTGTCCCTTTTAGAACCACTTGAAGGACCTGCCTAAAATCTCCACCAAAAACGACAATCTTCCCCCAAACGGCAAAGCACATCCCATTATGTCTTGGAGTGACCTATCAAGCGCCTCCATGGCTTGACGCTTTGTCATGGCAACTTCATCCCAAATTATCTAGGCCGCCTCTTTCAACAGTTTTGCAGTACCACTTTGCTTTGTGAAACCACACATGCTGTTGTTGGTGAGTTTAATGGGTATTTTGAACCTAGAGTGCGTAGTACGCCCTCCAGGTAATATCGAGGCTGCTATACCTGATATAGCAGTGGCAATGGCTATCTCACCCATCGATCACACCTTAGCAAGCAACGCCTTGAACAAGTATGTCTTCCCAGTGCCTTCTGGAGCATCTAGAAAGAAGACTTGGCTTCTTTTGTTCATGATATGGTCCATGATGTCACTGAACCCAGCTAGTTGCTCACTGTTTAAAGAGTTTATAAGATCAATATGTTCTTTGTCCACACCGACCTCCCTATCCTCTCTAACCTCCATGCACTCATCGCCTAGAAAAGCATTTGTATCAACCAGCTCCGGAAGGCCATAGGTTTTAATATCCTTCCCCATGGAATGCAACAAATCCCTGATGTCTCCAAGGACCATCTGCTCAAGTATTACCTTGTTGGGCTGGGAACAACAGTAATCATCAGACATCAACTCCAGGTGTTTGTCCCACAACTCTTTGATTTTTGTAACCTCACAAAATACTAAGATAGTGGCAAACAAGCGTCTAAGAGCACAAGGCATCTGAAATGTGGCAGCTTCAGTCCGGGAGTGATCAAGTGATTTGTCGTGCTCAATTAATCCTAATTGTTCACACACACCTCTCGGAAAGTAGAGCACGTTATGCCTCGCACCTTTTTCAAATCATCATATGATGTCGCACATCGTACATGATTCAAGAGCACCCGCAAATAGTACCTCTCCTCCTCAGCAGGGTGTGCATACACAATTCTACCAATCTGTGGCCTTTGTTTTCATTTATAACATCTCTTCTTTGATGCATCCCGTCTAAAGTGCTCCGGAAAATCTCTGTACAACCATTGTCGTGCATAAAGATTCTTCCGATTCATTTC
Source organism: Aegilops speltoides (assembly GCA_021437245.1). NCBI lineage: Eukaryota > Viridiplantae > Streptophyta > Magnoliopsida > Poales > Poaceae > Aegilops > Aegilops speltoides. The sequence goes on along the minus strand of CM038144.1, from coordinate 195,472,063 downwards.
GAAGTACTCAGTAAGCATGGTTCTCGAAGAAGATGGCTTATTATCATCGGCTTTAAATGCGACCATGTGCATGCTTGGCAAATGAAGTTGCAACTGCAAGACTGAAGGACTAATTCCAAACATTTTAAAGCGTAAAATCATGTTGATAGCCTTTGGAGGTGATACATATCGTGCATCTTGGTATTGGCGGACTTCATTAATGACCCCCCCCCCATTGTTGATGATATCCTGCTTGAATGAAAATGATGTTTGGCCATGTCCCTTGTAAATGTACTTGAACAAGTACTTCACTGCCTTGATGCTCGAGCAAGCTTCTACATTGATGTGGCATTTGTATTTCATGAGAAGGATAAAAGGGGTTGTAAGGCACCACCCACCTATTGTCCAACTCTGCTCCTCTCACTTTTACTCGACGTCCATCATCCCTCCTCCTATATATGGGATATGAGTCCTTTCCCTGTTGCGTAGTGGGGCAAAACTCCCAAGGATAGTGAAAATGACTCTGCTCCTCAATCATGCAAGCACATTTTTTATTGAGGACACCACATGGCCCGTGCAACATGTGTTTTATGACCAAAGCATGTAGGACAGGGTATTTATCTTTATCGGGTATTTCTGCTGATATGACTCTGTCATAGTCATCTGGAGTCTTTAACTTGCTACCTGCCTTCATGATTAGAAGGATATGTTCGTGTGGGAGCCCTCTTTTCTGAAATTCGGTCACATGAACATAGGCCGAACCTCTCCAAAATGCTTCTTCTTGATGAGTAAGTCCATCAAATGTCGCTGCTTTGCTTTGTACACTCTTGCAACCAGTGTCCGTCGATCCTGTGGTAGCTGTCCGGGCATCAACTCTGTTGTTATCTCCTCCCAGTATGGGTTGCATGTCATTGTGATGAAGTAATCCAGTTCACCCCATCGCTGCACTATGGCAATTGCATCTAGGAACCTTCTCTGCATATCTCTATCACCACCAGGAAATGTCCTTGGGAGCACAGTCCTTTTACCAATCCGATCACCACATGACTCAGCAGCAGCTTCATGTCTACAAGACCCTACATAGAAGATACATAATGCAAGCATTAAGAATACCGAACTATATATTAAAAGTGAGGTTGCTAATGTCATATAGAAACAACCCCAAGAATGGTACCTGGTAGAGGTCCCGCCGCATATAATCTTCTGATTTTCTGGCTTGGAGTACCAATCCAGCCTCATTGTCTTGATCTTAATGTACATATCAATGACCCATTGTTGGAAAAGGCGCCCCCAAATAGGACGATGTTAAAAAGCTTCTTCCTGATCATCTGCTTGAAGCAGTAATACTCCCTTGCAGATACATATTTTCTTGATTGAACATGTTCATCCTCCTCATCCTGGTTGTCCTCGTTATCGTCTGAATGATGATTCATAACATTAAACAAATGGGAGACCCTTAAAATAGACGTGTCTAAGAGATGAAACTTACCTGGGGGCAAATCAGCCACGTGTTCATCAAATTGTTCAGAATTATCAAATGTAGTCTGCATTGTGTCATCATCTATTTCTGTTAAATTAACACTTGTAGGCAAGTCAGTAGACCGGTCTTGACTTTGTTCTGAACTACTCGCTAGACCTTTTAAACACAAGAAGTTCAAAATATTAGTTTTTGTTGTTGTTTTAATTGACCATGTTGCAAATCTAAAACTATAAAATCATACCCGTCTTAGACTCATGGCCTTCATCTTTCTTCTGTAGGAACATACGACAATCATCGATTCCAACCAATCTCCCCACCAGGAAAGAATAATGGATACGCCAAAGGGTCATAACAACCATAGTATGCTCTAATATACAAGGGATGCTCTCCTGATCCATGCACGACAACATGTTGATCCAAGCAGTTTTGTGTGTCACCCCCTTCAACCCATATCGCCGCAACCTGGGAAGTTGTCGGGGCATTGTACCATCGCTGATCCAGGTTTATAGCTGTGTTTATTTCAATTCTATATTCATCAAGGCTTGCTGAAGAACCAACATTCTGAAAAGTCTGCACGTAAGGGTTGTGTTGTAGTATACTTAGAATTTTTCGAATGAGATCAATATTAAGATCCGGTGACCTGTGGACCCGGTGCGCCAAGTTGTCATCCGTATCATAAATATATAGTTGCAAATGTCGTGGAGCATGTTCACCATGAACCAATTGATCCAAATGGTGGAACAGTTGTCCATGTGCACGGAATGTATATATCCCAGTGCCTGCTGCAGTGTTGACTCACTGGTCGACTGTCACTCCAAGACTCGTGAATGAGAAGTGTGAGTTGAAATACCTTATGTTATCTCTGAAATATTTAGCATCATCATCATCTTGACTTGTAAACAATCGTTTCAACTCAGCAGGCACATCTGGAATAGATATGCTAACTTTTCCTTCTTTACAACAAAATGTCGCCCCTCGTATTGAAATCGCATTGCTCCACAATAGCTGCAATCTTTAACTTTCCTCAAACATGATGCTTCTTTGGCAGGTTATGGTAGGCTTGGTTATCATCGGCATAAAGGGATATGCCATCAGCAGCTACTTGGTATGATTCAAATTGGGCATCTAGATATGGACATTTAATTAATTTACATGTTTGAAATGGTAGAGTGTTTTGTTGGTAAATCCAGATAGTTTTAGAGATGCTTACATTGTTCAGTGAACATCCTTGCTTCATTGTCAAGCTCATCTTGTGCGTGTTCTCCATGGTGTATGGCCTCCAAGCATTCTAGTGGGAAAGATAGTCATTCCGCGACCAATAGAATGTAAATTACACACTTTTACGTGTTTGGCCAAAGGGCGTGAAAAATGCACGCAACAATATACATACCCCGAAAGTTGGATGTTTCCTCATCGGGCTCAAGTATTCCGTAGGGATCTTCAGTCTGGTGCTTGTCTCCTGGCGAATACTTCGTAAGAATTCATTATTGAAGATAGTACTTTATGGAAAACATCCAGGAATTAAATACTAAAATATTTACCCGCAAGAGCTTCATGTGGATCAGTAGCACTGGACATATTAACATGTCTTTTTTATCTCTTAATTTGCTGCATCTCGTACATATTATTTTTGTGCACCCAATCAGAATCTTCGCTCGTATTGATATTCACATTTATCTGCGAGGTACATCCATGGGCAGGCTCCCCTACACGTACAACATAGATGCTCTTTAATCACTATATTGTTACAATCTGTGAAATAATATTATGCGACATGTACCTGGGGACATATCAGAGTTGTAGTTTGATGCTACAACTTTGCTCCTCATTTTGCTGTAGTCGCGTTTCTTCTGCAAGAGGGAAGACATTTGTTCGGGACTCATTGAATTGTATCGGACTCTCTCATGCAACCTTTTTTTCTGCTGCACTTTGCTTGAGAGACGATGGAACTAAAAGGCTCCCGGATGATCTTTGACCTGATCAGAAAATTGAACATAAGAATACAAATTATGGACTAAGAGAAGAATATAGTTATGAGCACGCATAGAAGTCTTTACCTACGCTGCCACATCTAGTTTCAAAGCCTGTATGGAAAGTTTGTACAGAATTATCACTTTGAATTGCACTCGGGGTGGAGTTGGTATTGATACATATAGTGTTAGGAATGACCGGAGAACAATGAAGTGTGTCATCTTTCAAACATGTTGCATTAACATCTTCAAGTGGAAAAAATCTCTAGCATTATTCAATTTTGAGTACATGTTTGATAACACAAGAATAGTAATGTGTGCACATTGCATCAAACCTGACTGCTGCAAGCTTGCATTTGTAATGTCTGATAAAGTGCATTGGATGCGTGCTATAGGTTGAGATTTTTTGGTGGCAACATGTGGTCTCACCACCGATTTTGCTGAATATACATTTAATTTGAACGAGAAGAATTATATATATTTATAGCTATACAACAATATAGAGTTGCGGGTGATACCAGGTGTTACAAGCGCAGCGGCCGAGTCATTGTTTTCCGAGTTAGCCGTATCTCGTTTTCTTTGACGTGCCTGACGCTGCTTCAATAGGTATTCGGCTCTATTTTCTTCACTCATTCGAGCATACCAACCTTGATCCCTTGGTTTTTTTATGGGCCGGTAGAGCAACATCCGAAAATTCAGCAATATTTGTGTGTGGCATGCCTCCATTATCACTCTGCCCTGTCACAACAAGTTCGCACACAACACATGAGAGCATAACTGAAAAATGGAAAACATCACAAAGTACTACTCCCTCCCATCCATAATAAGAGTCACAATTTTAAACTATATTTTATAAAAAAATACGTGTGTGAATGAACTAACCTTTTCCATTCCTATTTAAGCCATTAGTAAGAGGAATCATTTCGACAACTCCATCATTCGCAACTATAAATTAGACAACGTTGTACCTTAGTCTAAAACTGCGACACTTACTTTGGACCGGAGGGAATATTTGATAAAGAAAAACGTGTGTGGATGAACTAACCTTTTCCATTCCTATTTGAGCCATCTATAAGAGGAATCATTTTGACAACTCCATCATTCACAGCTACAAATTAGACAATGATATCAGTGTTGAGGTTTTGTCAGACACAGAGAATAATCTCAACCATGGGTCAGCAAAGTGCACAAACATTGACCTTTTGCAAACGTGTTTGTTACATCAGTAAACGGAGCATGTTCGCTCCTAACCAATCCGCTAGATGGTGTAGATGACTTAGTTGCATTTTTTTGCCTAGCGCGCTATTCGTAATTTCTTTAGGTATTCCGCTTTCTTCTCACCGGACAGACGAGCATACCACCCTCCACCATTGCTCCGATTATTCTACAAACGAGTACATGATTCCGAATTCTGCAACAAATGGATTTTGAATCTTGATTAGCAAATAGAGAATAGTTATCACCGAAGAGCACTGAAGAAGGGATCATAAAGGACGTTAGTTGGCTGTGAGCCCACTCGGATTCAGATTTGAATAATCCTCTCATGGATGGATTTTGTAAAGTTAAAAAAAGTGATAGTGCACAAAAAAATATCACTGGTTTTCTGAGATGGAGAAAATAAAGTAGCACTTCTAAATTGAAAAATCTAATGTACTGTTAGTAGACGTTATGTCAGTTTGTTAGGTAGATGTAACTCAGCCCCAAAGTTTGTAGAAAGCAAAGCACATCACACTACTACCTTTTTAATTAATCTTTTCAAACTATTATTAGTAATCACCTGCTTCTGGTTAGCACACTCCAAAACCTTTAATAATCAGTACAACACATTCCGAAAGATCTAACAATTTGAGGGAGCTAACAATGACAGTGACAATTCAGTTTGAATTTATTTGGTCAGTACCCGCATCTTCGAATTATGTTGATCGGTCCCAGTGGATTTGTTCCCCGACTGCATATCTTACGTAACACGTCCACTTGCCAGCTCGCTCGTCGACGTAGCCGCTCAGGGCTGTTCAAACTTCTGGTAAAAGATCAATATACAAAATATGCTGGATTCAGAATGATAAACCAATTCATAAAGGAGCGGGAGCACATGTACGCAAAGCTTCGCTCAAACAAGCAGAGAGGCGGGTTAATTGATATATTGTAGACAGGGCCGGTACTGAGAATTCATGGCCCTGGGGTTCTACGAGGCTCGTAGTATAAATGTGTAATAGTAATTAACATACGTAGGAGACGTGCTCGAGATCTAACAATTAGAGGGGAAAGAAGGTTTATTTAATAAACACACAAATAAAAGCAAACACCTCAATGCATAATGAGCGAGATGATTAAGCATATCCGACTATACCACAGTGACAGCACTGCCAAGCAAGGATTCAAGACCAGCTGCGCCATCGGCCAGTCTCCATAGGCTGAGGCCAACATATTGCAGCGCGCATGCACCATAGTAATTACGAACTGCGGCATTTAAACAATAAGGCCATGGCATATGCTACATGAAATCAGCATGTACGAGCAGTTTAATTGGAATTATCATCAAGTTCGGCAGACCACGCGGCAAGCATGGTAAAAGCAATCACAAATTGACAAAAAAATCATCAAGTTCGGCAGCAAGCAGGCAGTAGGGATCGATGCTAAGTATGGGGCTCTGCTCGTACCACAGTACCACGTACGAACCAGCTGCACCGATCTTAATTACTTTTGTTCCACTTGCGGCGTGCCATCTTAACTAGATGGAGATTAGGTGCGTGGTGTACAAATTTGCAGGCCCGGATCGATCGGGTGGATCCTTTGCAGGAGGTACGTCCGATCTCCCCGCAGCGAGCAGACGTTTAAATGGAGCTGCGATGGGATCAGGCTTTAATTTATTTGCCTGGCACTGATCATGCATTTTGTTCCACGAAAATGGATTTGATCTAGGATGAATTGATGGTCGATCTCTGAACCCCACTTCCAGACAAGTTTGAGTAATTAACAGTACATGCGAAGGCATAGGGCGCTGGGCGTGATCACGTGGAGACATGCTCGTACTGTTAGGCAGCGTGAAGCGCTGCAGGCCCACGTCGCCGTTGTTCCTCAGGACGAGAAGACCGGGAGAGTCAAACCAAAGTCGAGCCGTCGAAGATGACGAACACTCAAACAAGTGAACGAAAAGAAGGAATTGACGGAAGTCAAGAACGATGGGAATCAAGGTCAGGGTCCGAACAAACAGGGAAACGAGTGATTTGGTTTCCACGTTATTCTCTGCCTACATGCGAACATGGCCAGGCATTTTTCTTTTTTCCTTCTATGTACGTAGTACACAAGGCTGGGTTTCAAAAAAAATGATGGCGTAGATCATGATAATTATTGCTAATTGATATCTTCCTTCTATGTACGCAGCACCCAAGGCTGATTTAAAAAAAATGATGGCATAGATCATGGTAATTCTTGCTAATTGATATGATTAAAATAGGCCCAGGTTGGAGCGAGATCGTGGTAATTATTGCATAATTATGATGGCGTAGATCATGGTAATTATTGCTAATTGAATATGGTAAATGATGTGATACAACATTAAGGCAATCTGGTCCATTGAGAGATGGTGGATGTGTGGCTGAGATGTAATTTGAACAAGAAGAATTGTATATATTTATAGCTATACAACAATATAGAGTTGCAGGTGATACCAGGTGTTACAAGCGCTGCGGCCGAGTCATTGTTTTTCGAGTTAGCCATCTCTCGTTTTCTTTGACGTGCCTGTGGCTGCTTAAGTAGGTATTCGGCTCTCTTTTCTTCACTCATTCGAGCATACCAACCTTGAACCCTTGGTTTTTTCTGAGCCGGTAGATTAACATCCGAAAATGCAGCAATTTTTTTGTGTGGCGTGCCTCCATTATCACTCTGCCCTATCACAACAACTTCGCACACAACACATGAGAGCATAACTGAATAATGCAAAACATCACAAAGTACTACTCCCTCCCGTCCATAATAAGTGTCACAGTTTTAAACTATATTTGATAAAGAAATACGTGTGTGAATGAACTAACCTTTTCCATTCCTATTTAAGCCATCAGTAAGAGGAATCATTTCGACAACTCCATCATTCGCAACTATAAATTAGACAATTTTGTACCTTAGTTTAAAACTGCGACACTTACTTTGGACCAGAGGGAATATTTGATGAAGAAAAACGTGTGTGGATGAAGTAACCTTTTCCATTCCTATTTGAGCCATCTGTAAGAGGAATCATTTCGACAACTCCATAATTCACAGCTACAAATTAGACAATGATATCAGTTTTGAGGTTTTGTCAGACACAGAGAATAATCTCAACCATGGGTCAGCAAAGTGCACAAACATGGACCTTTTGCAAACGTGTTTGTTACATTAGTAAAGAGAGCACGTTCGCTCCTAACCAATCTGCTAGATGGTGTAGATGACTTAGTTGCATTTTTTTGCCTAGCGCGCTATTCGTAATTTCTTTAGGAATTCCGCTTTCTTCTCACCGGACAGACGAGCATACCACCCTCCACCATTGCTCCGATTATTCTCCAAACGAGTACATGATTCCGAATTCTGCAACAAATGGATTTTGAATCTTGATTAGCAAACAGAGAATATTTATCACCGAAGAGCACTGAAGAAGGGAACATATAGGACGTTAGTTGGCTGTGAGCCCACTCGGATTCAGATTTGAATAATCCTCTCATGGACGGATTTTGCAAAGTTAAAAAAAGTGATAGTGCAGGAAAAATTATCAATGGTTTTTTGAGATGGAGAACATAAAGTAGCACTTTTGAATTGAAAAATCTAATGTACTGTTGGTAGATGTTATGTCAGTTTGTTAGGTAGATGTAACTCAGCCCCAAAGTTTGTAGAAAGCAAAGCACATCACACTACCACCTTTTTAATTAATCTTTTCAAACAATTATTAGTAATAACCTGCTTCCGGTTAGCACACTCGGAAACCTTTAATAATCAGTACAACACATTCCGAAAGATCTAACAATTTGAGGGAGCTAAAAATGACAGTGACAATTCGGTTTGAATTTATTTGGTCAGTACCCGCACCTTCGAATTATGTTGATCGGTCCTAGTGGATTTGATCCCCGACTGCATATCTTACGTAACACGTCCGCTTGCCCGCTTGCTCGTCGACGTTGCCGCTCAAGGCTGTTGAAACATCTGGCAAAATATTAATATACAAAATATGCTGGATTCAGAACGATAAACCAATTCACAAAGGAGCGGGAGCACACGTATGCAAAACTTCGCTCAAACAAGCAGAGAGGCGGGTTAATTGATATATTGTAGACAGGGCCGGTACTGAGAATTCGGGCCTCGGGGCCCTTCGAGGCTCGTAGTATAGATGTGTAATAGTAATTAACATACGTAGGGGACGTGCTCGAGCTCTAACAATGAGAGGGGAAAGAAGGTTTATTTAAGAAACACACAGATAAAAGCAAACACCTCAATGCATACTGAGCGAGCTGATTAAGCATATCCGACTGTACCACAGCGAAAGCATTGCAGCGCAAGGCATTCAAGACCAGTTGCGCCGTCGGCCAGTCTCCATAGGCTGAGGCTAACATAGGCTGTGGCATATGCTACATGAAATCAGCATGTACGAGCAGTCTAATTGGAATTATCATCAAGTTCGGTAGACAACGCGGCAAGCATGGTAAAAGAAATCATAAATTGACAAAAAAATCATCAAGTTCGGCAGCAGGCGGGCAGTAGGGATCGATGCTAAGTATGAGGCTCTGCTCGTACCACAGTACCACGTACGAACCAGCTGCACCGAGCTTAATTACTATTGTTCCTCTTGCGGCGTCCCATCTTAACTGCATGGAGATTACGTGCGTGGTGTACGAATTTGAAGGCCCAGATCGATCGGGTGGATCCTTAGCAGGAGGTACGTTTTATCTCCCCGCAGCGAGGAGGCATTTAAATGGAGATGCGATGGGATCTGGCTTTAATTTATTTGCCTGGCGCTGATTAGGAATTTTGTTCCACGAAAATGGATTTTTTCCAAGATGAATTGATGGTCGATCTCTAAACCCCAGTTCCAGACAAGTTTGAGTAATTAACAGTACATGCGAAGGCATAGGGCGTTGGGCACGACTGCTTAAGGAGACGTGCTCGTACCTGTCGTGCCCGCGTAGCACTGCAGGCCCACATCGCTGTTCTTCCTCAGGATGAGAAGACCGGGAGAGTCAAACCAAAGTCGAGCCATCGAAGAAGACGAACACTCAAACAAGTGAACAAAAAGGAATTGACGGAAGTCAAGAACGATCGGAATCAAGGTCAGGGTCCGAACAAACAGGGAAACGAGCGATTTGGTTTCCTTGTTATTCTTTTTTCTCTGCCTACATGCGAACATGGCCATGCCTTTTTCTTTTTTCCTTCTATGTACGCAGTACACAAGGCTGGGTTTCAAAAAAAATATGATGGCGTAGATCATGATAATTATTGCTAATTGATATCTTCCTTCTATGTACGCAGCACCCAAGGCTGAGTTTAAAAAAAATGATGGCATAGATCATGGTAATTCTTGTTAATTGATATGATTAAAATAGGCCCAGGTTGGAATGAGATCGTGGTAATTATTGCATAATTATGATGGCATAGATTATGGTAATTATTGTTAATTGAATATGGTAAATGATGTGATACAACATTGAGGCAATCTGGTCCATTGAGAGATGGCGGATGTGTAGCTGAGATGTAATGTTTCTGCCACAACTCGATTGTTTAATAGTAGTAGAGATAAAGCAAAAATAGTATTTTCTGTCACTTCTCTGAATTATCAATGCAATAAAAAATATCTGGAAGAAATTTCTCCAAATGCCCTGCAAATTTAATATGATTTTTTCTGGAATATTGGAGAATATCTGGCACTGGGAACACAGTAGGGGGAGCTGGCACCTGGCCACGAGGGTCCAGGGCACGCCCACCCCTACAGGGCATGCCCACTGCCTCGTGGGCCCATGGTGGCTCCCCTCCACTTATTCCTGAACCCACACCCTTCATCTTCCTCCCATAAAAATCACCATCCAGCTCAAGCACGAGCTCTAGCTCACTTTGCTGCCATTTTCGATCTCCTTGCTCAAAGCTCCATTAGGAAAACTGCTTTGGGGGTTGTTCTTTTGTATGTGACTCCTCCAATGGTCCAATTAGTTTTTGTTCTAGTTCTTTATTCATTGAAAATTTTTGCTGCCTAGGTGACCCTGTTCTTGAGCTTGCATGCCAAATTTATGAGGTCCAAAGTAATTCTAATGCATGATATATGCTCTAGGAACTTGTGGGAGTAGTTGCTATCATTTTTATTGAGTTTGATTTACTTTTATTTTGAGTTACTAAAAATTTCTGAAAAAAAGATGAACATATTGTTCTTGAGGGGCTCTTCTAGCCAAGGCTCTAAGGATAAACAAGCTAAGGAGAAGGAAAAGGCCAAGTACAATCTTCCTCGTGTGGCGGAAATACGGCCGTGTGAATTGCCTTGTGATGATTTCTTGAGAGCAGCCGAGATTTATGAGGACTTTCATTCTTTGGCTGATAATGCGGGCCTCACCGACTTCCTCCACGACCAGGCTGAACAGTATCTCTTACTCACCAATACTTTCATGCAAAATTTCTACTTTTACCCTAAAAAATCACCTCCTTCAGTAGCGTTTCATTTATATGATGAGGCTAGGGAGATGTCACTATATGAATTTTGCACAGTTTGCAAAATACCTTTCAGGGGCAGCTTAGAGGAACCACATCGTAAAGATGTGGATGGATTTGTTGATACTATTACCGTAGGGGAAACAAGGAAGGTTTCCGACACAAGAATTACTAGCATACATTTTCCTGTTTTATGCTACTTGCCATATTTGCTAGTCGATGCTTAATTGGTCTCGGAAACTGTGGAAACCTTAGTGTTCCTGATATTATTATTTTGTTCCATGCTTTGTTTCATGATAACTCTATTAGTATGGGTACTATTATTGCTAAACGTTTAAGCATGAACCTGTAACATCCCAAATTTTCTATTTGGAATGTTATACATAGATCATCATTTCATATCATATTTTTGTTGCATTGTTGGCTCGATCCTAGAAATTCTACGCAACTCAAGGACCCATGGAGAGAGTTGTGGATTTCGTTATTTTCATATTTGAGTTTTTCTCAAATTTTGAAAATAGGATCATTGATTTTATTTATTTTATCTTCAATTATTTCTACTACCTAAATTTCAGAGAGGGAATAAAATGACTTTCCCAAAATAAAGAAATAATGAAGATTTAATAAAAAAATCAAATAAGATTTATTTTGGAGTTTTTCGCCTTTTATTTGAATTTAGGAAAAATGCGTGTTTTTCAGAATTGCATTTAGGCCCCAAATAAATGTTCATCTTGTCCGACTTGATTTTAGAAGCCGGGGAAAATTTATTTTGGGAATTTTGGAGTCTTTTTAGAATTTCTTTTTATTTTTCTTCTGCGCGGAATTATTTAAAAAAAATGTAACCGACTTACGGGCCGTGCCCGAGCGGGACTCCGCTCGGGGGGCACTATATATAGCGCGCGCCCGCGCCCAGCCTCCGCCCGACCACCAGCCAGCAGCGCCATCAGCGCCGCCTCCCGCCCACCCGCCAAACCTAACCCTAGCCGCCGCCGCCGCCAGATCCGCCGCCGCCGCCGCCGCCACCATTGCCGCCGCCGCCGCCGGACCCCGCCGCCGAGGTTCGCCGTCGCCTCGATCTGCGTGCCGCCAGTTTTTTTTTATAAAAACTGAGCGGTTTTTCTTCCGTTTTTCTTCGTTTTTTTCGGTTTTTCGTTAGATCGGTTTTATTTTTTCGACTAGTTTAATTAGCGAGCGTTCGCTCGTTCGTTCGTTTTAACGAACGTGTTCGTCAGATTAGTTTAGTTAACGAACGTTCGTTCGTTGACCCGTTCGTCGTTTTTTCTTTTTCTCGGATTTAATCCGCGATTTTTCTGATCGCGATTCCTGATCCGATTTTCGTTTTAGTATAACTTTTCGCTCGTTGATCGGAATCAGGCGATTCAAGCGCCTGGAGTTTTGTCTTGAAACCCTCTTTCCGAATAATCAACTTAAACAAGTTTTTGCTTCTGTAAAATATGACTTAGATCCAGATTAGCAAAACGAAGTTGTTTTCTTTCGCCGTTTGACTTTCGTTGCTTTGTTTGATTTGTTTCTTTTTGCAAACCGGAGTTCTTAAGTTGAACATTCTGGTTAGATCTTTTACTCGAGTTTTACCGGTGCATTAGATGAGTACTTATTGTATGCTTGTTGTTTGTCTGCGATAGAATACCCGGAGTGCGCCGCCTGTTACTTCGTGTCTCTAGGTCTCGCGGATCATCAGCAAGGCAAGTAACACTTGATCATACCTTTCTACTACCCAGTTTTATGCATTAGATCAATCCTCAAACATTGCATGATTAGGATCTAATTAAATTGTGGGATGGGAAGTAGATGAGGTAGTACCTATCACCTGTTTTATTATCAAACCTTTGGGAGTTACTTCTCGTTTGCTTATTATGCCATGCTATGCTAGTAGACGTGGATTGGGTGAGTGAATTTACATGACAGATGTGAGATTGTTAATCAACGGTTTATTTAAGGTGGCAACTTAAACACACATCTGGGTGGATTGAGGCACCTGGTTTCTATCAGGACTTGCATGTATTTCTTCGGACCGCCACCCAGGCTCAAAGGGATCATGAGATTATTAAAACTAGAAACTTTCGTGTGCAGCCACATGCTATTATGGGCTCTCGCATAGTTGACTAAGTTGTGCGAACTCTTACGGGGTGGACTAGCAGATGTAGGGGATGTAGGTTGGTACAGTTTACCCTGATGTAAGGTGCAAGTGCTTCTGAAAGACTATGTCTTGGTCATCCGTTTCCCAAACACCATGTAGTGCGAGAAACCAAGCGGAGGCGATCGAGTCATGTGGGGAAAAGTGCGCAAACCTCTGTAGAGTGTATAAACTAATCATGGTTAGCCGTGTCCCCAGTTATGGACATCTTGAGTATCTAGTACTTGGATATCATGTGAATCTCATCATGTTACTTCTAAATTTAATATTGTTGGGTTTAATGAGTACTTTTTAATTGGGATTGAGAATGCTGTCAACCATTCTCAATGTTTAACAACCACCATGATAGTTAAATAAATTTATTCCTTTGCAGTAGGGAAAAATTGGCTTTATGCAAAACTGTAACCATAGAGCTTTACCACCAGCCAAATATGCATGTAGTTTAGTCTATTTCCATTGTTACTATCTATGTGTTACATTGCCAGCATATTCGATGTGCTGACCCGTTTTCGGGCTGCAACATTTCATGTTGCAGACTTTTCAGACGACGAGTAAGATGCTTTTAGGTCGTGGTTCTATACTCAGTGATGCCGTTGGAGTTGATGGACTCACTTATCTTCCAATCCTTCCGCTGTTATCGTTTTTAGATGGCCTTAAGCCATATTTATTGCAATAAGTTCTCTTTTGAGACATTCGATGTAATAAGTGTCTGATTGCTACTCTGTTATAAATCCTCCAAGTACTATGTGGTGTCAGCATTACTGATCCAGGGATGACACTAAGCACAGAGATCGGACTGTTTGGTCGCTACAAAGATGGTATCAAAGCACACGCTGACTGTAGGACACGACCACTAAGCTTAAGCCCTAGATCACTACTCTTTCTTCTCATTTCTGACTCCTCATCTTTTCTATTCTTTAGGATGGCGGATGCAAGGATCAAGTTCGCACAACCAGATGAGAATTCACCTTTTGGATATCACTTGAAGGAAGCCACTAGATACCTGAACATAGGAGTAACAAGCTTCACTGGGACTTTCAACGCCACTTTACCCGAAGAGGAGCGCTGGAGGATTCAAGTCTACATTCCAGGAAGGACATTTGCACCAGTCATGGAACCAATAGAGTGTACCTTTGATGCACCAACATGGAGTATAGGAAAGAGCATGGCAGCTCACATCGCCATGGGACGAATTGGAGAAGTTTACTACAACGATCTCAAGAATACTATCTACCAGATTTGTGGGCGCCGAGATGAGCATTGGGAGATGATCAACACCAAGAGGGACAGATCAATCGCAGCTTATATTCAGGAGTTAAACCAACACATCCGATGCCAGGTGAGGGAGTCCTGGACTAGGGGGTGTCCGGACAGCCGGACTATCAATATCCGCCGAACTCCAAGACTACGAAGATAGAAGATTGAAGACTCCGGCTTGTGTCCGGAAGGTACTTTCCTTGGCGTGGAAGGCAAGCTTAGCAATACGGATGTGTAGATCTCCTACCATTGTAACCGACTCTGTGTAACCCTAGCCTCTCCGATGTCTATATAAACCGGAGGGCCTTAGTCCGTAGGACGAACATTACATCTCTACAATCATACCATAGGCTAGCTTCTAGGGTTTAGCCTCCCTGATCTCGTGGTAGATCTACTCTTGTACTACCCATATCATCAATATTAATCAAGCAGGACGTATGGTTTTACCTCCATCGAGAGGGCCGAACACAGGTAAAAACATTGTGTCCCTCGTCTCTGTTACCATCCGCCTAGACGCACATTCGGGACCCCCTACCGAGATCCGCCGGTTTTGACACCGACATTGGTGCTTTCATTGAGAGTTCCTCTGTCATCACCGATAGGCTCGATGGCATCTTCAACCATCAACGCTGTGCGGTGAGACTTTCCTCCCGGACAGATCTTCATATTCGGCGGCTTTGCATTTGTGGGCCAATTCTCTTGGCCATCCGAGCAGGTCGAAGTTCGCCCGGCGTCGGTCGATTCGGAAGCTTGAACTTCACGGCCGATGATCGCGGAGACTTGATCTTGACGAACTCGAGCCACAGCCAAGCGCGTCGCCTTTGTGATTTATGGGCATGATCTAGCTCTGCCGCGGACGGTGCTTTGGTGGCCCTTTTCGAATCCGCTCGGCCACTAGCCCGGAGCCGATTGCCCATGTCGAGGCGGTGGATAGACGCCACAGGGGCTTCAACATCCACGGCGATGGGGCCGAATACCAATCTTGTCCCCTGCGAAACTCGTGACCCCGAGGCGCCGGACTCCGAGCCTCCCGCGCCCCTACCGATTAATCCGGATTGGGCGCCGGTTATGGAATTCACCACCGCAGACATCTTCCAACACTCGCCTTTTGGCGATATCCTGAATTCCCTGAAGCATCTCTCGCTATCGGAGAATCTGGCGGATGTGGCGGGGCGGTTGGAGTTCGATGATGGAGAAATTGAGCCCACCCACCACCCACCTTGTAGCCACTGCCGAGGATCTAACCGACATGCTAGACTACGACTCCGCGACATCGGCGCTATGGGCGATGATGCGGAGACGAACAAACCAGCGCCTACAGAGGCCTTTGGATGCCGCCTCGTCATATGACATATACATGGTGGATACCCCAAAAGAAGGGGATGGCGAAAAAGCAGCGGAGGCAGATTCTTTAAAGAAGCAGCCCAAACGCCGACGTCAGTGGCGCCGCTCTAAATCCAGCCACAACAAGAACATAGATCCCAGCACAGGAAATAACAATACCCCAGAGAGTGCCAAAGACAACCCCCTCTAGCATGACTCAGCGCAGGAGGATGCAGAAAAAAGCCCTCACGAAAGGGCGGCAGAAGAAAAGGTTGAGGATCAAAGCTATGTACCTCCCTCCGAAGACGAAACAAGCCTCAATGACGACGAATTCGTCGCGCCCGAGGACCCCGTCGAACAAGAGCTTTTTAAGCACAGGCTCACCGCTACAGCAAGAAGCCTGAAGAAGGAAAAGCGGAAGCTCAAAACAGCGGAAGACGCGCTCCGGACAAGATGGAGCAAAGTACTCAAAACCGCAGAGATAAATCGGCAATGGCCACCAATCGAAGAGCTACCAAGCGTAAGCTGCTTCCAGAATTCAACGAGGAGGCCATAGAGCCCCCACCGTCCAACGGCCCAGCCAGGTCCATCTACGGACCAAAACAAGCCCCAAGAAGCAAAGCGACACGTCAAGTGTCCGATGATAGCGGCACATACAAGTACAGGGGCGCCGCACACCCACTATGTTTCATCGACGAGGTGCTGGATCACGAATTCCCAGCAGGGTTTAAACCCATAAACATAGAAGCCTGCGACGGAACAACAGACCCTGGAGTCTGGATAGAAGACTATATATTGCATATACATAAGGCCAGAGGAGACGATCTCCACGCCATAAAATATCTACCCCTCAAGCTCAAAGGGCCAGCCCGTCATTGGCTCAAAAGCCTCCCAGAAAACACTGTCGGAAGTTGGGAAGAGCTCGAGGAAGCGTTTAGAGCAAATTTTCAAGGGACCTATGTCCGTCCTCCGGATGCAGACGATTTAAGTCATATAACTCAACAACCCGGAGAGTCAGCGGAAATTCTGGAACAGGTTTCTTACCAAAAAGAACCAAATAGTCGACTGTCCGGACGCTGAAGCCTTAGCAGCTTTCAAGCACAATGTCCGAGACGAATGGCTTGCCAGACACCTCGGTCAAGAGAAACCGAGGACAATGACCACATTAACAAGCCTCATGACCCGCTTACATGCGGGGAGGATAGCTAGCTAGCAAGCAGCACCAGCACCCAAGTACATCCGAGATAAGAGATGGAACGGAAAATCACGACGCAGAAAAGAGCAGCGCCGGAATAAAGAGAAAAGCCCAAAGAGCACGGCAGTCAACGCCGGATTTAAAAGCTCACGGCCAAATAGTAAAGCACAGCCTCTAAAGGATGACCGTGACGAATTGTCCAACTTAAAGAAGATTTTGGGTCGGATATGTCAAATCCACAGTACCCCCGGAAGGCCTGCAAATCACACCCATAGGGATTGTTGGGTTTTTAAACAGTCCGGTAGACTGAATGCCGAACACAAGGGGCTCGACGCGTCAAGCGAAGAGGACAAACCCCACCAGCAGAGCACCGGAAAACAAAAGAATTTCCCACAAGGGGTCAAAGCAGTAAACTCACTTCATGTGAGGACACGGAAAAACAGTGCGGCACTTTCTAAAAAGAGCTTCCCACGGTCCAACCCAGCAGACCGAAGAAATTGGATATCAAAACCAATCACTTTCGACCACCGGGACTACTCCAGAAGCGTTCGAAACGCAGGGGCGGACTCCCGATATTGAATCCGATAATAGACGGATTACAATTCACGAGCGTCCTAATGGGCGGAGGCGGTGACTTAAACCTACTATATTCAAACACAACCTGTCGGATGGGGATAGACCCTACCAAAGTTCGACACAGCCACACTTCCTTCAAAGGAGTGACGCCTGGCCCTTCCGCCAAGTGCACAGGCTCGATATTACTAGAAGTCGTGTTCGGATCACCGAACAACTTTCGACGCGAAAAATTAGTTTTTCGTATCGTCCCATTTAAAAGTGAATATCAAGCCTTGTTGGGACGATAGGCTTTGTCCGCTTCAACGCCATACCGCATTCACGCGTCTCTTACACTTAAGATGCCGGTCCACGGCACCATTTCAGTGCGAGGGTCACTTAAAGACCCTGGACTCGGATAGACGAATCCGGACTCAGCAGGCTAGGGGCTCCCTAGCCGCATACCCTTTTCACAGGGGGCTGCGCGCACAACCGATCGCGGTTTCATATAAACCTTGCATTAATTATTTATATTTCTTCTTTTGCATATTTTTCGCACGAACTGTTTCTAAAACTAAACGTTCCTCTCTTTCTACAGATGAACAACGTGCGTACCCGTCCAGGATAACGGCGCAACAGAGACACAGCGAGACGTAGGCGTGCGGTAGGGACCCGTTGCAAGGATTCTTTTGATTAAGACCTGCGTAGACCTTTTTATTCTCGTCTCTTGTTGTTACTCTCCTTGGCTCCTTCCTATAGCCAAAGTGGAGCTGGCGCTTTGGCATCGGCGCGTCGAAGACCATGCCGTACACTGGACACAAGGGGCTTAGGGCATAATTCTGCCCATTATCATAAAGTCCGAACACCTTCGGAGTGTTCGGCGTCTCGAGTTAGGCATTATATGCATCAGCTCGAATCATGTCTTTGGTCAAATGTTGGGTTTGCCCGGCTCCGTGTTTTGCTGCCTTCGTTCCGTATCACCCGGCTAACACGGCACCGGAGAACTCTGCGATTGTGCCCCAATTCGCTCGGCGAGCACCTCGATGAAAGCGGCGATCGTCATGATATAGCGAGAGTCTGGTCAGCCACTCGATCGACTATCGGAATGTTTAGAATTCCCCGCTTTGACGAAGGACCGTTTCCCGGTCAGACACATACGCACCTCGAGTATGGAGATGTGCGGTGTCATCAAGGGCTATATCGTAGCCCCACCCTCGAGCTCCATTGGCTAAGTGAAAGAGATAAAGCATCATAGTCCGGATTGCCTCGTTCGCTACGCTACCACCTCCTTAAAACAGGACCGAGACGTCGGATTAAGTGTGAAACGCTATTTTGCGAACACCCCAGCACCTTGTGCGAGGGGCTGAAGCGAAGATCGCATCTTTCGGGTTATACACAAGTATCGTGAACGGCCGCCAGAGAAGTTTTACTACTTGGAAGCACAAGTATAAAAAGCATTCATACTATAACCATTGATCTACAAGTTAATGCGTTCAATTGAGCGTTACATTTTTGAGCACTGCGACTCTATTACCTGGCGCCACGCATAACTTCCCGAAATAATGTTGGCAGAAGCGGTTTCCATCGAACCTGGGCAGCAACAGCGGTGGCATCCATCTCCGGACACTGCGCCTTCACGGGCGAGCCATCCGCGCGCCCTCGATGCAGGCCGACCGTTTCATCTCCTTCACATGCGGCACCGCCCCAAGGAATTGCTGCAGTAGGCCGAAGTAGCTCGTCGCCTTGGACCTCTCTGGCCATACATGGGCCACGATGTCAGTCATAGCCAGCCCGGACAGTCTATTTAGTTCGGCCCATTCGGCCAACCTGTCCGTCAGCGGAAGAGGGCGATCCGGACTGTGGAATTGAGACCAATATAACTCTTCCGTCTCGTGATCCCCCTGGCTCCGGAAGTGCTTAACGGCATCAGCCGCACTCGCAGCCAAGTCCATATATGGATCCTCCGAACTCCACAGCCGCTCGAATTGAGCGTACTTGGCATCCATAAACCGGCGACGCATCAGAAAAGGCTTGCTAGCCACGATTCCTCCGGCTTGGCGCAGCTCCTCCTTCATAGCCCGCATTGCGAGCGGGCATCCTTAACCGGCGGTGGCCTTCTTGGTCTTCCCGCTCCGATAAGCGCTCCTTTTCAAGAGCCTCATGGCGGTCGGTAGCATCCTTTAATTTCTTGGCCAATTCGGCCACCTCCGCCTAGCTTAGGCGATTGCACGACCTTTTCGACCTTCAACTCTTCGGCCGCCCTCGCGGCAGCCGCATCACTCCTTCGGGCTTGCTCCTTAGCTTGAGCAAGTTCGGCCCGAAGGCTCTCCACAACAGCAGCACTGTCTGTATAAGCAACATATAACTTATCAGAAGGCGGGCTTTGACCCACTCAATAAAGCGGCTGCGGAGAATTTATTTACCTTGTGACTCGTCAAGTCGCTGGTTGACAAGTGCAATGTCCGCATCTGCCACGTCAAGTTGTCGACTTAATTCGGCAAACTCACTAGTCCGGCTGGCCTGGACTATCCGCCACCATGTCGAGCGGCGGTATTCATTACGAGATGTTGAGATTTTGATCCTCGGCGCGCTGTCGTTTTCGACAACCTACGAGTCTCGGGGCTACTATCTATCTGAGCGCATTTTTATATGCAAAACTGTTAAAAGACAAAGGGGTGCATCATTTTCGCATACCTCAAATCCCGCCAGCAAGCTCATGGCGGCATTACGCAATCCGCGTTCAGCGGACGAAATCCTTCCGACCACCATACGCATTAATGCGCGGTGATCTTCTGAAATGGGCGCCCTCTCAAGCAAACTCTTGATTCTCTCGGCGGACTCGGTGGGTGCGAACTCTCGCCCCTCCGGACTCGGGGCGCCCTCCGTGGCGACACTTGGGCTCGCTTTGCCTCATCCGCAGCGCGGTAGACGGAGGCGTATCGCTCTCCATCATCTCCGGAAGAAGGTCCCCCGAGGATGAACTCATCTGAGACGGCTGCAGATCCGAACTGCGATATAAATATTTCGGTCACCTACGGAAGCATAAACGAAGGTACTTCCTTATTAAACTTCCTCTTTCATACTCACGGCTCGTTGGAGGGCTGGTCCTTCGGCGATGATTGCGCGTCCGGATTCTCTCCGGACGCCGGACCAGTGAGATTTCTTCCCACGCTTAGGGCTTTGACCTCCGGATCTTCGGAGGCGGTCCTCCTCACCCTCTGAAGGGAGGGATCCTTGGTTCCCTCCTCTTCAGTCGCCCCTTTGGGCGAAATATTAGCTCCTTTATTTCCCCCGTCGCCCCCCTCTGTGGGCGCAACCTCCAACATTCTGACCAGCACGGGCTCCAGTGCGGTCTCTGGGAGGGGGGTCGGACACCTTATCAGCCTTGATCGCGCCACCCATTCCTGTAAAGAATAAAGGGTCAGGAGACGATCTTTTGAAAGGCATACAAATAGAATGTCCGGGCTCTGAGCTACTTACCTGAGTATCCGAGCGATGGCGGCTTAGGACTGCGTCCTCGGCCGAATCCGGACACGCCACCTGTGGTCCGAAGAACAGCTTGTACATCTCCGTGGGTGTCGCATCCATAAAATGCTAGAGAATACGAGGTCCCTCCGGATTGAACTCCCATAGGCGGACGGGGCGGCGTTTGCGGGTAGGAGGTGCACGATTAGCATGACTGCATCACCTTGACCTGGTCGATCTCCCTTGTCCGGAGGTCTTGAATCCGGCCTGCGCATGCGGGCACGTCCTGGGCGGCCCCAGTTGAGCCCTTGGTTGACCCACGACATCGGTTGCCGTGGAGGTCCCGGGCGGAAGGAGGGCGGCGGCTTTGCTTGCGCCCCTTGGAGCGATGATGTAAAACCACTCCTGCTGCCACAATCCTGTTCCTCTTGGAAGGAACATTGAGCCACGGGCATCGACCTTCTTGCTTATGGTCGCCCGCCGACTCCGCTTAGCGCCCCGATCATCTTGGCTCCACCTTAAATGTTTTCAGCCACAGGCCGAAGTGGGGGATGACGCGGAGGAAGGATTCGCAGACAACAATGAATGCGGAGATGTGGAGGATGGACTCCGGTGCCAAGTCGTGGAAGTCCAGCCCGTAGTAGAACAGGAGCCCTCTCACGAAGGGATCCGTCGGGAAACCCAATCCCCGACGGAGGTGAGATACGAAAATGACGTATTCGCCGGGCTCGGGGGCTGGCACGGCCTGCCACAGGGCAGTAACCTGTCTTGAAACCTCGTGGGCAGTGCTTGGCCTCTCACAACTTCAATATGTCCTCCTCCGTGACGGAGGAGGGCATCCACCTGCCCTGGAGGTCAGAGCCGGACATTGTTGTGGATCCAAAGCGCTCGAATCTGAAGCTCTAGGTGTTGGAACTGGGAGCGGAGGAAAGATTCGATGCAAGGTTGGAAGACAAGGACAGGCCTTGGTCCTCTTATAAAGGGGAATAAATACCAAGGGCCGTCTCCGTGACCGTTTAGGATTCCCCTTCGATAGAGGAGGCGGGCGGCGGAACGTTGGGTTACCCACGCGTATTGATGAGGATCCCGGAATAAAGGGACACGATCTCTGCTTCGACAAGGCGTACCAAGAAACCGCCACCTGAACGTCTTTGAGGTGGAATAAGTAAAAACAATTCAAACAAGGGCTTGGTAGCGGTGTGATGGCGTGCGCATAATATGTCGCAGATTGAATCGGTGTATATGTTTTATTCTCTCTCTGATGGAGCGTGGAAATTATTTTTGCAGAGCCGGACACTATCCTGGTGTTCATCATCTTCTCTAGATTATTCAAGGAAGGAACCCGCCTTGCAATGCCGAACATTATGCACGCCAGACTCATCATCATTGAAGACTGGTTCAGGGCTCTTGAGGAGTCTGGACTAGGGGTGTCCGGACAGCGGACTATCAATATCCGCGGACTCCAAGACTACGAAGATAGAAGATAGAAGACTCGGCTCGTGTCCCAAGGTACTTTCCTTGGCGTGGAAGGCAAGCTTGGCAATCTGGATGTGTAGATCTCCTACCATTGTAACCGATCAGTGTAACCCTAGCCTCTCCGGTGTCTATATAAACCGGAGGGCCTTAGTCCGTGGGGCTAACATTACATCTCTACAATCATACCATAGGCTAGCTTCTAGGGTTTAGCCTCCACGATCTCGTGGTAGATCTACTCTTGTACTACCCATATCATCAATATTAATCAAGCGGGGCGTGGGTTTTACCTCCATCGAGAGGGCTGAACACAGGTAAAAACATTGTGTCCCTTGTCTCCTGTTACCATCCGCCTAGACGCACAGTTCGGGACCCCCTACCCGAGATCCGCCGGTTTTGACACCGACACCAGAAGAACCAGATGTGCGCAGATTTGGAGGAGCTACAGAAGGCCATGACCAGGATCAAGGAGCTAGAAGCAGAACTCAAGGCTACACGTAAAGACTATATGGAAGAAATTGTCGCTCTAGTAAGACAGAATGGTGACCTTAAGGAGAAGATTGGTGTATTCATGGGAGGATCAGCACCCAGAGGAGAAGAGGATGAACCTACTTGTCCAGATAATTATATCATCATCGACGACACCGACTCGGATCCCGACGACAGCGATGATGACTATGTTGATGAAGCTGCAGCAGATATCATGGAATCTGCATCGGAGCAGTTTTTCTAGTTGACCACATTAACGGTAGTAGTATTTTCCACCATTTAATTAGTTTTAGTCCAAGCACTTTTGTAACGATAGTTACACCGTTGTATGCCCTTGTTTGAATTGATTGGAATGACATTGTGTGTTTTTGTCTCGTGTGCATATGGGTAGTGTTATCTCACTAGACCTCATTCTATTCTTAACTCTCCCCTTTAAACCCTCAGATGCCTCCGAGACACGACCCCGAGTTTGTTTTCCCACCAGAGATCACTCAGTTGATTCAGCAGCAGAATACCTTGATTCAAACATTGGTACAGAACCAAGGCAACAACAACAACAACAACCCACCACCACCACCTGTTGACCATTTGGCACGTTTCTTAAGGTTGAATCCGCCAGTGTTTTCAAGTAGCATCGTGCCGATAGTAGCAGATGATTGGCTCCATAAGATAGGGAGGGAGTTGACCACTGCAGGATGCCCAGATGGAGAAAAGGTGAAGTTTGCCGCACATCAGCTTGACGGACCAGCAGCAGCATGGTGGGAGAATTTTACCGCCACTTACCCTGTAGACACTGTCACATGGAATCAGTTTCAGCAAGATTTTCGTACTGCCCATGTTTCAGCAGGAGCTATGGCCATGAAGAAGTGTGAGTTTCACAACTTACGCCAAGGAGGACGGACAGTTGGCCAATATGTGGATGATTTCAGTAAGCTAGCACGTTATGCCCCAGATGACGTTGCTACGGATGCAGCTAAACAGGTGTCACGCCCAAGATGCGACCCTATCCAAAAGGAACTCGAAGGTCCCACCAAGGATAGACCCGCATATTGGAACGCTTTTGCAAGGTGGATATCATTACATCAAAATTACATAATAGATGGGGATACATACAAGAGGCATACAATGCCACACGAATACAACACCACATCACAAGAGATCAGCACCCGACTATGGATGATACATAAACAGAAACTCAAATAGTATCCACCCTGCTAGCCCAGGCTGCCGACCTGGAACCTATCCCCTGATCGAAGAGGAAGCAGAAGAAGAACTCCAAAACAAGTAAACATCGCTCTTGCGTCATGATCATCGCATAACATGTACCTGCAACTGTTGTTGTAGTAATCTGTGAGCCACGAGGACTCAGCAATCCCATTACCATGGGTATCAATACTAGCAAAGCTTAAAGGGAAAGGAAGGGGTAAAGTGGTGAGGTTGCAGCAGCGACTAAGCATGATATGGTGGCTAACATACGCAAATGAGAGCGAGAAGAGAAACAAAGCAACGGTCGTGAAGCTAGCAATGATCAAGAGGTGATCCTGAACACCTACTTACGTCAAACATAACCTAGAAACCGTGTTCACTTCCCGGACTCCGCCGAGAAGACACCATCACGGCTACACACGCGGTTGATGCGTTTTAATTCGGATCTGGTGTCAAGTTATCTACAACCGGACATTAACAAATTCCCATCTACCACATAACCGTGGGCACGACTCTCGAAAGTTTATACCCTGCAGGGGTGTCCCAACTTAGCCCATGACAAGCTCTCGCGATCAACGAAGGAATAGACCTTCTCCCGGAAGACCGATCACCTCGAAATCCCGGTTTACAAGACATTTCGACAATGGTAAAACAAGACCAGCAAAAGCCGCCGGATGTGCCGACAAATCCTGGTAGGAGCTGCACATATCTCGTTCTCGGGGCACACGGATTGTCCAAACTTCCGATAGGCGAGCCCAGAGTTACCCCCGTAGCCACCGTGGTGATGGTTTGGACCAACACTCACAACAAGCAGCGGCCGGGGGTAAATAAAGATGATCCTCGGGCTCCGAAACCCAAGGGAAAAAGGGCTAGGTGAGGCAAATGGTAAAACCAAGGTTGGGCCTTCTTTGGACAAGTTTTATTCAAAGCGAACTGTCAGGTGTCCCATAAATCACCCGACCGTGTTAGGAGCATAAAATCCGAGAACATAACACTGGTATGACGGAAACTAGGGCGGCAAGAGTGGAACAAAACACCAGGCATAAGGCCGAGCCTTCCACCCTTTACCAAATATATAGATGCATTAATAATATAAGAGATATTGTGATATCCCAACCGAAATCCTGTCCACCATGGAGAAATCTTCAACTTCACCTGCAACTAGCAACGCTATAAGAGGGGCTGGGCAAAAGCGGTAACATAGCCGAACAGTGGTTTGCATAGGAAAGGTGACTAAGGTTAGAGGTTCATGGCAATTTGGGATGGCTTGATAAACAGGTGATAGGTAGCGCAACATAGCGATAGAACGAAACAACTAGCATAGCAATGATAGTAGTGAGATCCAGGGTAGCGGTCATCTTGCCTGAAATCCCGCAAGGAAGAAGAACGAGTCCATGAGGAAGACGAATGGATGAAGCCGAACCAACCGTAGACGAACGAATCCTCACGATCGCAACGAAACAGGACTAACAAGAAGAAGCACACAACATAGGTAAACACACCACACATGAACAAGTCATGATGCAAAACAAGCATGATGCATGACCAAGCTACATGAAGCTACTCATGGCAAGAGATAATGCAAACAAGAACAACACATCAAAGCAAGTTTAAATGAGGCTGGGAACAACATATAACAATTCTGGTAAGTCCTCGTATGCAAATTTCGAAATTGGTCCAGAACTGAATAAACATTAAGTTGAAGTTGTTAAACAGCAAGTTAAGATGCACCAAGACGATCTACACGAGATTCTAGTCAAGTTACATATAAAGTTCATTAGATTCGGAGCTACGGCCTAGAAGATATGAGCAAAACAAGTTAAGCATGGCATTGATGCAAAATGCACCCAAACATCAAGTAAACACACCAAAACAAGGATGCAACATGATAATATGAAACTACATGCAAAATCAAGCAAGTTTCATCTAGAGCACACTCAAAACGGAGCAACGGTTCAACACATGCACATTATACAAGTCATAACAACAATCTGTCCATAACAGCAACTAGGAATATTGCAAGCATCAAAACTATACGCTACAGCATCTCAACATAATAACAAAAAGCATGGGCATGAAGTACAGGTAAAGCATAACAAAACATGAACACTGAGCTATCTCCAGAAACTACTAGAACATGCTCAAAAAGACATGGGAAGATTGCAAATAATAACAGTTTCAGACTTTAGCAGAAATAACATCAGGTTGCAATGTTTAGAGCTATCAAAAAACATGTTACAGAAACTTAACATGGCAAACAAAGGCATGACATGAATCTACTAAAAGCATAGATCAAAAGTCCCTTACTGACCATGAGCCAAAAGGGCACAGAAAATATGATGGCACCCATGTAAACATGGCAAGTTATATTACAGATTCAAACATGGCAGAAACAACAATAAGTAGGCATTTTAGTGAGCTTGAACCACTCACCACAGAGCAATACATGGCATGGCAAGGCAACCAACAGTAGCAAGGCATGTTTATGAAGCTAATCATGGCAAGAGCAAGTTTATAGGGTGCATGGATCACTAGGAAAACACATGGTAACAACTGAACTTCATGTTAACAGGTTGACAGCAACATTATGAAGCAAATTTGGAGCAAGATATGAACAATCTACAGCAAGATATAAATGCAACCAGGGGCATGAATGTATAGAGAAAGACATGTAGATCAAAACATGTTTATAAGACATCTCCTGATTATGCATAGAATGACTAGTAGAAGCATGTTTATATAGCATCACGAAATAACAGATTCAGACTAGCAAAACAGCAACAGCAAGTACACTACTTAACAAGCTCGATTCACTCACCACAAGTCATTGCATGACAAGATAAGCATAGCATCATCAAGAAGACATGTTTGTGAAATAAACCAAGTCAAGAACAAGTTCATAGCATGCAAGGATCAAATATAGCAACCTTGGCCAAATTGAATAACATGTAAACAATCTGCCAGGAAACATTTTGAAGCAAAAGTAGAGCACTCAAATGACATGATAGGCTACTCCATAATTAAAAACAAGGGCACGAATGGATAGACAATAACCACATGTTCAAAACACCTTTAGTGAAGTATCTCAAAATAAGCATGGATCTCTCTGTAGCATCAAGTTTACATGGCATCAAAATAATAGCAGAACAGGGACTAAATCAGCAATATCACGAAGCCTAGTTTGCATGCTTGTGCTAGTCACCACATTGATCACAAAAATACATGGAATACACCCCTGGAAAGATGGCATGGCATAGATCAAAACACATGTAGACATCAACCTCATAGGATGCTCACATCAATCATGGCAAAAATGACAAATGAGCAAGTTATAACAGTTTCAGCAGATTAACATCAACATGCACTCTTCCAACAACATTTCGGGCATCAAGATGAGCTCAAATGAAAATGATGCACTGGAATTAAATGAAGTACTCGTCAAGGCGAACAATTTGACATATTACACGCACGAAACGGAGCTACGGATGCAGAGATACGACAGGTCAAACATGGCATGATTATGCAAAAATAATCGGGACTTGGATGAATTTTGGAGGGGGGAAAAGTCAACCTCTCAGCACGGGTTTCGAAGATCGCCGGAGAGCTCGCCGGAGTGGACTCGGGGACGGCCGTAGACGGGCGGGGAGGACGGATCTGGTGAGGAGGAAGCCGGTGGGGGCGCGGGACGGGGCCGGGAAGGTCGGGGGCGGCCGGATCCGGTCCAGCCCGACCGGATCCGTGGCTGAAAGTGCAACTAATCCTCGGGTGGTTTTGGTAATTAATAACAACATATATATCATTGAACTAATAGTTTCTTGAGAATCATTTCAGAAAGTTCAAGATATGGGTATGGCAAGGACTGAAGAAGTGGACCCCTCAAAATGCTAAGGCAAGCATTGGCAAAAGCTCAAGACTCCATTTTTGGTTTAGTGATCCAAGATCACATTGAGTCCATAGGAAAGCCAATACTATTAAAAGGGGATGAGGTTATGATGATGATCTGGTTGCTCAAAGTGCTTAGTGATACATCTCCTAAACTATCAGCAACTCTCACTGCCATATACACTCATAAGTAATCTCGGTCCCACCGATATTCCAAACTCAGTCACACCAAGATGAACCACCTCAGCCACAAAGCCAAACCCTAGAAATCTCGGATTTTCCGATTCGGAACTCGGTCTCACTGAAACTTGAGTTGCCAAGCTTCTGTAACCTTCTGTCATCAAATCGGTGTCACCGAGATGATGAAGTCGGTCCCACCGAGATTGGCAAGCTCTAGTCTTTACACGAATCAGACTAACTGAGTTTGTATTTTCGGTCCCACCGAAAATCCCAACGTTCACATGATTTGAACTTTCGGTCTCACCGAGTTGTCAACTTCGGTCCCACCGAGATTGGTCAAATGTGTGTAACGGTTGGATTTTGTGTGGAGGCTATAAATACCCTCCACCCCTCTTCACTCGTGGAGAGAGCCATCGAAAGAACTACCACTCCTACCTTACATTTACGAGAAGAGAACTACCTACCCTTGTGTTGAGATCAAGTTGCTCCACTCCCACCATATGAAGCTTGATCTCTAGCCTTCCCAAGTTGCTTTCCACTCAATCCTTTCTTCCACCACAGCCAAATCAATGAGGAGAGTTGAGTGTTGGGGAGATTATCATTTGAAGCACAAGAGCAAGGAGTTCATCATCATCAGCACCATCTATTACCTTTTGGAGGGTGGTGCCTCCTAGATTGGTTAGGTGTCGCTTGGGAGCCTCCGTCAAGATGTGGAGTTGAACCAAGAAGTTTGTAAGGGCAAGGAGATCGCCTACTTCGTGAAGATCTACCCCGAGTAAGGCTAGCCCTCCGTGGGTGTAGGCCATGATGGCATAGACAAGGTTGCTTCTTCGTGGACCCTTCGTGGGTGGAGCCCTCCGTGGACTCTCGTAGCCGTTACCCTCCGTGGGTTGAAGTCTCCATCAACGTGGAAGTACGATAGCACCACCTATCGGAACCACGTGAAAAAATCACCGCGTCTCCAAAATTGCGTTTGCTCTTCTCCACCTCTCTTTACTACATGTGCAATTTACTTTCCGCTGCCTATACTCTAGAATTGCATGTGTAGGGTGATGCTTGACTTGATCATAATTGTGAATCTGCCAAAAACTTGTCTTTGTCAAAAGGCATAATTTTATATTGTCAAGTAGTCTAATCACCCCCCTCTAGACATACTTTCGATCCTACAAGTGGTATCGAGCTTTGGTTTCCATTGTATTGGTTTCCATTGCATTGGACTCCATAAGCTTGGTTTCACAACCTAGGAGAGTATGGCGTCTAGTGAGGGTAATTTTAAGAGAGCGTCCTTACTTTGATGGTACAAATTTTGCTAGTTGGAAGCATAAAATGAAAATGCATATTCTTGGCCATAACCCAGCCGCATGGGGCATTATTTGTGTTGGTATGCAAGGTGAATTCTTGAGGAAGGAAAAGTTCGGATCGCGGCTACAACGGAAGAATTGCGGATGTTGCAAAACAATGCTCAAGCTTGTGACATTCTCTTCAATGCCTTGTGTCCTGAGGAGTTCAACAAAATCAGCCGTCTTGAGAATGCAAAAGAGATTTGGGATACTTTGGTTGAAATCACGAAGGTACCGAGTCCATGAAGGAATCAAAGCTAGATGTTCTTCAAGGTCATCTTGACAAGTTCAAGATGAAGGAAGGTGAAGGAGTCGCTGAAATGTACTCTAGGCTTGCTCTCATCACAAATGAGATTGCCGGCTTAGGAAGCAAAGAAATGACCGACCGATTCATCATCAAGAAGATTCTCAGAGCTTTGGATGGAAAGTATGACACCGTGTGCACTTTGATCCAAATGATGCTAAACTACAAGAATCTCAAGCCAACCGAAGTCATTGGAAGAATTGTTGCTCATGAGATGACACTTAAACATAAGGAAGAGCTTCACAACAAGTCAAGTGGTGCTTACAAAGCTACAAGTGATGCTCCCACAACCTCAAGTGACAAGCTAGTTTCCAATGAAGAGATAAGCCTAATGGTGAAGAACTTCAACAAATTCTACAAGAGTAGAAGCAAAGAGAGAAGCTCAAAGTCTAGATCATATGATGAAAAGAGATCTTCTAGCCGTGATCGAATCTGCTACAATTGTGGAAGACCGGACACTACTCAAATGAGTGTTGGCTCCCCACAAGAGAAGAGAAGAATCTCCAAGAAGAAGAAGCTCAAGAGATGAGTCACCTCGGAAGAGAGAAGGAGTAGAGATGATCGTTATGAGCGAAGACCCTCTCGGAGAAGCAAGGATTCGGAGAGGAAAGACAAGTCATCAAGGAGCTACACAAGAAGAAAACATCAAGCTCATGTAGGTGAATGGGTCTCCGGCTCCGACTCCGACAATCAATCCGAAAGAAGCTATCACTCCAACTCCGACTACAGTCAAGATGAAGGTGTTGCCGGTCTTGCTCTCGTATCCTCCAACTCCAACTCCTATGACTTATTTGATTCACCAAATGAGGGAATTGGAAGATGCTTCATGGCTAAAGGCCCCAAGGTATCACACCCTGAATTCATTGACTTTGATAGTGATGAGGATGACTTGCTTGGTGAAGATGAGCTCTTACATTATAAATCCAATGAGCCTAGTAATGATGAACATGCTAGTAGTCTTTATAGTCGAGAAGAGTCGAATGACAATGCTATGAAGGAGATTGAGCGTCTAACTAAAGAACTAAACACTCTTAAGTTAGCTCATGAAACAACTCAAGAAGATCATAGAGAGCTCCTAAGATCTCATGAGAAGCTACGCTTCGAGAAGCTCAATCTAGAGCAAGAACATGAGTTTCTAAAGCAATCAATGACGATCTTCGAAAGAAGAGTTCTTCATATCTTGCCAAACGACTTCTCTTGTCTAATTTCTTGCCACCTATTAAAACTAAGCATGACAAGCATAAGAAAAATTCTTCATCTAGTAGTAACAATAACCATGCTAAATCCAATATTGTTGCTTCTAGTAGTTCTCTTGATTCCACTAACAATGTTTCAAGCCAAGTTACACTTGAGCAAGAAAATAGTTTATTGAAAGGGATTATAGAGAAAGGTGTCTACAAGAGACTTGCGGAAGCAAGAACTTTGAGAAATTGTTACGCAAGCAAGGAAGGCACCGGAAGAATCAAGGAATTGGTTTTGAGCGAAAGTTCAACGCCGAAGGTGTTGAATGGGAAGAAGGTCAATATCCCACTCCAAAGTTTGTTTCTCAAAAGGAGAAGTATGATCCTACTTCTTCCAATGTGGAACAAGCACAAGATGACCTTCCACCACAAGACCACAAGCTAAAAGGCAAGGACAAGCTTCAAGAGGAGATTGATGCATTTGTTGAAGCACCTCAAGCCATGGTCAAGTGGGTTCCCAAGGAAACGTCAAGTTCTACTTCGTCAAGCTCAACTACAACCCCAAGGATTCCCATCAAGATGATGTGGGTCCCGAAGAAGAAGAACTAGAGAGTTCTTGAGGGTGACTCCGCCAACATACTTCACTCATATTCATTTTGGCAAAAACTTGTGCAACCAACTTCCACATTGTGCACTAGTTCATGGAGTCACAAACCCTCTTGTTGGTAAGACAAGGGACAAGGTAATCATTGCTTTCATGGACATCATCTATTGTGAACTTCAATCTATGTCCATGGATATCCTTGTTTGTTCCTTGTGGGACTAACCCATGTAGGTATTGAAAGTGCCCGAATCCAAAGGATTGCTCCCAACTCTTGATGGTCTTCATCAACATTGAGCATCCACATCTTCAACATCTACATGAAGTCTTCTACGACAACCCAAGGTTAGTTTGACCCTTTAAAAGGGGTTCTCACATCTAGGGGGAGCTTTGCTCTAAAGATTTGAGCTAAAGCATCTTCAAATGATGTGAACACATCAATGCTTTATGTAAAAGTGGTAACCCCACTTGTGCTTAAACGATGAGTATGACCTATGATCAAATGTTCTCATTTGACTCCTAAGTCAATATACTCATATAAAGATGACTTAGTCATCGACAAATTGTGTGTTAGTAGCTAGAGCTTTTGATTGTGCATGTTTGACACATATTTCATTTGCTATCTTATTGTGTGAGCATGTTGGATGCATGATTTTATCCATTCAAGGACATCCATTTGTTGTTTTGGTCGTTTTGATTTTTCTGACCAAATGGATGGACAAGAATGCCTAAGTACCTCCCCTAGCTATCTATGCTTTCTTGTCTCAAATTCTATTCATGCTTACATCACAAACTTTGAACAAGTCATTTTCGGACCCTCCGAGTGAGGAGCAATCGGAGCCACCGATCCGACAAGGGCTAACTTCCAAAACCTTCTAAGTCATTTCGGACAGACCAACTCACTCAAACTCGGTCGAACCGAAAACATTTAGATTGATCTAGGATTTCACCTCGGTGAAACCGAGTTGTGATTTTCGGCGTGACCGAAGTGCATAACTTCCCTGCAGTTATCCATCTCGGTGCCACCGAGTTTTACAACTCGGTCCCACCGACAGCAAAGGGGTATATATACTCCGAGGGCGGCGCGTTGATTTCTCCTTCAAACGCCGCCCCCACCCCTTCTTTGCCTTCGCCTTGGTCTCCGGATCGTCTCCGTCGTCGCCTGTGCGCCCTCGCCTCAGGTCTCCGTCGCCGTCAACGGACATCTTCTCCGCATCGTTGCCGCTGTAGAGAAACTCCACCAAGTTAGGGTGAGTTTTGATCCCACTCGTGCTCCCATCTCCGATTCAATGCACGTTTGGTTTGCCTAGCATCTTGCCACGATTGAAATCTTCCTCTACACCAGATTAGTTCGTTTGGACTAGATTCGAGTAAAAGTTTTAGGGTTAGGTTTCCGCCGAACACATCTCGGTGAGACCGATTTTACATTTTCGGTATGACCGATTTGGCCTATGGCCATTACCTTTGCACCTTCGTTCCAACCGAGTTGTGCACATCGGTGTGACGAAATGAGGATTTTGTGAAACCCTAGTGTTCTCGGCGGGACGAAACCCACTTCGTCCAACCGAAAGTGGTGTTAATGCTTCTGTTTGAACACTTGGATTCACGAATTTTAAACTTCGATCGACGAAATGTCTTTTGTGAAAACCTAATACTAGAATTTGAACTCATTTGTTTGCAAAAACTTCGCAGTTTGTGATAACTCTTCTACTCTGCCTACACCTTATCTATTCACGGGTTGTCGGCCATGTCGGATGCCGTGACAGCCGAACAGTCGAGTCACCTATAGAAGATATTCCAAAGGCGGGCACTAGTCCCGATCCCAAAGAGCTCATCGGATGATGGTGAGAGGAGTACACCAAGTGGTTTACCTCCTGCAGCCACCAGAGCCAGGAAGAAGAGGAACTCAGATGAAGAAGACTCAGATTTTGTTGTTGAGGAAGAAGTCACCTCAAAGCCCAAGAGGAAGGTTGTTGCCAAAGAGCCACAAGGTCAGCAAACTAAGAAGGGCACCAGAAAAGTCAAGCAGTCCACTGTTGCTAAGAAGCTAAATTTGGAAGAAGCTGCAAGCAAAGTGAAGAAAACTTCCAAGAGGAAGAGGTAAGTGCATGATGATCCAGCAGAGGAAGATGAGGATGAGGAAGCACCCCAGCCTCCTCAGAAGCCTAAGCTCATGGGTGATGCCATCAGGGCTGGAACCACTTCAAAGCCCAAGCCATCTGCTCCAGTCAAGGCAGCTCCAGCAAAGCCTGCTGCCAAGCCCAAGAAAACAGTCAGGAACATTCCAGCATCTGAAAAGAACAAAGATGATGTGCCACCAACATGTCGATGATGAAGGACCAGTTTTGCTGAAACTTCGTCCAAAACTGCCACTTCACAATGATGCTCATCCTCAAGCTGAGAACATGAAGGAAAGGAAAGATAGAGGTCTCAGGCTATGGAGACAAGCTGATCCATATGCCGTGAGGAGAAGAACTGCTGTTGATCCCAGATTTCATACCAGAGAGCAGCAGGACTTCTATGAGACTGTGCTGATGGACAAGAAGCCCATTGTGGCAGACACAAGATATGTTGATTGGAAATACATTGACAGCGAAGAGCACAGAGATTTCTTTCCACATGTGCATGAAAGCTTCACTGCATGTGGTGTTGCAGACTTTTTAGGTCAAAAGTTGACAAATTGGAATGATGAGATGATTATGCAATTCTATGCCACAGCTCATTTCTATCCAGATGGAAAGATTACATGGATGACTGAAGGCCAAAGATTTTCTTCACCTGTTGAAGAATGGGCGAACTTCAATGCTCCAATGCCAAGAGAGGATGATGTTGATGTACATGGTATTCCAAGAAGAACCATGAATCTATGAAGAATATGTACAAAGAGGTTCCAGCTAAGGATTTGGGAATCTGGAAGCTCGGCTCGATGTACTATCTCCGGCAGTCTACCTACCACCAACACTATTACGAGGCATACCTTGATGCCCAAGTGCAGAGATCATCGCATGATCGGAGGATACTCTATCAACATGCTGCATATACTTGATGAGAAGCACCTTTCAAGGTGATGGACTTAACAATAGAAACCATTAAGAGAACTGCGGTGACGAGAAAAGGTCATGTGGATTTGCCCCGCACATTCAGATGCTTATCAATGCCAAGTTTGGCACGGGCACATTCTTGTTGGATAGAGAACACTTACCACTGCAGCCTGAGCATGAGGATAATGTTGTTGTGATGGATGAGGAGGATCCAACATCGGTTGAAGGTCAAGCAAAGATTGAAGCTGCCAAGAAAGCCAAAGTCGACAAAGCGGCGACAGCAGCAGCTAAACCAAAGAGTGTTGGAGAGCAGCTCCTTGAAGCTACCCAAAGGATTGAGCAACGCTGGCCAGCATTATGCAGCCTCGGGAGAGCCTAGAGAGGATTGTTGAAGACAAGATCCACGCTCTGGATGTGAAGTGGATCGATGTGCAAGTAATCACAACAAGCTTGAGGCAGATATTGAGGAAGCAAAGAGGAGAAGAAGAGCTTATGCGTGAGATGCAGGATGACCTAGTCCAGATGCTTATCAACAGATCGCTCCGGTTCCCACAGGACCCCGATCAGCTGCTATTCCATGGTGACACGGGACTACAGCCAAAGACCTCCCACAGCTCCATCGGTTGCTCCAGCTCCAGCTCCGGTGACCACTCCTCCAAAGCCTGAGACATCACCAAGTCTTCGCCGATCTTGTCATATCAGCTCAACATCAACCTGACAGAGCCACCAGCAGAGTCCCCAGTGGCGCTTAGCTCTATGCCTTTTCGAACTTTTTGGTAACTTGTTGCCAAAGGGGGAGAAATTGTATAGATCATAGGACTTCGAGAGAGAGAGAGTGCTGTTGTCGCTTTTGCCTCTTTCGTTCTTTTGCGGTTTCTTTGAGATACTTTTGGTTTTCGAAACATTCAGTGTGTTTGATACTACGTTTGATCCTACTTTAATGAGTGCTTGGTCGTGCTATGCTTTAATGTGTGCTTAATGCTTATCATATGCTATTCCTATCTTGTATGACCATTTACTCATGTCTTGGTGATTGGGTGCATGCTATTCATTCTTATCATTTTGTGCGCTCCACCAAGATGTATGTGACATGGAAGAGTGAACCATGATCCTAATCGATTCTGCATTTGCATTCAAACGCAAATCTTAAATAATGCACAAATTTAGGGGGAGCTCTTGCTTATCACATACTTCTCAAAGCGACGATATTATTCATTGATTATATCCTTTGTCGAAGCTTTGATCTATATGTTGTCATCAATTACCAAAAAGGGGGAGATTGAAAGTGCACCTAATCCCGGGTGGTTTTGGTAATTAATAACAACATATATATCATTGAACTAATAGTTTCTTGAGAATCATTTCGAAAGTTCAGTGATATGGGTATGGAAAGGATGAAGAAGTGGGCCCTCAAAATGCTAAGGCAAGCATTGGCAAAAGCTCAAGACTCCATTTTGGTTTAATGATCCAAGATCACATTGAGTCCATAGGAAAGCCAATACTATTAAAAGGGGATGAGGTTATGATGATGATCTGGTTGCTCAAAGTGCTTAGTGATACATCTCCTAAACTATCAGCAACTCTCACTGCCATATACACTCATAAGTAATCTCGGTCCCACCGATATTCCAAACTCAGTCACACCAAGATGAACCACCTCAGCCACAAAGCCAAACCCTAGAAATCTCGGATTTTCGATTCGAACTCGGTCTCACGAAACTTGAGTTGCCAAGCTTCAGAATCTTCATCATCAAATCGGTGTCACCGAGATGATGAAGTCGGTCCCACCGAGATTGGCAAGCTCTAGTCTTTACGAATCGGACTAACTGAGTTTGTATTTTCGGTCCCACGAAAATCCCAACGTTCACATGATTTGAACTTTCGGTCTCACCGAGTTGTCAACCGGTCCCACCGAGATTGGTCAAATGTGTGTAACAGTTGGATTTTGTGTGGAGGCTATAAATACCCTCCACCCCTCTTCACTCGTGGAGAGAGCCATCGAAAGAACTACCACTCCTACCTTACATTTCGAGAAGAGAACTACCTACCCTTGTGTTGAGATCAAGTTGCTCCACTCCCACCATATGAAGCTTGATCTCTAGCCTTCCCAAGTTGCTTTCCACTCAATCCTTTCTTCCACCACAGCCAAATCAGTGAGGAGAGTTGAGTGTTGGGGAGATTATCATTTGAAGCACAAGAGCAAGGAGTTCATCATCATCAACACCATCTATTACCTTTTGGAGGTGGTGCCTCCTAGATTGGTTAGGTGTCGCTTGGGAGCCTCCGTCAAGATGTGGAGTTGAACCAAGAAGTTTGTAAGGGCAAGGAGATCGCCTACTTCGTGAAGATCTACCCCGAGTAAGGCTAGCCCTCCATGGGCGAGAGCCATGATGGCATAGACAAGGTTGCTTCTTCGTGGACCCTTCGTGGGTGGAGCCCTCCGTGGACTCTCAGCCGTTACACTCCGTGGGTTGAAGTCTCCATCAGCGTGGAAGTGCGATAGCACCACCTATCGGAACCACGTGAAAAAATCACCGCGTCTCAAAATTGCGTTTGCTCTTCTCCACCTCTCTTTACTACATGTGCAATTTACTTTCCGCTGCCTATACTCTAGAATTGCATGTGTAGGGTGATGCTTGACTTGATCATAATTGTGAATCTGCCAAAAACTTGTCTTTGTCAAAAGGCATAATTTTATATTGTCAAGTAGTCTAATCACCCCGCCTCTAGACATACTTCGATCCTCCGAGGGCGACGGCGGCGGATCGGGGGCATGGCGGAGCTCGGCGGAGCTCGGGAAGCTCTGGGCGACGACGGTGCAGGCCGAGCGGGCGGCGGCGCTGAGGGCGGGTCCGCGACCGGGGCCGGCCTCCGGGCGCGGCGGCGGGTCTGGCGCCAGCGTGGCGGAGGGACCCGGCGAGGTCGACGACAGGAAAGCCGGGCGGCGGCGGCGGCCTTGCGATGCGCTGGGCACCAGCGGCGGCGGCGGGCACTCGGGCCCAGCGCGCGCGCTGCGGCGCGCTGGTCGGGCTCATGCAAGGCCATGATGGGCTCGGCGGGCGCGAC
The DNA here is from genome assembly GCA_021437245.1 of Aegilops speltoides. Lineage (NCBI taxonomy): Eukaryota > Viridiplantae > Streptophyta > Magnoliopsida > Poales > Poaceae > Aegilops > Aegilops speltoides. The sequence goes on along the minus strand of CM038144.1, from coordinate 195,434,268 downwards.
ATGAGGACGACAGCAGCGGACAGGTGTCGCGCGGGGAGTGGCTGTGTGGGCGGCTGGCGGACGTGTCCGGCGCCGGGCGGACGCATCCGGCGCGCGGAGGAAGAAGGGAGCTAGGGTTAGGGGGGATTTGACCGCGAATTTCGGGGGAGGGGCTAGTTTTATAGGTAGAGGGAGCTAGGAGAGTTCAAATGAGGAGCGGTTTTCGGCCACGCGATCGTGATCGAACGGCCCAGAGCATGGAGGGGAGTTTGCTGGGTTTTGGGCCACTTTGGAAGGGGCATTGGGCTGCACACAAAAGAGGCTTTTGCGGTTACCCGGTTAACCGTTGGAGTATCAAACGACCTCCAAATGGCACGAAACTTGACAGGCGGTCTACGGGTGCTATACCAAGGCCGCTTGGCAAACCTCGGGCCATTCCGAGAACATTTAACACCCGCACACGAAAGGAGACAAGAAGGGGACGCCGGGTGAGATAGGAGCGCCGGATTGCAAAACGGACAACGGGGAAAATGCTCGGATGCATGAGATGAACACGTATGCAAAATGAAATGCACATGATGACATGATAAAATGCAACACGCAAGCAAAAGACATGGCAACAACGAAAAATAACTGGCGGACACCTGGCGCATCAAATCCGGGGCGTTACAACACTCCTCCACTAACAAGAGATCTCGTCCCGAGATCTTAGGATCGAGACGGAAGGAAAAAGGGATTAGGTGAATTAAGAACTCAAGAGAAGAAGCAAAGAATCGAGAGCACTCGATAAGAAGAGAGGAACGACGATAATGACGAGAATCGAAAACTCACGGAATAAGATAGACTATGAAATCACTCGTTCTGACCGGAGTGGTTAGAATGAGAAAAGAAACGGATAAGACTTAAAAGATTTAGGCAGCACTCCGGCTGAAACATGGAAGAATATAACACGAGCTAGAGAGGATGGAATGAAACTTGATGAACTCTTGAAGGATGGAATAAATTATGAAGTACAACCATGAAGAACTCCGGTGACAAAAGGATGATGAGATAGAAATGAAGGATGAAAGAATAAGATGAGCCTTGCGATGATTTAGATGGAGGTTCCGACGAAATGAGCGAGGAAAATTTGAACTCCTGAAAAGCAAAGATGAAAACACTTGAAACTAGAATTTATTCATCAAGAACAAACTCCGAAGAAAAGGGATTAATCACTTGGATGAAATAAGAATAAGATTTATTGTATGCTTATCCTTCATCAAATTAAATTGATGACAAGCAATGGATTTTACATACTACTTATTCTTCTTGAAAAGGATTAAGGGGGGATATAGGATGAAAATTTGAGAAAGTCTTCTTGGACCACCGGTAGGGTTCGAAAATGACTTATGAAAGGGAAAGAATCCCCGGGAAGAATTAGAAAAGCACAGAGATACTTGAGGAATAAAAAGACAAGATAATGGCGGGATCGCGAACTGGTTGAAGAATACTTGAACGAAGCACTGGAAGAATATTGAGATGACCGAAGCTGAAAACTTAGAACGAAGAAATCTTCTGAAAAGATGGTCTCCGGTGAAAAGAAATGGGAAAACAACTCCTGACACACTCCGGATGGGTGGAAGAATTGCACGGCTGGAAACAATTTGAGCGGATAGCATCAAGCTAGCGACATGAATCTTCGGGAGAACGGACAAGATTTAGAGGAAAAATTCTTCTTCAATCTTGAAATGACGACGAGAAACACCACAAAAAATTACTGAGATACTCCGGGAGAATGAAAAGCGAAGAGGTTGAGCCAATAATGAAAATGATTTGAAAACGATCTTGGAAAAGGCATGTGACTGATGAAATTCATTCTTACGTCACACTTGAAAAGAATTATGAATAGCTCCGGGAAATTAGAAGAGTCAGGTAAGATCCTGGGAAAAGACCTGTGGGTTAGGGCCCACTAAAAAGATAACACCATTGGAAAAGGATGTTGAACCGATAGATGGTGCACCGGAACAATTGAAATATTTGAATGAGGTGACGACCTCGAATTAATTGAAACACAGACGAATCTCCTGAGATGTCTTGAACTCCGGAAGGATTGAATGGCGAGAGGCGAACGAGCAGGGAAAGCACTTGAACCGACGGAAAAGAATATAATCACTACCGAAAACTTGAATTGAATCCACCGGAAAAGAAAAAAAGATGAAGAATGTCCACCGAGACGAGAATTCACCGGTTGAAATGATTGACACAAGATTGAAGAGGCTCCACATGAATGAAATAGATGGTCGAAGGAGACTCAGACTCTGGGAAGAAGAAAGGGTGGGAGGGCGGGAAAAACAAAGGCAACTTGGAAGGGGAAACCGACGAATATCTTGAAGAGAAAAACACCGGTTAAAATCACTGAGGAAAGAAAGCAAAGACTTCGCACGAGTAGGATGGATACTCGATTAAGGACTCCAGTTCCGAGAAGGAAAAGGGGTGGGCGGGTGGGAAAAGAAGACAACTGAGGATTGAACTTGGCAAACATGAAGAGGCTCGAGTCAACATGACGAGAAATGCACCGGATAAAAGAGGATGGACAACTCACGAAACTAACCACGTGATCCTAAAGAAAAATTTGAATGGGAAGAGGAGTAATTCAAAACACCTACGTCAAGCTTCCTCACCAGAGCGACGAAGGGGCTGAGGAGTAAAAAGAATTCCTACTCTCCGATATAACTAGACTCCGAAAACAGTTTTCTTCTAGACTCAACAACGGCCAAACTACACGATCAAACAAGGGGGCTCCTAGGGTCGGTCGAGGCTCTGATACCAACTTGACACGCCCAAGATGCGACCCTATCCAAAAGGAACTCGAAGGTCCCACCAAGGGTAGACCCGCATATTGGAACGCTTTTGCAAGGTGGATATCATTACATCAATATTACATAATAGATGGGGATACATACAAGAGGCATACAATGCCACACGAATAGAACACCACATCACAAGAGATCAGCACCCGACTACGGATGATACATAAACAGAAACTCAAACAATATCCACCCTGCTAGCCTAGGCTGCCGACCTGGAACCTATCCCCTAATCGAAGAGGAAGCAGAAGAAGAACTCCAAAACAAGTAAACATCGCTCTTGCGTCATGATCATCGCATAACATGTACCTGCAACTGTTGTTGTAGTAATCTGTGAGCCACGAGGACTCAGCAATCCCATTACCATGGGTATCAAGACTAGCAAAGCTTAATGGGAAAGGAAGGGGTAAAGTGGTGAGGTTGCAGCAGCGACTAAGCATGATATGGTGGCTAACATACGCAAATGAGAGCGAGAAGAGAAACAAAGAAACGGTTGTGTAGCTAGCAATGATCAAGAGGTGATCCTGAACACCTACTTACGTCAAACATAACCCAGAAACCATGTTCACTTCCCGGACTCCGCCGAGAAGAGACCATCATGGCTACACACGCGGTTGATGCGTTTTAATTCGGATCTGGTGTCAAGTTATCTACAACCGGACATTAACAAATTCCCGTCTGCCACATAACCGCGGGCACGGCTCTCGAAAGTTTATACCCTGCAGGGGTGTCCCGACTTAGCCCATGACAAGCTCTCGCGATCAACGAAGGAATAGACCTTCTCCCAGGAAGACCCGATCAGTCTCGGAATCCCGGTTTACAAGACATTTCGACTATGGAAAAACAAGATCAGCAAAGCCGCCCGGATGTGCCGACAAATCCTGATAGGAGCTGCACATATCTCGTTCTCAGGGCACACCGGATTGTCCAAACTTCCGGTAGGTGAGCCCAGAGTTGCCCCTGGTGGCCACCGGCGGCTGACGGTTTGGACCAACACTCACAACGAGCACTGGCCCGGGGGGTAAATAAAGATGACCCTCGGGCTCCGGAAACCCAAGGGAAAAAGGGCTAGGTGAGGCAAATGGTAAAACCAAGGTCGGGCCTTGCTGGACAAGTTTTATTCAAAGCGAACTGTCAGGGGGGGTCCCATAAATCACCCGACCGCGTTAGGAACGCAAAATCCGGGAACATAGCACCGGTATGACAGAAACTAGGGCGGCAAGAGTGGAAAAAAACACCAGGCATAAGGCCGAGCCTTCCACCCTTTACCAAATATATAGATGCATTAATAATATAAGAGATATTGTGATATCCCAACCAAAATCCTGTCCACCATGGAGAAATCTTCAACTTCACCTGCCACTAGCAACGCTATAAGAGGGGCTGAGCAAAAGCGGTAACATAGCCAAACAGTGGTTTGCATAGGAAAGGTGTCAAAGGTTAGAGGTTCATGGCAATTTGGGATGGCTTGATAAGCATGTGATAGGTAGCGCAGCATAGCGATAGAACGAAACAACTAGCATAGCAATGATAGTAGTGAGATCCAGGGTAGCGGTCATCTTGCCTGAAATCCTGCAGGGAAGAGGAACGAGTCCGTGAAGAAGACGAACGGATGAAGCCGAACCAACCGTAGACGAACGAATCCTCACGATCGCAACGAAACAGGACTAACAAGAAGAAGCACACAACATAGGTAAACACACCACACATGAACAAGGCATGATGCACAACAAGCATGATGCATGACCAAGCTACATGAAGCTACTCATGTCAAGAGATGATGCAAACAAGAACAAGACATCAAAGCAAGTTTAAATGAGGTCGGGAGCAACATATAACAATTCCGATAAGTCCTCGTATGCAAATTTTGAAATTGGTCCAGAACTGAATAAACATTAAGTTGAAGTTGTTAAACAGCAAGTTAAGATGCACCAAGACGATCTACATGAGATTCTAGTCAAGTTACATATAAAGTTCATTAGATCCGGAGCTACGGCCTAGAAGATATGAGCAAAACAAGTTAAGCATGGCATTGATGCAAAATTCACCCAAACATCAAATAAACACACCCAAAACAAGGATGCAACATGATAATATGAAACTACATGCAAAATCAAGCAAGTTTCATATAGAGCACACTCAAAACGGAGCAACGGTTCAACACATGCACACTATACAAGTCATAACAACAATCTGTCCATAACAGCAACTAGGCATATTGCAAGCATCAAAACAATATGCTACAGCATCTCAACATAATAACAAAAAGCATGGGCATGAAGTACAGGTAAAGCATAACAAAACATGAACACTGAGCTATCTCCAGAAACTACTAGAACATGCTCAAAAAGACATGGGAAGATTGCAAATAATAACAGTTTCAGACTTCAGCAGAAATAACATCAGGTTGCAATGTTTAGAGCTATCAAACAACATGTTACAAAAACTTAACATGGCAAACAAAGGCATGGCATGAATGTACTAAAAGCATAGATCAAAAGTCCCTTACTGACCATGAGCCAAAAGGGCACAGAAAATATGATGGCACCCATGTAAGCATGGCAAGTTATATTACAAATTCAAACATGGCAGAAACAACAATAAGTAGGCATGTTAGTGAGCTTGAACCACTCACCACAGAGTAATACATGGCATGGCAAGGCAACCAACAGTAAGAAGGCATGTTTATGAAGCTAAGAATGGCAAGAGCAAGTTTATAGGGTGCATGGATCACTAGGAAAACACATGGTAACAACTGAACTTCATGTTAACAGGTTGACAGCAACATTATCAAGCAACTTTGGATCAAGATATGAACAATCTACAGCAAGATATAAATACAACCAGGGGCATGAACGGATAGAGCAAGACATGTAGATCAAAACATGTTTATAGGACATCTCCAGATTATGCATAGAATGATTAGTAGAAGCATGTTTATATAGCATCACGAAATAACAGATTCAGACTAGCAAAACAGCAACAACAAGTACACTACTTAACAAGCTCGATTCACTCACCACAAGTCATTGCATGACAAGATAAGCATAGCATCATCAAGAAGACATGTTTGTGAAACAAACCAAGTCAAGAACAAGTCCATAGCATGCAAGGATCAAATATAGCAACCTTGGCCAAATTGAATAACATGTAAACAATCTGCCAGGAAACATTTTGAAGCAAAAGTAGAGCACTCAAATGACATGATAGGCTACTCCATAATTGAAAACAAGGGCACGAATGGATAGACAATAACCACATGTTCAAAACACCTTTAGTGAAGTATCTCAAAATAAGCATGGATCTCTCTGTAGCATCAACTTTACATGGCATCAAAATAATAGCAGAACAGGGACTAAATCAGCAATATCACGAAGCCTAGTTTGTATGCTTGTGCTAGTCACCACATTGATCAAAAAAATACATGGCATACACCCCTGGAAAGATGGCATGGCATAGATCAAAACAAATGTAGACATCAACCTCATAGGATGCTCACATCAATCATGGGAAAAATGACAAATGAGCAAGTTATAACAGTTTCAGCAGATTAACATCAACATGCACTCTTCCAACAGCATTTCGGGCATCAAGATGAGCTCAAATGAAAATGATGCAATGGAATGAAATGAAGTACTCGTCGAGGCGAACAATTTGACATATTACACGCACGAAACGGAGCTACGGATGCAGAGATACGGCACGTCAAACATGGCATGATTATGCAAAAATAATCAGGACTTAGACGAATTTTGGAGGGGGGAAAAGTCAACCTCTCACCACGGGTTTCGAAGATCGCCGGAGAGCTCGCCGGAGTGGACCCGAGGACGGCCGGAGACGGGCGGGGAGGACGGAACTGGTGAGGAGGAAGCCGGTGGGGGCGCGGGACGGGGCCGGGAAGGTCGGGGGCGGCCGGATCCGGTCCGGCCCGACCGGATCCGTGGCGGCGACGGCGGGATCTGCGGGCGGCAGCGAGCTCCGGCGAGAGCTCGGGAAGCTCTGGGCGACGACGGTGCAGGCCGAAGCGGGCGGCGGCGCGCAGAGGGCGGGTCCGCGACCGGGCAGGCTCGAAGGCGCGGGCGGCGGGTCCGCACCGCGGGCGGCGGAGGGACCAGCGAGGTCGACGACGGAACACCGGCGACGGGCGCTAAGCGATCGTGGGGCACCGAAGCGGCGATGCTGGCGCTTCGGGCCCATGGCGCGCGCGGGGCGCGGGCTGGGCTCATGCAAGGGCTCACGATGGGCTCGGCGGCAGCGGCATGAGACGACAATGGACATGTGTCGCATGAGGAGTGGCTCGGGGCGGCTGGCGGACGTGTCCGGCACCGGGCGGACGCGTCCGGTGCGCGGAGGAAGAAGGGAGCTAGGGTTAGGGGGATTTGACCGCGAATTTCGGGGGATGGGCTAGTTTTATAGGTAGAGGGAGCTAGGAGAGTCCAAATGAGGAGCGGTTTTCGCCCACGCGATCGTGATCGAACGGCCCAGAGCATGGAAGGGAGTTTGCTGGGTTTTGGGCCACTTTGGAAGGGGTGTTGGGCTGCACACCAAAGAGGCTTTTGCGGTTACCCGGTTAACCGTTGGAGTATCAAACGACCTCCAAATGGCACGAAACTTGACAGGCGGTCTACCGGTGCTATACCAAGGTCGCTTGGCAAACGTCGGGCCATTTCGAGAACGTTTAACACCCGCACACGAAAGGAGACAAGAAGGGGACGCCGGGTGAGATAGGAGCGCCGGATTGCAAAACGGACAACAGGGAAAATGCTCGGATGCATGAGATGAACACATATGCAAAATGAAATGCACATGATGACATGATAAAATGCAACACGCAAGCAAAAGACATGGCAACAACAGCAAATAACTGGCGGACACCTGGCGCATCGAATCCGGGGCGTTACAACAGGAGAATTTTCTAGAAGGACTGAATGATGAGCTGAGCATGCAGTTGATGATAGCCACTTTCAATAACTACCAGGAGTTAGTAGATCGTGCTCTTATGATTGAGGGGATGCAGCAGCAGATTGACAATCGTAAGAGGAAGTATGCACAGGGGAAGTACAATTCTGGAGGTTAGCAGAAACCACGGTTTACCCCAAAGTCAGGAGGACATTTTCAGCATACTCATGGAGGAGGCAGCTCGCACAATCCTAAAGGCGCAAAGAGTGGAAACGGGAATGGAGGAAGCAATGGACAAAGCCGCACCAACCCGTCAACACCATCCAAGGCAGACCTGAGCCATATCACTTGTTATAAGTGCCGTAAGACTGGGCATTATGCAAATGATTGCCCTGAAGCCCAGAATTGAAATGGCAATGGAAGCTCAGGAAAGAAGCCGAACCCTTTCAACAAGGGGCAAGTGAACCACGTTACCGTGGAGGAGGTTGAAGCTCAGCCAGTCGCAGTAATAGGTAAGTTTTTGGTTAAGACATTTACTGCGGTTGTTCTTTTCGATACTGGTGCATCACATTCATACATATCAAGGGGATTTGTGGATAAGTATAAACTACCGACCCAAGAAATTAGGTCACCCATGCTAGTAACCTCACCCGGGGCAGAGTATACAGCTAGTATATGGTGTGATCGACTGCCATTGAGGATTGGACACTATGTATTTCCCTCGGACCTAATAGTTTTGGAATCGCAAGGTTTGGATGTGATATTAGGCATGGATTGGTTATCAAAGTATGGAGGGAATATTGATTGCGTCAGTAAGTCGATTTTGCTTACCACCCCTGAAGGAAGAAGAATTAAGTATGTATCACAGCATGAGCCGAGAAGAGCACATGTAAATTCCTTATCAGGAGTTGTGCAGGAGGAAGTACCAGTGGAAAGGGATTTCCCCGATGTATTTCCAGAAGAGTTTCCAGGCATGCCACAGGATAGAGACATTGAGTTCTTAATTGAATTACTGCCAGGCACTGGGCCTATATCCAAGAGACCGTACAGGATGCCAGCCCAAGATTTGGAGGAAATTAAGAAGCAGATTAAGGAGTTACTGGACAAAGGTTTTATTCGCCCATGTTCTTCGCCTTGGGGATCGCCAGTACTTCTAGTGGAGAAGAAGGATGGATCTTTAAGAATGATTGTTGATTATCGCGGATTGAATGAAGTAAAAATCAAGAACAAGTACCCACTACCAATGATCAATGATCTATTTGATCGGTTGCAAGGAGCTAAGGTGTTTTCCAGGATCGATTTGCGATCAGGTACCATCAGTTGAAGATTTGGGAGCAAGATATACCGAAGATGGCTTTTACCACCAGGTATGGGCTGTATGAGTACACCGTTATGTCAATTGGTCTGACTAAGGCCCCAGCCTATTTTATGAACATGATGAACAAAGTGTTTATGGAGTTTTTGGATATGTTCGTCGTGGTGTTCATTGATGATATTTTGGTTTATTCGAAGAATGAAGAGGAACATAAGGAACACTTGCGTTTGGTACTCGAGAAGCTCACAGAACATCAGCTATACGCCAAGTTCAGCAAGTGTGAGTTTTGGTTGAAGGAAGTTGGATTTCTCAGACATGTTATATCCGGAGAAGGTATCACAGTAGACCCCACTAAAGTTGTCACTGTGACTAACTGGGAAGCACCAACAACAGTTGGAGAGATCAGGAGTTTCCTTGGACTCGCAGGATACTACCGGAGGTTCATTGAAAATTTCTCAAAGATTGCGAAGCCTATGACAGAGTTGTTGAAGAAGGATACCAAGTTCATTTGGACTAAGGAGTGTGAAGCTAGTTTCCAAGAGTTGAAGAAACGTTTGGTTACCTCACCAGTATTAGTTCTGCCAGATCAGACCAAGGATTATGAAGTGTATTGCGACGCTTCACGTCGAGGACTTGGAGCAGTGCTTATGCAGGAGGGAAGAGTTGTTTCGTATGCTTCACGACAACTTAAGCCTCATGAGTTGAACTATGCTACTCATGATTTGGAGTTAGCAGCCGTAGTGCACGCACTGAAAACGTGGAGACATTTTCTCATTGGAAATCATTGTGAGGTGTACACGGATCACAAGAGTTTCAAGTACATCTTCACGCAGAAGGAGTTAAATATCAGGCAGAGGAGATGGTTGGAGCTTATTAAGGATTATGATATGAGATTGCATTATCACCCCGGGAAGGCTAACGTTGTAGCAGACGCGTTGATCCGTAAGAGCCACGTCAATACACTAATGATGGGAGGAATACCGAAGGAGTTAGCCGAGGATCTTCATGATCTATGTTTGGAAATATTTCCGAAAGGCTATGTAGCAGCATTGGAGATTCAGTCAACTTTGATGGATAAAATTAGAGAAGCTCAAAAGGCAGATAAGGAAGTTGCTTCCATTAAGGAACGGATGAGCAAAGGAAAGGCTAAAGGATTTCGTGAGGATGAGCATGATACCTTATGGTTTGAGGACCGTTTTTATGTGCCCAATGACCCAGAGATCAGGAAGTTGATTCTGCAAGAGGCACATGATTCACCATATTCGATTCACCCCGGAAATACGAAGATGTATTTGGATTTGAAGGAAACTTTCTGGTAGACCGGAATGAAGAAGGATATTGCAGAGTATGTAGCAGTTTGTGATGTATGTCAGAGGGTTAAGGCAGAACATCAGAAGCCAGCAGGATTGTTGCAGCCATTGCCTATACCCGAATGGAAGTGGGACAAACTAGGCATGGATTTCATCACGGGATTGCCCAGGACTTGTTTAGGCTATGACTCGATTTGGGTTGTAGTCGATCGTTTGACGAAGGTAGCTCATTTCATTCCAGTAAAGACCACCTACAGCAGTGCCAAATTGGCTAAGATATACATGACAAGGATTGTATGTTTGCATGGAGTTCCGAGGAGTATCGTATCACATAGAGGAACCCAATTCACCTCGAAGTTCTAGAAGCAGTTGCACGAAACATTGGGAACCAGGCTGGAATTTAGCACAGCTTTCCATCCGCAGACAGATGGACAGACCGAGAGAGTCAATCAGATTTTGGAGGATATGCTTAGAGCTTGTGTTTTGGATTATGGATCAAGTTGGGATGACAACTTGCCATATGCGGAGTTTTCTTACAATAATAGTTATCAATCCAGTTTGAAGATGGCCCCTTTCAAAGCCTTGTACGGAAGGAGGTGCAGAACCCCGTTGTTGTGGGATGAGGTAGGAGATCGCCAGTTGTTTGGACCGGATTTGATTAAGGAGTCTGAACAGAAAGTAAAGTTGATCCGCGACAAGCTCAAGGTAGCTCAGTCAAGGCAGAAGAGCTATGTAGACTCAAAACGCAAGGGGACAGAATATGAAGTCGGAGACAGAGTTTATCTTCGAGTATCTCCACTTCGAGGAGTTAAACGTTTTGGAGTTAAAGGAAAGTTAGCGCCACATTTTGTGGGGCCATGCAAGGTTTTGGAAGGCATGGGACAAGTAGCGTACAAGTTGGAATTACCTGAGGGATTGTCAGGAGTTCACGATGTGTTTCATGTTTCACAATTGAAGAAGTGTCACGCAGAGATGGTCGATATACCACTGAGAGATACTGTGCCACTGGAAGCGATTCTGTTGAAAGAAGATTTGACCTATGAAGAGAAACCAGTTAAGATTCTGGAGTACGCCAGCAGAGTTACCCGTAGTAAGGTTATCAAGTTTTGCAAAGTTCGGTGGAGCCACCACACCGAGGAGGAAGCCACCTGGGAGCGAGAGGAAGATCTGCTCAAGGACCACCCTCACCTATTTACTAGCCAACCCGAATCTCGAGGACGAGATTCATCTTAAGGGGGGTAGGTTTGTAACATCCCAAATTTTCAATTTGGAATGTTATACATAGATCATCATTGCATATCATATTTTTGTTGCATTGTTGGCTCGATCCTAGAAATTCTACGCAACTCAAGGACCCACGGAGAGAGTTGGGGATTTCGTTATTTTCATATTTGAGTTTTTCTCAAATTTTGAAAATAGGATCATTGATTTTATTTATTTTATCTTCAATTATTTCTACTACCAAAATTTCAGAGACGGAATAAAATGACTTTCCCAAAATAAAGAAATAATGAAGATTTAATAAAAAATCAAATAAGATTTATTTTGGAGTTTTTCGCCTTTTATTTGAATTTAGGAAAAATGCACGATTTTCAAAATTGCATTTAGGCCCCAAATAAATGTTGATCTTGTCCGGCTTGATTTTAGAAGCCGGGGAAATTTATTTCGGGAATTTTGGAGTCCGTTTAGAATTTCTTTTTATTTTTCTTCTGCGCGGAATTATTTCTATATATAGCGCCGCCCGGCGCCCATCCCACCGCCCGACCTAGCCAGCCAGCCGCCGCCATTGCCCGCCGCCGCCGCCGCCCACACCGCCAAACACTAACCCTAGCCACCGACGCCGACGTCGCCATCGCCGGACCCCGCCGACCATGCCGACCCCGCCGCCCGAGGTTCGCCGTCGCCTCGATCCGCGTGCCGCCGTTATTTTTTTATGAAAACCGAGCGGTTTTTCTTCGGTTTTTTTTCGGTTTTTCGTTAGATCGGTTTTGTTTTTTCGGCTAGTTTAATTTGCGAGCGTTCGCTCGTTCGTTCGTTTGAACGAACGGGTTCGCCAGATTAGTTTAGTTAACGAACGTTCGTTCTTTGACCCGTTCGTCGTTTATCTTTTTCTCGGATTTAATCCGCGATTTTTCTGATCGCGATTCCTGATCCGATTTTCGTTTTAGTATAACTTTTCGCTCGTTTATCGGAATCAGGCGATTCAAGCGCCTGGAGTTTCGTCTCAAAACCCACTTTCCCAATGATCAACTTAAATAAGTTTTTGCTTCTGTAAAATTTGACTTAGATCCAGATTAGCAAAACGAAGCTATTTTCTTTCGTCGTTTGACTTTCGTTGCTTTGTTTGATTTGTTTCTTTTTGCAAACCAGAGTTCTTAAGTTGAACATTCTAGTTAGATCTTTTACTCAAGTTTTACCTGTGCATTAGATGAGTACTTATTGTATGCTTGTTGTTTGTCTGCGATAGAATACCCGGAGTGCGCCGCCTGTTACTTCGAGTCACTAGGTCTCGCGGATCATCAGCAAGGCAAGTAACACTTGATCATACCTTTCTACTACCCAGTTTTATGCATTAGATCAATCCTCAAACATTGCATGATTAGGATCTAATTAAATTGTGGGATGGGAAGTAGATGAGGTAGTACCTATCACCTATTTTATTATCAAACCTTTGGGAGTTACTTCTACGTTTGCTTATTATGCCATGCTATGCTAGTAGACGTGGATTGGGTGAGTGAATTTCCATGACAGATGTGAGATTGTTAATCAATGGTTTATTTAAGGTGGCAACTTAAACACACATCTGGGTGGATTGAGGCACCTGGTTTCTATCAGGACTTGCCTGTATTTCTTCGGACCGCCACCCAGGCTCAAAGGGATCATGAGATTATTCAAACTAGAAACTTCCGTGTGCAGCCACATGCTATTATGGGCTCTAGCATAGTTGACTAAGTTGTGCGAACTCTTACGGGGTGGACTAGCAGATGTAGGGGATGTAGGTTGGTACGGTCTACCCTTATGTAAGGTGCAAGTGCTTCTGAAAGACTATGTCTCGGTCATCCGTTTCCCAAACACCATGTAGTGTGAGAAACCAAGCGGAGGCGATCGAGTCATGTGGGGAAAAGTGCGCAAACCTCTGCAGAGTGTATAAACTAATCATGGTTAGCCATGTCCCCGGTTATGGACATCTTGAGTATCTAGTACCTGGATATCATGTGAATCTCATCATGTTACTTCTAAATTTAATATTGTTGGGTTTAATGAGTACTTTTTAATTGGGATTGAGAATGCTGTCAACCATTCTCAATGTTTAACAACCACTATGATAGTTAAATAAATTTATTCCTTTGCAGTAGGGAAAAATTGGCTTTATGCAAAACTGTAACCATAGAGCTTTACCACCAGCCAAATATGCATGTAGTTTAGTCTATTTCCATTGTTACTCTCTATGTGTTACATTGCCAGCATATTCCATGTGCTGACCCATTTTCGGGCTGCAATGTTTCATGTTGCAGACTTTTCAGACGACGAGTAAGATGCTTTTAGGTCATGGTTCTATACTCAGTGATGCCGTTGGAGTTGATGGACTCACTTATCTTCCAAGCCTTCCGCTGTTATCGTTTTTAGATGGCCTTAAGCCATATTTATTTCAATAAGTTCTCTTTTGAGACATTCGATGTAATAAGTGTGTGATTGCTACTCTGTTATAAATCCTCCAAGTACTGTGTGGTGTCAGCATTACTGATCCAGGGATGACACTGAGCACAGAGATCGGACTGTTTGAGGTCTGGTCGCTACAGAACCATACAAAGGGCCCCATCTTTGGAGGTATCTATGATGCACGCCTTGCTAAACATTTCAGGATGCCCATTAGGCATTTTGAGAAAGAGGAAAAGTTGTTGCCCCCTACTTTTCTAGATTATAAGAGCATGGTAGCACATGAGTTTATTTTTAATAATGATGATAAGATGCTTTTGTATAATTTGAGATTTAATAAGAAACATAGTGAGACTACTATCTTGCCTGCGCCCTCTTTGTTTGATTGAACTGCAGGCCATTACCTCGTCTTGTCGACGGCTGTTTACGTGTACCGGGGCCAGACATCAGCCCCAAAGCCCGAGCCAAAACCACCAATGGACCCTTATTGTCCATCATCTTATCAGTGGGATCCGGAGGAGATCGCCGGCCAGTGGCAGTATGATGACACTCCTCAGTACACCGGCGAGAGTAGCCGTGATCCATGGGCGTAGACCAACTTAGGACAAAAGCCTAAGCTTGGGGGAGTACGTATTTCTCACTGACATTACATTCATGTTCACACACTCATTCTAGTTGTCGGTGCTCATAATTTTTCATTGTACTGTCCATGCTAGTTTAAATTCTTTTTCTAGCTTTCTTCTTGTGTGTTTGATAAACCTTAAGAAAAACCAAAAAAATAGTTAGTTTACTTTCCATGCTGTAGTGGTAATAATTAAAAGAAAACCCAAAAAGATTTCTCGTTCTTCTTTTGCTTGTTGGGAGCTTTCCCGCGTAAATAGTTTTATTTCTTTTCTTTCATTTGGGGGTCGAGAGGAGAAGACCATAATCAAAATCTTTAGTGGCTCTCATATGTATGATTGTTGAGTTAACTAAGAGCCCATATTACTTTGTCTTCTTCTCCCTTTAATTGAATGCGTGCAGATTCCAGCTTAGTACAATGCATGTGCACTATTATCATTATACACACCGTTCAGCCGTGCAAGTGAAAGGCAATAATGACGATATATGATGGGCTGGCTGAGATGAGAGAAGCTGGTATGAACTCGACCTATCTTGTTTTTGTAAATATGATTAGTCATCATTCTTGATTCAGCCTATTATGAATAAACATGTTTGCATTGACAATTAGCGATTATAGTTGCTTATGCCATGCTTAATTAGCTATGAGTTTATAATGGTTTACCTTGCGTGCCAACATGCTATTAAAATGGTTGTGATGTGGTATGATAGGGTGGTATAATCCTTTGAATGATTCAAGTGACTCGACTTGGCACATGTTCACGCATGTAGTTGAAACAGAATCAACATAGCCTTCACGATATTTATGTTCATGGTGGATTATATACTACTCATGCTTGCACTCAGTGTTGATTAATCTTAATGCATGTTCATGATTGTTGTCGCTCTCTCAGTTGGTCGCTTCCCAGTCTCTTGCTATCCTTCACCTGTAGTAATCGGGAATACTGCTTGTGCATCCAAACTCCATGAACCCCAAAGTTATTCCATATGAGTCCACCATACCTTCCTATATGCGGTATCTAGCTGCCGTTCCAAGTAAATTTCTATGTGCCAAACTCCAAACCTTCAAATGAAATTCTATTTTGTATGCTAGAGCAGCTCATGTATCAACTGGGGATGTCTGTATCTTCCATCCTAGGTGGGTTATTCTCAAGGGGAGTGGACTCCGCTCCTCATTCACAAGAAAATGGCGGGTAACCGGGATGCCCAGTCCCATGCTCAAATCAAATCAAAATAATTAAACAAAACTCCCCCAGGATTGTTGCTAGTTGGAGGTACCTGTTGTTTCAGGCAAGCCATGGATTGATGCTTGTTGGTGGTGGGGGAGTATAAACTTTACCATTCTATTTTGGAACCGCCTATAATGTGTGTAGCATGGAGGATATCGAGATCTCATAGTTGTTATGTTGAGAGTGAAAGTATACTGCTCAAAATGTTATTCATCTCTATTTTAAAATCGAGCTCTAGCACCTCTACAAATCCCTGCTTCCCTCTGCGAAGGGCCTATCTATTTACTTTTATGTTGAGTCCTCACCCTCTTAGTAAAAAGCACCTGCTGGAGAGCACCGCTGTCATTTGCATGCATTACTATTAGTTTATATTGGGTATGACTATGACTGGATCTCTTTTACCATGAATTACAATGTTTAGTCAGTCCTTGATATTTAAAGGTGCTCTGCATTTATGTTTTGTGGTCTCAAAAAGGGATAGCGATATACCATCTTGTTATATCATATTATGATTGTTTTGAGAAAGTGTTGTCATCCAAGTTTTATTATTATTGCTCGCTAGTTGATTATGCCATTGACATGAGTAAACATGAGACCTACGTGTTATTGTGAATATGGTTAGTTCATAATATTTGCTAAAAACTTGAATGCTGGCTTTCCATATTTGCAACAACAAGAGCAAACAGAGTGTGTAAAAGTTTTTCTTTATCACTTTCAGTTTGTCAACTGAATTGCTTGAGGACAAGCAAAGGTTTAAGCTTGGGGGAGTTGATACATCTCCGTCGTATCTACTTTTCCAAACACTTTTGCCCTTGTTTTGGTCTCTAACTTGCATGATTTGAATAGAACTAACCCGGTCTGACACTGTTTTCAGCGGAACTGCCATGGTGTTATTTTTGTGCAGAAATAAAAGTTCTTGGAATGACCTGAAAATCCACGGAGCAACTTTTCAGAATTAATAAAAAATACTAGCGAAAGAATCAGCGTTAGGGGGCCCACACCCTGTCCACAAGGGTGGGGGCGCGTCCCCTCCCCTAGGGCGCGCCCCTGCCTCGTGGGCCCCCTGGTCGTCCACCGACCTCAACTCTAACTCCATATATTTGCTTTCATGGAGAAAAATATTAGAGAGAAAGTTGCATCGCGTTTTACGATACGGAGTTGCCGCCAAGCCCTAATCTCTCTCGGGAGGGCTGATCTGGAGTCCGTTCAGGGCTCCGGAGAAGGGGATTCGTCGCTATCGGTATCATCAACCAACCTCTATCACCAATTTCATGATGCTCACCGTCGTGCGTGAGTAATTCCATCGTAGGCTTGCTGGACGGTGATGGGTTGGATGAGATTTACCATGTAATCAAGTTAGTTTTGTTAGGGTTTGATCCCTAGTATCCAGTATGTTCTTAGATTGATGTTGCCATGACTTCGCTATGCTTAATGCTTGTCACTAGGGCCCGAGTGCCATGATCTCAGATCTGAACCTATTATGTTTTCATGAATATATGTGAGTTCTTGATCCTATCTTGCAAGGCTATAGTCACCTATTATGTGTTATGATCTGACAACCCCGAAGTGACAATAATCGGGATACTTCTCGTGATGACCGTAGTTTGAGGAGTTCATATATTCACTATGTGTTAACGCTTTGGTCCGGTACTCTATTAAAAGGAGGCCTTAATATCCCTTAGTTTCTATTAGGACCCCGCTACCACGGGAGGGTAGGACAAAATATGTCATGCAAGTTCTTTTCCATAAGCACGTATGACTATAATCGGAATACATGCCTACATTACATTGATGAACTGGAGCTAGTTCTGTGTCACCCTATGTTATAACTATTACATGAGGAATCGCATTCGACATAATTATCCATCATTGATCCAATGCCTACGAGCTTTTCACATATTATGCTTTGCTTATTTACTTTGCCGTTGCTACTGTCACAATTACTACAAAACTGCTACTATTACTTTTGCTACTGTTACCGTTGCTTCCATACTACTTTGCTACTGAATACTTTGCTGCAGATACTAAGTTATCTAGCTGTGGTTGAATTGACAACTGAACTACTAATACTTGAGAATATTCTTAGGCTCCCCTTGTGTCGAATCAATAAAGTTGGGTTGAATACTCTACCCTCGAAAACGGTTACGATCCCCTATACTTGTAGGTTGTCAGGGCTGCAGCGGTGGTGGCGGCGGCAGGTGAGGGCGGTGGCGCAGTGGCAGAAGCAGCGGCGGCGGTTTCGGCAGCGGCGGCGGCGCGAGAGGCAGAGGCGGGCGGCGGCACTTGCCTTGGGGTTCTAGGGGGGCCCTGGGCGTGCTTATAAGGGGAGGGGGAAGGTGCCTGGAGGAGGGTGCAAGGCGGCGGCTGCGGTGTCCGGCTTGGACATCGAGTCCGGCGGCGGCACGCACGCCCGCACGGGGGAAGGCTGGGGCGGCCCGGCTCGGCTAGGCCTCAGCCCAGTCGGGCGGAACTTTTTTTAATAAATTTTGCTCGTAAAGAAAAATCCTAATAAAATATAATTTTTTTCTAAAAATGCCAAAAATAATTTTCGCCGTCTAAATAAAATATTCAGAACAATGTGAACATTTTTCTGGCCAAAAAATGCAATTTTGAAAAATGCATATTTTCTAATTCGAAATAAATAGCAAATAAATACCAGGAAAATCATAATTTGATTTTAAAATTCTCAATATTTCTCTTAATTTTAAGAAGTCATATTATCTTCTCTCATTTACTTTTAATATTTGGAATAATTGGAGAGAAAAATAATAAAATCAAATTGACCCTTTCTTCAAATTTGAAAAGAATTCAAATATGAATTTTGTAAAACCTCCAACTCTCTCCGTGGATCCTTGAGTTGCTTAAGATTTCTAGGATCTCAACCAAAATGCAAGAATAGATATGATATGCATATGATTATCTATGTATAAGATCCAAATTGAAAATTTGGGATGTTACACTATTGGCAAGATTCGCCCAACGGAGGTGAAGGAGAGTACCTCGTCCGTTCAAGTGGAAGCCTCAACTTCACACCAAGGTGAACCACAAGTTGACTTGGAGGCATCCACAAGTGGAACACGTCAATATGAAGGAAACGAGGATGTACAACAAGATGAACCTCATCGACCTCCCTCTCCACCTCCACAAGAGAACAACAACGCCAACGACAATGAGGAAAGACAACAGGAAGAACAAGACAATGAAGAGGATGTTCCACCCCGATCCAAACAAAAGCTCCCACGAGTTCGAGCAAGAGTTTCAAGAAATCACCCCATCAAACAAATCTTTGATTATATTCAAACCAGGAGAATTACTCGCTCCAAAACTAGTTTGGCTAACTTTTGTGAACACTATCCATTCATTTCTAGTATTGAACCTATGAAGGTTGAAGAAGCTCTTGATGATCTGGATTGGGTGAACGCTATGCATGAAGAGCTACATAATTTCAAGAGGAACCAAGTATGGACGTTGGTTGAAAGCCCGATGAGACGCACAATGTCATTTGAACCGGGTGTTTCGGAATAAGCAAGATGGAGATGGACAAGTTGTATGCAACAAGGCTCGTCTCGTCGCTCAAGGCTACACTCAAGTCAAAGGTATGGACTATGGTAAGACATATGCCCCCATTGGTAGACTTGAGTCCATATGCATCTTACTTGCTTATGCCAATCATCATTACATTACTTTATATCAGATGGACATAAAAAGTGCTTTTATAAGTGGTGAAATTGAGGAGGAAGTTTATGTGAAACAACCTCTCTGCTTTGTTAATCCTAAGAAACCCGATCATGTTTACAAACTTCACAAAGCCCTTTATGGTCTTAAACAAGATCCTGGAGCATGGTATAAATTCTTGACTAAGTTTCTTATTAAAGAAGGCTTTGAAATTGGGAAAATTGATTCTACACTTTTTACTAAAAGTGTTGATGGTGAATTATTTGTGTTCCAAATTTATGTGGATGATATCATATTTGGTTCAACTAACCCTCATTTTAGTGAAAAGTTTGAAACCTAATGTCAGAGAAGTTTGAGATGTCTATGATGAGTGAATTCAAATTCTTTCTTGGTTTGCAAATCAAGCAAACTAAGGAGGGTAACCTTGTTTCCCAAACAAAGTATACCAAGGACTTATTCAAGAAGTTCAACATGCAAGAAAGCAAAGGTGTGAAAACACCCAAGCCTACTAGTGGACATCTTGACTTGACTAAAGATGGCAAACCGGTTGACCAAAAGGTTTACGTCTATGATTGGTTCATTGTTATATCAATGTGCCTCCCGTCCCAATATTATGCTAAGTGTGTGCATGTGTGCACGATATCAAGCGGACCCTAAAGAATGTCATCTTAAGGCTATGAAAAGGATAGTGAGATACTTAATTCATATACGAAACTTTGGCATTTGGTATCCTAAGAGGTCTTCTTTCGATCTTGTTGGCTACTCCGACTCAGACTATGCCGGAGACAAGGTTGATACAAAGTCCACTTCGGGTACTTGTCAATTTCTTGGTAGATCTCTTGTATCTTGGTCCTCCAAGAATGAAAACTCGGTATCCTTTATCCATCGCCGAGCTGAGTACATTGCCGCCAGATCATGTTTTGCTTAATTACTTTTGATGAGCCAAACCCTTATGGATTATGGGATACATGTGAAACATGTTCCATTTCTTTGTGATAATGAAAGTGATATGGTGCATCATTCTTGGACTAAGCATATTTAAGTTCGTCATCATTTCATTCGGTATCCTGTTGCTAAAGGAGACATCAATCTTAAGCATGTTCATACCGATAAGGAATTGGTGGATATATTCACCAAACCACTTGATGTGAAAGTGTTTTGCCGTTTGAGAGGTGAATTGAACATCATTGATGCCTCAAATTTGGAGTAGGAACTCCATCTAGATGCATGCAAGGCATGAGCCTTTCTGTGACTAATCCTTGATATTTCTCTTAATATGATGACCACATGTCTTGGATCTATACTTGTACCCTTGCATGTTATCTAACCCTTGTAGGTACTTGGATGAGCCCAAATCCATGATATTACAAGTCACTCACATCTTAAGCAATCTCTACATCACCAAGTTTCTACTATATGGTTGTTGAATACAAGGAAGGATAACCTCACTCAACATATCCTTTGACAATTTCTATATATCAAATTTCATTTGGTATCAAGTTACATGCTTGTCATTTTTGGATGCACAAGTGCTCTTCCTTGCAAGACTAACCCATGTAGGAAGATGAACTAAAAGTACAAGTGGTTCTCTCAACGTTAGATGGACTACATCAACCTTGAGTATCCAACACAAGTTCAACTACATGACCAAGATCAACCCAACCTAAGGTATGTTATTCCATCGTAGAGAAGGTTTGACCCAAGACATGAGTTAAAGTAACTCAACGAGATGTGAATACATCAAAGTGCTTAAACGAAAAATGGTAACCCCATTTTGAGCTTAAACGATGAGTATAACCTATGATGAAGTGACTTCACTTGTCTACTAAGTCAATTTACTCCAACATAGGTGACTTTGTCGCTGACCTCCTTCTACTTGAAGTTCTCTAGTGTTTCTATGTTTCTTGTTTGCCTTTGTGGTCCCTTTATCAAAAAAACTTCATCTAGATCTTTTTTATTTTGTGTGTTTCCTTATCCAATTCCTTGCAAATCTTTGTGAAATTTCAATTGACAAGTGAGCTGAGTTGACAAGATTGTTTCCTCTACATTGAAATCGGACGCACCGAGTCCAGCAAATCGGCTAGATCGAATCACAAGGGTTCCTTGTATATAGTTCATCGGTTCAACCGAAAAGGACTAGCTCGATCTGACTGTTTCGCACTCTCAGTGGCTCTGATATCTCGGAGTTGCCTATGTAAACCACTCGGTGTCGCCGATTTCATTGCTGAAGAAAACTTTTTGCCATTGCATTTTGCACATTTCTTCCAGCTCCACTCAATGATTCTTATCCTCTACATGCATCATAATCTACATGCTGCTTTGTAATGTGTCTCAAAGACCAAACCTAATTGACTCATAATCCGGACATTCCCTTCTTGGAAATTGATGTCAAAGGGGGAGAGAGAACACATCAAAGCTTATCACATGGGAAAGCAAGCACATCTTAGCTTCCCCAAATGCTTGTTATCAATAGAGGGGATAAGCCACATGTCTTCAGGAGGGGAAAGACATGTTAATATTTGATTGATCGTACCATTTCTTGCCTTAATGGTTCTTGTTCTGATTTTCTCTTACCCTACCTTCTTCCGTTATCCAATATCAGATTCAGGGGGAGAAAGAGTTCATTTCTAAGGGAAGAAAATCTTTGGAAGTCATTGCATATCTTTAATCTTTGGGGACATGTCTATATTTAAATGGAGTACTAAGTACTCACTCATTACATGTCATCCCAGTCTTGGTACTCTTGTGGTTTCCTAAACTTGCTTTACTTAGAGTGTTCTTGTGTTATCTAACCTTGTTTTCTCAAGACCATCTCTTCCAAAGCCAGCTCAAGACCACAAGGTAAGTATATGCATCACAGTCATGTGCATGATGATATCTTGCTGCTGCCCATATTGTTTGCAAGAAGGATTCATGAACATGTAGGTATACCTATTCTATCTACATCATTTGCTCTGATGCATATAGACAAGATACATGTAGCTCATTGCTTTCTCTGACATGCTTATGCATTCACATGTTCTTATATTCCATCCTTACATGATTGTATACATATAGGGGGAGCCTATGCATGTTACGTATCCTTCCAAAGCTTTACCTGTTACTATTCATATGTTTATCTAAAGCTTTGATGTATGTTGCCATCAATTACCAAAAAGGGGGAGATTGAAAGCACAAGTGCTCCCTGGGTGATTTTGGTAATTAATGACAACATATCTCTTTTTGGACTAATACTTTTATCAAGTACTTTTCAGAAAGTTCAACAATGGCATGGCAAGGACAAGAGGATGTGGAACCCCTTCAAAATGCTAAGGACAAAGATTGGCAAATGCTTAAGACTCTTCATTTTCATTTTAGTGATCAAAGATCACGTTGAGTCCATATGAAAGCCAATACTATTAAAAGGGGATGAGGTGTTGTTTAATGGTTTACTTGCTAAAAGTGCTTAGTGATATTGGTCCAAAACCCTCAACCACTTTCTCATTTCCTCATATGTCAAAAACCTAAAGTCAAATTCGGTCCCACCGATTTGATCTATCCAGCGCCACCGAGTTCACTTGACATAGCCACTGCCAGAAACCCTAGACAATTCGGTCCCATCGATACGGATCTCGGTCTCATCGAGATGGCCTTGCAAATTCTCTATTGCCAGTTGCAATTATTTGGTCTCACCAAAATGTGCAATAGTTCCCACCGAGTTTGCCTATTCGGTCTGACCAAGTTGGTTCAAATGTGTGTAACGGTTGGATTTTGTGTGGAGGCTATACATACCCCCCACCCCATTCTCCATTCGAGAGAGAGCCATTAGAACGTGCCTACACTTCCGCTACTCATTTTCTGAGAAAGACCACCTACTCATGTGTTGAGACCAAGACATTCCAATCCAACCACAAGAATCTTGATCTCTAGCCTTCCCCAAGTTGCTTTCCACTCAAATCATCTTTCCACCATAGCCAAATCTGTGAGAGAGAGTTGAGTGTTGGGGAGACTATCATTTGAAGCACAAGAGCAGGAGTTCATCATCAACACACCATATATTACCTTTTGGAGAGTGGTGTCTCCTAGATTGGTTAGGTGTCACTTGGGAGCCTCCGTCAACATTGTGTAGTTGAACCAAGGAGTTTGTAAGGGCAAGAAGATCGCCTAGTTCGTGAAGATCTACCCAAGTGGGGCAATTCATTCATGGGGGATGGCCATGGTGGAATAGACAAGGTTGCTTCTTCGTGGATCCTTCGTGGGTGGAGCCCTCCATGGACTTGCGTAGCTATTACTCTTCATGGGTTGATGTGTCCACCAATGTGGATGTACGATAGCACCACCTATCGGAACCATGCCAAAAATCTCCATGTCCTCATTGCGTTTGCACACTCCAATCCCATCCCTTTGCTTTCTTGCAACTATAATGCTTTACTCTTTCCGCTGCCTATACTCTTGCAATGCTTGCTTGAAGTGTGTTGGGAATGCTTAAAATTGTGCTAAACTACAACCTCAACTTGAAAATCATAAAAACTGCTACTTTTGCTTGTTGAGGGTCTAATCCCCCCTCTAGACCCCTCTTCTCGATCCTTTCAGCCACCCAACATACTCACCTAAAGGGTGATGTCAACAATAATAACTCATGCTACCCATATCCAACTGGATATATGTGTTACGCCAAATATGCGACCCTATCCGAGAGGAACTCGAAGGTCCCACCAAGGATTGAAGTGCATATTGAAGACGCTTTTCAAGGTGGATATCACTACATCGTACCATTACATAATAGATGGGGATACATACAAAAGGCATACAATGCCACATGAATACAACAACATCATACATAAGAGCAACATCCAACTACAGATGAAACACAAACAGAAACTCAAACAACATCCACCCTGCTAGCCCAAGCTGCCGACCAGGAACGTATCCCCTGATCAAAGAAGAAGAAGCAGAAGAACTCCAAAACAAGCAAATGTTGCTCTCACATCAGATCATCGCATTACCTGTACCTGCAACTGTTGTTGTAGTAATCTGTGGACCGCGAGGACTCAGCAATCCCATTACCATGGGTATCAAGATTAGCAAAGCTTAATGGGTGTGGAAAAGGTTAAGTGGTGAGGTTGCAGCAAGCAACTAAGCATTTGTGTGGTGGCTAACTTACGAGTACAAGAATAAGATGAGAAGCTACGCAAACGGTTGCAAACTAGTAATGATCTAAAAGTGATCCTGAACTACTTAAGTTCAGACATAACCCCACTATGTTCTCTTCTCGACTCACTCGAAAAGAGACAGTCACAGTTACACACGTGGTTGGTGCATTTTATTTCGGAGCTGGTGTCAAGTTCTCTACAACCTGATATTAAAAACTCCCGTCTGGCACATAACCGCCGGCACATCTTTCGAAAGATTAAAACCTGCAGGGGTGTCCCAACTTAGCCCACGACAAGCTCACGACCGCGGAGACAATCCTCCATTGCGGGACAACCCAATCAAACTTGGGATCCCGGTGCACAAGACATTTTGACAATGGTAAAATGAATCCAGCACAACCTCCCGACGTGCTGACACCCTGATAGTAGCCGCGCGTATCTTGTCTCAGGCCACGACGGATGAGCTATGGTTATAGCGACCAAATACCCCAAGTTGCCAAGGGGCGGCGCCACAAGTGGCTCTAGTTTGGGACCAACACCATCAGCACTGCCCCCCTGTATTATGTTAAATTACTCCTCGGGTTGGGCTAACTCCCTATGCGTCAAATTTAATATCATGTTTATTATGTTGGGCAAATGTTAAAACCAATGTTGGGCCTTGCTGGAAGAGTTTTATTCAGAGCAAACTATCAAGGGGGGGCCCATAAACGCCAACCATGTTAGGAACACAAAAATCAAGGAACATAACACCGGTATGACAAAAACTAGGGCGGCAAGAGTGGAACAAAACACTAGGCAAAAGTCCGAGCCTTCCACCCTTTACCAAGTATATATGTGCATTAATTAAGTAAGAGAAATTGTGATATTCCAAGATTTCCATGTTCTAACATGGAACAACCTGCAACTGCACCTGCAACTAGAAATGCTATAAGAGGGGCTGAGCGAAGCGGTAACATTGCCAAACAACGGTTTGCTGGGATGGTGAAAAAGGTTAGAGGCCAGCATGGCAATTTGGGAGGCTTGATAAACAAGTGGTGGGTAGCGTGACATAGCGATAGCATCAAGACAACTAGCATAGAAAAGATAGTAGTGAGATCCAAGGTGACAGTCATCTTGTCTAAAATCCCTCTAGGAAGAAGAACGAGTGCACAAATAAGACGAATGTGCGTAGACGAATGAATCCTCACGATCGCAATGAAACAGGAACTATCGAGAAGGATTGAAAGTGCAACTAATCCCCGGGTGGTTTTGGTAATTAATAACAACATATATATCATTGAACTAATAGCTTCTTGAGAATCATTTCAGAAAGTTCAGTGATATGGGTATGGCAATGACTGAAGAGTGGACCCCTCAAAATGCTAAGGCAAGCATTGGCAAAAGCTCAAGACTCCATTTTTGGTTTAGTGATCCAAGATCACATTGAGTCAATAGGAAAGCCAATACTATTAAAAGGGGATGAGGTTATGATAATGATCCGTTGCTCAAAGTGCTTAGTAATACATCTCCTAAACTATCAGCAACTCTCACTTCCATAATACACTCATAAGTAATCTCGGTCCCACCAATTTCCTAAACTCAGTCACACCGAGATGAACCACCTCAGCCATATAGCCAAACCCTAGAAATCTCGGATTTTCCAATTCTGAACTCGGTCTCACCGAAACTAGTGTTGCCAAGCTTCTGTAACCTTCTGTCATCAAATTGGTGTCACCGAGATGATGAAGTCGGTCCCACCGAGATTGGCAAACCCTAGTCTTTACACGAATCGGACTCACCGAGATTGTATTTTCGGTCCCACCGAAAATCCCAACGTTCACATGATTTGAACTTTCGGTCTCACCGAGTTGTCAACTTCGGTCTGACCGAGATTGGTCAAATGTGTGTAACGGTTGGATTTTGTGTGGAGGCTATAAATACCCTCCACCCCTCTTCATTCGTGGAGAGAGCCATCGAAAGAACTACCACTCCTACCTTACATTTCTGAGAAGAAAACTACCTACCCTTGTGTTGAGATCAAGTTGCTCCACTCTCACCATATGAAGCTTGATCTCTAGCCTTCCCAAGTTGCTTTCCACTCAATCCTTTCTTCCACCACAGCCAAATCAGTGAGGAGAGTTGAGTGTTGGGGAGATTATAATTTGAAGCACAAGAGCAAGGAGTTCATCATCACCAACACCATCTATTACCTTTTGGAGGGTGGTGCCTCCTAGATTGGTTAGGTGTCGCTTGGGAGCCTCCGTCGAGATGTGGAGTTGAACCAAGAAGTTTGTAAGGGCAAGGAGATCGCCTACTTCGTGAAGATCTACCCCGAGTAAGGCTAGCCCTCCGTGGGCGTAGGCCATGATGGCATAGACAAGGTTGCTTCTTCGTGGACCCTTCATGGGTGGAGCCCTCCGTGGACTCTCGCAGCCGTTACCCTCCGTGGGTTGAAGTCTCCATCAACGTGGATTGACGATAGCACCACCTATCGGAACCATGAGAAAAATCTCCGTGTCTCCAAATTGCGTTTGCTCTTCTCCACCTCTCTTTACTACATGTGCAATTTACTTTCCGCTGCCTATACTCTAGAATTGCATGTGTAGGGTGATACTTGACTTGATCATCATTGTGAACTTGCCAAAAACTTGTCTTTATCAAAAGGCTGATTTTTATATTGTCAAGTAGTCTAATCACCCCCTCTAGACATACTTTCGATCCTACAAGTGGTATCGAGCTTTGGTCTCCATTGTATTGGTTTCCATTGCATTGACTCCATAAGCTTGGTTTCACAACCTAGGAGAGTATGGCGTCTAGTGAGGGTAATTTTCAGAGAGGTCCTTACTTTGATGGTTCAAATTTTTCTAGTTGGAAGCATAAAATGAAAATGCATATTCTTGGACATAACCCTGCCGCATGGGGCATTATTTGTGTTGGTTTGCAAGGTGAGTTCTTCGAGGAAGGAAAAGTTCCGGATCGTGAAGCTACAACGGATGAATTGCGGATGTTGCAAAACAATGCTCAAGCTTGTGACATTCTCTTCAATGCTTTGTGTCCCGAGGAGTTCAACAAAATCAGCCGTCTTGAGAATGCAAAAGAGATTTGGGATGCTTTGGTCGAAATGCACGAAGGTACCGAGTCCGTGAAGGAATCAAAGCTAGATGTTCTTCAAGGTCAACTTGACAAGTTCAAGATGAAGGAAGGTGAAGGAGTCGCTGAAATGTACTCTAGGCTTGCTCTCATCACAAATGAGATTGCCGGCTTAGGAAGCGAAGAAATGACCGACCGATTCATCATCAAGAAGATTCTCAGAGCTTTGGATGGAAAGTATGACACCGTGTGCACTTTGATCCAAATGATGCCAAACTACAAGAATCTCAAGCCAACCGAAGTCATTGGAAGAATTGTTGCTCATGAGATGACACTTAAACATAAGGAAGAGCTTCACAACAAGTCAAGTGGTGCTTACAAAGCTACAAGTGATGCTCCCACAACCTCAAGTGACAAGCTAGTTTCCAATCAAGAGATAAGCCTAATGGTGAAGAACTTCAACAAATTCTACAAGAGTAGAAGCAAGGAAAGAAGCTCAAAGTCTAGATCATATGATGAAAAGAGATCTTCTAGTCGTGATCGAAACTGCTACAATTGTGGAAGACCCGGACACTACTCAAATGAGTTTTCGGCTCCCCACAAGAGAAGAGAAGAATCTCCAAGAAGAAGAAGCTCAAGAGAAGAGTCACCTCGGAAAGAGAGAAGGAGTAGAGATGATCGTTATGAACGAAGACCCTCTCGGAGAAGCAAGGATTCGGAGAGGAAAGACAAGTCATCAAGGAGCTACACAAGAAGAAAACATCAAGCTCATGTAGGTGAATGGGTCTCCGGCTCCGACTCCGACAATCATTCCGAAAGAAGCTATCACTCCAACTCCGACTACAGTCAAGATGAAGGTGTTGCCGGTCTTGCTCTCGTGTCCTCCAACTCCAACTCCTATGACTTGTTTCATTCACCAAATGAGGGAATTGGAAGATGCTTCATGGCTAAAGGCCCCAAGGTATCACACCCTGAATTTATTGACTTTGATAGTGATGAGGATGACTTGCTTGGTGAAGATGAGCTTTTACATGACAAATCTAGTGAGCCTAGTAATGATGAACATGCTAGTAGTCTTTATAGTCGAGAAGAGTCGAATGACAATGCTATGAAGGAGATTGAGCGCCTAACTCAAGAACTAAACACTCTTAAGTTAGCTCATGAAACAACTCAAGAAGATCATAGAGAGCTCCTAAGATCTCATGAGAAGCTACGCTCGAGAAGCTCAATCTAGAGCAAGAACATGAGTTTCTAAAAGCAATCAATGACGATCTTCAAATAAGAGTTCTTCATATCTTGCCAAACGACTTCTCTTGTCTAATTTCTTGCCACCTATTAAAACTAAGCATGACAAGCATAAGAAAAATTCTTCATCTAGTAGTAACAATAACCATGCTAAATCTAATGTTGTTACTTCTAGTAGTTCTCTTGATTCCACTAACAATGTTTCAAGCCAAGTTACACTTGAGCAAGAAAATAGTTTATTGAAAGGGATTATAGAGAAAGGTGTCTACAAGAGCCTTGCCGGAAGCAAGAACTTTGAGGAAATTGTTCGCAAGCAAGGAAGGCACCGGAAGAATCAAGGAATTGGTTTTGAGCGAAAGTTCAACGCCGAGGGTGTTGAATGGGAAGAAGGTCAATATCCCACTCCAAAGTTTGTTTCTCAAAAGGAGAAGTATGATCCTACCTCTTCCAATGTGGAACAAACACAAGATGATCTTCCACCACAAGACCACAAGCTAAAAGGCAAGGACAAGCTTCAAGAGGAGATTGATGCATTTATTGAAGCACCTAAAGCCATGGTCAAGTGGGTTCCCAAGGAAACGTCAAGTTCTACTTCGTCAAGCTCAACTACAACCCCAAGGATTCCCATCAAGATGATGTGGATCCCGAAGAAGAAGAACTAGAGAGCTCTTGAGGGTGACTCCGCCAACATACTTCACTCACATTCATTTTGGCAAGAACTTGTGCAACCAACTTCCACATCTTGCACTAGTTCATGGAGTCACAAACCCTCTTGTTGGTAAGTCAAGGGACAAGGTAATCATTGCTTTCATGGACATCATCTATTGTGTACTTCAATCTATGTCCATGGATATCCTTGTTTGTTCCTTGTGGGACTAACCCATGTAGGTATTGAAAGTGCCCGAATCCAAAGGATTGCTCCCAACTCTTGATGATCTTCATCAACATTGAGCATCCACATCTTCAACATCTACATGAAGTCTTCTACGACAACCCAAGGTTAGTTTGACCCTTTAAAAGGGGTTCTCACATCTAGGGGGAGCTTTGCTCTAAAGAATTGAGCTAAAGCATCTTCAAATGATGTGAACTCATCAATGCTTTATGTAAAAGTGGTAACCCCACTTGTGCTTAAACGATGAGTATGACCTATGATCAAATGTTCTCATTTGACTCCTAAGTCAATATACTCATATAAAGATGACCTAGTCATCGACAAATTGTGTGATAGTAGCTAGAGTTTTGATTGTGCATGTTTGACACATATTTTATTTGCTATCTTATTGTGTGAGCATGTTGGATGCATGATTTTATCCATTCGAGGACATCCATTTGTTGTTTTGGTCTCTTTGATTTTTCTGACCAAATGGATGGACAAGAGTGCCTAAGTACCTCCCCTAGCTATCTATGCTTTCTTGTCTCAAATTCTATTCATGCTTATATCACAAACTTTGAACAAGTCATTTTCGGACACACCGAGTGAGGAGCACTCGGAGCCACCGATCCGTCAAAGGCTAAACTTCCAAAACCTTCTAAGTGATTTCGGTCAGACCAACCCACTCAAACTCGGTCAAACCGAAAGCACTTGGATTGATCTAGGTTTTCACCTCGGTGAAACCGAATTGTAATTTTCGGCGTGATCAAGTGTGTAATCGTCATAGTTATCCATCTCGGTGCCACCGAGTTTTACAACTCGGTCCCACCGACAGCTAAGGGGTATATATACTCCGTGGGTCGCGCGCATTGATTTCTACTTCAAAACGCCTCGCCCCACACCTTTGCCGCCGTCGCCAGAGTCTCCGGATCGCCTCCGCTGTCGCACTGCAGGCGCCTCGCAGCAGTCTCCGCCACCGCTCACGGACATCTTCTCCGCGCCGTTGCCGCCGTAGAGGAACTCCACCAAGTTAGGGTGAGTTTCAATCCCACTCGTGCTCCCATCTCCGATTCAATGCACGAATGGTTTGCCTAGCATCTTGCCACGTTTGAGATCTTCCTATACACCGATTAGTTCCTTTGAACGAAATTCGAGTAAAAGTTTTAGGGTTAGGTTTCCACCGAACACATCTCGGTGAGACCGATTTTACATTCTCGGTATGACCGATTTGGCCTCGCCATTGCCTCAGCACCTTTCGGTCCAACCGAAGTTGTGCAAATCGGTGCGACGAAATGAGGATTTAGTGAAACCCTAGTGTTCGCGGCAGACCGAAACCCACTTCGTCCCACCGAAAGTGGTGTGAATGCTTCGTTTGAACACTTCGGATTCACCAATTTTAAACTCGGTCCGACCGAAATGTCGTCAGAAAACCTAAAACTGAAATTTGAACTCATTTTTTTTGCAAAATCTTCTGCAGTTTGTGATAACTCTTCTACTCTACCTACACCTAATCTATTCACAGGTTGTCACCATGTCGATGCCGATGACAGCCGTAACAGTGTCCGAGTCACCTATTGCTGATATTCCAGGCGTGCACTAGTCCCGAACCCAAAGAGCTCATCGATGATGGTGAGAGGAGCACACCAAGTGGTTTGCCTCCTGAAGCCACCAGGGCCAGAAAGAAGAGGAACTCTGATGAAGAAGATTCTGATTTCATTGTTGAGGAACTAGTCCAGGATGCAGGATGACCTAGTCCAGGATGATTATGAACAGCCTGCTCCGGTTCCCACAAGACCCCGATCACCGCTATTCCAAAGGATGACACCAGACTACAGCCTCAAAGACTCCCCACAGCTCCATCGGTTCCAGCTCCAGCTCCAAAGTGACCACCTCCAGCTCCACAGACATCAGCAGAAGACTTCACGATGCTGCCATCTCAACTCCATCAACCTGCATAGAGCCGCCAGCAGAGTCCCCAAAGGACGCTTAGCTCTATACCTTTCGAACTTTTGGTAACTTGTTGCCAAAGGGGGAGAAATTGTATAGATCATAGGACTTCGAGAGAGAGAGTGCTTTGTCTTTGTGCTTTTGCTCTTTCGTTCATTTGCGGTCTTTTTGAGATACTTTTGAGTTTTTCGATACATTCCGTGTGTTTGATACTACGTTTGCTCTACTTTGATGAGTACTTGGTCGTACTATGCTTTAATGTGTGCTTAATGCTTATCATATGCTATTCATATCTTGTATGATCATTTACTCATGTCTTGGTGATTGGGTGCATGCTATTCATTCTTATTATTTTGTGCGCTCCACCAAGATGTATGTGACATGGAAGAGTGACCCATGATCCTAATCGATTGTGCATTTGCATTCAAACGCAAATCTTAAATAATGCACAAATTTAGGGGAGCTCTTGCTTATCACATACTTCTCAAAGCGATTTATATTATTCATTGATTATATCCTTTGTCGAAGCTTTGATCTATATGTTGTCATCAATTACCAAAAGGGGAGATTGAAAGTGCAACTAATCCCCGGTGGTTTTGGTAATTAATAACAACATATATATCATTGAACTAATAGCTTCTTGAGAATCATTTCGAAAGTTCATGATATGGGTATGGCAATGACTGAAGAGTGGACCCCTCAAAATGCTAAGGCAAGCATTGGCAAAAGCTCAAGACTCCATTTTTGGTTTAGTGATCCAAGATCACATTGAGTCAATAGGAAAGCCAATACTATTAAAAGGGGATGAGGTTACGATAATGATCTGGTTGCTCAAAGTGCTTAGTGATACATCTCCTAAACTATCAGCAACTCTCACTTCCATAATACACTCATAAGTAATCTCGGTCCCACCGATTTCCTAAACTCAGTCACACCGAGATGAACCACCTCAGCCATATAGCCAAACCCTAGAAATCTCGGATTTTCCGATTCTGAACTCGGTCTCACCGAAACTAGTGTTGCCAAGCTTCTGTAACCTTCTGTCATCAAATCGGTGTCACCGAGATGATGAAGTCGGTCCCACCGAGATTGGCAAACCCTAGTCTTTACACGAATCGGACTCACCGAGATTGTATTTTCGGTCCCACCGAAAATCCCAACGTTCACATGATTTGAACTTTCGGTCCCACCGAGTTGTCAACTTCGGTCTGACCGAGATTGGTCAAATGTGTGTAACGGTTGGATTTTGTGTGGAGGCTATAAATACCCCTCCACCCCCTCTTCATTCGTGGAGAGAGCAGCCATCAGAAAGAACTACCACTCCTACCTTACATTTCTGAGAAGAAAACTACCTACCCTTGTGTTGAGATCAAGTTGCTCCACTCTCACCATATGAAGCTTGATCTCTAGCCTTCCCAAGTTGCTTTCCACTCAATCCTTTCTTCCACCACAGCCAAATCAGTGAGGAGAGTTGAGTGTTGGGGAGATTATCATTTGAAGCACAAGAGCAAGGAGTTCATCATCACCAACACCATCTATTACCTTTTGGAGGGTGGTGCCTCCTAGATTGGTTAGGTGTCGCTGGGAGCCTTCACGAGATGTGGAGTTGAACCAAGAAGTTTGTAAGGGCAAGGAGATCGCCTACTTCGTGAAGATCTACCCCGAGTAAGGCTAGCCCTCCGTGGGCGTGGCCATGATGGCATAGACAAGGTTGCTTCTTCGTGGACCCTTCGTGGGTGGAGCCCTCCGTGGACTCTCGCAGCTGCTACCCTCCGTGGGTTGAAGTCTCCATCAACGTGGATTGACGATAGCACCACCTATCGGAACCACGAGAAAAAATCTCCGTGTCTCCAAATTGCGTTTGCTCTTCTCCACCTCTCTTTACTACATGTGCAATTTACTTTCCGCTGCCTATACTCTAGAATTGCATGTGTAGGGTGATACTTGACTTGATCATCATTGTGAACTTGCCAAAAACTTGTCTTTATCAAAAGGCTGAATTTTTATATTGTCAAGTAGTCTAATCACACCCCCTCTAGACATACTTTCGATCCTACAAGGATCACAACCGGAAAGAAGCAAACAACATGGTAAACAAATAACACATAAACATGACATGATGCTCAACCAAGTATGATGCATGACAAGGCTACATGGTGCTACACATGGAAAGATATGATGCATACAGAAACATCACATCAAAGCAAGTTTAAATGAGGCTAGAAACAACATATAACAATTCCGGTAAGTCCTCATATGCAAATTTCGAAATTGGTCCTGATCTTTGTGACCTCACGTTAGAGTTGTTAAATAGCAAGTTAAGATGCACCATGATAATCTATGCAGTTTTCTAGTCAAGTTACATATAAGGTTCATTAAATTCGGAGCTACGGCCTAGAAGATATGAGCAACACAAGTTAAACATGACATTGATGCAAAATACATTCAAACATCAAGCACACATACTCTAATCAAGGATGCAACATGACATGATGAAACTAAATGCAAAACCAAGCAAGTTTCATATCGATCATGATGAAAACAGAGCAACGGTTCAACACATACAATCAAAACAAGATATGACAACAATCTGCCTAAAACAACAACTAGGCACATTGCAAGCATCAAAATAACATGCTACAGAAACTATATGAGCACAAACTTGATATGCACTTCAAGTACAGATTGCATACTTCAAATACCATTGAGGTTCAGATTCATAGGCATCAATATTAAGCCAATATGATCAATTCTAAAAGCAACTTTATAACACAGATTATGACAGTGAAAAACAGGGCCTATACATGAGCAGAGTTAATATGATGGCATGTTGGAGGCATGAAACAAGTATGGTGCCATGCATGAACATGGAATCAAAAGGTATATCAAGCTAGTACATATCATGGAGCTCAAATAATGCAACATGGCATATATATAGGAGTAACAGGTTCATGGCAATCATCAAGACAAGATGCAAACATGAAATAACAGATTCTCAGACTTAGTGAAAATCTGGGAATGCAAAACAGTAACATTATGATGCTGACTTCGAAGGCACATAACAGAAAGAATAGCAATTTTAATAAATATGCAAAGGTCATGGACATGTAGTAGACATGACATACTTCCAATTAAACCAATGGCACAATTTTGAAGATTCATAGATTAAATTACAATGAGCTTTGAAAAATGGAATATGCTATTAACAGACTGGCAATTATATTTTTAAATAATTTGAGAGCATGAAAAGAACAATCTACAGTAGGCTATAAAGGCAAATAAGGGCATGGATAGATAGAGAATAACATGTACATAAAAACAATATTACTGAACATCTCCAGATTATGCATAGACTTCAGGGTAGCATAAGTAAACATGGCATCACAATATAATAGATACAGACCTGGCAAAATTTACTCTCTGAAAACAGCAAACAGCGAGTAGACCACTGTGCAAGCTTGTTCTATTCATCACATGACATATCATGAAAAGTGGAATACACCAATGCAAATATGACATGATTTTTCTTCTAAAAATTTAGGCATGTTGCTCAAAAGAAAATCACACAAAATGCTACGAAAAAGACAGAATGGCAAGTTATATCAGTTTTCAACAGTTACAACAACATGCACTTTTCCAATGAATATTAAGACATGTAGATGAACCCTAACATGAATGCAACAGCAACCACCATGAAGATCACAATGAGCAGATCATCTCCATATAAAGGACATCATCATCGATCAAACATCCACAAAGATACAAGCTCCACAAAATGCCTATATGATGTATGAAATCTGGGACTTTTAAGTCATTTTTAATAGAAAACAGAGTGAGCGACAAATCCTAAATTACGCTCGGGCGAGGGATAGTCTGCGGCTGCTCACCTAGGGCCCGTGGGCCAGTGGTGACGGTTATGGGCGGTTTTCGTGGCTTGGGGTGGACCGGTGTGAACTGGGCGGTTCAGGGCAGTGGTTCGCGTGGGCCGGTCCTGTTCAGTCAAACCGGCCGGTTCATGCAGGGCCGAGCCGCAGGGCTCATCTGTCGGCGTGCGCAGGGGCGATGACACGGCCGGGTAGGTCGGTCGAGGCTGGCGATAAAAGGGTCGCCGGCGCGGCGAGGTCTCGCCAGAGACGAGGCAGCGGGCGACGGTGGAGGGGCGACGCCGGGAGAGGTGGAGGCGATGGATATAGGTCCAGCTGGGCCTGATTTGGTCGGAGGCTGGGCAGGCGGCGACAAGGACCCGCGGTCAGGGCACAGAGGAGCTCGACTCCAATGGCAGCGGCAGGATCATGCGAGGAAGAGAGAGGTGAGAGCAGGAGAGGACGTGGAAGAGGGAAGGAGGGAGAGGGCGCGAGGCGCCGGCCTGGTCACTCGCCTGCGGCGGAGGAAGGCGGCGGTGCTGCGAGGTCGGGACATTGGGGCGAGCGGCGGCGAGGCATCGGGGCTCACCGGATCCAGATCAGGAGCTCGGGTCAGGGACGGCTCAGCGCGGGTCCGGCTCAGGCCCGGGCGGGTCATGCGCGGGCCCGACGGGCTGTGAGGAGGTGGGAGGCTGGCTGGGGTGACGCGGAGGGCGCCGATTGGCTATGAGTGCGGCGGGGCAAGGTGGTGGCTCGGGATTGGCCGAAAGCACGGTGACGGCGGTGCCAAGTGGCAAGGAGGAGTTGGATCAGCTTGGATTGTGAGGAGGAGGGGGTTGGTTGCGGCTAGAAGTTAAGGGAGGATAGGGGAGTCCCAAAATGGCATGGGGTTGTTTAGATAGGAAAGGGGGGCTAGGATTAGGTTTTTAGCCCATTTTTGTGCCGTTCGATCACCATCGGATGGTCCGGAGCGGAGGAGGGGGTAGCTGGACCAGTGGGCTGTGTAGAGTGGCTAGGGAGAGAATTGAGGAGAGGCCCGCCAGCAGTTTCGGAGACCGAAATGTCCGATGAATAAACCGACTATATTGCGGCTATATATTTAACGGTTGGTCTATCGAACGGACTCTGAATGCGATGAAATTTGGCAGGCGGTCTACCTACACTATAATAAGACCGCACGCCAACTTGCAACCCATTCCAAGAACATTTTTATGCCACTTATAAAATAATATTTCGGAGGTGCCGCGGGCGCGTGCTAGTGTGTCTAGGCTCAAAATGGACAACAGAGAGAACTGGGAGACCCGAACGAATGCAAGTTTTGAAAACATGCAGATGAAATGCACATGATGACATGGCAAAGTGCAACACGCACGAGAATGACATCGCAACAAGGATAAATAACTTGAAGACATCTGGCACATCGGTCTCGGGGCATTACAATATGTGCCTAGAGCTTTCCTCACCACATGATGCTTGCCAAAAGAGAAAATAAAAAGGAATGGAGATAAAAACTTTGACTCTTGCATAATAGTGAATACATAAAAGTAAAAGATAGGCCCTTCGCAGAGGGAAGCAGAGGTTGCCATGCGCTTTTTGTTTGTATGCTCCATCCCTTACTGCAAAAGAATGTCACGTTATATTGCCCCTTATGATAGCAGCCTTTATTATGCAATCTGTTGCTTTTATTCTTTTCCATCACAAAAGTTCGTACAACGCTCAATTTTCTCTTACACTAAATGATCCAGCACTTTCAGAAGCAATTCTTATTGCCTTTTTGCACTGATGACAACTTTCTTGGAGGATCTTACTCAATCCTTAGGTAGGTATGGTCGACTCTTCAAAATAATATTCAGGTTTAAGGGTTTTTGGATGCAGACGTAGTATCCTTAGTGCAGAATTTTTGGCTAGTAAAGATGGGAGGCAAGCACCACATGTTGAAGGATCTATGACAATATAACTTCTATGTGAATATGAACAAACCTAAATCATTACGTTGTCTTCCTTGTCCAACGTCAACAATTTCGGCATATAATATTTTGATGGGGGCTCACAATCACAAAAGATGGCCAATATAGTGTATTTGCATGTGAATCTTCTCTTCCCTTATTAATTCTTTCATGAATTGCATCATGAACAATGTTATGTTTGTCAACCTCCAATAAAATTTTCTACTTATACTCTTCCTTATGTGATGTCATTACTTACCATAAGATTAGCATATGATCTTTTTCATTTATTTCCTTTATTTTTATTGAACATGATAGTAAAGAAAACAAAACACAAACTAAACTTTATTATATATCTCGCACACAATTGAAAAGATATATCACTAAGCAAACTTTCAAAAAGAAAGGATCGAACTAAACTTTTATTCATATAAAGCACAAGATCACTATGGATCAAACTAAGATAAGTAAAGGCAAAAGATAGTGGAGGTGATACAATACCGGGGCACCTCCCCCAAGCTTAGCAAAAGCCAAGGGGAGTGCCCATACCTGATACTCAATTTTCTTTTGGTGATAAAGAAGGAGGTGGTGGTGATGAAGTGGTACTCATCTTGTACTCAGGTTTCCATGGCAGAGGCTCACCATCATAAGAAGAGGAGTGAGTCTCGCGGGTCCTGCAACTAACAACCAAACTCATACCTTTAAACCTTGCCTCATATTCAAAGAATTTGTTTTGGAGGTCGTAGATCTAGCTCTAGAGGAAGTTTATTTGGTCGTTGAAGGTGAAGACATTGTCCTTCATGGAGTTGCCATCCACCTTGAGATCATAGGTGTAGTCTGCGATCATGAGGTGATTGGCTTTGCGTCCACATTCTACCATCCCCTTGCACCGGAGAACTTCCTGCTGCATAGCTTCAAGCCTATCCTCCACGGATCCCGTCCCCTTGGGGCCTTGCACATCGCGGATGTGGAGCACCCCCTCAAACATCTGGGTAGCTTGAGGGTGCTGCATCACCTCCCACAAATATGGGTTCATGACGTTCTCGAAGAACTTGTCCTTGGAGGAGCTTGAAGTGGCCATGGTGGATTAGATCTGTCAGAAAACAGCAAGGAAAAGAAAACAGAAGATTTCTCCATGATACGGTGGTCAATAGGTTTGGGGGTATTGTCGGTGCAACAGACCCTGGGTCCATTGCCCAGACTGTGCACAGGCATGAGGGTAAGTTCACAACACCATGATCAACTCAAGCAAGATAGGTCGACTCCCTTTAGGGACCCAAGCACAGATCAAGAAGACCAAGACTAGCTAGAGGGGCAAGACACTACTAAGGGAAAAACCTCCCCTGCCAGTCAGGTGAGCCAGGCAGAGGCAAGGTTATCCCCGGAAGCGAGCCTCCCCCGAATTGTCCCGGCAGGCCTGCTGGGACCAGCGAAGACCAACCACTCCACCGCACCACCTCATCACGACATATGTCATTGATTAGTGTGGTGTCAAGCTGCAAGGTGAGTAGGTGGCTGCTATATGCCACATGGCAGCCAACTTCTACAGAAAATACCTACAAGCGACACCCGTCCTGCGACGTGTTGAGTGAGCGGGCGCCAAGCTTGCAAATCAGCCCAGCAGGGCCTGCCGGGTAAGCTGTGATGTGACATAGAGCGGCACATTTAATGTTCTCTGTCAGCCTGTAGAGTTAGGCATGATAGCATTGTTCGCTATCTAATCAGTGTATAAAGACTGATTTGCCACTGTGTTGACCCCTTGATCTATAAAAGGAGGCCCATGGCAACCATAGAAAGGATTCGGATCCTTGTACACTCATACGCGCGTAGCCATTCTTGTCCCAAGGCAACCCTGCCGGGTAGAGAGCGCTGCGTTTTCCACCACCATCCACCATCAATCCACCAAAGAAGGAGTAGGGTTTTACGCCTCGCGGCGGCCTGAACCTAGGCAGAAATTGCTCATGTGATCTCTGTCGTGCTGCCTCACGCTTCTCTGCTCTTTGTGCAACATGCCACCCCCCCGAACCATAAAGGGGATCGCAGCCCCATAGGTGCTCGTGGTCCCCCATGACATCTTTGGCGCGCCAGGTAGGGAGATCACTTGCGCGAACCCGAAAGCGTGAGCAGGGCGTCATCTTGATCGCCGTCTTCATCGTCGGCGGCTCCATCAACTATGGCGCCCAAGAACAAACAGGAGTTGTAGCTCGCCCATCCAGCTCAAAGGCTCCGCCCCCCGCGACTGCCAACGTCGCGGGAAATGAGGAGGCGCGTGAAGATCCGGGCGTCGCGGGAGGCATGGCCAATGCAGGAGGCATTGTCACCACCATCCCCGTAGCCGAAGCAGAAGCCAGAGGCGCCGGGGAAGGACAACATCAACAAGATCCTGATGGCCACACCCTCGAGGTGCGAGTGGGGAGTTACTTTACCTACACACTCTCTCCCCGACAAAGGGCACAACTGCAGTGGTGGAGCTCGTTCTGAAGCGAATCGCAACCCTTCGGCCGCCCCCACCACGAGTGTGACCGCGAGGCACGCGCTGCCTCCAGAACAAGCTAGCACAGCTATTGTGCCAAACGGGACCGTCGGCCCAAAAGCACCTTTACTGCGTGACCATGCTATCCAAGCGGCTGGCACATGGCAGCGAGGATGCGACGTGGTCGCGACCGGCGCCATCAGGATCCGAGCGACGCAGTGGTCTTCATCATCTTCACCCATGCCAAGCACCGCCTTCGATGCCAGGGCGCGGGCCTAGTTGCTGTTGAGGTTCCCTCCGGCGGCTGATCAGATGGAAGAATGGAGAGCTACCATCTAGAGTCTGATTGGCTTCATCGAGGCTGGGGCTCATAGCGAGCTGGCCCGCCTCAGTCTCCCCAAGGGGCGGCAACGGCTCGTACGGCTGGCCACACCGAAGGGGCTGCTCCCATAGTGTAGTCCCCACCTCGACATGCTTTGTGGGAGCCATGCATCTAAGAGCCAACAATGTCTCGATGGCTTCCTCTGATCCTCGAGCACGACAAGAACCACGGCGAGCCCCAGAGGATAGGTAGAGGGAAGCCGCACACGCAGTCATCATGCAGCGCCACGACGAGCACCGCCAAGCCAATGGGTGTGATGGTCCCAACATCGACAAGCCCATGCCTGGAGATAGCGGGTACCTACTGACGGTGTCCTGGACTAGGGGGTACTCACCACGTTGTCTCCCTATCAGTGGATTGGGCCGAGGACCCCCATGGCCGTATACTCATGGGCCAGTCCGGACAGCTGCCGCATACAAGGAAGATTCCACAAGACTTGGCGATCAAGACAAGGACTCCCCCCCACCGGCGTATTCGGCTAGGACTCTTGTTATCCTAGGCCTCTGGTGCATTATATAAACCAAGGCCAGGCTAGTCGATAGAGGATATACAACAATCATACCATAGGCTAGCTTCTAGGGTTTAGCCTCTTTGAACTCGTGGTAGATCTACTCTTGTACTACCCATATCATCAATATTAATCAAGCAGGAGTAGGGTTTTACCTCCACCGAGAGGGCCCGAACCTGGGTAAAAACATTGTGTCCCTTGTCTCCTGTTACCATCCGCCTAGACGCACAGTTCGGGACCCCCTACCCGAGATCCGCCGGTTTTGACACTGACACCTACCTTTCAAGGATGGGTGCCTTGCCTTCTGCCGTGAGCTACGGCAAGTACGTTGGCCATCAACTCGCACGTTCAAGCCAGAGATACTTGAGAAGTATGATGGAAGATTGAACCGGGCAGAGTTCTTGAGCATCTACACCATCGCAGTTCAGCTGCCGGAGGAAGAGATGAGAAGGTATTAGCAAATTATTTCCCTTTGGCACTTAAGTCTAATGTGAGGTCTTGGTTGATGCACTTGCCGGATAACTCCATCTCTTCCTGGGCTGACCTGTGCCATGAGTTCATTGGTGCCTTCACGGGAGGCCATCAAGAACCAGGGTGGCCCAACGATTTGCGGCTCCTCCAGCAAAAAGAAAGAGAAACTCGGCGGAAGTACTTGCAAAGGTTCAGCAGAGTTCACAGGAATATCCCAGATATCCATCCAGCAGTTGTGATGGCTGCCTTTCAGTCTAATGTCCGCAACCGAAGGATA
Source organism: Aegilops speltoides (assembly GCA_021437245.1). Taxonomy (NCBI): domain Eukaryota; kingdom Viridiplantae; phylum Streptophyta; class Magnoliopsida; order Poales; family Poaceae; genus Aegilops; species Aegilops speltoides. The sequence continues at coordinate 195,392,553 of CM038144.1, read as the reverse complement.
CATTCCAAGATGAATGTCAAGCTTCCCAAGATTGTGAAGGAGCTGTACACTTTGGTGGACAAGTGTGCTCGGGTGGAGGAAGGGAGGAAGCTTCCTGGAGAGGAGGATTGCATCGACATCGAATCAGAAGATGACGACGAGACCACTAGCCAAAAGAATAAGAACAAGAAGTGCAACAAGAAGCGCAAGGATAAAGAAATGATGACTGTCGAGGGATTGGGCACACCTAGTACCATCAAGAAGGCAAAAGCCGAAGCCCAGGCAAGGAAGTTGTCGCATGTGCTGACTGCCGGGAGGCTGCAGCTGCCAAGAAAGCTGGGAAGAGTGATGGGTCGTACCACAAGATCCATCAGACCAAAGGCCATGACCTCCAAGAGTGTCATCAGGTTGAGCGGCTTGTCAAGAAGCAGAGGGCTGAGTATGAGAAGCGAGATAAGGAAAGAGGTCAGAACGGCACTGGCGGTAAGGGTCGGGGCGGTGAAGCAAATCGCCTCGGCAAGGCTCCTTAGAACCAAGGGAAACCCGCCAGGGGCAGAGAGAAAGAGGATTGTGACGCTGGGAGTGATGAAGGGGATGAAGAGGAAACCAGTGAGCAGGAATTCCAGAAGGCCACCGACGCCCTGTGCATTGATGGGGGTGCATCTTTGCACTCCTCTCACCTTAAATAGTGGGCACGAGAGATCAATGTCGTGGAACCAATGGCAACTTCACAGAAACCACTCAAATGGGCACGCATGCCAATCATATCTGATGAGGAGGATCACCCTGACCGCACCACTACGGCAGGGTGCCTGCCGTTGTTGGTCTCCCCAATGATCTGCAACCTCAAAGTCACAAAGATGTTGGTTGATGGCGGGGCTGGGCTGATTTTGATCTCCCCGCATGTCCACAGCAAGCTCCAGATAGCAGAGGAGGAGCTTAAGGCTACTGACACGTTTCAAGGAGTTAATCCCGGCAGCAGCAGTCCTAAGGGAAAGGTCACGTTGCCAGTAACGTCTGGGGGTGAGTTGAACTACCGGACCGAGAAGATTGTGTTTGATGTGGTCGACCTCCCCCTGCCCTGGCCAAGTTCATGGCGGCATCCCACTATGCCTACAACACCTTGAAGATGCCTGTCCCAGTGGGTGTAATTTCCATCCTATCGGATAAGAAAGACACGATGATATGCGTGGACAAGATGTATCAGGACGCTGTTGTGGTAGAGGTCGCCAAAGCAGCGGTGCCTGCCAAGGAAAGTAAGGGAAAGAAGAAGGATTGTAGGGACTCCAGCAAGGAATCCGGGAAGCGTGTCCCTACTGAGTGCACGACACCCGTTGATGACATGTCGGAGTGTTCCAACAGCAAGGGGGCCAAGGCTGCTACACCCCATGTGAAAAAGGTCCCAGCAGGGCTGGCTGGCATTGATGGTACCTTTACTATCAGAGCCCCCTTGAAGACAAATAGGAAAGCGCGCTCATTGCCTTCCTGCGGGCGAATATCGATGTGTTTGCCTATCAACCATCTAATATCCCTGGTGTTCCCAGGGGGTAATCGAGCACCACCTTGCTGTCTGCCCACATGCCCGACCAGTCAAGCAGAAGGTGCGGAAGCAGGCCATGGAGTGGCAACAGTTCATTGCCGAGGATATTAAGAAGGTTGAGGTGGCTGGTTTGGTCAGAGGAGTAATGCATCCAACGTGGTAGGCAAACCCAGTGGTTGTGCGCAAGGCTAATGGGAAGTGGAGGCTTTGCATTCACTTCATAGACCTCAACAAGGCTTGGCCAAAGGATCCATTTCCCTTGCCGCGCATCGACTAGATTGTGGATTCCACTTCAGATTGTGATTTACTTTCTTTTCTGGACGCATACTCTAGATTTCATCAGATCTTCATGTCCAAGGAAGACGAAAAAAACACCTCCTTCATGACCCCATGCGGTACGTACTGCTTTGTGCGCATGCCTTTTGGGCTAAAAAGTGTGGGGTCTACTTTTGCAAGGGCGGTCCAGATTGGCTTTGAACCACAGTTGTACAGATATATTGAGGCTTATATGGATGATATTGTGGTCAAGACCAAGGACAAATCCACCCTCATCCAGGATCTAGAAGAGATGTTTGCTAATCTGCGCAAGATCAACTTTAAGATAAACCCTAAGAAGTGTGTGTTTGGCGTTCCCTCTGGCAAGCTACTTGGTTTCTTTGTGTCCCATCGCGGGATCGAGGCCAATCCAGATAAGATCAAGGCTATAGAGCAGATCCAGGCACTAGGACAGTCAAAGATGTGAGGCATTTGACATGATGTGTTGCCGCGCTTAGCAGATTCATCTGCAAGTTTGCCGAGCATGCCCTGCCATTCTTCAAAATTTTGAAGAAGGCATGACCCATGAAGTGGACCCTAGAGGCAGAGGCAGCACTACAGGATCTGAGGACCTACTTGTCCTCTGTGCCAACTTTAGTAGCCCCTAAACCACAAGAGCCTTTACTGCTATACTTGGCGGCAAACAATCAAGTGGTTAGTGCAGCTTTAGTGGCACAACGGGAAGTATAGGAAGCAGAGGATAAACAAAGCCCGGTAGGACAGGGTAAGGATCAGGACAGAGAAGAGCACGACAGCAGGAGTGACCCCAAGGACACGGCAAGGAAGAAAATGATGGAGCGCCCGGTGTACTTTGTCAGCTCCTTGCTATAAGGGGCTAGCGAGGTACTCTGGCGTGCAAAAGTTCATTTTTCGCCTCATCATGGCCTCAAGGAAACTGCGCCACTACTTCCAAGCCCATGAGATTACAGTTGTCACCCGCTTCCCATTGCAAAGGATACTCCAGAACCCTAAGGCTACCGGCGGAATAGTGGAGTGGGATTTGGAGTTATCCAGCTTTGGCCTGAAGTTTGAGAGCACCTCAACAATCCAGAGTAGCGCATTGGCAGAGTTTATTGCAGAATGGACGCCAACCCATAACGAAGAGGTTATGGAAACAATTATTCCTGGCAAGGAAGTGCCCCAAGAATGGATTATGTATTTTGATGGAGCTTTCTCCATGCAAGGTGTAGGGTCTAGCGTGCTTCTCGTTGCTCCCACTGGCGAGCACCTAAAGTATGTCACCCAGATGCATTTTCCCCGCGAGGAAGCAACCAAACAATACAACAGAGTATGAAGGGCTCCTTTCCAGGCTCAGGATTGCCGTTGAGTTGGGAATTAAGAAGTTGATCATTCGAGGAGATTCGAAACTTGTGGCGAGACAAGTCAACAAGGATTACCAAAGTCCATTGATGGAGGCATACGTTGAGTACGTGAGAAGATTGGAGGAACGCTTTGACGGATTGCAAACTGAGCATGTACCCCATGCGGAAAACAGTATAGTTGATTATCTATCAAAGTGTGATGCGTAAAAGCTTCCTGTGGAACCAGGAACTTTTGTTCTCCAGCTTACTCAACCCTCCGTATCCCTGGCAAGAATGGCCTAGAAAAGGAGAATGTTGGACTTCGGTAAGCCTCTCCCGGTAGAGCCCCTCGGGGCTCCTGGCAGGGACCCCGCCGGGAAGAACTCCCCATCACTTGCCGGGTTGCATCCTCCTACCGGGCCACCAGTCCCCGCGGTCGAGGATCGCACGCCTGCTAGCGGGGTGGTGCTGTTAGTCCTTATTGCCGAGCTCCAAGCTAGAACTTGGGCAAGGCACATAGTCCACTTCCTCCAAACTGGAGAACTTCCTGATGAACAAGATGAAGCTGAAAGAGTAGCCCGGACAGCTAGTATGTACCAGTTTGTCGATGACACTCTGTACAGAAGGAGGTCCAATGGTCTTAAATTGAAGTGCATATGCCAGGAAGAAGGAAAGGAACTACTGGCAAAGATACACATAGGCATCTGTGGCTCCCACATTGGATCAAGGGTATTAGTTGGGAAAGCATTCCGGCAAGGATTCTACTGGCCCATAGCCCTCCAAGTGCGGTCAAGCTAGTCACCAAGCGTGAAACCTGCCAGTTCCATTCCAAGAACAGACATCTGCCTGCGCAAGCTCTTCAAACAATCCCTTTGTCATGGACGTTTACGGTCTGGGGGCTCGATATCCTCGGCCCTTTCCCCCGAGCTACCGGGGGCCTTGAATTTTTGTTTGTTGCAATCGAGAAGTTTACAAAGTGGTCGGAAGTAGTTGTCATGAGAAAGGTGACTGCTCAGTCAGCTATCAAGTTCTTGAAAGATTTGGTGTGCTGCATCGGGATTCATTCCCGGATCATCACTGACAATGGCACCCAATTCATGAGTCGTGCCTTCATGCAATATGTTCATGCCCTCGGAAGCAAGATCTCATTTACCTATGTTGCACATCCCAAAAGCAATGGACAAGCTGAGAGGGCGAACACTGAAGTGCTACGCAGACTCAAGAAAAGAGCATTTGATAAGCTGCAGAAGTGTGGCAGGTGATGGATCGATGAGCTGCTGGTGGTTCTTTGGTGTAACATCCCAAATTTTCAATTTGGAATGTTATACATAGATCATCATGCATATCATATTTTTGTTGCATTGTTGGCTCGATCCTAGAAATTCTACGCAACTCAAGGACCCACGGAGAGAGTTGGGGATTTCGTTATTTTCATATTTGGGTTTTTCTCAAATTTTGAAAATAGGATCATTGATTTTATTTATTTTATCTTCAATTATTTCTACCACCAAAAATTCAGAGAGGAAATAAAATGACTTTCCCAAAATAAAGAAATACTGAAGATTTAATAAAAAATCAAATAAGATTTATTTTGGAGTTTTTCGCTTTTTATATGAATTTAGGAAAAATGCGTGTTTTTCAAAATTGCATTTAAGTCCCAAATAAATGTTCATCTAGTCCGGCTTGATTTTAGAAGCCGGGGAAAATTTAATTCGGAATTTTTGGAGTCTGTTTGGTATTTCTTTTATTTTTCTACTGAGTGTAATTATTTAAAAAAACGGGCACCGACTCCAGGCCGTACCCGAGCGGGACTCCGCTCGGGGGCGCTTTATATAAAGCGCCGGACCCCTCCGCTAGCCGCCCCCCCCCGGCCCAGATCGCCCTTGTTGACCCACCCCCATGTAAAACCCTAACCCTAGCCACTACCTTGCTTGATCCGCGCATGCCCTTGCCACCACCGACATCGCGGACCACGGAGTCCGCGGACCGTCGCCCGCCGCCGCCGAGGTTCACCGCCGCCTCAAACCGCGTGCCGCCGGTTTTCTTAAAAACCGGGCGATTTTCATTATGGTTTTTTTTGTTTTTTAGATTCGTTTTTATTTTAGTTTTCGGTTTTTTTCTGGTTTAGATTAATTAGCGGACGTTCGTCCGTTAGTTCGTTTTAACGAACGCTTTCGTCAGATTCGTTTAATTAACGAACGTTCGTTCGTTAACCCGTTCATCGTTTTTCTTTTTCTCGGATTTTCCGCGGTTATTTTCTGATCGCGATTTCTGATCCGATTTTCGTTTTAGTATAACTTTTTTGCTCGTTTATCGGAATTAGGCGATTCAAGTGCCTGGAGTTTCGTCTCGAAACCCTCTTTCCGAATAATCTACTTAAACAAGCTTTTGCTTCTGTAAAATTTGACTTAGATCCAGATTAGTAAAACGAAGTTGTTTTCTTTCGCCGTTTGACTTTCGTTGCTTTATTTGATATGATTCTTTTTGCAAACCGGAGTTCTTAAGTTGAACATTCTGGTTGGATCTTTTGTGCGAGTTTTACCTGTGCATTAGAAGAGTACTTATTGAATGCTTGTTTGTTTGTCTGCGATAGAATACCCGGAGTGCGCCGCCTGTTACTTCGAGTCTCTAGGTTTCGCGGATCATCAGCAAGGCAAGTAACACTTGATTGTACCTTTCTACTACCCAGTTTTTGTGCATTAGATCTGTCCTCAAACATTGCATGATTAGGATCTAATTAAATTGTGGGATGGGAAGTAGATGAGGTAGTACCTATGTCACGCCCAATATGCGACCCTATCCAAAAGGAACTCGAAGGTCCCACCAAGGATAGACCCGCATATTGAAATGCTTTTGCAAGGTGGATATCATTACATCAACATTACATAATAGGTAGGGATACATAAAAAAGGCATACAATGCCACGAATACAATATCATCATACAAGAGATCAACATCCGACTACGGATGATACATAAACAGAAACTCAAACAATATCCACCTGCTAGCCCAGTGCCGACACGAACCTATCCCCGATCGAAGAAGCAGCGAGAAGAAGAACTCCAAACAAGCAACATCGCTCTCGCGTCAAGATCATCGCAAAACCTGTACACTGCAATGTTGTTGTAGTAATCAGAGCCACGAGGACTCAAAGAATCCCATTACCATGGGTATCAAGACTAGCAAAGCTTAAAGGGAAAGGAAGGGGTAAAGTGGTGAGGTTGCAGCAACGACTAAGCATGATATGGTGGCTAACATACGCAAATGAGAGCGAGAAGAGAAACAAAGGAACGGTCGTGAAGCTAGCAATGATCAAGAGGTGATCCTGAACACCTACTTACGTCAAACATAACCCAAAAACCGTGTTCACTTCACGGACTCCGCCGAGAAGAGACCATCACGGCTACACACACGGTTGATGCGTTTTAATTCGGATCAGGTGTCAAGTTATCTACAACCGGACATTAACAAATTCCCATCTGCCACATAACCGCGAGCACGGCTCTCGAAACTTTATACCCTGCAGGGGTGTCCCAACTTAGCCCATGACAAGCACTCACGATCAACGAAGGAATAGACCTTCTCCCAGGAAGACCCGATCAGTCTCGGAATCCCGGTTTACAAGACATTTCGACGATGGTAAAACAAGACCAGCAAAGCCGCCCGATGCGCCGACAATCCCGATAGGAGCTGCACATATCTCGTTCTCAGGGCAACACCGGATAAGTCAAGCTACGAGTAAAACCAGAACTCGAGTTTCCCCGAGGGGGCCCCGCAGGCTGCTCGGTTCGGACCAGCACTTAGAGAAGCACTGGCCCGGGGGGCTGAATAAAGATGACCCTTGGGTTAATTACTCCTAAGGGAAAGGTAGGTGGTGCTGAGGCAAATGGTAAAACCAAGGTTGGGCCTTGCTGGACAAGTTTTATTCAAAGCGAACTGTCAGGGGGGTCCCATAAATCACCCGACCGCGTAAGGAACGCAAAATCCGGGAACATAACACCGGTATGACGGAAACTAGGACGGCAAGAGTGGAACAAAACACCTGGCATAAGGCTGAGCCTTCCACCCTTTACCAAATATATAGATGCATTAATAATATAAGAGATATTGTGATATCCCAACATAACCCTGTCCACCAAGGAGAAAACTTCCACTTCACCTGCAACTAGCAACGCTATAAGAGGGGCTGAGCAAAGCGGTAACATAGCCAAGCAACGGTTTGCTAGGAATGGTGTCAAAGGTTAGAGGTTCATGGCAATTTGGGAGGCTTGATGAGCAAAAGATAGGTAACGCAGCATAGTGATAGAACGAAGCAACTAGCATAGCAATGATAGTAGTGAGATCCAGGGTAGCGGTCATCTTGCCTGAAATCCCGCAAGGAAGAAGAACGAATCCATGAAGAAGATGAAGCCACGAAGACGAACCAAGCATAGACGAACGCATCCTCACGAACGCAACGAAACGGGAACTATCGAGAAGAAGCACACAACATAGTAAACACACCATACATAGGCAAGACATGATGCACAACAAGCATGATGCATGACAAAGTCTACATGAAGCTACTCATGGCAAGAGATGATGCAAACAAGAACAACACATCAAGGCAAGTTTAAATGAGGCCGGAAACAACATATAACAATTCCGGTAAGTCCTCATATGCAAATTTCGAAATGGGTCCAGAACTGAATAAACCTTATGTTCAAGTTGTTAAACAGCAAGTTAAAGATCACCAAGATGATCTACATGAAATTCTAGTCAAGTTACATATAAAGTTCATTAGATTCGGAGCTACGGCCTAGAAGATATGAGCAAAACAAGTTAAACATGGCATTTATGCAAAATGCACCCAAACATCAAGCAAACACACGAAAACAAGGATGCAACATGATAATATGTAGCTACATGCAAAATCAAGCAAGTTTCATATAGAGCACACTCAAAACGGAGCAACGGTGCAACACATACACTATACAAGTTATAACAACAATCTGTCCATAACAGCAACTAGGCATATTGCAAGCATCAAAACAACATGCCACAGCATCCCAACATAACAAAAAAGGGCATGGTCATGAAGTACACGTAAAGCATAACAAAACATGAACACTGAGCTAACTCCAGAAATCACTAGAACATGCTCAAAAGGACATGGTAAGATTGCAAATTATAACAGTTTCAGACTTTAGCAGAAATAACATCAGGTTGCAATGTTTAGAGCTATCAAACGACATGTTACAGGAACTTATCATGGCAAACAAAGGCATGCCATGAATCTACTAAATGCATAGAACAATAGTCCCTTACTGACAAAGAGTCAAAAATGATCAAAAGATATGATGGCACCCATGTAAACATGGCAAGTTATATTACAGATTCAAACATGGCAGGAACAACAATAAGTAGGCATGTTGGTGAGCTCGAACCACTCACCACAGAGCAATACATGGCATGGCAAGGCAACCAACAGTAAGAATACATGTTTATGAAGCTAAGCAGGACAAGTTCAAGGTCATAGGGTCCATGGAACACTAGCAAAACACATGGTAACAAGTGAACTTAATGTTAACAGGCTGATAGCAGCATTATTTAGCAAATTTGGAGCAAGATTACAACATGTTCCAGCAGGCTATAATTGCAACCAGGGGCATGAATGGATAGAGCACGACATGTAGATCAAAACATGTTTATAGAACATCTCCAGATTATGCACACAATGACTTGTACGAGCAGGTTAACATAGCAACAAAATATAACAGAATCTGTCTAGCAAAACAGCAACAGCAAGTACCCTCAACAAGCTCGATGCACTCAGCACACAACTCACAAAAATATATGGGTTGCACCTCTGGAAAGATGACATAGCATAGATCAAAACACATGTAGAGATCAACCTCATAGGATGCACACATCAATCATGGCAAAAATGACAAATGAGCAAGTTATAACAGTTTCAGCAGGTTAACATCAACATGCACTCTTCAAACAGCATTTCGGGCATCAAGATGAGCTCAAATGAAAATGATGCAATGGAATGAAATGAAGTACTCATCGAGGCGAACAATTTGACATATTATACGCACGAAACGGAGCTACGGATGCAGAGATGTGATGGCATGAACATGGCATGATAATGTGAGGGATTCGGGGACTTAGTGGAATTTTACCTCCGCGAAAGTCAACGCGGGACGGGTTCGACCCGGGATGGAGGGATACGGGCGTGAGGAAGGCATTTGTATGGGCGAGGTGGTGGATCTGATCCCGATCCACGGACCTTGCCGGAGTGGCTCGCCGGAGACGGCGGGACGGCGCCGGAGAGGCGGAGACGCACGGCGGCGCCTGGGAGGCGCGGGCGGCGGCGGTCGAAATCATGGCGGCGACGAGAGGCTTCAGGGGACGGACGGCGCATGGAGGCGGCGTTCCGGCGGGGGGCGCGGCGGCAGGAGCGGGCCGCTGGTGCGGCGGAGGTCGAGGGCGGCGTGGCCTGGTGGAGCTCCGGTGGCGCGAAATCGGGTGACGCGCGGCGCACCGGCGATTAAATGGCGCGGCGCGCATCAGCAGCAGCGGGCAGCAGCGGCAAAGGTCGCCGGGCGGGCGGCGGCGGCAAAGCGGATCAGGCAGCGGCGCAAGGCGGCGGGCGCGACGAAAGAAGCGCTCATGGCGGCGGGCTCCGACGGCGGCGGCGAAGCCGGGCGGCGAACTGCTCGGGCCGCGATGGGCCCAGCGGCCGGCGGAGGAGAAAACGGCGGCGCCATGTGGTAGCGAGGTTGGCGGGGCGCGGCAGCGGCGGACATGTTCGGCCGTCGCGGACGCTTCCGGTGGCGGTGGAGGGCGATTTTAGGTTTTCGTCTGCGAAATCATCCGCGAATTTCGGGGGAGGGGCTAGTTTTATAGGTAGAGGGAGCTAGGAGAGTCCAAATGAGGAGCGGTTTTCGGCCACGCGATCGTGATCGAACGACCGAGTGCATGGAGGGGAGTTTCCTGGGTTTTGGGACACTTTGGAAGGGGTGTTGGGCTGCAAAGAGAGAGGGGCTATTGCGGTTACCCGATTAACCGTTGGAGTATCAAACGACCTCCAAATGGCACGAAACTTGACAGGCGGTCTACCGGTACTATACCAAGGCCGCTTGGCAAACCTCGGGTCATTCCGAGAAAGTTTAACACCCGCTCACAACAGGAGAGAAGAAGGGGACGCCGGATGATATAGGAGTGCCGGAATGCAAAACGGACAACGGGGACAGTGCTCGGATGCATGAGATGAACACGTATGCAAAATGAGATGCACATGCTGACATGATAAAATGCATATGATGACATGGCAAAGTGCAACAAGCAAGTAGATGACATGGCAACGACGGCGAATGTAACACCCCAAGAATCATGCTATAGTAGTCCCCCTCTAATGATGCCTTATCATCATTGTTACTGTTGCTAATCTTCACTTGTTCGAAATCACCGATTCAAATTCAAGTACAATCTAAAGTCAAAACTCTTAATTTGTCAGACAGCAGATCTAAAATGTTCATCTTGTGGCAAATAGTCATATGTTAATATTGGTGGTGAACCAACATTTTTGCAAGGTGTTTAAATGGCCTAAAGCAAATAAAGGAGTGGCTAAAACAATAGTTTAAATGGCTTTTTACTTTATAAAAAGTTCAAACTATTCCAAAAGCCTCCCAACCTTTTTGTGGCAGTGCACAATAATTCCTTGAAATTATCTTGGCCAATGACATAATTTTGCAAAGTCCTAATGGGCTAAAAGGAAAAGGCAAAATGCTGCTGGAAAAATAAAGAAAAAAAACAAAAGGAAAAGGAAAAGCCCCCCCCCCTCAACTGGGCCGACCGGCCCTGCTGGCCACCGTGCCCCCCCATGGGCCTTGGCCCACCTCAACCAGCCGGCCCAACTCCCTTTGCACCCCTTCTGTTCCTCGTTCGCGCGCCCTTCAGGCGCGGTCACCACCGGACCCCTCACGGCCGTCGGGGAGGATAAAGCCTCCACGCCCCGACGCCTCGGCCCCCTCGCCTCCCACTTGCCGTGCCTTCCCCCACCTACCTCCACCCACTCCCCTCTCCATCTCTGCTGCTCTCCCCCCCCCGAAGCGAGACCGCCCGCCAAGCCTCGCCGTGGCGTGGCCCCACCACCATTCGCCGAGCCACCGGGTCCCGTGCTCCTTCTCGTCGTCCTCGTCGACCCAGCAGCCAGAGTGGAGTGCCCTGCAGCGGCCGGGTCAAGCTTTTCCCCAACCTCGGTCGCCGTCGTCCGCCGCGATCGATTCCGCCTCCCCTCTGCGCTCCCGTTCACTCAAGGGCCTCCGTGTGCCGCGCCGTAAGCCTCCGCACCCTCCTCCTTACTCCGGTTCCCCCTCATGCACCGTAGATGGCTCGCGGCGCCGCCGTTGCCATTGCCGCATGCGGCCTCATCCGCGAGCTCGTTGCGCTCACCCTGTCCATCTCCGAGCCAAGCCGTGGCCTCCGTCGAGTTTCCGGAGGTCCGTAGAGCCCGCTAGCGCCGTTTGTTAGCTAGAACGCAGCCCGTAGTGTAGGTTTCGGAGATGCCCGTATTCCGGCGCCGCCCGCGGTCGTCGTTGAGCTTCACTCCGGCCACCCCCGCACCTGGGATCACAATAGATCGATGCGGGACGATCTACTCGTTCGAACGCAAGCAAAAACCGCGCGAAACGGTGGCCCGTAGCGATTTTCCGAGCATCTCCGGCGAGCTCGCCGCCGCGGGAGGCCACCGGAGCAACTCCGGCGCCGGCCATCTGCGTGGCTAGGTGGGCCCCGCCCTTGGGTCGCTGACTAGTGGGTCCAGGGGGGCCTGTTGACTGGGTTGACCCAGTCAACATGGTGACTGGGCAACCCCAGCCACTGACATGTGGGCCCCCCTCTGTTATATTAGTCTAATAATGTTTTATAAATAAAAATGATTAGTTAACCTAAAACACTCACTGACGCCAGGCCCACTCCCTAATTGACCTGTTAGTTTAGTTAATCCTTTATTAAGCCAGAGGTGACATGTGGGTCCCAGTGCCCCATTGGTCAGCTTTGACGGTCAACCGGACTGTTGATCACTGACGTCATCTCCATGTCATCTTGACATCATATTCCTATTCATTAATTTTGTTATTTAAATAATTTCAAAAACCTTTAAAACTTTAGAAAATCATAGAAAATAAACCGTAACTTCGGATGGAAATGTTTTCTACATGAAAGTTGCTCGAGAAAACGTGGCGAATCCGAATCGTGATCTGTTTACCTGTTAGATACCTCTAACTATCTGAACGTGGGACTTTCCCCCGGCCAACATTTTCGACATGGTCCGGACCGGAAAATATTCGGTTGAATTCCCCTTCTCCTAGGTCGTGTAGCCATCGTTAGATCACACCCAGAGACAGCTTATTGCCATGTTATGCTTTGTGATGCTATGCCTGCTTTATATTTACTGTTTCTTCTCCCTCTTCTCCCTGGTAGACCCCGAGACCGATGACGCCCCTGTGATCGACTACGTCGACGACGACCCCTTCTTGCCAGAGCAACCAGGCAAGCCCCCCCTTTGATCATCCCGATATCGCCCATTCCATTCTCTCATGCTTGCATTAGATTTTGCTATTGTTATTGTTTGCTCCTATTACGGTGCATAGCACGCTTTTGTATCTGTTGTTGTACCTTACACGCTTATCCTAAATCGCTTAGTATAGGTTGGTTAGTGATCCATCGATGACCCCACCTTGTCCTTGTTGCCTGCTTCATCATTGAAGACCCGATCAGCGGGATCAAAGACCAGGCCTCGACACGCACATCACTTTCCCATTAGTTGCTCGACATTTCTTTGGGTTACTATCGAGTCTGAGGGTGAACCTCTTGACGCCGATGTTAACCTCAGAGTAGTCATTCGATCGTGGTCATCGAGGGTGATTTCCTCCTTAACCACTTCGATCGACTCGTCGTGCAACCCCCTCAAGTGTGAACTTTGAGGGTGATTCCTCTTCGTTCACCTTGATGATTACATTGAGTGGAGTTCACGGGGTGATTCCTCGGGTTTTACCCTTGATGTTTAGACACACAGCTTACTATGATTACTATGACTTTACATCGAACCATGTTACTAAAGACGGGTCCGCCTCGAGGGTACCCGCGAGCATAATTGCGAGTGATGTGGAGTCGGGTTGACCGGAAGGTGCCCGAGATAATTACGAGGCGTGGCGGGCATTCTTAGCCCTTGCCGCAAGTCCTCGAGACGGGCAACGGGTCACATCTTTCGTGAGTCTCTGTTTGTTACCGCGTGCTCCTAATCCACTACGATTTGGATATTTGATCCGAGGGCCTCGCCCGATAGCACTAACCATCACGTGGGCATAGTATGGGCGTTCTGCGTCGTATGCATCACCAAAGCTTAATAGGCGTTAGCGGTGAGCGGCGCTACGGGATGGACTGCGCAAGCACTGCCTTGTTGAAGGAGGTAGCTAGGTCTGCTCACCGCCGCCCACATAGCGTCGAGAGTTCGGGGTGATGGCCCATGACCCTGGGGCATAGGTTTAGTCCGGCGTGCTTGACCTCTCTATTAAGCCTAGGTCGGGTTGCGGCGTATTGTTTGGCGAGGCGGGCATGACCCAGAAAGTGTGTCCGCGGAGTTAATCGGCGTGGTGGGTAAGTTGGTGCACCCTGCAGGGAAGAACTAATCTATGCATAGCCTGTCCTACGGTAACGGACACTTGGAGTTGTATCCCGATCGATACAACTAGAACTGGATACTTGTGATGAAAACTGGATGGTGATGAGAATTGGATTGTGATGATAACTGGATAGTATGGCTCTGGGATTTCTTTCTTGCAGGGAGTCGAGAAAGGATCTCCGGTCGAGGTTGATAACACTACTACTACTTTACATTATGCTACTCTACCCCCTCCTGTTTGCTGCAAGATGGTGGTTTCCAGAAGATGCTAGTCTTCGATAGGACTAGGCCTTCTCTCTATTCTGGCATTTCTGCAGCCCAGTCCACATATACAGCCTTCCTTTGATAATGTTGCATATGTAGTGCAGATCCTTGCTTGCGAGTACTTTGGATGAGTACTCACGGTTGCTTTGCTCCCCCTTTTCCCCCTTTCTTCTTCTTTCCGGTTGATGCAACCAGATGTCGGAGCCCAGGATCCAGACACCACCTTTGACGAAGACTACTACTACCACGAGGGTGCCTACTACCTCATGAAGACCGCGACGACTAGGAGTAGTTAGGAGGCTCCCAGGCAGGAGGCCTTGCCTTTTCGATCGTTGTTGTTTTGTGCTAGCCTTCTTAAGGCAAACTTGTCTAACTCATGTCTGTACTCAGATATTGTTGCTTCACGACTCTTGTGTATTCGAGCTTATGTATTCGAGCCCTCGAGGCCCCTGGCTTGTAATATAAAGCTTGTATTATTTTATTTATGTCTAGAGTTGTGTTGTGATATCTTCCCGTGAGTCCTTGATCTTGATCGTACACCTTTGCGTGTATGATTAGTGTACGATTGAATCGTGGGCGTTACAAGTTGGTATCAGAGCCGACTGCCTGTAGGTAGCCCCCTTTCCAACTCCTTGGCCGAAGTTGAGTCTAGAAACCGAAAACCGTTTTACTAAGTTGGCTGTGTGGCTTACGGGCCCACGTCGCCAATTGGGTGGTATTAGGATCTTTTATTCCTCGTCTATACTCTGGGACTCTGATCTCTCTTCCATTCGGATTAAACAGTTTTGCTAACTTTAACATTAGGATCACGTAACTACTTCCTCCCGGAGAGCCCCTTATTACAGATGATCGCCTACTGCACCAGAAGATTTCGAAGATACTCTCCGATGTTCTCTCAAGACTTTGCACCCATCGCTTTTGCAATTCCCTACCTTTGATAAGTCCCTATGGATAACATCCTTGCCGTTTGTACCTTCATCCCTAGTTGCTATTGATATTACAAGATGCCCCGAAATTCTCTATTGTTTCGAGAATCCTTTGAGCTTACTGCCTTATAGTTCTTTGCCCCATGAATACCCCCCTTCGAATAATTCCTCGCACTCACCGAGGATCAGTTCATCCTCAGTTGTTCGTGTGATTCGCAAAATACTTCAAAATACTATTTGATCTTCCAAAAATCCTCTACAACCTGTTGCTCTTGGAATTCTTGCATACTTGCTTTCTGGTTAATTCCATTTGTCTAGCGATATTCGTTAAAATCCTTTGGGATTAACATTCTGATCCTGTTGATTCAGCATGTGTGAGAATGCACACGATCATCAATTAATCCTTGGAAATTTTCTTTCCGGCTCAGGCATTGTTTCGAATATGAGTTGGTTCTTGCCCAATCAAGATTTGATCGGGTGCACCTCTAAGTCTATTCAACTTACTCATCTTTTGATCAGAGCCTCTGCTTCTGATCGTTCGTCTTGAAATCATAATTCCTGTGTACCCAAGCATATCGAATCATTCAGACGTTTATATAAGCCGATGCCTTTGCATCCCCTTCTTCATCTGATTGATTACCGATACTCACATCAACTCTGTCGTGAATCGCCAGATCCATTGTTGGATTAACATCCGACAGTGTCCTTCATATTCAAAGAACCTCATAAAGTTCTTTCCCAAATACATAATGCCTTTGGAATTGTATCCTCTCCTTTTTTTTAACCATGCTCTGCTTTCGAGCTTGTGTTGTTTACTTCTGAAGTTTGTGGAATAGGTTCCTAAGATGCCCCTATGGTTTGAACCTATGCCTCCCATAATCCGTTTGAACCCGAGAGTTTTAACGAGTCATACTCTTCTGGTGTTTTGCCAGATAGAATTTAAACACTACAAATTCTTCGAAATTGAGAAGTGAATGAAAAGTTGTGTATTGGAGAAGTGGGAGTCGACCTTGAACCTTGCGTTCATGCCCATGGACACGATGCCAACCTTATCATGGAAGCTTCTCGTAAAAATAATTACCCCCTTGGTATAAGTTCATCTTATATCTGAGATTTGGTTTTCTGTAATCGTGGTTCCGACCATGATTGTTCTCCTTTGATTCCATTTCTCAGACAAGTTAAATCACTTGTCTTCTACAGGTCAATACATCTTCGCAACCTCTATCTTGACCTTCCTTCGAGTATTACCCTCTGGTATCTCGAGAATAACAAAGAACTGTGTTGCTTCCTATGAGTCTTCATCTGGTATTGCTCCTCAGCGATTTCAGATTGCCCCGGGTTCCGAGTTATTAGTCACTTGAGAACACCGATAGGTGAATCATTTCCGCACTATGATTCTATAACTCTAAGTAATTTTCGTTGGTTACGAGTCTAATAATACTTCAAGCCATTCCTAGCCTGATCAGTTATATCATTATCGTATTAAAAAAATTTAACTGTGCTACCTGGTCCTTCCTGGAGCACAATTTTCGACGATGAGCTAAGCTTACGTTGATCTTCCTCATCATATCATTTCGCCTTCAACAGCAAGCTTGAATTTTGAGTTTGTGTTGTACCCGTGGATCCAATAACTATCCGCTTCATCATTCCTTTGACTTGATGTCATCGTCGATCGATTACATCTTCATGAACTCTCTCGACAAATGCGTCGTGATCATCATCAACATTCTGAGCTCTTCCATGATATTAATTAAATTCATGGAGTAATACCATCCTTGCCCCTCAATGATTTGTGTTATCATCGACCACATTTTTGCCTTCCCCCAACACAAACTTGTTCATATAATTTTGGAATTACATCCTTTTGACATGTCAAAGGATTGCAGCTGAACCCATCGGCCACCTCCTCATCTTTTTCTTGAAACAAAAATTTGCATGAGATGTTCTATAAATTCCTGATGGATCCTTTGTGTTCCCAAGGTCCTATCTTTACCTAATGACCATGTCAATGCTATCCCGAAGCATGGTCGTGGTACTCTGAACATCATTAAGAACATTGGAGGCGCAATGCTAAATGTTTCTTGATCACCTTTTCTTTTCCATTGTTTTGTTTAACCTTTCTTGTGGTTTATGAGATCTAAGTAGAGATAATTCCCTGCTTATGTAAACACCTCGGTGTACAAACTATGTCAGTAAGGCCTTGTTACTATTGTTGATGACATTCTGGTAGCCGCCGATGGACGGGAACTTTGCCTATTGGTCCGCCTCGTCTTAACGAGCAGGAAAACGGTTCTCTTCGTCCCTCGCCCTTAGTACCAGCGTTGTTACCAACATAACTGACGGGCTATACTCTAACCTGCCTTGGTATCATGATCGTGCAAATTGATTAGTGCCTTCCTGCTGTTAACCCACATAGTGGGCCCATAACCCACAGTTCCATAGTATCGAAACCTGACTCTCCTGTACATCCCTGTCTTCCAAAATTGTTCCTCACACTTGGCTTCATATGAAAATCCCGAGCCGCCTTCCGAGAGGCGATCTATTCTGGTATCAGACACAATACTTATTACCATTGCTCTGAACCTCTTTCATCCCCCCTTGTTTCAGGCAACAAACGATTGTCTACCAGGTTGAAGCTTCTTATTGCACCTCACCTTGCTCTCGATGACTTTCTTGAATCTTAGCTCGAGAGATGCCTTTATGCCACGTTCAATGAGATAGCCCCCAAAGTACCTATCTTGTGTTGAGCTCCGTCCTTCCCGAGTCTTTCTCCCTTACTCCACCTCTTAAATCTTGGGACGAGATTTCTTCTAGTGGAGGAGATTTGTAACACCCCGAGAATCATGCTACAGTAGTCCCCCTCTAATGATGCCTTATCATCATTGTTACTGTTGCTAATCTTCACTTGTTCGAAATCACCGATTCAAATTCAAGTACAATCTAAAGTCAAACTCTTAATTTGTCAGACAGGAGATCTAAAATGTTCATCTTGTGGCAAATAGTCATATGTTAATATTGGTGGTGAACCAACATTTTTGCAAGGTGTTTAAATGGCCTAAAGCAAATAAAGAAGTGGCTAAAACAATAGTTTAAATGGCTTTTTACTTTATAAAAAGTTCAAACTATTCCAAAAGCCTCCCAACCTTTTTGTGGCAGCGCACAATAATTCCTTGAAATTATCTTGGCCAATGACATAATTTTGCAAAGTCCTAATGGGCTAAAAGGAAAAGGCAAAATGCTGCTGAAAAAATAAAGAAAAAAACCAAAAGGAAAAGGAAAAGCCCCCCCCCCCCGTCAACTGGGCCGACCGGCCCAGCTGGCCACCGTGCCCCCCCATGGGCCTTGGCCCACCTCAACCAGCCGGCCCAACTCCCCGCACCGCGCCTTCTGTTCCTCGATCGCGCGCCACTGGCCTGCTGTCGCCACCGGACCCCCTCGCCCGGCGTCGAGGGAGGATAAAACCTCCACGCCCGACGCCGGCCCCTCACCTCCCACTTGCCCCTGCCTTCCCCACCTACCTCCACCCACTCCTCTCCATCTCTGCTGCTCTCCCCCCCCTCGCCCGCGAGACCGCCGCCAAGCCTCGCCAGTGGCGTGGCCCCACCACCATTCGTCGAGCCACCGGGTCCCGTGCTCCTTCTCGTCGTCCTCGTCGACCCAGCGCTTCAGACGAAACCGAGTGCCTGCAGCGGCCGGGTCAAGCTTTTCCCAACCTCGGTCGCCGTCGTCGCCCGCGATCGATTCCGCCTCCCCTCTGCGCTCCCGTTCACTCAAGGGCCTCCGTGTGCCGCGCCGTAAGCCTCCGCACCCTCCTCCTTCCTCCGGTTCCCCCTCATGCACCGTAGATGGCTCGCGGCACCGCCGTTGCCATTGCCGCATCTTGACCTCGTCCGCGAGCTCGTTGCGCTCACCCTGTCCATCTCCGAGCCAAGCCGTGGCCTCCGTCGAGTTTCCGGAGGTCCGTAGAGCCCGCTAGCGCCGTTTGTTAGCTAGAACGCAGCCCGTAGCGTAGGTTTCGGAGATGCCCATATTCCGGCGCCGCCCGCGGTCGTCGTTGAGCTTCACTCCGGCCACCCCCGCACCTGGGATCACAATAGATCGACGCGGGACGATCTACTCGTTCGAACGCAAGCAAAACCGCACAAACGGTGGCCGTGGCGATTTTCGAGCATCTCCGTGAGCTCGCCGCGCATGGAGGCCACCGAGCAACTCGGCGCCGCCATCTGCGTGGCTAGGTGGGCCCATACACTGGTCGTGACCGGTGGGTCGAGGGCCTGCTGACTGGGTTGACCAGTCGACATGGTGACTGGGCAACCCCACCCAGCGACATGTGGGCCCCCTCATTATATTAGTCTAATAATGTTTTATAAATAAAATGATTAGTTAACCTAAAACACTCACGGCGCCAGAGCCCACTCCCTAATTGACCTGTTAGTTTAGTTAATCCTTTATTAAGCAGAGGCTGACATGTGGGTCCCAGTGCCCCATTGGTCAGCTTTGACCACCAACCGGACTGTTGATCGCCGACGTCATCTCCATGTCATCTTGACGTCATATTCCTATTATGTTAATTTAGTTATTTAAATAATTTCAGAAAACCTTTAAAACTTTATAAAATCATAGAAAATAAACCGTAACTCGGATGGAAATGTTTTCTACATGAAAGTTGCTCGAAAAAACGTGATTTAATCCGAATACGCGATCTGTTTACCTGTCAGATACCTCTAACTATCTGAACGTGGGACTTTCCCCCTCCAGTCAACTGTCGACCATTAGTCCGAACCGGAAAATATTCCCGGTTGAATTCCCCCTTCTCCTAGGTCGTGTAGCCATACGTTAGATCACACCCAGCACAGCTTATTGCCATGTTATGCTTTGTGATGCTATGCCTGCTTTATATTTACTGTTTCTTCCCCCTCTTCTCCCTGGTAGACCCCGAGACCGATGACGCCCCTGTGATCGACTACGTCGACGACGATCCCTTCTTGCCAGAGCAACCAGGCAAGCCCCCCCTTTGATCATCCCGATATCGCCCATTCCATTCTCTCATGCTTGCATTAGATTTTGCTATTGTTATTGTTTGCTCCTATTCTAGTGCATAGCCTGCTTTTGTATCTGTTGTTGTACCTTACCTGCTTATCCTAAACTGCTTAGTATAGGTTGGTTAGTGATCCATCAGTGACCCCCACCTTGTCCTTGTTGCCCCTGCTTCATCATTGAAGACCCGATCAACGGGATCAAAGACCAGGCCTCGACACCGCACATCACTTTCCCATTAGTTGCTCGACACTGCTGGGTTACTATCGAGTACCGAGGGTGAACCTCTTCAGCACTTCTGATGTTAACCCTGTAGAGTAGTCATTCGGTCGTGGTCATCGAGGGTGATTTCCTCCTTAACCACTTCCGATCACGACTGTCGTAAACCCTCTTGTGTGAACTTCGAGGGTGATTCCTCTTACGTTCACCTTGATGATTACATTGAGTGGAGTTCACGGGGTGATTCCTCGGGTTTTACCCTTGATGTTTAGACACACGCTACTATGATTACTATGACTTTACATCGAACCATGTTACTAAAGACGGGTCCGCCGAGGGTACCCGCGAGCATAATTGCGAGTGATGTGGAGTCGGGTTGACTGGAAGGTGCCCGAGATAATTACGAGGCGTGGCGGGCATTCTTAGCCCTTGCCGCAAGTCCTCGAGACGGGCAACGGGTCACATCTTTCGTGAGTCTCTGTTTGTTACCGCGTGCTCCTAATCCACTACGATTTGGATATTTGATCCGAGGGCCTCGGCCCGATAGCACTAACCATCACGTGGGCATAGTATGGGCGTTACGCATCATATGCATCACCGAAGCTTAATAGGCGTCGGCGATCGAAAGCGCGCCGGGTTGGACTGCGCAAGCACCGCCTTGTTGAAGGAGGTAGCTAGGTCGCTCACCGGCCGCCCACGCAGCGTCTGAGGAGTTCGGGGTGATGGCCCATGACCCTGAGGGGCATAGGTTTAGTCCGGCGTGCTTGACCTCTCTATTAAGCCTAGGTCGGGTTGCGGCGTATTGTTTGGCCGAGGCCGGCATGACCCAGAAAGTGTGTCCGCCGAGTTAATCGGCGTGGTGGGTAAGTTGGTGCACCCTGCAGGGAAGAACTAATCTATGCATAGCCCGTCCCACTGATAGCGGACACTTGGAGTTGTATCGATCGATACAACTAGAACTGGATACTTGTGATGAAAACTGGATGGTGATGAGAATTGGATTGTGATGATAATCTGGATAGTATGGCTCTGGGATTTCTTTCTCGCAGGGAGTCGAGAAAGGATCTCCGGTCGAGGTTGATAACACTACTACTACTTTACATTATGCTACTCTACCCCCTCTGCTTGCTGCAAGATGGTGGTTTCGAAAGATGCTAGTCTTCGATAGGACTAGGCCTTCTCTCTATTCGGCATTTCGCAGCCCATTCCACATATCTGACCTTCCTTTGATAATGTTGCATATGTAGTGTAGATCCTTGCTTGCGAGTACTTTGGATGAGTACTCACGGTTGCTTTGCTCCCCCTTTTCCCCCTTTCTTCTTTCCGGTTGATGCAACCAGATGTCGGAGCCCAGGATCCAGACGCCACCTTTGACGAAGACTACTACTACCACGATGGTGCCTACTACCTCATGAAGACCGCGACGACCGTGAGTAGTTAGGAGGCTCCAGGCGGAGGCCTTGCCTTTTCGATCGTTGTTGTTTTGTGCTAGCCTTCTTAAGGCAAACTTGTCTAACTCATGTCCGTACTCGAGATATTGTTGGTTCCACGACTCTTGTGTATTCGAGCTTATGTATTCGAGCCCTCGAGGCCCCTGGCTTGTAATATAAAGCTTGTATTATTTTATTTATGTCTAGAGTTGTGTTGTGATATCTTCCCGTGAGTCCTTGATCTTGATCGTACACCTTTGCGTGTCTGATTAGTGTACGATTGAATCGAGGGCGTTACAGTGAATAACTGGAAGACACCTGGCGCATCGAATCCGGGGCGTTACAACACTCCTCCACTAACAAGAGATCTCGTCCCGAGATCTTAGGACCGAGACGGAAGGGAAAAGGGAAGAGGTGAAGCAAGAACTCCAGAGAAGAAGCAAAGAATCAAGATCACTCTAGAAGAAGAGAGGAAACAACGAGGATGACGAGAATCGAAAGCTCACGGGATCAGATAGACTATGAAACAACTCGTTCTAACCGGAGTGGTTAGAATGCGAAAAGAAACGGATAAGACTAAAAGGATTTAGGTAGCACTCCGGCTGAACATGGAAAGAATAGAACACGAACTTAAGAAGATGGAATGATACTTGATGAACTCTTGAAGAATGAATTAAATCATGAAGAACCACCATGAAGAACTCCGGTAACAAAAGGATGATGAGATAGAATGAAGGATGAAAGAATAAGATGAGCCTTGAGATGATTCCGATGGATGTACCGACGAGATGGCCGAGGAAATTTGAACGCCGGAAAAGAAAAGATGAAAACACTTGGAACTAGAGTTTATTCATCAAGAACAAACTCTGATGGAAAGGGTTAATCACTTGGATTAAATAAGAATAAGATTTATTGTATGCTTATCCTTCATCAAATTAAATTGATGACAAGCAATGGATTCTTGCATACTACTTATTCTTCTTGAAAAGGATTGAGAAGTGACATATCGCAACCTTGAGAAGGTCTTCATGAACCACCAGTTGGATTGAAAAGAATGAATGGATTAATATGATAAACAAGGAAAAGAATCTGAAAGAACCACCGTGAGAATTCGAAAATGACTGATGAAAGAGAAAGAATCACCGTGAAGAATTAGAAGAACAAATATGCTTGAGGGGATTTAAATGCAAAAGAACGAAGAGATCCTGAGCTGATAAAAGAACACTTAAACGAAGCGCCAGGATAATTAGAGAACGATAACTGGAATGATGCCCTCCGGTTTAATGAAAAGAAATCAACTCCTGAAATACTCCGGATGGATGAAAATAATTGCATGACTTGAAACAATTTGATAGGATAACGTCGAGCTAGCATCGCGAATCTCCGGGAGAATGGACAAGATTTAGAGGAAAAATTCTTCTTCGATCTTCATATGACGACGATAAATCATCCCCAAAATTACTGAGGTACTCTGGGAGAATGAAAAGCTGAGAGGTTGAGCCAACAAAGAAAAGAATTTGAAATCGATCTTGGAAAAGCATCTGACTGATGAAATTCATACTTACGTCAGACTTGAAAAGGCATGTGACTGATGGGATCCATTCTTACATCACACTTGAAAAGAATTATGAATGACTCCGGGGGAATTAGAAGAGTCAGGTAAGATCCTGGGAAAAGACCTGTGGGTTATGTCCCACTAAAGAAAACACCATTGGAAAAGATTGTTGAACAGATAAATGATGCACCGAAATAATTGAAATATTTGAATGAGGTGACCACCTCGAATTAATTGGAACACGGACGAATCTCCTGAGATGTCTTGAACACTCCGGAAGGATAAACTGGCGAGAGGCGAACGAGTAGGGAAAACACTTGAGTCGAGGAAAAGAATGTGATCAACACCGAAAAAACTTGAGTTGAGTCCACCGAAAAAGAAAGAGATGAAGAATGACGAACGAGACGCGAATTCACCGGTTGAAATAATTAAGGGAAGACTGAAGAGACCCCGTACGAATGAAATAGATGGTCGAGAGAGAGTCAGACTCCGGGAAGAAGAGGGTGGGAGGGCGGGAAAACAAACGCAGCTTAAAAGGGGAACCGACGAATGTCTTGAAGAGAAAAACACCGGTTGAAAACATTGAGGAAAGAAATCAAAGACTTCGCACGAGTAGGATGGATACTCGATTACGGACTCCGACTCCAAGAAGAAAAAGGGGTGGGAGGGTGGGAAAAACAAAGACAACTTCGGACAGGGAAAAACAACAACGTCGGAGGAAGAACTGAGGATTGATCTCGCGAAAGACAAAGAGGTTCGAGTCGACTTGACGAGAGATGCACCGGACAAAAGAGGATGGACAACTCACGAAACTAACCACGTGATCCTAAAGAAAAATTTGAATGGGAAGAGGAGTAATTCAAAACACCTACGTCAAGATTCCTCACCAGAGCGACGAAGGGGAAGAGGAGTAAAAAGAATTCCTACTCTCCGATATAACTAGACTCCGAAAACAGTTTTCTTCTAGACTCAACAGCGGCCAAACTACACGATCAATCAAGGGGGCTCCTAGGGTCGGTCGAGGCTCTGATTACCAACTTGTCACGCCCAATATGCGACCCTATCCAAAAGGAACTCGAAGGTCCCACCAAGGATAGACCCGCATATTGAAACGCTTTTGCAAGGTGGATATCATTACATCAACATTACATAATAGGTATGGATACATACAAAAGGCATACAATGCCACACGAATACAATATCATCATACAAGAGATCAACATCCGACTACGGATGATACATAAATAGAAACTCAAACAATATCCACCACCTAGCCCAGTCGCGACACGAACCTATCCCCGATCGAAAGAAGCGGAAGAAGAACTCCAAACAAGCAACATCGCTCTCGCGTCAAGATCATCGCAAAACCTGTACCTGCAGCTCGTTGTTGTAGTAATCAGGAGCCACGAGGACTCGGTAATCCCATAACCATGGGTATCAAGACTAGCAAAGCTTAAAGGGAAAGGAAGGGGTAAAGTGGTGAGGTTGCAGCAGCGACTAAGCATGATATGGTGGCTAACATACGCAAATGAGAGCGAGAAGAGAAACAAAGGAACGGTCGTGAAGCTAGCAATGATCAAGAGGTGATCCTGAACACCTACTTACGTCAAACATAACCCAGAAACCGTGTTCACTTCCCGGACTCCGCCGAGAAGAGACCATCACGGCTACACACACGGTTGATGCGTTTTAATTCGGATCAAGTGTCAAGTTATCTACAACCGGACATTAACAAATTCCCATCGCCACATAACCGCGAGCACGGCTCTCGAAAGTTTATACCGCAAGGGTGTCCCAACATAGCCCATGACAAGCTCTCGCGATCAACGAAGAATAGACCTTCTCCGGGAAGACCCGATCAGTCTCGGAATCCCGGTTTACAAGACATTTCGATAATGGTAAAACAAGACCAGCAAAGCCGCCCGATGCGCCGACAATCCCGATAGGAGCTGCACATATCTCGTTCTCAAGGCAACACCAGATAAGTCAAGCTACGAGTAAAACCAGACCTCGAGTTTCCCCGAGGGGGCCCCGCAGGCTGCTCGGTTCGGACCAGCACTTAGAGAAGCACTGGCCTGGGGGGGCTGAATAAAGATGACCCTTGGGTTAATTACTCCCAAGGGAAAGGTAGGTGGTGGTGAGGCAAATGGTAAAACCAAGGTTGGGCCTTGCTGGACAAGTTTTATTCAAAGCGAACTGTTAGGGGGTCCCATAAATCACCCGACCTCGTAAGGAACACAAAATCCGGGAACATAACACCGGTATGACGGAAACTAGGGCGGCAAGAGTGGAACAAAACACCAGGCATAAGGCCGAGCCTTCCACCCTTTACCAAATATATAGATGCATTAATAATATAAGAGATATTGTGATATCGCAACATAACCCTGTCCACCATGGAGAAAACTTCAACTTCACCTGCAACTAGCAATGCTATAAGAGGGGCTGAGAAAAGCGGTAACATAGGCAAGCAACGGTTTGCTAGGAATGGTGTCAAAGGTTAGAGGTTCATGGCAATTTGGGAGGCTTGATGAGCAAAAGATAGGTAACGCAACATAGCGATAGAACGAAGCAACTAGCATAGCAATGATAGTAGTGAGATCCAGGGTAGCGGTCATCTTGCCTGAAATCCCGCAAGGAAGAAGAACGAATCCATGAAGAAGATGAAGCCACGAAGACGAACCAAGCGTAGACGAACGCATCCTCACGATCGCAACGAAACGGGAACTATCGAGAAGAAGCACACAACATAGTAAACACACCACACATAGGCAAGACATGATGCACAACAAGCATGATGCATGACAAAGTCTACATGAAGCTACTCATGGCAAGAGATGATGCAAACAAGAACAACACACCAAGGCAAGTTTAAATGAGGCCGGAAACAACATATAACAATTCCGGTAAGTCCTCATATGCAAATTTCGAAATGGGTCCAGAACTGAATAAACCTTATGTTCAAGTTGTTAAACAGCAAGTTAAATATCACCAAGATGATCTACATGAAATTCTAGTCAAGTTACATATAAAGTTCATTAGATTCGGAGCTACGGCCTAAAGGATATGAGCAAAACAAGTTAAACATGGCATTGATGCAAAATGCACCCAAACATCAAGCAAACACACCAAAACAAGGATGCAACATGATAATATGAAACTACATGCAAAATCAAGAAAGTTTCATATAGAGCACACTCAAAACGGAGCAACGGTGCAACACATACACTCTATACAAGTTTAACAACAATCTGTCCATAACAGCAACTAGGCATATTGCAAGCATCAAAACAACATGCTACAGCATCCGAACATAACAACAAAAGGCATGGTCATGAAGTACACGTAAAGCATAACAAAACATGAACACTGAGCTAACTCCAGAAATCACTAGAACATTCTCAAAAGGACATGGTAAGATTGCAAATTATAACAGTTTCAGACTTTAGCAGAAATAACATCAGGTTGCAATGATTAGAGCTATCAAACGACATGTTACAGGAACTTATTATGGCAAACAAAGGCATGGCATCAATCTACTAAATGCAAAGAACAACAGTCCCTTACTGACCAAGAGTCAAAAAGGATCAGAAGATATGATGGCACCCATGTAAACATGGCAAGTTATATTACAGATTCAAACATGGCAGGAACAACAATAAGTAGGCATGTTGGTGAGCTTGAACCACTCACCACAAAGCAATACATGGCATGGCAAGGCAACCAACAGTAATAATACATGTTTATGATGCTAAGCATGGCAAGTTCAAGGTCATAGGGTCCATGGAACAGTAGCAAAACACATGGGAACAAGTGAACTTAATGTTAACAGGCTGATAGCAACATTATTTAGCAAATTTGGAGCAAGATTACAACATGTTCCAGCAGGCTATAATTGCAACCAAGGGCATGAATGGATAGACCATGACATGTAGATCAAAACATGTTTATAGAACATCTCCAGATTATGCACACAATGACTTGTAGGAGCAGGTTAACATAGCAACAAAATATAACAGAATCTGTCTAGCAAAACAGCAACAGCAAGTACCCTCCTTAACAAGCTCGATGCACTCAACACACAACTCACAAAAATATATGGGTTTCACCTCTGGAAAGATGACATAGCATAGATCAAAACACATGTAGAGATCAACCTCATAGGATGCACACATCAATCATGGCAAAAATGACAAATGAGCAAGTTATAACAGTTTCAGCAGGTTAACATCAACATGCACTCTTCAAACAGCATTTCGGGCATCAAGATGAGCTCAAATGAAAATGATGCAATGGAATGAAATGAAGTACTCATCGAGATGAACAATTTGACATATTATACGCACGAAACGGAGTTACGTATGCAGAGATGTGATTGCATGAACATGGCATGATAATGTGAGGGATTCGGGGACTTAGTGGAATTTTACCTCCGCGAAAGTCAACGCGGGACGGGTTCGACCCGGGACGGAGGGATCCGAGCGGGGGGAAGGCGTTTGGATGGGCGAGGTGGTGGATCTGATCCCGATGCACGGACCTCGTCGGAGTGGCTCGCCGGAGACGGCGGGGACGGCGCCAGAGAGGCGGAGAGCGCGGCGCCTTGAGGCGGCGCGGCGGCGGCGGCCGGGTCGCGGCCGGCGACGAAAGGTTTCGGGCGGACGGCAGCGCGACGGAGGCGGCGGCTCCCGGCGGCGAGGCGGGCGCGGCATGGAGCGGGCCGGCCGGGTGATAGAGGCGGGTGTCCCGATCTTTCGATGAGATGATAACTATCGATTTGGTGGAGACGACTTTGACGATCCGACTACAAGCGTGGACGACGTTGCGCCTTAGCAATCGCTAAACCAACTCCGAGAGGTTATTGACCACGCGGAGCACAATCAACGACCACGAAGGTCTATTCACGCAAGCAATCGAAGAACAAGCAAGAATATGATAAAAGCAATCGACTATTGCGGTATGTATGAAGTATTGATAAAGGTGGGGTTACTGGCGCTTTGTCCAGTCGTTGAACACAAACGGCACGTGAAGTTGCAGCTATGGCGAACTTTTGATCTAAACAAAACCCAAGTCTAAACGGTGCCCTAAGGGCTGTATATATGGAGGAAGAGGGGTGAATTTCGTGGCCCTTGGTGGAGGGGTCCAAACTGACCCTATCTCTTGTTTCCCCACACATACGGACTCTAAAAATAGCCTATACTAATGTATTTCGAAATTACATGGGCCTGGCCCAATAATAAGGTGACGAAGCCTAGAATAGCCTATGGACGAATATTATGAAGTGGCATCTTGTATATTTCGTCCAAGGCTTCATGCACTCCTTATGGTGGCTTCAAAGTCCTGAAATCATCACTTGTAACTCCGTTTTTGATCCCTTAGCATGCCATCAACTCCATGTGTGTTCTTGCTCCAATGTTCATCCTTCTCCAAGCTAGGCCCTTCATTTGTAAGCAAAACAAATGTATCCAATTTAAGCAGCGTCATATTCTCATGAACATTAGAATCATTACCAAGAAACGAAAGTACACGTAATTTAGTTGACGTCTTGTGAGCTCTAGTAATTGGTCCAAGATGTATAGCAGCGGGGGCTGTGGGTGTAACAATGGTATTGATGTCCTCATCATCCTCCCTTCTTGAAATGAAGTCGTCCTCGACGGAAGCTCATCTTCCTCACCCAAATAAGGCTTCAAATCTGCAATGTTAAAAGTGGGACTAACCCCAAAATCTGCGGGTAGCTCAAGTTTATATGCATTATCATTTATTTTCTCTAACACCTTAAAAGGACCATCGGACGTGGCATTAGCTTTGATTTGCGCAAATTAGAAATCTATCTTTACGCAAATGTAACCAAACAAGATCTCCGGTGCAAACACAACATGTTTTCTACCCTTATCTCCACAAGTTTATATTTAGCATTCATACGCTCAATGTTTTCCTTAGTTAACTCATGCATTTTTAAAATCAATTCGAGCGTTCTTTAGCATCAAAATTAACCTTCTCTCAAGATGGAAGAGGCAATAAATCAATAGGTGCACGAGGTAGGAAACCATACACAATTTCAAAAGGGCACATCTTAGTAGTAGAATGCAATGAGCGATTATAAGCAAATTCAATATGAGGCAAGCATTCTTCCCACATTTTCTTATTATTCTTCAAAACAGCCCTAAGCATAGTAGACAATGTTCTATTGACTACTTGAGTTTATCCATCGGTTTGGGGTGACAAGTAGTACTAAAAAGCGGTTTAGTCCCCAACTTAGCCCATAAACATCTCCAAAAGTGGCTAAGAAATTTAGTATCACGATCTGAAACAATAGTATTTGGCACACCATGCAAGCGAATAATTTCACGAAAGAACAAATCAGCAACATTGATAGCATCATCGCTTTTATGACATGGTATAAAGTGTGCCATTTTAGAGAATCTATCCACGACAACAAATATGCTATCCCTCCCCTTCTTTGTTCGAGGTAAACCTAAAACAAAGTCCATAGATATATCCTCCCAAGGAACACTAGGTACAGGCAAAGGCATATATAAACCATGAGGATTGAGTCGTGACTTAGCTTTTTGACATGTAGTGCAGCGAGCAACAAAACGCTCAACATCCGTCTCATCTTTGGCCAAAAGAAATGTGTAGCTAGTATATCCTCAGTCTTCTTCACGCCAAAGTGTCCCATTAGTCCTCCTCCATGCGCCTCCTGCAACAACAAAAGACGAACGGAGCTAGCTGGAATGCATAGCTTGTTAGAACGAAACAGAATCCATCATTAATGACGAACTTGTTCCATGTTCTACCTTCTTTACAATTCTGCAATACATCTTTAAAATCAGCATCATGCACATATTGATCTTTGATGGTCTCCAAACCAAATATTTTGAAGTCAAGTTGTGAAAGCATAGTATAGCGACGAGACAATGCATCAAGAATAACATTTTCTTTACCCTTCTTGTGTTTAATGACATAAGGGAAAGTCTCAATGAATTCAACCCATTTAGCATGTCTACGATTCAGTTTAGCTTGACTTTTAATATGTTTCAAAGATTCATGATCGAATGTATAACAAATTCTTTGGGCCATAAATAATGTTGCCATGTTTCTAAAGTCCTAACAAGAGCATATAATTCTTTATCATAAGTAGAGTAATTCAGACTAGGCCCACTCAATTTTTCGTAAAAGTATGCAACAGGTTTGCCATCTTGTAATAACACACCTCCTAATCCAATTCCACTAGCATCACATTCAAGCTCAAAAGTCTTATTAAAATCGGGAAGTTGGAGTAAAGGAGCATGTGTCAACTTAGCTTTCAATACCGTGAAGGCTTCTTCCGTGCGGTACCCCAAACAAAAGGCACATCCTTCTTTGTAAGCTCGTTGAGAGGTGCAGCAATGGTGCTGAAATCTCTCACAAAACGCCTATAGAAACCAGCGAGGCCAAGGAAACTCCTCACTTGTGTGACCGTTTTGGGCTGCGGCCAACTCTCAATAGCTTCAATCTTGGCTTTATCAACTTCAATTCCTGTGGAGTAACAACATAGCCAAGAAAAGATACTCGATCGGTGCAAAAGGTGCACTTCCCAAGGTTACCAAACAAGCGTGCATCACGTAGAGCATTAAAAACAACACGTAAATGTTCCAAATGTTCTTCCAAAGATTTGCTATAAATCAGTATATCATCAAAATAAACTACCACAAATCGTCCAATGAAAGCACGTAAAACTTCGTTCATTAATCTCATGAAAGTACTAGGTGCATTAGTTAACCCAAAAGGCATGACTAACCACTCATATAATCCAAACTTAGTTTTAAATGCTGTTTTCCATTCATCTCCCAATTTCATACGAATTTGATGGTATCCACTACGCAAATCAACTTTGGAGAATATTGTAGAGCCACTCAATTCATCAAGCATATCATCTAGCCTAGGAATAGGGTGGCGATAACGAATAGTAATATTATTGATGCCTCTACAATCAACACACATCGTGACGTACCATCCTTTTTCGGCACTAGAATAATAGGAACAGCACAAGGACTAAGGGATTCGCGTATATAACCTTTGTCGAGCAGCTCCTCATACTTGACGCATAATCTCCTTCGTCTCCTCTGGATTGGTGCGGTATGGTGCACGGTTGGGTAATGATGCACCGAATTAAGTCAATTTGATGCTCAATCCCTCGAATAGGTGGTAATCCGGTGGTACGTCTTGTGGAAAGACGTCGTGAACTCCCTGCAAAATGTTAGTGATAGCGGGGGCAAAGAGGAAGGCACGTCCTCGAATGAAAATAATGCCTCTTTGCACACAAAAGCATAGCAAATAGATTTGCTAAAATCTAGCTCATCAATATCAGATTTGGTGGCAAGTAAACATGCACTTTTCAATTTAATTTCGAAGCAACAGATAGATGGTTTATTATTAGGCTTCATGTGTTGCTCAAATTCTTTTACCACAATCTGATTTTCACTCTTATTTTTCTCTGTTTTGCTTTATTAGCTCTATTAATATCATCTTTCAAAATGGACTCGGAGTCATAGGAAGCAAAGTAATATTTTATCCTTATGAACAAGAGTATCTTGATTGTTTCTACCATGGTGTCAAATTTTATCAAATTGCCATGGTCTACCAAGTAACAAGGAACATGCTTGCATAGGTACCACATCACAATCAACATAATCAGCATATGTAGAGATACTAAAATGCACACGAGCAATGACGTGTTACCTTCACCTTGCCGCTGTTGTTGAACCATTGGATGTAGTAAGGATGTGGATGTGGTCTTGTGGTGAGAGATAGCTTCTCCACCATCTCCATGCTAGCCAAGTTGTTGCAGCTCCCTCCATCTATGATGGCGCTAATAGAACGTTCCTTCACAACTCCTTTGTATGGAACAAATTATGCCTCTGATTTTGCTCACTTGTGTAACTCTGCACACTCAAAACACGTTGAGCAACTAAACATTCATACTGTCAAGGCATCTTGAGCCATGTATTGTGTCTCATGATCGTAATCATCTCCACCGTGTTCCTCATGTGTAATAAGAGCCAAAGTCTCCTCATCATAGTCACTAGCGGACTCATACCCACCATCCTCGTAGCAATCATCACACGCTGAGATTTGCATTCTCTCAAAAATGTCCTCTTCCCTTACAACGACGACAAATAATATCACTTGCGTGCCTGCTGACGCCATGGAAGAAGAAGAGCTTTGTGCGGTCCGGCGGTGTGCTCTTGGCGAGATAGTGGTGGTTGTGCACCTTTTCGTGTATCACGGTTGGAGGTGGCACCGACGGAGGTGCGGCGTGGCGAACGATGTGGAAGTAGATGACGCGTGGTGTCCATGATGAAGGTCGACCTGCGAGAAAAGTTAGTCGCGCCAATGCACGTCGATCACAAGACTTCACGTTCAGCTTTACAAGCAAGATGGAATAAGCGAGTGATATTATTATAATCCTTATAGTCTAGAATGGTGCGAATCTCTATTTAATCCACCCGAAAACGTGCAAGCATAGCTTCATTCTCCTCAACAATACCACATCTAATCAAGCCGGTTTGTAATTCCCGATAATATTCTTCTCAGAATTTTTTCCTTGTCTTAAACGCTGCAATTTTTGAAGCAATTCACGTTGATAATATGGTGGAACCCAACGAGTGCGCATAGCAGTTTTCAAAGCAGCCCAAGTAGCCGGAGCAGGATATAATCTACAATGTTCGACCACCAAACACATGCAAAGCTAGTGAAAGCACAAACAATGGCGAGGAACACGTCT
This sequence comes from Aegilops speltoides, assembly GCA_021437245.1. Taxonomy (NCBI): domain Eukaryota; kingdom Viridiplantae; phylum Streptophyta; class Magnoliopsida; order Poales; family Poaceae; genus Aegilops; species Aegilops speltoides. Next base: position 195,359,552 of record CM038144.1, on the reverse strand, counting down.
CTCCTCGGGATATTGTAAACATGTAAATCGTTGTTCAGTTTCTAACTCCCAAGTAAGATATATATCGTGAACATATCTACCCTCAAATGGTGGAATATTCAATTTCAGTTTAGGGAGATGGTCATGATCTCGTACTGAGGGGAGCCCTAACATTGCCATTATTTGCATGTGGGCGACCGGTGGTTGTGGTGCTTTGGTGGTTGCACGTAGTTCGATGTTGATCAACCTCATCCTCGTAATCTTCCACATAATCATCCTCGTCGGTACCAAAGCAGCGATGGCGAGGAGCCAAAGAAGCACCAACAGCGATGGCAATGCACGAAATTTTGTCCCGCTCAATAGGAACCGCCGAGCTCGTCCATCTTGATTCGGAAGGGCGTAGTTGTTGTCGTTGCAGAGGTGCGATAGGTGCAGCCGGCGGTGGTTGTGGAAAACGCGCGAGCAATTCATCAAACTTGCTATCAAGCTTTGTTTCAAACGTCTTCTCAATGCCATCTATCTTCTCCATGGCCTCGTCAAATCTGTTTACCACATCTTGCACTGTCCAATCATCATTTCTTTGAAACTTATCATGTAGCTGTTTGTTTGTCGTTCTCCCAATCGATCTCATCGTCTTGTGAGCTGCCATGGTTAGCAGACAATAGAAACACACAAGAATATGATCCTCTGACTACTAGGAAGTGGTGGTGGTGGTATGGTGGGCGATCACAAATCCGTGAAGCAAATCTCAAATTCTTACCGGTTCTTACCCAAAGAAGAAGCGGTGATCGGCAACCGTTGTAGTCAAAACTCTCAAAGCTTGGCTATAGCGATTACGTGGAGAACCAAGCGCACGACGTAGATGTATGTGGAGCTGGGAAGGCTTATAATATGGTAGCAAAAAGGTCAAGAATAATCAATTCGAGATGCAAAGTTGAATAAGCGCTCACGACGCAGATCTTGTCTTTGGTCCTAGGCTAGACCGTGCTAGAGACGCGAGCCTAGAACACTAACAAAATCACGGCTGCTGCGTAAACAAGGGAGGAGCACACTCTGAAATTTTTTTTCGCTCTTTTTTTTTTTTTTTTTTTTTTTTTTTTTTTTTTTTTTTTTTTTTTTTTTGCGAAAAATCACTATAATGGCGAGTGTCTCAAAACTCTTCCCAGTCAAACTGGCGGGATGGGCACGAAATTTTTTCGAACTTTTTTTTTTTTCTTGCCTTGACCCAAAAAGCTGAAGCGGGTCAAAAAACTTTCTATAACGGCGATCGCTCAATACGCTTAGAAACACCTAAAATAGGATAGCGAAAAATTTTTTATCCCGTGCGTTTTGGAAAATTTTGGGCCTAAGCGGAGGTGGTTTAGGACTCTTTTTTTTTTTTTTTTGAAACCAACCTCTTCTACGACCGGCAAAAGATTGCTGGAATCAAACCTACTCGCACAAGGAAACACGAATCGGAAAACTAGATGGATCCCAAAACAAACCCGATATGCAAGGGACTCGGATTGGTGGTGGATATATGGTGGTCGATGGCGGCGGTGGTGGTATATGGATATGGATTGAGCGGTGGCGGATAAGCGGTGGTGGTATATGGATACGGATTGAAGCGGTGGCGGATAAGCGGTAGTGGTAGATGGCGGGCGATGATAATGGTGCGGCGGCGTGACAACTTATGACCGAACTCAAACTCTAAAAGACTAGACTCTAAGACCAAAGAACTAGACACGGCGATGCAACCGCAAATTCAACAATGCAAATCTGAGAAAAGATTATGCAAAGGCTCGGTGGTTCGGATAGGATGAACTAACCCTAATTTTTTTGTGGCTTTTTAGTGGATCAGTAGGTATGAAGAATGACTCGATCTAAACTACTGGCTGTAAAATCTCACCGAGCAACACGGAAATCGATACCACTTGATAGAGGCGGGTGTCCCGATCTTTCGATGAGATGATAACTATCGATTTGGTGGAGACGACTTTGACGATCCGACTACAAGCGTGCACGACGTTGCGCCTTAGCAATCGCTAAACCAACTCCGAGAGGTTATTGACCACGCCGAGCACAATCAACGACCACGAAGGTCTATTCACGCAAGCAATCGAAGAACAAGCAAGAATATGATAAAAGCAATCGACTATTGCGAGTATGTATGAAGTATTGATAAAGGTGGGGTTCTCGGACGCCTTTGTGCAGTCGTTGAACACAAACGGCACGAAGTTGCAGCTATGGCGAACTTTTGATCTAAACAAAACCCAAGTCTAAACGGTGCCCTAAGGGCTGTATATATGGAGGAAGAGGGGTGAATTTCGTGGCCCTTGGTGGAGGGTCCAAACTGACCCTATCTCTTGTTTCCCCACACATACGGACTCTAAAAATAGCCTATACTAATGTATTTCGAAATTACATGGGCCTGGCCCAATAATAAGGTGACGACACCTAGAATAGCCTATGGACGAATATTATGAAGTGGCATCTTGTATATTTCGTCCAAGGCTTCATGCACTCCTTATGGTGGCTTCAAAGTCCCGAAATCATCACTTGTAACTCCGTTTTTGATCCTTGCGCATGCCATCAACTCCATGTGTGTTCTTGCTCCAATGTTCATCCTTCTCCAAGCTAGGCCCTTCATTTGTAAGCAAAACAAATGTATCCAATTTAGGCAGCGTCATATTCTCATGAACATTAGAATCATTACCAAGAAACGAAAGTACACGTAATTTAGTTGGCGTCTTGTGAGCTCTAGTAATTGGTCCAAGATGTATAGCAGCAGGGGCTGTGGGTGTAACAATGGTATTGATGTCCTCATCACCGGGTGCGGTGGAGGTCGAGGGGTGGCGGTGGAGCTCTGAGTGGAGCTCGTGGGCGCGGGTCGGTGACGGCGCGGCGCACTTCGGCGACAAACGGCGCGCGGCGGCATATCAGCAGCGGCGGCGGCGGCGCTGGTCGCCGCGCGGGCGGCGGCAGCGGATCCGGCGGCGGCGCAGGCGGCGGGCGCGGCGCAGCGCTCAGCGGCGGCGGGCTACGCCGGCGGGCGAAGCAGCCGGGCGGCGGGCGGGCTCGCGGGCAGGGATGGCCCATGAACACGGCGGAGGAGAGAGACGGCGGCGCCACGTGGCAGCGCTGGGTTGGCGGGGCGCGGCGGTGGCGGACATGTCCGGCCGTCGCGAACGCGTCCGGTGGCGGCGGAGGGCGATTTTAGGGTTTCGTCTGCGAAATCATCCGCGAATTTCGGGGGAGGGGCTAGTTTTATAGGTAGAGGGAGCTAGGATAGTCCAAATGAGGAGCGGTTTTCGGCCACGCGATCGTGAGCGAACGACCGAGAGCATGGAGGGGAGTTTGCTGGGTTTTGGGCCACTTTGGAAGGGGTGTTGGGCTGCAAAGAGAAAGGGGCTATTGCGGTTACCCGATTAACCGTTGGAGTATCAAACGACCTCCAAATGGCACGAAACTTGACAGGCGGTCTACCGGTACTATACCAAGGCCGCTTGGCAAACCTCGGGCCATTCCGAGAAAGTTTAACACCCGCTCACAACAATAGAGAAGAAGGGGACGCCGGATGACATAGGAGTGCCGGATTGCAAAACGGACAGCGGGGAAAGTGCTCGGATGCATGAGATGAACACGTATGCAAAATGAGATGCACATGCTGACATGATAAAATGCATATGATGACATGGCAAAGTGCAACACACAAGCAGATGACATGGCAACGACGGCGAATAACTGGAAGACACCTGGCGCATCGAATCCGGGACGTTACAACCTATTACCTGTTTTATTATCAAACCTTTGGGAGTTACTTCTACGTTTGCTTATTATGCCATGCTATGCTAGTAGACATGGATTGGGTGAGTGAATATCCATGACAGATGTGAGATTGTTAATTAATGGTTTATTTAAGGTGGCAACTTAAACACACATCTGGGTGGATTGAGGCACCTGTTTTCAAGCAGGACTTGCTTGTATTTCTTCGGACCGCCACCCAGGCTCAAAGGGATCATGAGATTATTCAAACTAGAAACTTCCGTGTGCAGCCACATGCTATTATGGGCTCTAGCATAGTTGACTAAGTTGTGCGAACTCTTTCGGGGTGGACTAGCAGATGTAGGTGATGTAGGTTGGTACGGTCTACCCCTCTTGTAAGGTGCAAGTGCTTCTAAAAGACTATGCCTCAGTCATCCGTTTCTCAAACATCATGTAGTGTGAGAAACCAAGCGGAGGCGATCGAGTCATGTGGGGAAAAGTGCGCAAACCTCTGCAGAGTGTATAAACTAATCATGGTTAGCCGTGTCCCCGGTTATGGACATCTTGAGTATCTAGTATTTGATTATCATGTGAATCTCATCATGTTACTTTAATTAATATTGTTGGGTTTAATGAGTACTTTTTAATTGGGATTGAGAATGCTGTCAACCATTCTCAATGTTTAACAACCACCATGATAGTTAAATGAATTTATTCCTTTGCAGTAGGGAAAAATTGGCTTTATGCAAAAACTGTAACCATAGAGCTTTACCACCAGCCAAATATGCATGTAGTATAGCCTATCTCCATTGTTATTCTCTATGTGTTACATTGCCAGCATATTCCATGTCTTGACCGTTTTTAAGGCTGCAACGTTTCATGTTGCAAGACTTTTCACCGACGAGTAAGGTGCTTTTAGGTCGTGGTTCTATACTCAGTGATGCCGTTGGAGTTGATGGACTCGCTTATCTTCCAAGCCTTCCGCTGTTATCGTATTAGATGGCCTTAAGCCATATTTATTTCAATAAGTTCTCTTTTGAGACATTTGATGTAATAAGTGTGTGATTGCTACTCTGTTATAAATCCTCCAAGTACTGTGTGGTGTCAGCATTACTGATCCAGGGATGACACAGAGCACAGAGATCAGACTGGTTGAGGTCTGGTCGCTACATTTGGTCCCTCAGAACGACACCAAATTGAGCTACCGAGCAGACTCCCTTCTCCCTAGTCTATGGGGCAGAAGCAGTTATCCCCATGGAACTCATTTACGGGTCCCCTCGAGTACTTGCCTATGATGAAGTAGCGCAAGATTAGCACCGGCATGATGATGCTGTGCTACTCAAGGAGAACCGTCTCTGGGCTGGTATGCGTGCTGCACGCTATCAGCAAGCCCTGTGTCGCTATCATACCCATAGGGTTCATGCCCGGTGTTTTGAGGAAGGCGACCTTCTCCTTAGGCGCGTTCAGTCCGCCAAGGGTGCAAACAAGTTGTCACCAAAGTGGGAAGGCCCTTACCGGGTAGTACGAGTCACCAGACCTGGCACAGTCCGTCTGGAGACCGGAGATGGCATTAAATTGCAAAGCTCATGGAATATTGAGCATCTCCATAAGTTCTACCAGTAAGGCGCGGCTATCGGGCCCTGCTCGGCAACCACCCTTTTGTACAGGGCTTGCCTCAGTTGCAAGTAACCCCTTGTACAAAGCCAGGCGCAGACCCTGAGCAACAGAGAAATAAACGAAGCGCTGGGGGGGGCCTCAAAAAGTTGCATGCATGCATAAGCATATCATGAGCATTGCATCCTCATATAGATTAGGTTGAATATGGTATAATTTTCATCTACATAATCTACAGGATCCTGCCGTGGATTCTGTCCCTAAGATGAGGTGAGAAGACAAGCCAGCACGGCGACCTCCGGCAGGCCAAATAGATAAGTTCTATCTCATATCCATATGTGTTGTGTAAGGATAGCCTACGGGAGAAACTCATTTGTTTTAAATATAGAGGCATTCAACCTCTGCATGGCCATATACATGCACGAGTCCCCGACAAGGTTTATCTTTTTTCATGAAATATGCTTCAAACAAGTACAAACCTTATAGAACAAGAACATGGATTCAAGGGATTACATTATTTGAACTAAAAATTGGCAAGTTCCTACAGGTTTAAGATTGAAAAAAGATAAGTGCCCCGTAAACTCCTCTCCTTGTTCCTCTCACCCAAGGTAGTGCGGTAGGAAGAGAAGGAGGCTGTAGCAGCGCCCAAGTGGGAGTCCATCCCAATCCCGTCATAGCCTGCCAGACCCAGCCTAACAAGATCGGGAGTGGCGAGGCTGTGAAGGAGGAGGGCGGAAGGAGCTGCTCAGCAGCGCCCTGGTCATCGACTCCAGGACCAGCAAGAAGCCCCATCTTGAGCGACAGTGGAGTCATCCACCAAAGCTCAGATGGAAGACTGCTGGAGGAGGCGAAGGAACCAAGAGAGCGGTCCCCTCCCCGGCAACCAGGAGGCTGGTGATGATGGTACCGGGAAGGGGGGGAAGAACGTAAAGACGAGGTAGCAGGTCGCCGGTACGAGACAAACGCGTCGGTGCGATCATACTCCGACCCGACGCCCTGTCACCCACCTTCTCCGTCTTCCCTAGCTTCATCTTCATCAATACCTCCCCAGGAAAACGCCGGCCTCGCGGTTCGGCACTCCTCCCAAAGAGATGGCGTGCGGCCAAGAAGGCCAAGGCGTTCGGGGCACGATGGACCTCACCTTGGCGGGAAGGAAGGCGCCCTCCTAGTCAACATCAACCCCGGGTCCAAGGAGAGGGGCAGTACTGGGATTTTTAATGATCCCAATCCCTTCGCATTGGACTTGGACCAGACTCACTCCCAAGCGCCAACACCGTTTCTTGGCATCATCGGCTCCAAGATAAGGCCCGAGGCACAGGCCCAAGCTCTCCCTTCAAGCATACTCAAGACGAAGCAAGGTGGAGGAAGAGTGGGATATGGATGAATGCATAGGCTTGTCCCCCGCTCCTCCATTTATAGGTGAGCTGGGGTTTGGAGGCTAATTCCCCAACGGGTAATCACCGCCCCTTCCCCCAATCCCAGAAGACCGGGCCTCTGCTTTGATGCCCCTCCGCACCACGCGCCTCCGTTACCTACTCCACTCGATGCATGCAACATGCGTGGCTGAGGATAAGGGCGTGGTGGGAAGGGTGAATTGGCAGTTACCTGCTTGTGCATTAAAGTCATTCACGGGCCATTATAAGAATGGTCCCCAACCATTGGAGTTACGTGATGGGTGGAAAAACCAGAAACCGGCTTGGACTCAAGATAATGAAGAAACAAATAAGATCTCAAGGGGTGAAGTTGTCTTATGACCTGTACACCAATTAGGGCCTGCCTTGGCGACACTCTGCGGCGCGATCATGCCAGGCCCGGGGGCTTCTGTTGGTGCAACAGACCCTGGGTCCGTTGCCCAGACGATGCACAGCCATAAGGGCAAGTTCACAACACCATGATCAACTCAAGCAAGATGGATCGACTCCCTTAAGGGACCGAAGCATAGATCAAGAAGACCAAGACTAGCTAGAGGGGCCAGACACTACTAAGGGAAAAACCTCCCCTGCTGGGCAGGTGAGCCTGGCGAAGGCAAGGTTATCCCCGAAAGCGAGCCTCCCCTGAATCGTCTCAGCAGGCCTGCAGGGACCAGCGAAGACCAACCACTCCACCGCACCACCTCATCACGACGTACGTCGTCGACCAGTGTGGTGTCAAGCTCCAAGGTGACTAGGTGGCTGATACATGGCATCCACCTTCTACAGATAATACCTACAAGCAACACCCGTCCAACGACGTGTCGAGCGAGCAGGCGCCAAGCTGGTGAATCAGCCCGGTAGGGCTGCCGGGCAAGCTGTGATGTGACATTAAGCGGCACATTTAATGTGCTTTATCAGCCTGTAGATTAGGTATGATAGCACTGTTCGCTATATAATCGGTGCATAATGACTGATTTTCCACTGTGGTGACCCCTTGATCTATAAAAGGAGGCCCATGGCAACCATAGAAAGGATTCGGATCCTTATACACTCATACGCGCATAGCCCTTCTCGTCCCAAGACAACCCTGCCGGGCAGAGAGCGCTGCATTTTCCACCACCACCCACCATCAATCCACCAAAGTAGGAGTAGGGTTTTACACCTTGCGGCGGTCCGAACTAGGGTAAGAACTGCCCATGTGATCTCTGCTGTGATGCCTCATGCTCCTCCGCTCTTTGTGCAATGTACCATCCCCCTGCCGAACCAGAAAGGGGCTCGTAGCCCCATAGGTGGCTGTGGTTCCCCCAGGACAGGTATATAATGATTTTTTATCCTAGGGAACAAGCAAACGGAAGAAAAACGGAGTCCGGAAGGTACCCGAGGTGGGCACGACCCACCTGGGCGCGCTTGGCAAGCCAGGGGTGCTTTTCTGGTTGTTTCTTATATTCCTAGTTTTTTTATATTCCAAAACAGACAAAAAATATTTTTGCGGATTTTTCGGAGTCCGTTTACTTACAGTAAAATGTACCTCCTCTTTTTCACGATTCTGGAGTGTTCTGGAGGGTTTCTTTTATGTGTTCTTCCAGTGTCATAGTTAGGATAATATTGCTTTCAACATTAATGGGCGTACCTGAGATATAATGTTTTATTTGTCGACCATTAACAACCTTCGGGTTAGTACCTTCGGCATTATTTATTTTGATGGCTCTAGATCGATAAACGATAAACCTCCTTGATAACATAGGGTCCTTCCCATTTGGGATGGAGTTTGCCTACAAAGAATCTGAAACGAGAGTTGTACAAAAGAACATATTCTCCAACCATGAACTCACGCTTTTGCATTCTTTTGTCATGCCATCTTTTAAGTTTTTCTTTGAATAACTTTGCATTTTCATAAGCTTGGGTTCTCCATTCATCTAATGAGCTAATATCAAATAACCTCTTTTCAACAACAAGTTGTGCTTTCATGCACTTATAGCTCTTAGTGCATCCGTTGCATGGCAATCCCAGTCCTTTCATTGACATCAATTGATGGGCATCTCTCTAGCCCATTGATTAGCCTCGTTGATGTGAGACTTTCTCCTTTTTTGTCTTATCCATATTATCTCCATAACCATACTCTATTCCACCCATAGTGCTATATACATGGCTTATGCTCATGTATGGCGTGAGAGTTGAAAAAGCTGAAGCACGTTAAAAAGTATGAATCAATTGCTTGGCTTGTCATTGGGTTGTGCATGATAAATACTTTTTGTGAAGAAGATGGAGCATGACAAGGCTATATGAATTTTTAGGGATAACGTTCTTCAGCATTGATATCTTGAAAGACATGATTGTTTATTGGTATGCCTTATTATTATTGTTTTTACGTCAAGCTATAGACTATTGCTTTGAATCATTGGGATCTTAATATTCATCCCACAAAAGATAGATTACATGATGAACATGTTAGGTAGCACTCCACTTAAAAAATTTCTGTTTTTATCATTTACCTACTCGAGGATGAGCATGAATTACGCTTGGTGATGCTTGATATGTTTGCAATGTATCTATATTTTTTTATTGTTCCATGCTATTATAGTATCAATCTTGGATGTTTTATATGCATTTATATGTCATTATATATCATTTTTGTGGACTAACCTATTAACATAGTGCCAAGTGCAAGTTGTTGCTTTTTTGCTTGTTTTTGGCTTTCTAGAATATTAGTACCAAACGAACTCCAAATGCCATGAAACTTTTTGGAGATTTTTTTTCTGGACATAAGAGTCCCTGGAAGCTTTGGGAGAGGGCTAGAAGATGAAGGAGCGGCCTAAGAGGCACCAGGGCGCACCATGGTGGCTTGTGGAGCCCACGAGCATCCGTTTGACCTAATTCCGCCTCTATATATTCTCTAAAATTGGGAAACCAATAGAGAGCCACCCAAAATACTTTTTCTGCTGCCGCAAGCTTCTGTTCTCGCGAGATCCCATCTGGAGGCCTTTTTCGGTACTCTGCCAGAGGGGGAACCGACCACGGAGGGGCTCTACATCAACCTTGCTGCCCTTCCGATGATGCGTGAGTAGTTTACCACAAACCTATAGGTCCACAGCTAATAGCTAGATGGCTTCTTCTCTCTCTCTTTGATCTTCAATACAATGTTCTCCTCGATATTCTTGGAGTTCTATTCGATGTAATAACTTTTTGCAGTGTGTTTGTTGGGATCCGATGAATTGTGAGTTTATGATCAGATTATCCATGAAAATTATTTGAGTCTTCTATGAACTCTTTAATCCATGATTATTATAACTTTATATTTCTCTCCGATCTATTGGTTTGGTTTGGCCAACAAGATTGATTTTTCTTGCAATGGGAGAGGTGCTTTTTAATGGGTTAAATCTTGTGGTGATCTATATCTCAGTGACAGAAAGGGACAAGACGCATATTTGTACTGTTTCCTTTAAGGATAGAAGGATGGGGTTTATTCATGCATGAGTTTACTTTTTCTACATAATGTCATCTTGCTTAAGGCATTACTCCATTATTTATGAACTTAATACTCTAGATGCATGCTGGATAGCGGTCGACGTGTGGAGTAATAGTAGTAGATGCAGGCAGGAGTCGGTCTACTTGTCTCGGATCTGAATATGTAATGCCTATATACATGATCATTGCCTTGGATATCATCATGATTATTTTCTTTTCTATCAATTGCCCAACAGTAATTTGTCTACCCACCGTATGCTATTTTCAAGAGAGAAGCCTCTAGTGAAAACTATGCCCCCGGGTCTACTTTTTATCATATATTAAAATCCCAAAAATATTGTGCTGCAATTTTATTTACTTTACTTTATTTTGTGTTTTTATCTATCTCTCTATCTATCACTACGAGATTTGATCCTTGCAATTAACCGCCGAGGGATTGACAACCTCTTGTTTGCGTTGGGTGCAAGTATTTGTTATTTTTGTGTAGGTGTTGCTAATGTGGTGTTGCTTGGTTCTCCTACGGGATTGATAACCATGGTTCTTAACTGAGGGAAATACTTATCTCTACTATACTGGATCATCCTCTCCTCTTCAGGGAAATCCCAACGTAGCTCACAAGTAGCACATTCGCACATTGCTCCCCCTCTCGATATAGTAGGCCTCTCGCACCACCTCCTAGCCCGATCCCTCTCTCTATCCATCTCCCTAGGCCTTATTTCCGTCTAACACATGCTTGTATGCCGATCGATCTCCCTACATATAGCTAGGTCGACTATAACTCTTTTTCCCCAGGCACCGATCAATGTACCTCACTAGTTATGTCTCTCCCTTTCTCCGACACACGACGATTGATCAACCTATCTAGTTAGGTCTGCTTACCACAAACATATCGCCCCCTCATCATCCATACATTCCTCCTGACCCGTCTCTCACACGCACGTGCACACATAGACACGTATCCCCTCTCTTATTGATATTGTTGTTGTACCCTTCATTTGTCTAGTAGGCCTCCCCCACCATCTCTGAGAAGCAACTCCACCACCAACCCTCAGGCACTCTAGCTCTGTCTCTCTCTCCCAACCTGTATGGATGTCGATCGATCTCCCTCAATACATAGCTAGGTCTCTCCTTGTCCACACATATAGCAGTAGATCTACCTCTCCAGTTAGGTCTCTGCCGCCCCCACACCGATAGTAAAACTTTGTAGTTAGGTATCCATGCCACAGACAAACCGCACCTCTCCCCTTTCCTGTTCCAGCAGGCCAGCCGCCCTATATCTCTGACGTGCACACACATAATTTCGCTGGCTATCTTTATCGAGCACGCACACATACACTTCATCCCTCTCTTCCATTATATCGATATATCACGTCAATGATCCCTGCACTCTCTTCTCGTGGATCGCCCCCCTCTATATAAGATATTTCTAGGCATTTGTTTCACACACATTGCATATGTTACATTTTTTGTTTGAGATATTGTTGATAAATATTGCCTGTCTATCTCTCACCCACCCCCAAAGAAGCACTCACGAACACACACACCATCTCTCTCTAGGTTCGTCTCTCTCTCTCTCTCTCTCTCACACACACACACACACACACGTAGGTGGGTACGTTCACAAAGAGAAGAGGTGCACACACGATGCAGAACTCACATCTCATTCCCAACCACACCCGCGCGGGTACACCGTCGAGCTTATTTCTGCACGAAAAGGCAGCCGACGTGATAATTTGACGCATCTAGCCGTTAGTTACTTGAAGGAGGTTAGTGTACCACACATGCACTAAATAAAGTTTGACTTGACGCATTATTTCTAAATAAAGTTATATTCCTCAATGGCACGTAAAGAATATAAAACAATTGTAACCGATAAAAAAGAAATACGCTCCACTATATACAATGGAGCTTGCCTGCTGGGGTTGGTCTATCTTGACACTCTCTCACACAAGACGGCGGTGGCCTCTCTCTTTCTCTCTCTCTGTCTCTCTCTCTCACTGCTTGTCACTTATCTGGCCGGATCCCGTCTGCTAGCGGAAAGGGAGGATATGCATCGTTGCTCCGTTCAACAGGGTCGAGGCAACACATCCCGGTATGCGGTGCCCACCATTCAGTAGGATCGGAAGTATGTCTAGAGGGGATGGTGATTACAATACTTGACCAAATAAAACCTAATGTTTTCCCAATTTTAGTTGTAGTCAGATTTTAGCAATTATGACAAGTCAAGCAACACCCTACACATGCAATTCTAAGAGTATAGCAGTGGAAAATAAAATATTGCACATGTAAGTAAAGGAGGGGTTTGGAGAAGGCAAACACAATGGGGACACGGTGATTCTTGACGTGGTTCTGATAGGTGGTTCTATCGTACGTCCATGTTGATGGAGACTTCAACCTACGAAGGGTAACGGCTGCGCAAGTCCACGGAGGGCTCCACCCATGAAGGGTACATGAAGAAGCAACCTTGTCTATCCCACCATGGCCATCTTCCATGAAGGACTTGCCTCACTCGGGTAGATCTTCATGACGTAGGCGATCTTGTTGCCCTTACAAACTTCTTGGTTCAACTGCACATAATGTCGGAGGCTCCCAAGCGACACCTAACCAATCTAGGAGACACCACACTCCAAAAGGTAATAGACGGTGTGATGATGATGATGAACTCCTTACTCTTGTTCTTATAGTCTACCCAACACTCAACTCTCTCACACAAATTTGGCTATGCTGGAAGAAGGATTTGAGTGGAAAGCAACTTGGGAAGGCTAAAACTAAATAAAACCTTCATGAGATCCGTTAGTATAAGAAAGCAAAACACTACTATAAGTACTATTGCAAACCAATTCATATTTTACTCTTGCATTATATCTACTGTATTCCCACTTTTCTATGGCAAAAACACTTCAAAGGAAACCATAGAATCATCAAAAGAAGCACACAACGCAAAGAAAACAGAATCTGTCAAAAAACAGAACAATCTGTAGCAATGAGGAAACTTCGAATACTTCTGTAACTCCAAAAATTCTGAAAAATTAGGACAACGTGAGCAATTTGTTTATTAATCTACTGCAAAATGAATCAACTAAATATCACTATTTTTTTAAAAATGGGAATTTTTTTGAGTGGTGACTGTAGGGAAAACCCCCCATAAAAGTTTCTGTTTTTCAGCAAGATCAAATAAACTCTCACCCGAATGATCCCAAAGGCCTTGCTTGGCACAAACACTAATTTAAACAACAAAAACACATCAAATCAGAGGCATTATTGGGTATTTTAGTGAAAGCATCAAGAAAACCAAAAATCAAAAAGATACAAGTTGGGTTGCCTCCTAACGAGCGCTATCGTTTTACGCCCCTAGCAAGGCATAACAATTCCAATGATACTCACATGAAAGATAAGAATTGAACCACAAATAGAGCATCATGAAACATATGACAAAGACACTTAAGTCTAACATAGTTCCTATGCATAGGAATTTTATAAGAAAAAAATTATCAAGACAAGAAACATCTAACATAGGCCTATCTATTTACTTTTTATGTTGAGTCATCACCCTTCTTATTAAAAGCACCCGCTGGAGAGCGCACTGTCATTTGCATTCATTATTATTGGTTTATATTGGGTATGACTTGACTGGATCTCTTTTACCATGAATTACAATGTTTAGTCAGTCCTTGATCTTTAAAGGTGCTCTGCATTTATGTTTTATGGTCTCGAAAAGGGCTAGCGAGATACCATTTTGTTATATCATGTTATGATTATTTTGAGAAAGTGTTGTCATCCGAGTTTTATTATTATGGCTCGCTAGCAGATTATGCTATTGATATGAGTAATTGTGAGACCTGAGTGTTATTGTGACAATGGTTAGTTCATAATATTTGCTGAACCTTGAATGCTGGCTTTTCATGTTTACAACAACAAGAGCAAACAGAGTTTGTGAAAGTTTTTCTTTATCATTTCAGTTTTTTATCACTTTCAGTTTATCAACTGAATTGCTTGAGGACAAGCAAAGGTTTAAGCTTGGGGGAGTTGATACGTCTCCAACGTATCTACTTTTCCAAAAACTTTTGCCCTTGTTTTGGACTCTAACTTGCATGATTTGAATGAAACTAACCCGGACTGATGTTGTTTTCAGCAGAACTACCATGATGTTGTTTTATGTGTAGAAAAGATAAGTTCTCGGAATATCCTGGAAATCCATGGAGGCACTTTTTGGAATTAATAAGAATTTTTGGTGAAAGAATTAATGCCAGGGGGCCCAAAGGCTGTACACGAGACAGGGGGGCACGCCCCCCCTAGGGCGCGGCCTCCTATCTCGTGGGCCCCCTGGACCTCCACCGATCTCAACTCCAACTCCATATATTCACGTTCGGGGAGAAAAAAAATCGAAGAGAAAGTTTCATCGCGTTTTACGACACGGAGCCGCCGCCAAGCCCTAATCTCTCTCGGGAGGGCTGATCTGGAGTCCGTTAGGGGCTCCGGAGAGGGGGATTCGTTGATGTCGTCATCATCAACCATCCTCCATCACCAATTTCATGATGCTCACTGCCGTGCGTGAGTAATTCCATCGTAGGCTTGGTGGACGGTGATGGGTTGGATGAGATTTACCATGTAACGAAGTTAGTTTTGTTAGGGTTTGATCCCTAGTATCCACTATGTTCTGAGATTGATGTTGCTATGACTTTGCTATGCTTAATGCTTGTCACTAGGGCCCGAGTGCCATGATTTCAGATCTGAACCTATTATGTTTTAATGAATATATGTGTGTTCTTGATCCTATCTTGCAAGTCTATAGTCACCTATTATGTGTTATGATCCGACAACCCCGAAGTAACAATAGTCGGGATACTTCTCGGTGATGACCGTAGTTTGAGGAGTTCATGTATTCACTATGTGCTAATGCTTTGTTCCGGTTCTCTATTAAAAGGAGGCCTTAATATCCCTTAGTTTCCGCTAGGACCCCGCTTCCACGGGAGGGTAGGACAAAAGATGTCATGCAAGTTCATTTCCATAAGCACGTATGACTATTTACGGAATACATGCCTACATTACATTGATGAACTGGAGCTAGTTCTATATCACCCTATGTTATAGCTATTACATGAGGAATCGCATCCGGCATAATTATCCATCACTGATCCATTGCCTACGAGCTTTTCACATATTGTTCTTCGCTTATTTACTTTTCCGTTGCTACTATTACAACTACTACAAAAACCCCAAACATTTATCTTTACTTTTGCTACTGTTACCTTTATTATCATACCACTTTTGCAACTAAATACTTTGCTGCGGATACTAATTTATCCAGGTGTGGTTGAATTGACAAATCAACTGCTAATACTCAAGATTATTCTTTGGCTCCCCTTGTGTCGAATCAATAAATTTGGGTTGAATACTTTACCCTCGAAAGCTGTTGTGATCCCCTACACTTGTGGGTTATCAACGTCAAAGGCGTAAAAGCCCAAGGAGCCACCACTCGTACCACTTCACGCGCGTACAGAGTGGCTGACTAGCGGGCCCCGCTAGTCAGGCGAGGAGGAGGGGGAGAGGGAAACAGGGAGCGGCGGAGCTTCGCCGGAGCGCACGCCGGCGGCGAGGGCTCTTGGGCCAAAACGAGAGGGGGAATTGAAAGAGAAGATGATGGCGAACCTTCCCGTACACGTAACGTTGCTAGGGGTGGTCGGACGGCACCGGAAACAGCCTCTCTAGTGGAGGCAGAGAGCAGCGGTCGCCGGAGACGAAGACGACAGCGGCTAGGGGTGGCTCCAGGGGCTCCAACAGGGCGGAACGGCTCCACTGGAGAGTGACGGAGGCCTGGAAGGGTTTCCCTAGCATGGGTGGGGCTGGAGCTGCGTGGACGACCCGAGTGGATCGCCGGCGAGCTCGAGCTCGGGGACAGCAGCCCGCGGCCTGCCCGGCCGGGCTGCGGCTTTCTACTAGCGTGTGGGGTGTGTGAGAGTGGATGTGGGTGCTCGAGGAGGCTGAGGGTGGCCGTATTTATACGCGAGCGGCGAGGGGGGTTCGGGCTCCATCGAAGGACACCTGTCCAAGGCGCCCAGCGACGAATGGCATCAGTGAAAGAGGGAGAAGAGGATGGAGCTCACGCGGGAACTGTTGGCGAGCGCGAACGAGCAAAGGGGCGAGAGGAAGACGACGAGCACAGTGCGCCGCGTACTGTGGCGTTGGCCGGACCGTGCCCGTGCCCGCTACGGCGAGCTCCGGCGTCGGCGAGTGCCAGGGCGGAGTTAAGTGTGTAGAGACGGTGATGGTGGCGCGGTTTGGCACGCTCGGGTAGGCTGGGCAGCAAGCATGCGCGCAACAGAGCGCTCGGCGGCACTCAGAGCGCGTGTTTTGCATGCCAGCACGCCTAGACGAACGCAGTCACCGCGTGAACTATGACATCATGCCAACCTAAGCGCAAACTTCATGCCTGGCGTGTAGTCTTTTGTAGTTTTGAGTGTTACCACTATTGGGTTTGGTTCCAGGTGCAGTAGAAAGGAGTTTAGACTCCAGGTAAGTTTCTGGACAGTAACTTTGGAGGTTTACTGTGGTTAAACCACTGGGAGTTGAGGGCTGGGCTTTGGAGGCTACCCAACACTTACTAAGGTGAAGATGCACAAGAAAACTAGCTACAATGGAGCTGGTAAAATGGTAGTTGTTGTAGAAACTACCATTTTTGTCCAGAAATGAAAATATTTTCTATATCCAAAATATTCCAAAAAGTGATGAAATATTTTTGCTCAGAAATGGGTTCAAACAATAATTGGGATTTTTCTCAGGATTTTATGGGCAAGAAAAATTAGGGTTGCTTTGGAGCACAAACGACTAGCTAGGGTTTAGGTGGGCAAAATGAATATTTTTCATATAAGAAAAATATTCCAAGTGATATTATGAAATGAACAAGAGAGGGAGTGATGGTTTGGGAAGGAGTTGAAGCACTTGGGTGAAAGTCAAGGGGTGCCCTAGTGGTTAAGTCCAAATGAAAGATTCTAAAACTCCAAACTCAAATTCAAACCAACTGAAAACCAGGCAAAGAAGAGAGGGCAAAAACTAGGCTGTCACAAACCTCCCCCACTTAGAATGAATCTCGTCCTCGATATTCGGTTGCTTGGGAAAACCATTCTGGATAATGTGCCCTTAGAAATTCTTCTGATTCCCATGTTGATCTGACTCTGTGTGATGCTTCCATTGAACTTTGCAAAACTTCCTTGCTTTACTGCGAGTGACTCTTTCCATCTGATCCAAAATCTTGACTGGCCTCTCTTCATATGTTAAATCCTTTGCCAGCTCTATTTCTGTCAAATCAGTCTTTTTCTCAGGCGGCGATATGCATCGCCGTAATTGTGAAACATGGAACACGTTGTGCACGTCCGACAATTCAGGGGGTAACCCCAACTGATATGCAACAGTACCCACTCGTGTCGTAACAGGTAATGGACCAATAAATCTGGGTGCCAATTTTCCACGAGTCTGAAATCTCTCGATACCTTTCATAGGCATGACTCAAAGGTATACATGTTCTCCGGGTTCAAAACTGATCTGTCGGTGCTTTGCATCATAATAACTTTTCTGGCGAGATTTGGCCTACTGCAATCTGTCCCTGATTTCCTTGACTTGTTTCTCAGCTTCCAGCATGAGATCGATTCCAAAAATACGGCTATCTCCAGTTTGAGACCAATTTAGAGGAGTGCGACACTTACGGCCATACAAAGCCTCATACGGTGACATCTTTAAACTGGTCTGGAACCTATTGTTATAAGACAACTTGGCATACAGCAAACAGTCTCCCCATTTTGGGCCTTGGGCCAAAGCCCAGGCTCGCAGCATATCTTCGAGTATTTGATTTACCCGCTTTGTCTGTCCATCAGTCTGACGATGATAAGCGGTACTGTATTTCAATTCTGTCCCCAAGGCTTGATGGAGACGGGACCAAAAAGCGAGGTAAAAAGTGAACCTCGGTCAGAAGTGATGGTTCGGGCGACTCCATGCAGACTGGCTATTCTGGATACGTACAGTTGTTCAAGCTCATCTGCTCGATATGAGGTTCTGATCGGGATGAAGTGGGCTACCTTGGTTAATGTATCCACTATGACCCAGATTGCATCATTGCCCCGTCGGGTCTTAGGTAGTCCTGTGACGAAATCCATATAGACATCATCCCATTTCCATTGTGACACTGGCAGCGGTTGGAGAAGTCCAGTTGGCTTCTAATGTTCTGCCTTCACTTTGTTGCATATGTCGTAACAGGCCACGAAATAGGCAATGTCTTTCTTCATTCCATCCCACCAGAATATTTGTCGAAGGTCTTCATACATTTTTGTACCTCTGGGGTGAGTTGAATACGAGGATTCGTGGGCTTCCGACAGGATCTTCTGCCTTAAATTTGCCTGATTGGGTACACAAGTCCTTCCCCGGAATCGGGGGGTACCAAACTGATCCTTCGAGAAATCGGAAGTCTGACTGGCTACCATATGCTTGGCACGTCTTTGCAGATCGGTGTCATCTGTCTGGGCCTTGCAGATCTCTTCCTCAAGGGTAGGGGTAACTTCCAAAATAATAGCAAGGCCAGCCTCAACTATGACCAGGTTGAGCTGAGCAATCTTTTCTTTAAGTTTAGGAGGCAAAGATTCCAATATGACATTTAAACTGACGGGCTTTCGAATGAGCGCATCGGCAACCACGTTGGCCTTGCCCGGGTAGTAATTTATTCCAAGGTCATACTCCTTCACTAACTCAAGCCATCTTTGTTGGCGGAGATTTAAATCTGGCTAAGTAAATCTATACCTGAGACTTTTGTGATCGGTAAAAATTTGGCACCTTTTCCCGATGAGATAGTGTCTCCAAAATTTTAAAGCATGAACCACCGCGGCCAACTCCAAATCATGAGTAGGATAATTTCCCTCATGGGGTCGTAGCTGTCGTGAGGCGTAAGCTACTACTTTGTCGTCTTGCATAAGTACGCATCCCAATCCTTGCCTGGAAGCGTCGCAATACACATCAAAACTGCGGTAGTTATCTGGAAGAGTTAATATCGGTGCAGTTGTCAGTCGTTTCTTTAACTCGGTGAAACTTCTCTCACAGTCCTCAGTCCATTCAAACTTCTTATCCTTTTTGAGCAGCTCTGTCATGGGTTTAGCAATCTTGGAAAAACCTTCAATGAAATGACGGTAATATCCGGCTAATCCAAGAAAACTCTGGGTCTGAGATATGGTTGTGGGTGGCAACCAATCCAGTACATCCTTTACTTTGCTTGGGTCCACGGCTATACCTTCGGCGGATAGCACATGTCCAAGGAATCTAACTTGCTTGAGCCAGAACTCACATTTACTGAATTTGGCGTATAACTGATGTTCACGGAGTCGTTGTAACACTGCTCGGAGGTGTTCTTTATGCTCTTCTTCACTTCTTGAGTAAATAAGTTTATCATCAATAAATACTACCACGAACTTATCGAGGAATTCCATGAATACTTTATTCATCATGTGCATGAAGAAGGCAGGGGCGTTAGTGAGGCCGAAAGACATAACTGTATATCTTAGGAATATCCTCCATTTTGATCTTGAGCTTATAGTATCCGGTCCGTATATCAATCTTGGAGAATACCTTAGCCCCACTAAGCTGATCAAACAGGTCATCAATTCTTGGCAGAGGATATTTGTTTTTGATTGTGATGTCATTCAGCTGACGGTAATCCACACACATGCGGAGGCTACCATCCTTTTTGTCCACGAAGATAGCAGGTGATCCCCATGGTGAAGAGCTGGGACAGATATATCCTTTCTGGAGCATTTCATCAAGCGGCTTGTTTAGCTCCACTAATTCTGATGAAGGCATTCGGTAATACTTCTTGTGTATTGGTGTGGTCCCGGGCACAAGATCTATTGCAAATTCAAGCTCTCGATCAGGTGGCATGCCTGGAAGTTCTTCTGGAAATACATCAGGAAACTCGCTGACCACCGTAATTAATTCCAATTCAGCCACTGTTGTGAAGACCATTTCCTTTGAGGGATGCTTCTGCGAGCATAAAATTTTGTAGTCTGTCCTTCTTGGCTTGTCAAAGTAACTTCTCGGGTCGCACAATTTATGCACACTTGATACTGAGTCAGTCAATTCATACCCAAGATAACATCCAACTTATCAGACTCAGTAAGTATCAGAGAAGTTGGAAAATAGACTCCGTTGACATTGACTTCCAGATTGCGGCAGACTAGATTGCTTCTGATTAGAGATCCCGGGGTTTTTACCAGCATATTCTTGCCCAAAAGTGAACAAGGAAATTTGTTTTGGGCAACAGAACTTTGAGAACTAAAAGAGTGGGAAGCCCAGAGTCAAATAAAATCACTGCAGGTATGTTATTAATAGAGAACATACAAATGACGACTTCGGGGTTCTCTTGGGCTTCATCGGCGGAGATGTGATGAACGTATCCCGTGATGTTGTGCTGGTTCGGGCATGCCTCCCTACAATGGACTTGCGGCCTGAATATAGCATTCATCCGGTCGTTCTTGGGACACGTTTGGCATAATGTCCGGTTTGCCCACAACTATAACAAGAATTGTTGCATAGACGCTCCTCTTGCATTGAGTTGGGTACGACATTCTTGACTTGGGTGGTGGTCTTGTTAACATTTTGTTGACAATTGGGCTTGAAATCTACCTGAGTCTGCTGCCAGGTACGAGCCTTCTGCACTGGTTGTATTTCCTTCCTTGGCTCAAACTTGCGCTTGTGATCGCTGTTGGTAGACTTATTATCCGATACAAGCTTGTGCTCTCTTTCATCAATGAAAGCCTTGTTCACCATGGTTTGGAAGTCTGAGTAATCGAACATACTGAGAGTACACCGGAGTTGTGGGTTTAATCCACCAAGAAATCTGTCAATCTTTATTTCCTCAGTGGCCACGTCATATAGGGAGTAACATGACAGATGGTTGAATTTCTGCAAATATTCTCCCACAGACTGACTTCCTTGGAGGAGCGCGAGAAATTCACGTTGCTTAGTCTTCATAATTCCCATAGGGATATGATATTTCCGGAATCGTTCCTTGAATCTTGACCAGGTAATTTCTTCATCAGCAGACCACATGGCACTTTCATTTTCCCACCATATGGTAGCAACGCCTTCAAGATAATGTGTTGCAAATGGAACCTTATCTCCTTCTTCGGTACGAGCAACCTCAAGTTTCTTCTCCATAGTTCTCAACTCATGTGCATCGAAGGGATCAATGGTCTGACTGAAACTGGGAGGATTGGTCCTTTGAAAATCTGATAGCTTGGAGTGATGACCGGGCTGATTTCCATTCTGTCCAACCATAGCTTGTAAACTTCTTAATATTTCAATCAGATCATTATTCCATCTTTCCTCAAACATACGCAGAATTTGTTTGGTGGAGGGCGGATTTGGTGGTGGAGGCGGTGGTGGAACATGTGGCTCAGGTGAGTGTCCTGCCTGTCGTGCGGAACGACGAACAGGAGAACCCTCGCGAACGTTGCTACTGCTACCCCCCCCCCCCGAATCATCCTAATATGATTTTTCCCAAGGCAACGCAACCGAGATGAGAAGCATTCAAATAAATGGGGGAAAGCCAGCAACAAAAGCCCAAGAAAAACCGAAATGGCGAAGAAAGTACAGCGAATAAAATAAAGTTCCAACATAATTATACATAGACTCATTCATGAAAGATAACAACATGCCAGGTTCAACTACTCTCATACATGAAACGAAACATCATGACTCGTACGACTACATCCGTACTCCATACTGACGACTGCGAATACTCGGAAGCTCTACTGCTCTGCTGGTGCTGCGGGGTCCTCTCCTGAAGCGACTCGGATCCTGAACTGACGGGGTTAACTGAGACCTCCTGGTTAAAAGTGACACGACGACGCTGCCTCGAGGGCTCTCCCTCCGGGGCAGGTGGAGGGTGGATCATCAGGGCTACAGGAGTGGCGAGAAGTGAAATC
The DNA here is from genome assembly GCA_021437245.1 of Aegilops speltoides. Taxonomy (NCBI): domain Eukaryota; kingdom Viridiplantae; phylum Streptophyta; class Magnoliopsida; order Poales; family Poaceae; genus Aegilops; species Aegilops speltoides. The sequence continues at coordinate 195,337,378 of CM038144.1, read as the reverse complement.
CACTCAGCAGGAGCACTAAGTGGACTCACTGTCGCGGTGCCCGAGCTACTCGGAGGAGTAACCGGGGAAACAGGGGAACTAGAACTGGCAGGAATATAGGGAGTAAATCCTACAGATGCTGGAGTAGTGGTGGACCTAGAAGAGGCTAAAGCAGTACATGCACGACTCAGCTCTCGAGCCAGCTCGTAGATCAGAAGATAGCTAGCAGTGATATAGCGAGAAAGGTGGCTAGCAACACTATCAGACTCCGGATCAATGACAGGGAAACGGACACGACCATTATCATGCAGAGAAGGATAGTAGAAGAAACCTGGGTGGTTCTGCATCTGGACCTCGTTGTAGCGAAGCTCAACAAGTACCTTTAATGCAGCAAACTGGATGGCCTGAGAAGCGGTAGAAGTGTAACCACTCTGAGAGGTACGAGTGTAAGTGCTGGAATCGAAACTGGTGCGCAGAGTAACCACGACGTGATACTCATACACTGAGTTAGCTAGACGCTCCCGGTACACACGATAGGCTGGGTCGTCACCGTGGGGTACAACCGACGCCACACATTACGAAGGAGATGCGGCGACATGTACGGCATCAGCTACAACTGGCACGGATACAGCACCGGAGCCATCTACACTCACAACCATTAGCAGGTTAGCATAAAAATAAAATCAGTGCATGCAACGCAACAACCAGCTACAAATGCTACCGGCACTCCACTACAACTCATATCTAGCGTCCGATTAACTCGTCGTAGTCTAATATGGCCTACAGTCAGCGCGGCTCTGATACCAAGCGTTGTGGCACCCTGGCTCAGAGCAACCGGTTTACCATGCATTGCCAGCCCAGAGACCTTGTCTTCTGGTAACACACAACAACTTGGTACAGAAAAACAACCGCTTTATTGATGCTAGCGGATCAAAGTTTATATTACAACAGTTAGCGAGGCCAAGTGGCACACACGGTGTGGCTGAACAATATGTACATTATTTAGTGAACATAAAGGGGCCTCGATCATGACAACTACGCGGCAGCGGAACAACGTCGTAGTGGAACTCCAAAGCACAAGGACACCGATGTGGACACGATCTAGACTCGGACAGCTCTCCTTTCTAACGAGACTTTCCTGAAATCTAGCATGACATGCCAGGTCAATACATTGAATGTAGTTGCAAGCTCACAAGAAGCATAAACATAATGACAAACAATATCATGATAATTAACTAATTAATAACAATGCAACAATATATCCAACATGCCATGACCATGCTCTTGTGATAATCGTCCCTCAGACTGGCTTACCAAACATGATCGTTTCCAGATCACAAACGTGTCAACCCTAGAGACAATCTCGTGATCCTTACGGCGATCACAACCAAGACCAATAAATGGCCCGTGATCCTTACGGTGATCACAACCATGACCAATAAATGGCCCGTGATCCTTACGGCGATCACAACCACGATCAATAAATGGCCCGTGATCCTTGCGGCGATCACAACCACGACCAATAAATGGCCCGTGATCCTTACGATGATCACAACCACAACCACATCTGGTCCAACTCAACACGATGGCCTTTCCGCCACCACCAAAGTGCAAACTTCATACTTAGTGTGCAAAATTCATTAAATGTTGACCCGTGGTGTGACCTACTTTCGAGCGTGTCCTTAACGGTGGACTCGGCTATCGATAGATTAATACACTCTGCAGAGGTAGCGCACTAGACCCCACACCCCGGAACCCATGGCCTCGCACTCCCATTCGGATGGACCAACGACATTCTGACAAAACCACTCCATTGCCATGACACTCTCCCGGCCACTCCGACTCAATCCCCATCAGGCTAGTCCTGGGTGGCCTTGTGTCTACCACAAGACACAACGACCGCCGTCATGGCCACGATCCACACTGGGATCCGGTACCAAAAACAAAAACTTAACAATGGGCTCACAAGGTTATGCCTGCTTACCGGACCAGGGTACAACACGCCCATAACCTTCCCTAGATGGAGGCACCGATCAAAGGCACGACAATGAAACGAATTAAGGCCGTCCCATACCGGCAGATGTGGTTGCACTGGGAAAGACTCGATTCAGCGGCACCATGACCCGGTCAACAACATATTCAAATGAGTTATTATCAGGTTCAACTTAAAGTGAAAGTAACCGGCGTCATAATGCCATGGCATGCATCACCACACATATGCATCATATATCAACGAAAACAACTGAGTCAACTACACTCTCGCTAAGCAATCAACAACTCATGATACTCCTCTGGTTAAGATCAAACCTCACTTTAACCAGAATCTTTTCTAGCAAATTTATCATTTATCATCGTGCAAAAATAATCTCACTAATTATTTATCACCATAACCATATTATCTTCTCATTACTCATAACTAAATCCTTGTTAGCTTGTCAACTAAGTTCACTTCAAACTTTTTGTAAATCAAGCATATTTACTATAACAAGCATCTAACAGAATATAATTAACATATTAATAATTTAAATACATGAATAATCATTAGTTCAAGTAGGAAAATCACAAATATTGAAGTGCACTATGAAAATGTTGATTTGGCTTGCCTTAGTGCAGATGAGGTTCACAAGCCTCCTGGCGATCCTCAAGACAAGCCTGCTCTTCTGAAAATAAATAAAAATACAAAAAGAAAACATCAAGAAACCTTCTGAAATTCACCAGAAAATGCAGACAGCAGGGAAAAATCCCATCTTTGGTGAGATGCTAGATTTCTGGACAAAGAACACAATGCAAAAAGAATCAATGCATTGGGACTTATAGATAAAAAGTTGTGGCTGTTTGAAGTTCTCTGGATTTAAATGGAATTTGAATTAAAATAAAATAGACTAGGGGGTGACATCGAAGGCGTAAAAGCCCAGGGTGCCACCACTCGTACCGCTTCGAGTGCGTACAGAGTGGCTGACTAGCAGGCCCCTCTAGTCAGGTGAGGAGGAGGGGGAGACGGAAACAGGGAGCGGCGGAGCTTCGCCGGAGCGCACGCCGGTGGCGAGGGCTCTTGGGCCAAAATGAGAGGTGGGGATCGAAAGAGAAGATGATGGCGCACCTGCCCGTACCCGTAACGTGGCTAGGGGTGGTCGGACAGCACTAGAAATAGCCTCTCCAGTGGAGGTAGAGAGCAGCGGTCGTCGGAGACGAAGACGACGACGGCTAGGGGCGGCTCCAGGGGCTCCAACAGGGCGGAACGCTCCACCGGAGAGTGGCAGAGGCCCTGGCAGGGTTGCCTTGGCCTGGGATGGGCTGGAGCTGCGTGGACGACCCGAGGGGATCGCCGGCGAGCTCGAGGTCGGGGATGGTAGCCCGCGTCCTGCCCGGCCGGGCTGCGGCTTTCTACTAGTGTGTGGGGTGTGTGAGAGTGGATGTGGGTGCTCGAGGAGGCTGGGGGTGGCTGTATTTATAGGTGAGCAATGAGGGGGGTTCGGGCTCCGCCGGAGGACACTTGTCCACGGCGCCCGGTGACGAACGGCGTCAGTGAGAGATGGGGAAGAGGACGGAGCTCACGCGGGAACTGTTGGCGAGCGCGGACGAACACAGGGGCGAGAGGAAGACGACGAGCAAAGTGCAACGCACACTTGGTCGTTGGCCGGACCGTGCCCGTGCTCACTACGGTGAGCTTCGGCGTCGGCGAGTGCCAGGGCGGAGTTAAGTGCATAGAGGTGGTGATGGTGGCGCAGTTTGGCACACTCGGGCAGGCTGGGCAACGAGCACGCGCGCAACAGAGCGCTCGGTGGCACTCAGAGTGGATGTTTTGCATGCCAGCACGCCTGGACGAACGTAGTCACCGCGTGAACTATGACATCAGGCCAACCTAAGTGCAAACTTCATGTCTCGCGTGTCGTCCTTGGTATTTTTGAGTGTTACCACGATTGGGTTTGGTTCTAGGTGCAGTAGAAATGAGTTTACACTCTAGGTAAGTTTCTGGATAGTAACTTTGGAGGTTTACTGTGTTCAAACCAATGGGAGTTGAGGGCTGGGCTTTGGAGGCTAGCCAACACTTACTAAGGTGAAGATGCAAAAGAAAAAATCAGCTACAATGGAGCTGGTAAAATGGTAGTTGCTGTAGAAACTACCATTTTTGTCCAGAAATGAAAATATTTTCAAAATATTCCAAAAAGTGATGAAATATTTTTGCCCACAAAGGTGCCCTAGGGTTCAAAGAATAATTGGGATTTTTCTCAGGATTTTATGGGCAAGAAAAATTAGGGTTGCTTTGGAGCACAAAGGGCTAGCTAGGGTTTAGGAGGGCAAAATGAATATTTTTCATTTAAGAAAAATATTCGAAGTGATATTATGAGATGAACCAGAGAGGGAGTGATGGTTTGGGAAGGAGTTGAAGCACTTGGGTGAAAGTCAAGGGGTACCCAAGTGGTTAAGTCCAAATGAAAGATTCAAAAACTCCAAACTCAAATTCAAATCAACTGAAAACCAGGCAAAGAAGAGAGGGCAAAAACCAGGATGTCACACAAGAGCCCCCAGTCTCCCGAGCCGTGGCTACGCTGCCGCCTCCTCCTCCTGCGCCGCTGGTTCCGGGTCCTTCTGCCTCCTCCGATGTCTTGGAGCGTGCCCTCTCCGGGATGGTACAGTGAAGAAGATTACCAGGGCGCCGACTCCCATCTGGTAGCCGGGCGCCTGGAGCTGGTTTCAAGCTGACTTCACTCTGATGCCTCTGTCCGAGCGGTGCTGAGGCGGGCCACGACAGCTTCTAAGGAGGAGAAGCAAGCCGCCACCCAGGCCGCAGCTGCTCGCGAGGCGGCATTAAAGGATGCCGCGGTCGCCCAGGACCGCTGCAAGTTGCTGGAGGCCGAGCTGCAGGGTTTGCGCGATGAGCACGCCAAAGAAGCTCGCGACCGCCTGGCAAAGGAGGATAAGATGAAGGCTCGGGAGGACGCCGTGAGGGACCGCGACGCCGAGCTGACGCCGCTGTCGGAGTCGCAGACTGCTGAGCGGAGCCGGCTAGAGACGCCCGAGCAGAAGTTGAGGGTGGAGAGGGCCGAGCTGGACACCAAGGCGAAGGTCCTGGCCCAGGACCGCGTGGCCTTCGCACTCCTCGAGGAGATGTCTCACGCGTTGCTGAAGACGCTCTACGAGAATGGCTTGGAGAAGCCGTTGGCTGGCGCCAAGGACAGCCCCGCCCAGCTGCTTGCCTTCTTGGTCGAGGCGCTCGAGGAAGTCGTGAGCGGCATCGTCCCCATGGCCGAGGTAGAAGCTCGCGTCCATTCATCTGTGGCGCTAACGCGCGTCTTTAGCCAGGTCCACCTTCGCGACCCTGACGCCAATCTTGACGAGCTGCTCGAGCCCGTGGACAACGAGCATTTCGCCGCTGCTGCTGAAGCTGTGAAGGGCCAGGTGGATGCCTTGCTGGGGAAGTTCCGCACCTTCGCTTCCTCGCCCACGGCAGGCGGTGCTGCTGATCCTGCAGCCCCGAGTGGCACCACCACGGGGGTGGAGTCTCTGGCGGGCGACGGCGATGTCCAAAGTTGACGTCTTATTTCTTGCTTAACTCCTGCAACCTGCACCATGCCTCGTGGAGGCGTTTAAATGTGCGTTTGGTATTGTGAAGACAATTATGGTTTGTAATATTTGCTCCGGGATTTGCTTCGAGATTTTGTGGTTTCCTTCCTATTTGCTTTATGTTTTACGTCAGCGGAGCCCAGCCCCACGCATATCTCAACCGCTATTGGCCCCGACCGGATCACCAGGATGGGACCAAGGAGCGAGGGGCTACATGGCAAGTTAGGCTCCTGAGTCACGATGCTCAGGAGTCCCCCTTGACGCGCAAACAACAAATAGGAAGGGAACGTAGGAGTAGGTCTAGCATTCTACATCGGCAGAGCGCGACCCCGCGCATACCTCAACCGCCATTAGCCCTGACCGGATCACCAAGACGGGACTAAGGAGTGAGGGGCTACGTGACCAGTTAGGCTCCTGAGTCGCAATGCTCAGGAGTCCCCCTTGACGCTCAAACGATCTTCATACCTTGGCTCCGCTCGGGGAGGGGCGCGCGACGACCAGGTCCGAGGGACCTGGCTGGGTGGCGTGCACTCGGGCGTGACCCGGGCACAGCCCCCGTGTCCAGCCCCCTCGCGTGATGCTCCCGAGGGGAGGTGTTGCGATGAGGCCAGACACTAAGCTCTGGGCTCCCTGAGGTTGATACGGCCATGGACCGCCCTCAGTTGTTCATCACCAGCACGGAGCATAGCGCTTCCGTATGTGTACGGGCATAGCCGCTCCTCGGCAGTGTCGTCAGCCAGCGGGGAGCATGGTACTTCCACCGGTGCATGGGAGGGGGCTCCCCTCCGAGAGGAGCCCCCGGGGCGCGTATAGCCCCGCCCTGACACGTGGCTTGCACGGCTGGGCTAGACGAGGTGTATCTGGGCACTCGTGAGCCAGCGCGGGACTCACGAGGCCCTACCTCAAGGCGCGTTGCGCCTGGTCTTGAGTCTTGGACAGCCGTGTGTTCCTGCGAGATGGTTAGATACAAATGCTCTACGTCCTCAGGTCCCGGCCCTCGAGCGAGCCTAGCCGCCGCTGGTATGCCAAGTTGCGATGCCGTGGTCAAGGCCAGGGGGTGAGGGCTGGAGAGCTAGTAAGAGCTCTTGAGTCGCGATGCTTAGGAGCCCCCCATTTAATTCGCAAGCGATTGCATGAGGGAGAGGAGGCCCGTGGTAGGTGGCAGGTGATAATCATGGACAGGTTAAGCATGAAAGGCAAATCAGCTTAGGTAAATGCAGGAGGGATACATGCCACTGGGTCAGGCCCGGGCGGCTTGGGGATGATGCAGCCTGAGGGGCGCCCCCCGCAAGGTAAACTGAAGACATAAGAAAAGGGATCCATGGCGCATGGACGGACCCACATGGCCTGGGAATGATGCAGCCCTCGGGCCGCTCCCAATTGAAATGAACTTGGAAGATGTCACCTGGTTGCATTGTAGAGGGGGTGCTGGAGCCCTGAGCCTCGGGAGGCTCTGCGGGTCCAGGTGGCTCCTCGAGGCCCTCTCCATCTATGCTAGGATCGCGTGATGCCTAGCCTCCTAAGCCACCAGAATGCTCCGCAGGTGATGCTGGAAGGTGGCAGCCACGTTCGGCAGGTCGAAAGGCATGCGAACGTAGTTGTGCGGCGGACCCTCGCAGCGTCCCACGCACGAAGGCTAGAGGAGCTCCTGAGATGCGGCTAGGTTGAGCCCTGGGACGACGATGCAGATGCGCAGCCCACCATCCTCGCCTAGATGGGGGGCCACGCCGGGCAAGCGGCGGTCGCCGCGCATGGCTCTTGCTTCCTGAAGCTCCTGAGTAGTCTTGGTGATGAACTCCTCAATGTTGGGCTTTCGACGCCCTAAGACCTCCTGAGGGAAACATGCTGTGAAGCACGCCTCCAAGTGGTGCCCAAGCGCCTCCCTCGTGATGTTGACAAAGTCCGAGGCCCTCCAGAAGAGAGCCCCCGAGCCCTGCCCGAGGAGGGCGCGGGGCGCGCCTTCCTATGCGATGGAAGGAGGCGCCCCTTGCACGGGCGCTGATCCTGACGCGGCACCTTCTAAGATGCGAACCTCCCGAGGCCTTGAGCTGAGCGGTGTCTTCTTTTTTCTTAGGGACTGCCTCAGGAGGGTTCTCGCCCCTGCTGTCTGGGTCCTCGATTGATGCAGCTTGGAAGGCACGCTCAAGGGAGCACACCGCATCTCTTTCTTCACAGGGGACCATGATGATTCCACCGCTTCCCGGCATCTTGAGGACATTGTAGCCGTGGTGGGTCACCGCCATGAACTTGGACAGGGCTGGATACCCGAGGATAGCATTGTACGGCAGGTGGATGTGGGCGACGTTGAAGTCGATGAGCTCGGTGCGGTAGTTGTCGCGCTGGCCGAAGGTGACAGGGAGGCGGACCTGCCCTATCGGGGTGGTGGAACCGTCGGTGACTCTTGAGAAAGGCTTGGTTGGCTGGAGCTGATCATATGGCACTTGAAGGTTGTCGAACATCTCGACGGACAAGACGTTAAGCCCTGCACCGCCATCGATGAGGGTCGTGGTGACTTGCACGTTGCTGATAACTGGGGAACAAAGCATCGGGAGGACGTGTAACGCCCTCGATGCGGCTATATCTCCCACGTGTTGAAGCACGACTTAGAGGCATAACCGCATTGAAAGCAATGTCGCAAGTGAGGTAATCTTCACACAACCCATGTAATACATAAGGGAAAGAGATACATAGTTGGCTTACAATCGCCACTTCACACAATTACATGAATAAAGTATTACATTATCCAGATACAATCAAGGTCCGACTACGGAACCAAAATAAAAGAAGAACCCCAAATGCGACAAAGGTCCCTGATCGACCCCAACTGGGCTCCACTACTGATCAACTAGAACGAAACAACACAAAGGGCAAGATCTTCATCGAGCTCCTCCTTGAGCTCGGATGCGTCACCTGCATGGTTTCATCGGCACCTGCAAACTGGTTTTGGAAGTATCTGTGAGTCACGAGGACTCAGCAATCTCACACCCGCGAGATCAAGACTATTTAAGCTTATAGGAAGGATGGAGTAATGAGGTGGAGCTGCAGCAAGCACTAAGCAAATTTGGTGGCAAATGAGAGCGAGAAGAGGAGCAAAGGAACGGTCGTCAACTAGAAATGATCAAGAGGTGATCCTGAACTCCTACTTACGTCAAACATAACCCAAAACCGTGTTCACTTCCCGGACTCCACCGAGAAGAGACCATCACGGTTACACACGCGGTTGATGCGTTTTAATTTGGATCTGGTGTCAAGTTATCTACAACCGGACATTATCAAATTCCCATCTGCCACATAACAGCGGGCACGGCTCTCGAAAGTTTATACCCTGCAGGGGTGTCCCAACTTAACCCATGACAAGCTCTCATGATCAACGAAGGAATAGACCTTCTCCCAGGAAGACCCGATCAGTCTCGGAATCCCGGTTTACAAGACATTTCGACAATGGTAAAACAAGACCAGCAAAGCCGCCCGATGTGCCGATAAATCCCGATAGGAGCTGCACATATCTCGTTCTCAGGGCACACCGGATGAGCAAGACGACGGGTTGGCATAGACCCTGGTTGCCCAGGGGGCGCCGGACATCGCTCGGTTTGGACCAGCACCCAGAGAGCACCGCCCGGGGTAAATAAAGATGACCCTTGAGTCTGCAGAACCCAAGGGAAAAAGGCTTAGGTAGGCAAATGGTAAAACCAAGGTTGGGCCTTCTTTGGAGGAGTTTTATTCAAAGCAAACTGTCAAGGGGTCCCATAAATCACCCGACCGCGTAAGGAACGCAAAATCCGGGAACATAACACCGTATGACGGAAACTAGGGCGGCAAGAGTGGAACAAAACACCGCATAAGGCCGAGCATTCCACCCTTTACCAAGTATATAGGTGCATTAATTAAATAAGAGATATTGTGATATCCCAACAAGTAAACATGTTCTAACAAGGAACAACATCTCCATGTTCCAACAAGGAACAAACTTCATCTTCACCTGCAACTAACAACGCTATAAGAGGGGCTGAGCAAAGCGGTAACATAGCCAAACAACGGTTTGCTAGGAAAGGATGGTTAGAGGCTTGACATGGTAACATGGGAGGCATGATATAGCAAGTGGTCGGCATCGTAGCATAGGCATAGCAAAAGAGCGAGCATCTAGCAAGCAAAGATAGAAGTGATTTCGAGGGTATGGTCATCTTGCCTGAAATCCCGCAAGGAAGAAGAACGAGTCCATGAAGAAGACAAACGGACGAAGTCGAACGAATCCTCACAACTCCGGAACGAAACCGAAGCTAATGAGAGAAGAAACCCGGAAAGAAGCAAACACAATAGTAAACAACCATCACATACACATGGCATGATGCACAACCAAGTATGATGCATGTCCGGTTGAAATAGCATGGCATGCACAAACAAAACTACAAGTTAAATGGAGCCCAATATGCAACGAGTTGCATATTGACGAAACACCACATCAATTATTTAGTTCTCTCTCGGTTATGCTACCAAACAATATTAAGTGTTGTTAAACATGGCAAGAGGTGAAGCATAAATAAACTAACTATTTAGGCAAGTTTAAATGAGGCCGAAAGCAACAAACGACAATTCCGGAAAATCCCCATATGCATTTAGCAATTTAATGCAACAACAAGTTTAAACATTTTAATTGTTGTTATCATGATGCGGATGACATATGCAAGTTTTATGCAATTTTATGAAAATGTTGACATGAGCATGTTATGAAGCATTTGGTCACCATGGCGGAAAAAAAGGGATGCCACGGCAACGATAACGAAAATGGTGCCACGGCAACATTCTGGTAATCCGATAACTCAAGGAGATACCGGTGCAAAAAGGAAGTGTGACGTGAGCGAGTCATGCAAGATGGTGGGGTGATCCCGGATTCCGGGTTCCCACGGGACGGCGGCATGGCAAACGAGGAATGTGCAAAAACAATTCGATCAGGGTGCAAAACTCGAGCATCTCATACAACATGCATTTGTTCACGGGCGGTCGTCATCTCGGGATTATACCTTCGAAGCGTGCATTTTCAGGGCGGATCGAGTTCGACGAAGGAAGTAGTGGTACACGGGCCGTAGTGGAAGTAGTCTTTCTCGCGATGGTTGTGGAAGTAGTTGTACACGTTCGTTTCGGAGAGGTACTTGACGAATCCAACATCTTCGGGACGACAGTAGTGGTACACACAACGTCGGGGTACTTGTCGGGTCCGGTTTTGGCGGTGTAGATGTACGCGTTGTCGGGGTACTTGTCGCATCACCGGGTGTAGTCGTACACGTTCGGAGCGGAACTTGGCGGTCCATATACTCAAACTTGGCACATCCGAAGGGTACTTGGTGAATCCCCGTAGTCGTTCTTGGCAGTCTGTGTGGTCATCGATGTTGTGGTACTTGGCGACATGCACGGGGTGGTAGCACACATGGAGGTTACAGCCTCGAGCGACAGCTCGAGAAGCAGCTTGGAGGCGAAGGAACTATGGCCGAAGCAGGAGGCGGCCGACGTCGTGCATGAGCAAGGTCGAAGAGGGCCGAGGCAGGGGGCGAGCCACGCGGTTGGCTGATGGTAGCCGCGGCCATGGTGGTGGTCACCACGAAGCAGAGGAGGCCGGGACTGCTACCGCTGACGAGGCATGGCGAACGAGGAGGCCGGGGATGCAGATGACAGCGGAATCCGCGAGGAGGCGGCGAAGATGGCCGGATCCGGGCCAGCTCGGGTTGGGGAGGCGAGGTAGAAGGCCGGTGGCGGGGCCTGGTGCAGGGGAGGTCAAGGTCGCTGGCAGCAGAGGCTGCGAGGCGGCCGGGCTCGGGCGCTGCGTGCGTGGTGGAGCAGAGGGGGACGCGGGCGGTGGCTGCTGTCGTGGGGCGGAGGCGACGAGGACGATGCCCGCGGCGTCACGAGGGAAGGAGAAGGACGGCTGGGAGAGGGTGATGGGGCCGACCGGATCTGGAGCTTGAGGCAGCGGCGCTGGAGGTCCGACCGACGCCACGAACGACGCGGCGGCTGCTGGCGATGGGGGTCGAGCGAGGGAGATGGGGATCGGGCAGGGGAGGCTAGGGTTAGGAGGGGCGGCTGGGCCTTGGGAGGCCGGAAGGCTGGCCTGGTCAGACAGGCCCAAGAGGCCGGCTGGGCTCTCTGCTCTCTCTTTAGCAGAAAAAAATAGAGAGCATTTCAAAAGAATTAAAAGAAAAGGCCAAGAACAAGAATAAAATGGTGGGACATATTTGTAAGGCTTTACGGAATATTTCCAACCCAACAAAAATGGTTCCAACAAAATAGGAGAAGTTAAATCTAAAATTATTTAACTTGCACCGAAGGAGTTTGAATGGAGTCTAGACTTTAGGAGTAGCCAAAATGTTGAGATTTTTGGTGGAGCTCCGGAAGATGATGAAAGAATAAATGGCAAAGTTGGAGATCAAGAATATTAAGACAACAAAGGCATTGGGATTTTGCAAGTGTGTTATGGAGAATTCCAAAAATGGAATATTTACTATAGCTCTCTAAATATCGAGAGGATATGTTTTAAAGAGAATCACCATGTGAATTCCCTCGATTTAAATGGATCAAAGATCCATGCCATTTATTTAGGTGAGTTTTAAAAAATAATGATATAATGGCATGATTACATGAAGCAATGCAACAAACAAATACATAGCACGGCGAAACTCAGAATATCTGGAAGTCTTCTGGAGCATCGGGCTCGGGGCATTACAACACTCCACCACTACAAGAGGATCTCGTCCCGAGATCTAGGATGGCACCGGAGATAAACGGAAGAGGAAGAGAAGAGGTAAAACTAAGTTGCTTCTTCGACAAAAGAGTGAAACCAAAGAACCTTGAGTGGTTGAAAATTTAAAAGAAAGACTACAACAAAGATGAACGAGATTGTAAACAATCCGTTAGAAAAGAGGAACAAGGAACATTATGAGAACTTGAATATTGCAAAGACATGAATCAAGAGTTTAATGGACAAGATAGAATTTGAAACCACTCCGGTTAAAACAAGATGAGAGAGGAAGAATTAAGGCAAAGACTCCGGTTGAACATGGAAGGAATAGAACATGAACTTGAGAAGATGGGATGATACTTGATGAAATCAACAACACACTGCCTCCGAAACTGTTGAAAGAATGGCACAATGGGTAAGAAGGATTTCAGACAGCACTAAGGTTGAAAAGAGAGGCAAAACTTGATAAGATGAAAGAACTTGAAGAGATGACACAACACTTCGGTTAAATGGATAAGCAAGAAAAGAACATGATCCTCACAATTCGAGATGATGAGTGAAAAGAGCAACATCACAATGCCTCCGGAAGAAAGAATAGAAGATAGATCATTGGAATAACAGAATGGAGAAGAAAATGCCCTCTTATGCCACAACAGAGCTTGAGGAGGCATCCTTAGGAGACGGGTCCAGCGGAATTGTTGGAAAACCAACAACGAAGGAATAAGCTTGATACGGTCTTGTGGAATACATGTCAAATTATTAGGTGACAAACTGCCACTCACAGGAAAAGAATTGGATTGGTAAGAACAAGGAGACAAGAAACTATTTTACCGAGAGGATAAAGAAGAGCTTGGATCATTTATGAGCACCATAGATAGCAACAATCCTTAAGGATGGCTTTAGGTGAAATATAACACAAGATAACTCCAATGACGAGATTGATGGATTTAAAAATAACTCATTCTTAACAACATGTGAATCATGGAACATGAACTCAAATTATCAAGAATGACATAATACCACCTCCAAAATATGGTAGAAAGAATTGCACTCCGGATTACCATATGAAGAAAGCTTGAGCTCCTTAGGAAAGAATCTCGATGAAAACTTTGAGAAGGGAATTAAATCCTTGATGAACCATCATGTAGAACCTCCATGAAGAACTCCGGTAAACAAAAGTAATGAAAAGAAAGAGAAATTGAAAACACAAGGTGAATCCTTGCAATGATTTAGATGGATCTCCGTGATAATTAGAGCTTGGAACTCCGGGAAAAAGAGAAGATGAAACAAATGAAACCGAGAATTTTAAGGGCCTCCGGAATAAAGAATTAATCACCTGGATGAAACAAGAATAAGAATTATGTTATGCGTATCCTTCACCAATTTAAATTGATGACAAGCAACAGATTTGGCATACTACTTATTCTCGTAGAAAGGATTAAGAGAGATATAGCGTAAACTTGAGAAGGTCTTCAACGAACCACCGGTAGGATTGGAACAACAAATGAATTGATATGATGAACAAGGAAGAGAGATCTTGAAAGAACCACCGTAAGAATTGAAAATGAAAGTAGCAAAGGCACAATTCACCGGGAAGAAATGAAAAATGAATGAAGATACTTGAGGGGATTTAGATACAAATGAACGAATAGATCACAAGCTGATTAGAGAATACTTGAATGATGCACCGGTATGATTTGGAGAACGAGAGCTGAAAGCTTGAATGAATAATACTGAGATGATGGGCTTCAAAGAATGAAACTGAAAAGACTCCTAAAATGCTCCGGATGGGTGAAAAGATTCTCACAATCGAAAACAATTATGAGAGGATGGCAACAAGCTAGCACCATAAATCTTGAAGAGAATAGAGCAAGATTAAAGAGAAACTCTTCTTCGGTCTTCAAATGATGAGAATGACAATGAGAAACACCACCAAGAATTATTAAGGCACACCGGAAGAATCAAAAGCGAAGAGGTTGAGCCAACTATGAAAAGAATTTGAAAGATCTTGGAGAAAAGCATTTGACCGATGATAACTCATTCTTACGCCAAACTTGGAGAAGAATTTAGGATAGCTCGGGAAAATAGAAGAGTCGTAAGATCCTCGAAAAGACCTGTGGGTTAGGGCCCACTCAAAAGAACACCGCTGAAAAGATTTAAAGAGATGTTGCACCGGTTGAATTAAATGACTTGAATGAGATACCAATCTCAAAAGAGCTTGAACGAATGCAGAGTGGAAACACGAATCTTCGAGATATCTTGAGCACTCCGGAATAACAAATAGCGAGAAGTAGAATGATAATGAGGTGCACCAGTATGAGAAGACATAGAAATGAGGAAAAAGGTATGATCAACAAAACTTGACTTGAATCCATCGGAGAAGAGAAAGGAATGAGGAATGACGAACTAGTAGAACATCTTCTTGAGAACCACCGGGTAAGAACATTGACGGAAAAGAATGAAGAAACTTCACAAAAATAAAAGGATACTTGGTAAAGAAATCTTAGTCCTTGAGGAAAAAGGGTGGGTGGACGGGAAAAAACAAAGGCAACTTGGAGACGGATGAAACAAACACCGTTGAGAAGAAATGATAATTGGTCTTGCTGATGTTGAAGTGATCGGATCCACTTGAAGAGAAACACGCCGGTTGAAAAGGATTGACATGACAATCTCGATTGTCGAGAAGGATTGGTATTCACATCGAAGTATGAGAACACCATTTCGGAAAGTTATGCGATCAACACTTGACATTGAAGCAACTCAATACCACAACTCAAAACAAAAACAAAGGATCGGCTTGCGAATAAGCGGAACAAACATATGATAGAGATTTTGTCCGGTTTTGTAGGGGGCCTACACGGCTCGATCAGACAGCACCATCATGTACAAGGCAAAGGCACATGACCTCTGAAGCGTCCCCGAGTCGGCATAGCCAAGGATTCTTTACGACACAACGAGACCATCAGAAACCAACCGTGAATAGGCGGACCACTAGACGTCGAACCCAATTTCATATCATACATCCGTCGGAAAGATATCCTAAGAGCTACTTGAATTCCCACCTATGAAACTCCCGAAATTTTCCGGTTATGCAATCAGTGTTGGGGATACAGGGAAGCATAATATCTCACCCAAAACTAGCAAATCCTACATCCAGCTGTATCCATCCTTCAACACATAACCAAGAAACCTTCGGAAATCGTCTACCTCAACCTTCGAAAAGCATCCGTTATACAAGTTATGGCGATACTCTCGTACTCACCTCAGTACTGGGTTACCGGGGTTATCTCACCAACAACTGCATAAAAGAGATTTTCCATGTCGGCGTACTAAACTCAGGTATTCCAGAACTGCAACGATAAAATTATGACGACAACACCTCAGAGATCAACTCCCCGGGACACTTCCGCTAAACCCCTGACAGGAGGCACCAAGACAATGTTGTCATCATAAAACCATCGGAACGATTCCAAGATACCCGCGTGATCCTAAAAAAAATTTAGTGAAATTTGAGACGAGAAGAGTCAAAACTCTACGTCAGGATGCCTTAACAGAGCGATGAAGAGACTGGGGAGTAAAAAGAATTCCTAACTCTCCGATATATATAATCCTAAATGACTCAAAACATTTTTCTAGACACAACTCGCCGCTAAAAGCGATCAAGCAAAGGGGCTCTAAGGTCGGGAAGGCTCGATTACCAACTTGTAATGCCCTCGATGCGCCTATATCTCCCACGTCGCAAGCACGACTTAGAGGCATAACCGCATTGAAAGCAATGTCGCAAGTGAGGTAATCTTCACACAACCCATGTAATACATAAGGGAAAGAGATACATAGTTGGCTTACAATCACCACTTCACACAATTACATGAATAAAGCATTACATCATCCAGATACAATCAAGGTCCGACTATGGAACCAAAATAAAAGAAGAACCCCAAATGCGACAAAGGTCCCCGATCGACCCCAACTAGGCTCCACTACTGATCAACTAGAACGAAACAACACAAAGGGCAAGATCTTCATCGAGCTCCTCCTTGAGCTCGGATGCGTCACCTGCACGGTTTCATCGGCACCTGCAAACTGGTTTTGGAAGTATCTGTGAGTCACGAGGACTCAGCAATCTCACACCCGCGAGATCAAGACTATTTAAGCTTATAGGAAGGATGGAGTAATGAGGTGGAGCTGCAGCAAGCACTAAGCAAATTTGGTGGCAAATGAGAGCGAGAAGAGGAGCAAAGGAACGGTCGTCAACTAGAAATGATCAAGAGGTGATCCTGAACTCCTACTTACGTCAAACATAACCCAAAACCGTGTTCACTTCCCAGACTCAGCCGAGAAGAGACCATCACGGTTACACACGTGGTTGATGCGTTTTAATTCGGATCTGTGTCAAGTTATCTACAACCGACATTAACAAATTCCCATCTGCCACATAACCGCGGGCACGGCTCTCGAAAGTTTATACCTGCAGGGTGTCCCAACTTAGCCCATGACAAGCTCTCACGATCAACGAAGGAATAGACCTTCTCCCAGAAGACCCGATCGGTCTCGGAATCCTTTACAAGACATTTCGACAATGGTAAAACAAGACCAGCAAAGCCGTCCGATGTGCCGACAAATCCCGATAGGAGCTGCACATATCTCGCTCTCGGCACACCGGATGAGCAAGACGACGGGTTGGCATAGACCTGGTTGCCTGGGGGCGCCGGACATCACTTTCGATTTGGACCAAGACCGAGGAGCACCGCCCGGGGTAAATAAAGATGACCTTGAGTCTGCAGAACCCAAGGAAAAAGGCTTAGGTAGGCAAATGGTAAAACCAAGGTTGGGCCTTGCCGGAGGAGTTTTATTCAAAGCAAACTGTCAAGGGGTCCCATAAATCACCCGACCGCGTAAGGAACGCAAAATCCGGGAACATAACACCGGTATGACGGAAACTAGGGCGGCAAGAGTGGAACAAAACACCAGGCATAAGGCCGAGCCTTCCACCCTTTACCAACTATATAGGTGCATTAATTAAATAAGAGATATTGTGATATCCCAACAAGTAAACATGTTCTAACAAGGAACAACATTTCCATGTTCCAACAAGGAACAAACTTCATCTTCACCTGCAACTAACAACGCTATAAGAGGGGCTGAGCAAAGCGGTAGCATAGCCAAACAACGGTTTGCTAGGAAAGGATGGTTAGAGGCTTGACATGGCAACATGGGAGGCATGATATAGAAAGTGGTAGGCATCGTAGCATAGGCATAGCAAAAGAGCGAGCATCTAGCAAGCAAAGATAGAAGTGATTTCGAGGGTATGGTCATCTTGCCTGAAATCCCGCAAGGAAGAAGAACGAGTCCATGAAGAAGACAAACGGACGAAGTCGAACGAATCCTCACAACTCTGGAACGAAACCAAAGCTAACGAGAGAAGCAACCCGGAAAGAAGCAAACACCATAGTAAACAACCATAACATACACATGGCATGATGCACAACCAAGTATGATGCATGTCCGGTTGAAATAGCATGGCATGGCAATATGCACAAACAAAACTACAAGTTAAATGGAGCCCAATATGCAACGAGTTGCATATTGACGAAACACCACATCAATTATTTAGTTCTCTCTCGGTTATGCTACCAAACAATATTAAGTGTTGTTAAACATGGCAAGAGGTGAAGCATAAATAAACTAACTATTTAGGCCAGTTTAAATGAGGCCAAAAGCAACAAACGACAATTCCAGAAAATCCCCATATGCATTTAGCAATTTAATGCAACAACAAGTTTAAACATTTTAATTGTTGTTATCATGATGCGGATGACATATGCAAGTTTTATGCAATTTTATGAAAATGTTGACATGAGCATGTTATGAAGCATTTGGTCACCATGGCGGAACAAAAGGGATGCCACGGCAACGATAATGAAAATGGTGCCACGGCAACATTCTGGTAATCTGATAACTCAAGGAGATACCGGTGCAAAAAGGAAGTGTGACGTGAGCGAGTCATGCAAGATGGTGGGGTGATCCCGGATTTCGGGTTCCCACAGGACGGCGGCATGGCAAACGAGGTATGTGCAAAAACAATTCGATCAGGGTGCAAAACTCAAGCATCTCATACAACATGCATTCGTTCACGGGCGGTCGTCATCTCGGGATTATACCTTCGAAGCGTGCATTTTCAGGGCGGATCGAGTTCGACGAAGGAAGTAGTGGTACACGGGCTGTAGTGGAAGTAGTCGTTCTCGCGACGGTTGTGGAAGTAGTTGTACACGTTCGTTTCGAAGAGGTACTTGACGAATCCAACATCTTCGGGACGACGGTAGTGGTACACACAACGTCGGGGTACTTGTCGGGTCCGGTTTTGGCGGTGTAGATGTACACGTTGTCGGGGTACTTGTCGCATCACCGGGTGTAGTCGTACACGTTCGGAGCGGAACTTGGCGGTCCATGTACTCAAACTTGGCACATCCGAAGGGTACTTGGTGAATCCCCGTAGTCGTTCTTGGCGGTTTGTATGGTCATCGATGTTGTGGTACTTGGCGACATGCACGGGGTGGTAGCACACACGGAGGTTACAGCCTCGAGCGACAGCTCGAGAAGCAGCTTGGAGGCGAAGGAACTATGGCCGAAGTAGGAGGCGGCCGACATCGTGCATGAGCAAGGTCGAAGAGGGCCGAGGCAGGGGGCGAGCCATGCGGTTGGCTGATGGTAGCCGCGGCCATGGTGGTGGTCACCACGAAGCAGAGGAGGCCGGGACTGCTACCGCTGACGAGGCATGGCGAACGAGCAGGCCGGGGATGCAGATGACAGCGGAATCCGGCGAGGAGGCGGCGAAGATGGCCGGATCCGGGCCAGCTCAGGTTGGGGAGGCGAGGTAGCAGGCCGGTGGCGGGGCCTGGCGCAGGGGAGGTCAAGGTCGCCGGCAGCAGAGGCTGCGAGGCGGCCGGGCTCGGGCGCAGCGTGGTGGTGGAAGCAGAGGGGGACGCGGGCGGCGGCTGCTGTCACGGGGCGGAGGCGACGAGGACGATGCCCGCGGCGTCACGAGGGAAGGAGAAGGACGGCTGGGACAGGGCGATGGGGCCGACCGGATCTGGAGCTTGAGGCGGCGGCGCTGGAGGTCCGGCCGACGCCACGAACGACGCGGCAGCTGCTAGCGATGGGGGTCGAGCGAGGGAGATGGGGATCGGGCAGGGGAGGCTAGGGTTAGGAGGGGCGGCTGGGCCTTGGGAGGCCGGAAGGTTGGCCTGGTCAGACAGGCCCAAGAGGCCGGATGGGCTCTCTGCTCTCTCTTTAGCAGAAAAAAAATAGAGAGCATTTCAAAAGAATTAAAAGAAAAGGCCAAGAACAAGAATAAAATGGTGGGACATATTTGTAAGGCTTTATGGAATATTTCCAACCCAACAAAAATGGTTCCAAAAAAATAGGAGAAGTTAAATCTAAAATTATTTAACTTGCACCGAAGGAGTTTGAATGGAGTCTAGACTTTAGGAGTAGCCAAAATGTTGAGATTTTTGGTGGAGCTCCGGAAGATGATGAAAGAATAAATGGCAAAGTTGGAGATCAAGAATATTAAGACAACAAAGGCGTTGGGATTTTGCAAGTGTGTTATGGAGAATTCCAAAAATGGAATATTTACTATAGCTCTCTAAATATCGAGAGGATATGTTTTAAAGAGAATCACCATGTGAATTCCCTTGATTTAAATGGGTCAAGTATTGATGCCATTTATTTAGGTGAGTTTTAAAAAATAATGATATGATGGCATGATGACATGAAGCAATGCAACAAACAAATACATCGCACGGCGAAACTCGGAATATCTGGAAGTCTTCTGGAGCATCGGGCTCGGGGCGTTACAGGACGCCAGCAGTAGCTGTGCACTTGAGTTGATCTGCCGAGCTGAAGGTGATGGCGCACTTGGACCACCTAAGCGAGCGCGTGGCCTCGAGCTTGGGGAGGAATGCGTTCACCTCGCGAGCAAACTGTTTGAAGATGCGCTGAGAGGCTAGGGCCTGAACTCCGCCCAAGATGCAAGTGGTAGCATGCGGTTCCTGGAAGCCCCCAGCCCCCTCGTCATGGTGATGGTCGTCATTCCTTCTTGGCGGTGGTGGCAGAGGAGGAAGGCCTGTGTTGCCCCGCGGGCGGTCCTCGCGAGGCTGATCTCTCCAGGAGCCCTCGCGAGGCTGGTCCTACCAGTGATCCTCACGAGGTCGGTCACACCACTCCTGGCGAGGGCCACGGTCGTCCCATCGTCCTCCGCCTCGTCCTCCTCCTCGGCCGTAGCCCCAGTCATTGCGCTCGGGGTGTCGACCGAAGCGTCCTTCTCGAACGACCCTAAGCTCTTGGCATTCGTTGGTGTTGTGGGTGTGGAGGTTGTGGTAGGCACATAATGGTCGGCTGCCCTTGGACGACTCCTGCTGGTCCCTGCCGCGCTTCGTCTCTGGTTTTGCTGCAAGCACGGCTTCTCCTTTGCGCTTCATGTCCTTGGTCTTGGCCTTCTTTTCTTCTGGGTCGGCAGCTGGAAGCTCGAGGAAGGAGAGGCGGCCCTCCTCAGCTCTTGCGCACTTGGTCGCCAGGTTGAACAGCTCTAGGGATGTGCACAACTCCTCGTGGATGGCGAGCTCCTCCTTCATCTTGACGTCGCGGATGCCATCAGAGAACGCTGAGATGATGGCCTCGTCCGTCACCTTGGGGATCTTGAGGCGGGCGCTGTTGAAGCGCTGGATGTATTTCTGCAGGGTCTCTCCAGGCTGTTACTTGATGCGGTGCAGGTTACCCGCGGCCGAAGGGTGGTCGCGAGTGCCCTAGAAGTTGGCGATGAAGCGGTTGCACATCTTGTCCCAGGAGGAGATAGAGCCGGGAGGCAGATTCAGGAGTCAGGTGCGGGCACCATCATTGAGCGCCATGGGGAACCAGTTCGCCATAACCTTCTCATCTCCATTGGCCGCCTCAATGCCCAGCTCGTAGAGCTGCAAGAACTCCGTGGGGGCGGCGGTGCTGTCGTAGCAAGGAGGTAGGTCCGGCTTGAACTTGCCCGGCCAGGCGACGCTATGCAGCTCGGTGGTGAAGGCGCGGCAACCTGCTGTGGTCACCAGAGCCCTTTGCTGAAGCGGGGCTTGCTCTTTGTGGTACCCGCACACTGCCGCCAGGGGCAGTATGGGGTCTTGACGCGCCGGTGCAGGGACACAGTCTTGTCGTGCTGGTGCAGGAAGCATGGGAGCGCCTTCTTGAGGTCGAGGGATTTCTTGGCATGCCTGGCGGAGGGCGAGGCAGCGAGAGGGATGGCGCAGGAGAGCCCCCCGCAGCACTGACGAGCTCGGTGATGCGAGCGAGCCATTCTTCGTAGAGGTCATTGACGGGGCGGTAGTGTAGGAGCTCACGTGCTATGAGCAATGCAGCCTGCGCGTCCGTGGGGGCGCAATGAGCGTGAAACGATGAACCAGCTGGGGTCAGCGACGGAGTGCCGGTGCGGCCTTCCCGCTGCACCGAGTGGTGCAATGAAGATGCTTGCTGCTTGTTCCCCGCCAGGCCGGTGGCGGCAGGCGCTGGAGAACGATGTGGAGGCCCACCGACAGGAGTCGTATGGGTGACCCGAGCCGCGAGAGCGGCCCGATGCTCGGCACGAGCTCGGCGGGTGTCCGACATGGATGCGACAAAGCGATGGGACGTAGATCAGCGGAAGGAAGATTCCGGCGTACCCCTACCTGGCGCGCCAAATGTTGGATATCAGGTTCCGGCCAAATCCTTAAGGTTCGAACACTAGGGTGTGCATGAAGATCTCCTCCTACCGAATCTCGCTCTCAGCCTCGCCGCGATCCTAAGCTAGATCGATGAACAACACAAGAGACACAAGATTTATACAGGTTCGGGCCACCGTTGTGGTGTAATACCCTACTCCTGTGTGTGGTGGTGGATTGCCTCTTGGGCTGATGATGAACAGTACAGGGGAAGAACAACCTCGTGAGGAGAGGTGTTCTTGTGGTGGAGTGGTGTTCTGTTTTGGAAGGATTCGATCCCCGTCTACTGTGGTGGCTTGCTCTATTTATAGAGGCCCTGGTCCTCTTCCCAAATATTGAGCGGGGAGGGATCCAACAACGGCCATTTTGAAAGGGGACAACTAGTACAAGCTATCCTGACTAAAGGTGGTCTTCGCCTGCCAAAGGTGCTAGTGATGACGCCGTCTTGGGCTCCACGGTGACCTCCGGCCCCGCCGTCCCCGCTGGTCTTGGTCTTGTTGCACCGATATGGAAACCTTTGCTCGATGCCTCGGTACTCGCGCTGCGCCGCCACTTTGCACCAAAGAGGAAATGAGGACATCACAGAGTTAGCGCGCCGCTTCAGCACCGAGCACGCCTCCAACGTATCTATAATTTTTGATAGCTCCATGCTACTTTATCTACGGTTTTGGGCTATATTGGGCTTTATTTTCCACTTTTATATTATTTTTGGGACTAACCTATTAACCGGAGGCCCAAAGACAGAATTGCTATTTTTGCCTATTTCAGTGTTTCAAGAAACGGAATATCGAGCGAAGTCCAAACGGAATGAAACCTTCGAACGTGATTTTCTCACCGAACGTGATCTAGGAGACTTGGACCCTCATCAGAAGAAGTAACAGAGGCGGTCACGAGGTGGGGGCGCCTCTAGGGCGCACTCCCCACCTCGTGGCCCCCTGCTGCTCCACCGACGCATTCTTCCTCCTATATATACCCACGATCCCCAAATGATCAGAAGAGGAGCCAAAAACCTAATTCCACCGCTGCAACCTTTTGTATCCACGAGATCCCATCTTGGGGCCTGTTCCGAAGATCCGCCGGAGGGGGCATCCACCACAGAGGGCTTCTACATCAACACCAAAGCCCCTTCGATGAAGTGTGAGTAGTTTACTTCAGACCTTCGGGTCCATAGCTAGTAGCTAGATGGCTTCTTCTCTCTTTTTGGATCTCAATACAATGTTCTCCCCCTCTCTCGTGGAGATCTATTCGATGTAATCTTATTTTTATGTGTGTTTGTTGAGACCGATGAATTGTGGGTTTATGATCCAGCTTATCTATGAATAATATTTGAATCTTCTCTGAATTCTTTTATGTATGATTGAGTTATCTTTGCAAGTCCCTTCGACTTATCCTTTTGGTTTGGCCAACTAGATTGGTAGTTCTTGCAATGGGAAAAGTGCTTAGCTTTGGGTTCAATCTTGCGGTGTCCTTTCCCAAAGGATGTAAGGGAAGCAAGGCACATATTGTATTGTTGCCATCGAGGATAACAAGATGGTTTTGTTTATCATATTGCATGAATTTATCCTCTACATCATGTCATCTTGCTTAATGCTACTCTTTTTTAACTTAATACTCTAGATGCATGCTTGATAGAAGTCGATGAGTGGAGTAATGGTAGTAGATGCGTAATCGCTTGATCTACTTGTCTCGAACGTGATGCCTATATACATGATCATACCTAGATATACTCATAACTATGCTCAATTCTGTCAATTGCTCAACAGTAATTTGTTCACCCACCGTAGAATATCTATACTCTTGAGAGAAGCCACTAGTGAAACCTATGGCCCCCGGGTCTATTCTCATCATATCAATCTCATTTACTTTATTACTTGCTTTGTTTTTACTTTTCCTTTTACTTTTCACTTTGCATCTATATATCAAAAATACCAAAAATATTATTTATCATCTCTATCATATCTCACTCTCGTAAGTGACCGTGAAGGGATTGACAACCCCTAATCGCGTTGGTTGCGAGGAGCTATCGTTTTGTGTAGGTATGAGGGACTTGTGCATGGTCTCATACTGGATTGATACCTTGGTTCTCAAAAACTGAGGGAAATACTTACGCAACTTTGTTGCATCCTCCTCTCCTCTTCGGGGAAATCCAACGCAGTGCTCAAGAGGTAGCAGGCACCCGCCTGGTCTTGATCGTCATGGCTTGCGTCATGGGAACCTCGCGAGGTACCCCTTGCCTTGATCTCTCCGCCTCCTCACGAGCCTGCCTAGCGAGGCCACTCCTGAGGAGGCCTTGTGTCGTCCGCCCAGCGAGGCTTGGCCCCTTGCGAGGGTCTTGAGTGCTGGTTGATGAAGATGGGTCGTACTGCGCCACCGATTGAGCCACGTAGCAAGCTGCAGGCAGGCAAGTCTGGGGACCCCCGTTCCCAGAACGCCGACACCTTAGTAGTTGCCACTTCTCTCCGTTGTTTTCGTTGACCGTTCCGAAACTAACTGCACTTGCACACGACCACCTAACCTCTCTGCATAGCCCACATTTCCCTCCTCGCAACTTGTCTGAAACTTCCCTGGACACGAACCGATCAGCCGTTACCGATGGGGCTGGATCATCTCCAAACATGCCCAAAATATCTTCAGTTTCTTATTTGGACTTCCTAACATATATTTTCTCAGCCATCCGATTATGATCGTAGGAACGAAATATCCCCTAACACAAATCCATCTGATATAAATAATGACCCAACCCTAAATTTGAGGAGAGTTGTCCCATCCTCCTAGCCGCCGGTTCTACTCCTCCTGTACTGTCTTCCTCGGGATCCTCCCAGATCCCCTTCTCACCCAACGAGCACTCGAGGCCTCCCCTCGATCCAACCGAACCAGCCACCGATCAAACCCATCCACCACCTCCCGTGCCTCCCTAAGCTCGACCTCGTCGCCCGCGCCTGCAGCTCCTCGCTGGAGCACGCGACCGGATCGAATCGTGCCTCCTCCTCATTGCCTCGCAGGAGATGAGTCCCCGGGAGACCACTTCTCTCCCTGTCCTCTCCTTCTCCTTCACTCTCAAATCTCACATCTCTCTCTCTCTCGAACGGAGCACTCCGCCACCAAGGTCGCCAAGTCCTCAAGCTCCGCCGCCGCCGGGAACGAGTCCCTCCGCCCAGGATCTGGCGCCTGCCGCGTCCCGGACCTCACCTCTGACTCCGCCGCCCCGTCAACTTCCTGGAGCTGTCTTGCCTACTGTTGCTCCCCGCATCACCTAGCGCCGCCGCAAATGTGCGCCTCCTCTGCATTGAATAGTGAGGACGAGATGCATGTTTCCATCACCATCGTTGTGGCCCTTGTTGACCCACGTGCCAAGCCTCTGACTTGCCGGAGCCCTGTGCAGCTGTGCTGCTGCCTGCCTGCGCCTCCTTTGCTTTGAATCCCGCACTGCATCGACCCTGTGCCGCGCCCACCCCCCTCTTCCTTGCTCCACCACCGGCTGCCTCGTCGTCCAGAGAGCCACCATGGCCGCTAGGGCCTTCTTCTGCCTCGACCGAGCTCCGCCCCGTCCTCGGCTTGCCCGAGAGGCTCCGCCTTCACCAAGTCCCAGCGCTGCCGCCGCATCAAGCCCACCGTCACCAGCCTCTGCTCGCCCTACATCGAGCAGAGGAGTTTCGGTCGATCCCCTACTCTGCCTCGACCACCTCCTTGGTCGAGCGTTGACCGCGCCCCTCCACCACCTTGTTCGATTCAGCCAGGCCACCCGAGCATCCCCACGACTTGGGCTTCGACCCGCAAGGTGAGCGTGCCCCCGCAGCCTGTTTAGCCCATCAGTGCATAGATTCGGCCCAGACATGTTTTTTTCATCTGCCTGGCGATTTACCTATTATCAAGAGCTGCAGTTACGGAAAACCCGTTGTTGTTCATGCATATAATAACTCCACCGTGCATCGGATTAAAACAAACTATTCGCGTAAAATTCTTCGAATATTGTGTAGATTAATAATGTGCAACTTTCATCCCTGTTTAAAATGTTTAACTTGTTTTTTGAATTAATTTTCTTAAATAACATGTTAAATGGTTTATTTCATAACTACTTAACCGTAGCTCGGAATTAAATAAACTTTGTATGTAAATGGAGTAGAAAAATGCATAGATTAACTTGGTGTACTTACTTTTTTTGTTTAACAACTCTAAGATATGGTTTAGGCAGAACAACACCAAATTTGAAATATGCACATGGGGATTTTCTGGAATTTTTTGTTGTTGTTCCAGCCTCATTTAAACTTGCCTAAATATGTAGTTTATTTGTGCTTCACTTTTTGCCAGGTTAAAAAAACATTTAATATTGTTGGGTAGCATAAATGAGAGTGAACTAAATATTTGAATGTGGTGTTTCGTCAATATGTAACTTGTTGCATATTGAGCTCCACTTAATTTGTAGTTCTGTTTGTTGCACTTTGTTGTGCCATGCATAGTTAAACCGGACATGCATCATACTTGTTTGAGCATCATGACATGTTTATGTGATGGTTGTTCACCATGTTGTTTGCATCTTTCTGGTTGTTCTTCTTGATAGTTCCGGTTACATTGCGATTGTGAGGATTCATTCGACCACGCTTGTTTGTGTTCTTCCTGGATTCGGTCTCTTCCTAGCGGGATTACTGGCAAGATAACCGTCACCTTGGATCTCACTACTATCATAGCTATGCTAGTTGTCTCGATGCTATCGCTATGTCGCGCTACCTACCACTTGTTTATCAAGCCTCCCAATTTGCCATGTCAGCCTCTAACCTTTTCCACCCTCCTAGCAAATCGTTGTTTGGCTATGTGTAACGCCCCGGGTCCGATGCGCCAGGTGTCCGCCAGTTATTCGCCTTCGTTGCCATGTCATTTGCTTGCGTGTTGCATTTGCCATGTCATCATATGCATTTCATATCATGTCATCATGTGCATTTCATTTTGCATACGTGTTCGCTCTCTGATCCGAGCCTTTTCCCCGTTGTCTGCTTTTGCAATCCCAAGACTCCTATGTTCCCCCCCCTTTGTCTTCTTTGTGTGCGGGTATTAAACTTTGTCGGAATGGCCGAGGTTTGCTAAGCGGCCTTGGTATACCACCGTAGATCCGCTGTCAAGTTTCGTGCCATTTGGAGGTCGTTTAGTACTCCAACTGCTAACCTGCAACCATAAACCCTCTTTGTTTCAGCCCAACACCCTTCCAAAGTGGCCCAAAACCAATCTAACTCCCTCCATGCTCTCGATTGTTCGATCACGATCGCGGCCGCAAAACCGCCCTCATTTGGACTCTCCTAGCTCTCTACCTATAAAACTAGACCTCACGAATTTTCGCAGATCAAACCCTAGCCTCTTCCCTCCTCGCTCACATCGACACGTCCGGCTCCAGACCGGACTTGTCCGCCCACACCCCGTCCAATAGAACGCTTACGCCACGCCACTGCCGCCGCTCACTAATCGGCGACACACGTGGCCCATGCACTACACACACTGCCATGGCCTGCGCTTCGCGCACGTCGCGCCCATGGCTGAAGGCCCTGTCTGCCGCTTCGCTTCCGCGACCGCCGCCGCTGGGATCTCACACCGCCGCCGATCCTGCTTCCCGTCTTGCCCATGAGCCATGAGCCGTGGAGCCACCGCCGCCGTTCATCACCTCCTCAGCGCAGCCGCCATGGAAGCCCACGACGGCTCCTCGCCACTACCTCCTAGAGAAGCTCACGGAGCTCGAGCTCACGCCCATGTCGCCCAGACACCGCCTGAGCCACGCCACCAGATCCGGCGATCGCCGCCGGATCCGGCCCCTCCGCTGCCGCCTTCGGGCCTCGCCATTGCCTCGCCGTCGGGACTCACGGCTTTCCTTCCCGATCCAGAGGGATCGGAGGAGAGCGAGTCGCCGCCGTGGCCCCCATAAGCCGCCCACTCCCCGCCCCCATCCTCACAGGCCACCTCCTCCTACCAACACCACTGCTTCTCTGCCACTCCACCGACTGGCTTGGCCCATGGTGAGCACAAGAGCCCCCTCTCTGTTCAGCCTGCAGCGAGCCAAGTTTCGGCCCGTTTAGTGTTTTTTTTCCGCTGCGAATTTAGCTAATTTCCAGGAATTACAGTTTTACAGATTGGCCCCTAATGTTCATGCATATAATAACTCCACAACCGTGCATCGGATTAAAATAATTTATATATGTAAAATGCTTAGTTTTTCATCTAGTTTCATAATATCCAACTTTCATCCATGTTTAAAATGTTTAAAGTGCGGTTTGTTTAAATTTGCTCCAATGCCATGCTAAAATGATTTAATTCATAACTAATTAACCGTAACTCCGAATTTAACAAACTTTATATGTATTTGGGGTAGAATTTTGCCTAGTTTAACATGGTCCACTTTATTTTCCTGTTTAACAACTTTAAAATATGGTTTAGGCAGAACAGTACCAAATCATAATATGCTCATGAGGATTTTCCTGACTTGTTGTTTGTTCTTCCGGCCCCATTTAAACTTGCCTAGTTAGGTAGTTTTGTTATGCTTCACCCCTTGCCATGTTAATCAACATTTAATATTGTTGGATAGCTTAAACAAGAGAGAACTAAATAATTGATGTGGTAGCCATTAATATGCAACTCGTTGCATATTGGGCTCCATTTAACTTGTAGTTTTGTTTGTGCATATCGCCTTGCCATGCCTCATTAAACCTACATGCATCATACTTGTTTATGATCATGACATGTTTATGTGATGGTTGTTTACTATGTTGTTTGTTTCTTTCCTGTTGTTTCTCTCGTTAGCCTCTTGCCTGCTCCGGAGTTGTGAGGATTCGCTCGACTTCGTCTGCTTGTCTTCTTCATGGAATCGCTCTTCTTCCTTGCGGGATTTCGTGCAAGATGATCATACCCTCGAAATCACTACTATCTTTGCTATGCTAGTTTGCTCGCTCTTTTGCTATGCCAATGCTACGATGCCTACCATTTGCTTGTCACCTCCCAAATTGCCGTGAACCTCTAACCTTGACACCATTCCTAGCAAACCATTGATTGGCTATGTTACCGCTTGCTCGCTCAAATTTCTTATAGCGTTGCTAGTCTGCAGTGAAGTTGAAGATTTCTTCTTGGTGATGTGGTTATGTTGGGATATCACAATATCTCTTATATTATTAATGCATCTATATATCCGTAAAGGGTGGAAGGCTCGGCCTTATGCCCGGTGTTTTGTTCCACTCTTGCCGCCTAGTTTCCGCCATACCGGTGTTATGTTCCCTGATTTTATGCTCCTTACGCTGTCGGGTGATTTATGGGACCCCCGACGGTTCGCTTTGAATAAAACTTGTCCAAAGAAGGCCCAACATTGACTTTTACCATTTGCCTCACCTACCCCTTTTTCCCTTGGGTTTTGAGTCCGAGGGTCATCTTTATTTTAGCCCCCGCCGGTGCTCTTCGAGTGTTGGTCCAAACGGCAGATCATGGGCCACCTCGGGCAACTCGAGGGTCGGTTTTACTCGTGGGTCGACCCATCCGGTGTGCCACGAGAACGAGGTACGCATGACTCTATCGGGATTTGTTTGCACATCGGGCGGCTTTGTCGGTCTTGTTTTACCATTGTCGAAATGTCTTGATGTACCGGATTCCGAGATCGACGGGTCTTCCCGGTGAAGGTTTATTCCTTCGATGATCGCGAGAGCTTGTCATGGGCTGTTGGGACACCCTGCAGGTATAAACTTTCGAGAGCCGTGCCGCGGTTATGTGGCGATGGGAATTTGTTAATGTCCTTGTAGAAAACCTAAAGTCGACCTTTAATTAAAATACATCAATCAAGCGTGTGTAACCGTGATGGTCTCTTTCCGTGAGTCCGGAAGTGAACACTGATGTTAGAGTTATGCTCGACGCAGTTGCTATAGGATCACTTCTTGATCATACTTTTATCGACCGTGCTTTGCCTTCTCTTCTCGCCTCATTTGCGTATGTTAGCCACCATATATGCTAGTCGCTGTCGCAGCTCCACCTCATGCCTATACCTTACCCATAAGCTTAAATAGTCTTGATCTCGTGGTGCGAGATTGTCGAGTCCCCGCTGCTCACCGTGATACTTCCAAAACCAGTTTGCGGTGCCTATGTTTCCGAAAGGTGACGAACCAAGCTCAAGGAGGAGCTCGATGAAGATCTTGCCTTTTGTGTTGTTTCGCTCTAGTTGATCAAGAGTGGAGCCCAGCTTGGGTCGATCGTGGTCCTTTGTCGATTTGGGGTTCTTCTTTATTTTGGTTCCGTAGTCGGACCTTGATTGTATCTGGATGATGTAATGCTTTATTCTTGTAATTGTGTGAAGTGGCGATTGTAAGCCAACTATGTATCTCTTTCCCCTTGTGTATTACATGGATTGTGCGAAGATTACCTCACTTGCGACATTGCTTTCAATGCGGTTATGCCTCTAAGTCATGCTTCGACACGGGGGAGATATAGCCGCATCGAGGGCGCTATGTTGGTAATCGAGCCATCCCGACCTTAGGAGCCCCCACCGCTGATCGCTTTTAGTGGCCGAGTTGTGTCTAGAAAATGTTTTGAGTCATTTAGGATTATATATATCGGAGAGTTTAGGATTCTTTTGCTCCCCAAATCCCTTCGACCTTCTCGTGAGGTTTCCGACGAGAGTTTTGACTCTTCTCTTCTCAAATTTCACTAAAAATTTTTTTAGGATCACGCTGGTATCTTAGAATCGTTCGATGGTTTTATGATGACAACATTGTCTTGGTTGCCTCCCGACATTTAGGGGTTGTGGCGTTGTCCCGGGAGTTGAGCTCCGAGGTGTTGTCGCCATAATTTTATCGCTGCGCTCGAATACCGAGTTTAGTACCGACATCGAAAATCTCTTTTATGCAGCTTGTTGGTGAGATAACCCCGCTAACCCAAGATCGAGGTGAGTACGGAGTATTGCCATGACTCAGATAACGGATGCTTTTCAAGGTTGAGGTAGACGATTTCAAGGTTTCTTGGTTATGTGTCGACGGATGGATACAACCGGATGTAGGGATTGTTAGTTTGGGTGAGATATATTGCTCCTCAGATCCCCAACACCGATTGCATAACCGAAAGTTTCGGAGTTTCATAGGTGGGAATTCAAGTAGCTCCTAGGATATCTTTCCGACGGATGTATGATATGAAATTGGGGTTCGACGCCTAGTGGTCCGCCTATTCACGGTTGGTTTTACAAAGGTCTCGTTGTGTCTTAAAGAGTCCTTGGCTATGCCGACTGGGACGCTTCAGATGTCATGTGCACCGCCTTGTACATGATGGTGCTGCATTTATTGAGCCCGTAGGCCCCACCACGAAAAACTTCTGACGAAAATTCTATCATATGTTTGTTCCGCTTATTCTCGCAAGCCGACCCTTTGTTTTGTTTTGAGTTGTGGTATTCGAGTTGCTTCAATGTCAAGTGTTGATTCCATACCTTTCTCAAATGGTGTTCTCATACTCGATGTGAATACTAATCCTTCTCGACAATCGAGATTGTCATGTCAATCCTTTTCAACCGCGTGTTTCTCTTAAAGTGGATCCGATCACTTCAACATCAAGAAGACCAATTATCATTTCTTCTCAACGGTGTTTGTTTCATCCGCTCCAAGTTGCCTTTTGTTTTTCCCGCCCACCCACCCTTTTTCCTCAAGGACTAAGATTTCTTTACCAAGTATCCATTTATTCATGTGAAGTCTCTCCATTCTTTTCCACAATGTTCTTACCCGTGGTTCTCAAGATGTTCTACTAGTTCATCATCCTCCGTTCTCTTTTCTTCTCCGTGGATTCAAGTCAAGTTTTGTTGATCATACCTTTTTCCTCATTTCAATGTCTTTTCTTGCCGGTGCATTTCATAATCGTTCACCTCTCTCTATTCTTATCCGGAGTGCTCAAGATATCTCAAAGATTCGTGTTTCCACTCTGCATTCGTTCAAGCTCTTTCGAGATTGGTATCTCATTCTAGTCATTCAATTCAACCGGTGCAACCTCTCTTTAAAATTGCTCAACGATTTGTTCTTTTGAGTGGGCCCTAACCCACAGGTCTTTTCCCAGGATCTTACCTGACTCTTCTATTTTCCCAGAGCTATCCTAAATTCTTCTCCAAGTTTGACGTAAGAATGAGTTATCATCAGTCAAATGCTTTTCTCCAAGATCTTTCAAATTCTTTTCATAGTTGGCTCAACCTCTTCACTTTTGATTCTTCCGGTGTGCCTCAATAATTCTTGGTGGTGTTTCTCGTTGTCATTCTCATCTTTTGAAGACCGAAGGAGAGTTTATCTCTTAAATCTTGGTCCATTCTCTTGAATATTCATGGTTCTAGCTTGATGCCATCCTCTCATAATTGTTTTCGATTGTGAGAATTCTTTTCTTACCATCCGGAGCATTTCATGAGTTGTTTTCATTTCTTTCCTCCGAAGGCCATCATGTCATAATTCTTCATTCTCGCAGTAGCTATCATTCCCCAAATCTTACCGGTGATTCGCTCAAATATCCTCAAATCAGTTCATGTTCTCTTCGCTCTCATGTATCTAAATCCCCAAATATCTTCATTCATTTTCCAATTCTTCCCGTGAATTGTGCCTTTGCTACTTTCATTTTCAATTTTACGGTGGTTCTTTCAAGATCTCTTCCTTGTTCATCACATCAATTCATTTGTTGTTCCAAGCCTACCGGTGGTTCGTTGAAGACCTTCTCAAGTTTTGATATATCTCTTTTAATCCTTTCTACGGGAATAAGTGGCATGCCAAATCCATTGTGGGTCATCAATTCAATTGGTGAAGGATAGGCATAACGTAATTCTTATTCTGGTTTCATCCAAGTGTTTAATTCTTTATTCCGGAGGCCCTTAATATTCTCGGTTTCATTTATTTCATCTTCTCTTTTTCCCGGAGTTCCAAGCTCTAATTATCACGGAGCTCCATCTAAATCATTGCAAGGCTTCACCTTGTGTTTTCAACTTCTCTTTCTTTTCATCATCCTTCTATTACCGGAGTTCTTCATGGAGACTCTACATGGTGGTTCGTCAAGGAAACTTTACATTGTTCAATTGTTCTTCAAGATTTCTCTTGAAGTTATGACCCGCCTAGCTATACTCTAAAAAATAAACATGGTGCTCAACACATGTTTTGTTTTGAGGAGTTCAAGCATTCTTCATCTTGCATTCCGAAGTGCAATTTTTTCTACCTTATCTTTTGAGATGGTGTAATGTCACTCTTGACAATTTCCATTCATGTGTCACGATTCACATGTTGTCAAGAATGAGGTATTGTAAATCCATCAATCTCTTCATTGGATTTATCTTGTGTCATGTTTTCACCTAAAGCCTTCCCTAAGGAATGTTGCTATTATGGTGTTTATCAATGACCCAAGTTCTTCATTTGTCCTCCCGGTGAAGTAAGTTTCTCGTCTCCTTGTTGATATCAATCAAATCAATTGTTTCCATTAGTGGCCGGTTGTCACCTCATCATTTTTGAGATGTTTTCATAAGACCGCCACAAGCTTATTCTTTTCGTTGTTGGTTTTCCAACAACTCCGTTTTAACCTTCTTGGAATGGTGCTTTCCGAGCTCATTTGTGGCGGTTGGCATTTTCTTCTCCATTCTTTTATTCCAATGGTCTATCTTCTATTCTTTAGTTCCGAGGCAAGTGTGTTGTTGATTTCATCAAGCATCATCTCATCTTCTCAAGCTCATGTTCTATTCCTTCCGTGTTCAACCAAGTGTCGCCCAAATTCGCCATGCTTGTCCCTCGGCTATCTCATTATACCGAGGTGGTCATATTCTTTCGATCGTGAAACTCTTGATTCATGTCTTTGCAACCTTCAAGTTCCCATAATTACTCCTTGTTCCTCTTTTCTACCGGATTGTTTGCAATCTCGCTCATCTCTCAAGTATACTCTTTCTTTTAAATTGCTCGACCTCTCAAGGTTCGTGGTTTCACTCATTCACAAAGAAGCAACTTAGTTTTACCTCCTATCTTCCTCTTCCGCTTTCCTCCGGTGCATCCTAGATCTCGGACGAGATCCTCTCATAGTGGTGGAGTGTTATAGCTGGGTCTGATCGCCAGTGTCCATAAATGCTTCTGTGTTTGTTGATGCATTGAGTTTCATTGCATCATTCATTTCATTTATTTCCTGTTATCCTCATGGTTCATCCTTCATTTGATTTTAGCCTTCTACCTATAAAACTTCTCAATTTCACAGATCAAACCCTAGCCTTTTTCCTCATGCCCACCGACACGCCCGGTGGACCGGACGTCCGTGGCGCAGGGAAGAGGCTAGGGTTTGATCTCATGCTAAAATTCGGGGAGGTCTAGTTTTATAGGTAGAGGGAGCTAGAGAGTCCAAATGAGGAGCGGTTTGCCACGCGATCGTGATCGAACGACCGAGAGCATGGAGGGAGTTAGATGGGTTTTGGGCCACTTTGAAGGTGTTGGGCTGAAACAAAGAGGGTTTTATGTTATCTTGCTAACTGCTGAGTACTAAACGACCTCCAAATGGCACGAACTTGACATGCGGTTCACCGTGGTATACCAAGGCCGCTTGGCAAACCTCGGCCATTCCGACAAAGTTTAATACCCGCACACAATGTAAGACAAAAGGGACGCCGGGAACATAGGAGTGCCGGATTGCAAAACGGACAACGGGAAAAGGCTTTGATGCGGAGACGAACACGATGTAAAATGAAATGCACATGATGACATGATATGAAATGCATATGATGACATGGCAATGCAACACGCAAGCAAATGACATGGCAACGGCGGCGAATAATCAAGCGACACTGGCGACGGACCCGGTCATTCCGCCTGCCACCCTGCCCAATAGAACGCGCCACGCCACCGCCTCGCCGCCTCCGCCAATCGGCGCCCGCCACGTGGCTCCCACCATCACAAGGCTGCTGCTGCTGCGCCATGCCGCTTCGCTGCTGCCAAGCTTCGCTGCCGAAGGCCCTGTCCGCCGCCGCCGCTTCCGCGACTTCGCCGCTGGGATCTCGCTGCCGCCGGATCTCGCTTCTCAGGCGCTGCAGCTCACACCATGGAGCGCCACCGCTTGCTCGTCGCCTCCTCCGGCGCCGCCGCCATGGAAGCCGCCGACGAAGCTCCTCGCCATCGCCTCTAGAAGCTCACGAGCTCGAGCTCACGCCCATGTCGCCTGAGACACCGCCTCGAGCCACGCCACGCCAGATCCGGCAGCCGCCCGGATCCGGCCCGCCGCCGCCCTTCGTCGGGCCTCGCCGCTGCCCTTCGCTGGACTCGCTGCCCTTCCTTCCCGATCCAGAGGGATCGGAGGAGAGCGAGTCGCCGCCAGGGCCCCAAGCAGCCGCCCACTCCCTGCCCAGCCCCATCCCTGCAGGCCACCTCCTCCCTACCAAGCGCTGCCTCTCCACTCCACCGACTGGGCTTGGCCCATGGTGAGCACAGCAGCCCCCCTCTCTGTTCAGCCTGCAGCGAGCCAAGTTTCGGCCCGTTTAGTGTTTTTTTTCCGCTGCGAATTTAGCTAATTTCCAGGAATTACAGTTTTACAGATTGGCCCCTAATGTTCATGCATATAATAACTCCACAACCGTGCATCGGATTAAAATAATTTATATATGTAAAATGCTTAGTTTTTCATCTAGTTTCATAATATCCAACTTTCATCCATGTTTAAAATGTTTAAAGTGCGGTTTGTTTAAATTTGCTCCAATGCCATGCTAAAATGATTTAATTCATAACTAATTAACCGTAACTCCGAATTTAACAAACTTTATATGTATTTGGGGTAGAATTTTGCCTAGTTTAACATGGTCCACTTTATTTTCCTGTTTAACAACTTTAAAATATGGTTTAGGGCAGAACAGTACCGAAATCATAATATGCTCATGAGGATTTTCCGACTTGTTGTTTGTTCTTCCGGCCCCATTTAAACTTGCCTAGTTAGGTAGTTTTGTTATGCTTCACCCCTTGCCATGTTAATCAACATTTAATATTGTTGGATAGCTTAAACAAGAGAGAACTAAATAATTGATGTGGTAGCCATTAATATGCAACTCGCTGTATATTGGGCTCCATTTAACTTGTAGTTTTGTTTGTGCATATTGCCTTGCCATGCCTCATTAAACCGGACATGCATCATACTTGTTTATGATCATGAAATGTTTATGTGATGGTTGTTTACTATGTTGTTTGTTTCTTTCCGGTTGTTTCTCTCGTTAGCCTCGGTGCCGCTCCGGAGTTGTGAGGATTCGCTCGACTTCGTCCGCTTGTCTTCTTCATGGAATCGCTCTTCTTCCTTATGGATTTCGCAAGATGATCATACCTCGAAATCACTACTATCTTTGCTATGCTAGTTTGCTCGCTTTTTTGTTATGCCAATGCTACTTGCCTACCATTTGCTTGTCACCTCCCAAATTGCCGTGAACCTCTAACCTTGACACCATTCCTAGCAAACCATTGATTGGCTATGTTACCGCTTTGCTCAAATTTCTCTTATAGCGCTGCTAGTGCAGTGAAGTTGAAGATTTCTTCTTGGTGATGTGGTTATGTTGGGATATCACAATATCTCTTATATTATTAATGCATCTATATATCTCGTAAAGGGTGGAAGGCTCGGCCTTATGCCCGGTGTTTTGTTCCACTTGCCGCCTCTAGTTTCCGCCATACCGTGTTATGTTCCCGGATTTTATGCTCCTTACGCTGGTCGGGTGATTTATGGGACCCCCGACGAGTTCGCTTTGAATAAAACTTGTCCAAAGAAGGCCCAACATTGACTTTTACCATTTGCCTCACCTACCCTTTTTTCCCTTGGGTTTCGGAGCCCGAGGGTCATCTTTATTTTAGCCCCCGCCGCTGCTCCTTCGAGTGTTGGTCCAAACGGCAGATCAGGGGCCACCTCGGGCAACTCGAGGGCTGGTTTTACTCGTAGGTCGACCCATCCGGTGTGCCCCGAGAACGAGGTACGTATGACTCCTATCGGGATTTGTCAAGACATCGGGCGGCTTTTGCCGGTCTTGTTTTACCATTGTCGAAATGTCTTGATGTACCGGATTCCGAGACCGATCGGGTCTTCCCGGTGAAGGTTTATTCCTTCGATGATCGCGAGAGCTTGTCATGGGCTTGTTGGGACACCCCGCAGGTATAAACTTTCGAGAGCCGTGCCTGCGTTATGTGGCGATGGGAATTTGTTAATGTCCGTTGTAGAAAACCTAAAGTCGACCTTTAATTAAAATACATCAACCGCGGTGTAACCGTGATGGTCTCTTTTCGCGGAGTCCGGAAGTGAACACGGTGTTGGAGTTATGCTTGACGCAGTTGCTATAGGATCACTTCTTGATCATACTTTTATCGACCGTGCTTTGCCTTCTCTTCTCGCCTCATTTGCGTATGTTAGCCACCATATATGCTAGTCGCTGTCGCAGCTCCACCTCATGCCTTTACCTTACCCATAAGCTCAAATAGTCTTGATCTCGTGGGTGCGAGATTGTCGAGTCCCATGCTCACCGTGATACTTCCAAAACCAGCTTTGGTGTGCCTATGTTTCCGAAAGCAGTGACGAACCAAGCTCAAGGAGGAGCTCGATGAAGATCTTGCCTTTTGTGTTGTTTCGCTCTAGTTGATCAAGAGGGAGCCCAGCTTGGGGTCGATCAGTGGTCCTTTGTCGCATTTGGGGTTCTTCTTTATTTTGGTTCCGTAGTCGGACCTTGATTGTATCTGGATGATGTAATGCTTTATTCTTGTAATTGTGTGAAGTGGCGATTGTAAGCCAACTATGTATCTCTTTCCCCTTGTGTATTACATGGATTGTGCGAAGATTACCTCACTTGCGACATTGCTTTCAATGCGGTTATGCCTCTAAGTCGTGCTTCGACACGTGGGAGATATAGCCGCATCGAGGGCGTTACACTATGTTACCGCTTTTGCTTAGCCCCTTTTATAGCATTGGTAGTTGCAGGTGTAGTGCAGGTTATTCCATGTTGGAACATGGATATGTTGGCATATCACAATATCTCTTATTTAATAAATGCATCTATATACTTGGTAAAGGGTGGAAGGCTTGGCCTTTTTCTCGGTATTTTGTTCCACTCTTTCCGCCCTAGTTTCCGTCATACCGGTGTTATGTTCCTTGATTTTGCGTTCCTAACACGGTCTGGGTTTATGATCCCCCCTTGACTGTTCGCTTTGAATAAAACTCTGCTAGCAAGGACCAACATTGGTATTACCATTTTCCTAATAACAATTAAAATTTGCATAGTGACTTTCTGGACCCCGAGCCACTTGCGGTGCCACTCCTTCACCTGCGTTTTCAGTTGTCGTACGTAGTGTTCATCTGATCGTGCCCTGAGACGAGATACACGCCGTTACTATCAGGGTGTCGGCACGTCTACAATTCTTGATGGATTGGTTTTACCATTGTCGAAATGTCTTGTGCACCAGGATTCCGAGTTTTATCATGGGCTAAGTTGGGACACCCCTGCAGGGTTTAATTTTTCGAAAATCATGCTCGCAGTTATGTGGGAGATGTGTGTTTTTAATATCCGGTTGTAGAGAAGCTGACACCAAATTCTAATTAAAATACACCAACCATGTGTGTAACCGTGATCATCTCTTCTCGTTGAAGTTCGGGAAGAGAACACGGTGGGGTTTTGTTTGAACGTAAGTAGTTCAGGATCACTTCTTTATCATTACTAGATTGCGACTGTTTGTGTAGTTTCTCATCTTATTCTTATACTTGTAAGTTAGCCACCATACAATGCTTAGTCGCTTGCTGCAACCTCACCACTTATCCATTCCATACCCATTAAGCTTTGCTAGTCTTGATACCCATCGAAATGGGATTGCTGAGTCCTCGTGGCTCATAGATTACTACAATAACAGTCACAGGTACAAGTAATGCTATGATCTGACGCGAGTGGTGATGCTTGCTTGTTTGGAGTTCCTTTGCTTCTTCTTATTTGATCAAGGGATAGGTTCCGGGTCGGGAGCCTGGCCTAGCACGGTGGATGTCGTTCTTCTTTTTTGTTTGATTTCATCCGTAGTCGGATCTTGCTCTTCTGTATGATGATTGCTATGTATGGATGTATTGTTGTATTGATGTTGTAGCCTGTGGCGGGTGTAAGCCTTTATCTGGTATTCTCACCTATTCAATACATGGTATGTTGTAAATATATCCACCTTGCTATGCGCTCGAAATGTGATTGTGCCCCAATCATGAATTCATCACGCGATTGGGAAAGAATCGCATCTTGGGCGCTACAAGTTGGTATCAGAGCCTTACCTACCTTAGGAGCCCCCTTGATTGATCGAACCGCTGTCGTTGTTGATTATAGAAGAAAACTATTTGAGTCTAGTTATATATTGGAGAGTAGGAATTCTTTTTACTCCTTATTGCCTCATCGCTGTGGTGAGGACTCGTGACGTAGATGTTTTGACTTCACTCTCCTCTTTTCACTCAAAAAAATTTTAGGATCACACGGGTATCTTGGAATCGGTCCAATATCATTGTGACGGGAATTCTGTCTTGGTGCCCCTGACATTTAGGGGTTGTGGCAGTGTCCTGGGAAGTTGAGCTCCAAGGTGTTTTCATCATAGTGCTTATCGTTTCAGTTCCGGAATACCAGAGGTCGCCGACATAGAAAACACTTCTATACTGTTTGTGGTGAGAGTAGTTTGACAACACCCAGTACTAGGGAGAGCGATCAGATGTATTGCGACATCTAGTATATCGGATGTTTTCGAAGGTTTGAGGTACACAATTTCCGAGGTTTTTCTTGGTTATGTGTTGACGGCTGGATACAGTGGGAGTATAGAATTTGTTAGTTGTGTGAGATATTTGTGCCTACCTGTATCCCCAACATCAGATTGCATAACCAGAAAGTATCGGGAGTTCTTAGGTGGGAATTGAAGTAGTTACCTAGGATATCTTTCTGACAGATGCATGATATGAGATTGGGGTTCGACGTCTAGTAGTCCGCCTGTCCACGTTCGTTTTACAGTGGTCTCACTATGTCTTAAGGAGTCCTTGGCTATGCTGACTCGGGGACGCATCGTATGTCATGTGCACTGCCTTGTACATGATGGTGTTGTACGATCGAGCCCATGTGGGCCCCACCACGAAAATTTCAAACGAAATCTCTATGTTTGTTCCGGCTTATTCTGCAAGCCAAGTCCTTTGTTTTGTTTTGGTTGTGGTATTCGAGTTGCTTCGATGTCGAGTGTTGATCCATACCTTCCGTAAATGGTGTTCTCATGTTTCTATGGGAGTGCTACTCCTTCTTGATCATTAGGATTGTCATGTTCATTCTTTTTTAACCGGCATGCTTCTCGTCAAGTTAATCCTATCCTTTCAGTATTTGCTAGATCAATTCTCAGTTCTTCGCAATGGTGTTTGTTTCATCCATCCCAAATTATCTTTGTTCTCCCACCATCCCACCCTTTTTATTCAAGGACTAAAAAATTCTCAAATCAAGTATCCATTTTATTGACGCGAAGTCTCTTCATTCTTTTCTTCAATGTTATTATCAGGTGATTCTCATGAAGATGCTAAGGAAGCTACAAGTTCATCATTCTTTCGTTCTCATTTTCTTCTCTGGTGGATTCAATTCAAGTTTTCAGTGTTAATCACATCCCTTTCTTTTGTCAAACGCTTTATCATGTTGGAAGTTCTTATCCAATGCTCTCTTATTTATTTAAATCTCTCCATTCATATCTAGAGTGCTAAAGATATCTCAGAAGATTCATGTTTTCATTCTTAATCCATTCAATCTATTTCGAGGTTGATCTCTCATTCAAGCCATTTAAATCAACCGGTGCAATCTCCCTTTCAAGTAATCGTTCAACGGTGTTCCTTCGAGTGGGCCCTAACCCACAAGTCTTTTCCCAGGATCTTATCCGACTACTAATTTTTTCGGAGTTATTCTCAAATGCTTTTTAAAGTTTGACATAAGAATGGATTCCATTAGTCATATGCCTTCTCCAAGATCATTTTCGAATTATTTTCATCATTAGTTCAACATTTCCTCTTTTCATTCTTCCGGAGTGTCTCAATAATTTTGGTGGGGTTTCTCATAGTCATTCTCAGCTTTTGAAGACTGAAGAAGAATTTCTCCTAAATCTTCGTCCGTTCTCTCGAAGATTCGTGGTGCACTCTTCATGCCATCCTCTAAATTGCTTCGAGTCGTCAAAAATTATTTTTGTGGCCATCCAAAATGCTTTGCATGAGTTGTTTTTGTTTTGATTCTCCGAAGCACATCATTTCAGAAGATTCCTTCGTTCTAAGTTTTTAGCTTCGTCCTCCAATTATTCCAAAATTGTTGTTTCTCCATTAGTCTCCATATTCTTCCGGTATTTTGTTCAACTATTCTCTAGTCAGCTCGTGATCTCTACGTACTCTTGTTTCAGTTCCCTCATGTACCTTCGTCGTTTTTCTAATTCTTCCCGGTGATTCATTCTCTTTCCTTCAATTGTTCTCTATTTCTTACGGTGGTTCACTCAACATTCCACTTCCATATTAACAAATCTATCTACTAGTTGTTTCCAAGTCCTACCGGTGATTCGTTGAAGACCTTCCATAGATTGTGCTATATCTCTCCTTAATATTTTTCAATGAGAATAAGTAGCATGCCTACCGCTGCTTGTCATCAATTTAAGTTGATAAAGGGTAAGCATGACATAATTCTTATTCTTGTTTCCTCGAGGTGATTTAATTCCTTATCTCGGAGGTTCATCAAATTCTGGTTCCAAGTTGTTCATATTTTATTTCTGAAGTTCCAAGTTTTCTTGGTTATATCGTCATCAAGCTCCATCTAAATCATCGCATGGCTTTATCTTGTTCTTATCAATTTTCGTTCGTTGCGATCATCTTGTTATCTATCCGGAGTTCTTTGAGAGTTTCTTCATGGTTATTCATCAAGATTTAATTCATTCTCAAAGTGTTCTTCAAGATTTTATTGGAGGCGCTCAAGTATTCTTCTTCTTGCATTCCAAAGTGCAATTATTTCTACCTTATCTTTTGAGGTGGTGTTATGTTGTTCTTGACAATTTCCCTTCATATTTCATGATTCACATGTTGTCAAGAATGAGGTATTTTAAATCCTTCAATCTCTACTTTGGAGTTATCTTGGTACAGATTTCACCAAAAGCCTTCCATTGTGAATGTTGCTATTTGTGGTGCTTATCAATGTCCCAAGTTCTTCATTTATCCTCCCAGTGAAATAAGTTTTTGGTCTCCTTGTTGATCTCAATCCAAACAATTGTTTACCATTAGTGGCAGACTTTCACCTCTAGTTTTGAGATGTTTTCATAAGTCCACGAGGATTATATCATTTGATTGTTGATTCATCAACAACTCGGCTCAACCCTTCTTCGTAAGGATGTTTTCAAATTCATTTCTAGTAGAAGATGTTCTTCTTCTTCGTTCTTTTCATTCCATTATTCGTTCCGGAGGCTTTGTGATATTGCTCTCTTCGAACCATCATCTTGTCATATCAAGATCATGTTCTTTTCCTTTCTGGTCCAGTTAACA
The DNA here is from genome assembly GCA_021437245.1 of Aegilops speltoides. Lineage (NCBI taxonomy): Eukaryota > Viridiplantae > Streptophyta > Magnoliopsida > Poales > Poaceae > Aegilops > Aegilops speltoides. The sequence goes on along the minus strand of CM038144.1, from coordinate 195,294,880 downwards.
TGAGTGTCGTGTCCTCCATTCAAGTTCTCTCATCTTATCAAGTTTTGCCTCTCTTTTCAACCAGAGTATTGACTGAAATCTTTCTTACCCCTTGTGCCATTCTTTCAATAGTTCCAGAGGTAGTGTGTTGTTAATTTCATCAAGTATCATCCTATCTTCTCAAGTTCATGTTAAATTCCTTCCATTTTCAGTCGGAGTGCTGTCCGAATTATTCCGTTCTTATTCCTTCTCTATCTTGTTTTAACTGGAGTGGTTTCAATGTCTATCTTGTCACTAAGCTCTTCATTCTCGTTGTATTCCTTGTTCCTCTTGTCCCACAGAGTGTTTGCAATCTCATTCTTCTCATTTGTGTCATTCCATTCAACCTTTCAACCTCTCAAGGTTTGTTGGTTCCACCCGTTTGTTGAAGAAGCAACTTTGTTTTACCTACTCCTTTTCCTCTTCTCTCTGGTGCCATCCCTATGATCTTGGGTCGAGATCCTCTATTAGTGTGGGAGAGTTGTGACGGCCCGAGACTGACACTCCAGAAGACTTCCAGCTATTCCGAGTTTCGTGTGTGGTTTATTTTTGCTTGTTGCATTTCATCATCGGATCATTCACATTACATCGGCACTCTGTGTCGTGATTCTTTTCAAAACATGCATCCGTTAGTAGTCGCCACTTCTCTCAGTTGTTTTCGTTGACCGTTCCCAAACTAACCGCACTTGCACACGACCACCTAACCTCTTTGCACAGCCCTCATTTCCCTCCTCGCAACTTGTTCGAAACTTCCCTCACCCGAACCGATCAGCCGTTACCGATGGGTCCGGATCATCTCCAAACATCCCCAAAATATCTTCAGTTTCTTATTTGGACTTCCTAATCTAGATTTTCTCAGCCGTCTGATTATGATCATAGGGACAAAATATTCCCTAACCTAAATCCATCCGCTATAAATAATGACCCAACCATAAATTTGAGGAGAGCTGTCCCATCCTCCTAGCCGCCGCCACTCCTCCTGTCTCGTCTTCCTCGGGATCCTCCCAGATCCCCTTCTCACCCAACCAGCACTCGAGGCCTCACCTTGATACACCCGAACCAGTCACCGATCCAACCCATCCACCACATCCCATGCCTCCCCGAGCTCGACTTCGTCGCCCGCGCCTGCAGCTCTTCGCCGGAGCAGGCGACCGGACAGCAGTCGCGCCTCCTCCTTGTCGCCTTGCTAGAGATGAGTCCCAGGGAGACCCTTTCTCTCCCTATCCTCTCCTTCTCCACTCTCAGGGGCGGAGTCTGGGGGACGAGCAGGGGCCTGCCCCCCCCCCCAACGATCAACAATTTTAGTAGAAGCAACTAGTAATTATCAAGGAGATTCGATCAATATACATACTCGGCCACCCTATACTCGAATCCTGGCTCCGCCACCGTCCACTCTCTCAAATCTCACATCTCTCTTTCTCAAATAGAGCACTCTGCCGCCAAGGACGCCAAGTCCTCGAGCTCCGTCGCTGTCGGGAACGAATCCCTTCGCCCCGGATCTGGCGCCTGCCGCGTCCCGGACCTCACCTGCGACTCCTCCGCCCTGTCAAGTTACCGGAGCCGTGTTGCCTGCTGCTGCTCCCTGCATCACCTGGCGCCGCCGCCAATGCGCGCCTCCTCTCCATCAAAAGGGGAGGACGAGATGCATGTTTCCATCGCCATCGCTGCTGCCCTTGTTGACCCACGCGCCAAGCCTCCGAGTCACCGGAGGTCCGGAGCCCTGTGCAGCTATGCCGCCGCCTGCTTGCGCCTCCTCTGCTTCGAACCCCACCCTGCATCGACCCTGTGCCGCGCCCCACGCCTCCTCTGTCTCGCTCCACCACTGGCTGCCTCATCGGCCAGAGAGCCACCATGGCCGCCCGGGGCCTTCTTCTGCCTCGATCGAGCTCCGCCCCGTCCTCGCCTTGTCGGAGAGGCTCCGCCTTCACCAAGTCCCAGCGCCGCCGCCACATCAAGGCTACCGTCGCTGGCCTCTGCTCGCTCTGCATCGAGCAGAAGAGTTTCGCTCGATCCCTTCCTCTGCCTCGACCACCTCCTGGGTCAAGCGTTGACCGCGCCCCTCCACCACCTCGTTCGATTCAGCCAGGCCAGCCAAGCATCCCCACGACTTGCGCTTCGGCCCGTGAAGTGAGCGCATCCCCACAGCCTGTTTAGCCCATCAGTGCATAGATTCGGCCCAGACATGTTTTTTTTCATCTGCCTGGCGATTTAACTGTTATTAGGAGATGGAGTTACAGAAAACACCCTATTGTTCATGCATATAATAACTCCTCAACCGTGCATCGAATTAAAACAAACTATATGTGTAAAATTCTTAGAATATTGTGTAGATAATTTGCAACTTTCATCCCTGTTTAAAATGTTTAACTTGCTGTTTGAAGTAATTTGCTTAAATAACATGTTAAATGGTTTATTTCATAACTACTTAACCGTAACTCGGAATTAAATAAACTTTATATGTAAATGGGGTGGAAAAACAAATAGATTAACTTGGTGCACTTACTTTTGCTGTTTTACAACTCTAAAATATGGTTTAGGCAGAACAACACCAAATTTGAAATATGCACATGGGGATTTTTAAGAATTGTTGTTTGTTGTTCCGGCCTCATTTAAACTTGCCTAAATATGTAGTTTATTTGTGCTTCACCTTTTACCATGTTAACAAACATTTAATATTGTTGGGTAGCATAAACGGGAGTGAACTAAATATTTGAATGTGTTGTTTCGTCAATATGCAAATCGTTGCATATTAAGCTCCACTTAATTTGTAGTATTGTTTGTTGCACTTTGCCATGCCATGCCTATTTAAACCGGACATGCATCATACTTGTTTGAGCATCATGCCATGTTTATGTGATGGTTGTTCACCATGTTGTTTGCTTCTTTCTGGTTGTTCTTCTTGATAGTTCCGGTTACATTGTGATTGTGAGGATCCATTCGACTACGCCTATTTGTCTTCTTCCTGGATTCGGTCTTCTTCCTAGCGGGATTACTGGCAAGATAACCGTCACCTTGGATCTCACTACTATCATAGCTATGCTAGTTGTCTTAATGCTATCGGTATGTCGCGCTACCTACCACTTGTTTATCAAGCCTCTCAATTTTCCATGTCAGCCTCTAACCTTTTTCACCCTCCTAGCAAACCGTTGTTTGGCTATGTTATCGCTTTTGCTCAGCCCCTCTTATAGCATTGCACGTGCAGGTGCAGTGCACGTTGTTCAATGTTGGAACATGGATATGTTGGCATATCACAATATCTTTTATTTAATAAATGCACCTATATAGTCGGTAAAGGGTGGAAGGCTTGGCCTTTTGCTCTGTGTTTTTTCCACTCTTGCCGCCCTAGTTTCGTCACACCGGTATTATGTTCCTTGATTTTGTGTTCCTAACACGGTCGGGGTTTATGGGCCCCCTTTGACAGTTCGCCTTGAATAAAACTCTTCCAGCAAGGCCCAATATTGGTTTTACCATTTGCCTAATAACAACTAAAATTTGCATAGGGACTTTCCGGACCCCGAGGACTTAATTAACAACCCCGAGCCAGTGCTCCTCATGAGTGTTGGTCCAAAATAGATACACTTGCGGTGCCACCCCTGCACCTGGGGTTTTCGTTGCCGTACGTAGTGTTCATCCGATCGTGGCCTGAGACGAGATACACGCGGCTACTATCAGGGTGTCGGCATGTCAGGAGGTCTTGCTGGATTTGTTTTACCATTGTTGAAATGTCTTGTGAACCGGGATTGCGAGTTTGATTGGGCTGTGCTGTGATGGAGGATTGTCTTCACAGATCGTGAGCTTATCATGGGCTAAATTGGGACACCCTTGCAGGGTTTAATCTTATGAAAGTTGTGCCCGTGGTTATGTGGCAGATGGGAGTTTTTTAATATCCGGTTGTAGAGAACTTGACACCACATTCGTATTAAAATACACCAACCACGTGTGTAACCGTGATCGTCCTCTTTTCGACGAAGTTCGGGAAGCGAACACGGTGGAGTTATGTTTGAACGTATGTAGTTCAGGATCACTTCTTGATCTTTACTAGATTGCGACCTTTTGCGTAGTTTCTCATCTTATTTTTGTACTCGTAAGTTAGCCACTATACAATGCTTAGTCGCTTGCTACAACCTCACCACTTATCCATTCCATACACATTAAGCTTTGCTAGTCTTGATACCCATTGTAATAGGATTGCTGAGTCCTCGTGGCTCACAAATTACTACAACAACAGTTGCAGGTACAGGTAATGCGATGATCTAACGTGAGTGCCATGGTTACTTGTTTGGAGTTCCTTTGCTTCTTCTTCTTCGATCAAGGGATAGGTTCCGGGTCGGGAGCCTGGGCTAGCAGGGTGGATGTCGTTCTTCTTTTTCGTTTGATTTTATCCGTAGTCAGATCCCGCTCTTATGTATGATGATTGATATGTATTGTTGTATTGATGTTGTAGCTTGTGGCTAGTGTAAGCCTTTATCTGGTATTCTCGCCTATTCAGTACATGGCATGTTGTAAAGATATCCACCTTGCTATGCGCTTGAAATGCGATTGTGCCGCAATCATGAATTCATCACGTGCTTGGGATAGAACCGCATCTTGGGCGCTGCTACGTCTTGAGCTTGCGTTGGTTTTTCTCGAAGAGGAGAGGGTGATGCAGTAATAGTAGCGTAAGTATTTCCCTCAGTTTTTGAGAACCAAGGTATCAGTCTAGTAGGAGGCTCCTCAAAAGTCCCACGCACCTACATAAACAAACTGAGAACTCGTAACCAACGCAATAAAGGGGTTGTCAATCCCTTCACAGCCACTTGTGAAAGTGAGATCTAATAAAGATAGTATGATAAGATAAATATATTTTTGGTATTTTATAATATAGATGCAAAAAGTAAAGATGCAAATAAAAGTAGATTGAAAGCAAATATGATAAGAGATAGACCCGGGGGCCACAGGTTTCACTAGAGGCTTCTCTCAAGATAGCATAAGTATTACGTTGGGTGAACAAATTACTATCGAGCAATTGATAGAAAAGCGCATAGTTATCAGATTATCTAGGCATGATCATGTATATAGGCATCACGTCCATAACAAGTAGACCGACTCCTGCCTGCATCTACTACTATTACTCCACACGTCGACCGACTCCTGCCTGCATCTAGAGTATTAAGTTCATAAAAAGAGTAACGCATTAAGCAAGATGACATGATGTAGAGGGATAAACTCATGCAATATGATATAAACCCCATCTTGTTATCCTCAGTGGTAACAATACAATACGTGCCTTGCAACCCTTTCTGTCACTGGGTCAGGACACCGCAAGATTGAACCCAAAGCTAAGCCCTTCTCCCATGGTAAGAAAGATCAATCTAGTAGGCCAAACCAAACTGATAATTCGAAGGGACTTGCAAAGATAACTCAATCATACATAAAAGAATTCAGAGAAGATTCAAATATTATTCATAGATAAACTTGATCATAAACCCACAATTCATCGGATCTCGACAAACACACTGCAAAAAGAGTTTACATCGAATAGATCTCCACAAGAGAGGGGGAGAACATTGTATTGAGATCCAAAATGAGAGAAGAAGCCATCTAGCTAATAGCTATGGACCCGTAGGTCTGTGGTAAACTACTCACAACTCATCGGAGGGGTAAGGATGTTGATGCAGAAGCCCTCCGTGGTTGATTCCCCCTCCGGCAGAGTGCCGGCGAAGGCTCCCAGATGAGATCTCGTGGATACAGAACGTTATGGCGGTGGAAATTGTGTTTGGTGGTGCTCTTGGATGTTTTCGGGGTACGTAGGTATATATAGGAGGACGAAGTACGTTGGTGGCCACCCGAGGGGCCCACGAGACAGGGGGCGCGCCCTACAGGTTGCGTGGCCTCCTATCTCGTGGCTTCCTCAACTGCTTCTTGACTTGCACTCCATGTCCTCTGGATCATGTTTGTTCCAAAAATCATGCTCCCGAAGGTTTCATTCCGTTTGGACTCCGTTTGATATTCCTTTTCTTCGAAATACTGAAATAGGCAAAAAAACAACAATATGGTCTGGGACTCTGGTTAGTAGGTTAGTCCCAAAAATGATATAAATGTGTAAAATAAAGCGCATAAACATCCAAATAGGGTAATATAATAGCATGGAACAATCAAAAATTATAAATACGTTGGAGACGTATCAAACATCCCCAAGCTTAATTCCTGCTCGTCCTCGAGTAGGTAAATGATAAAAAGAGAATTTTTGATGTGGAATGCTACCTAGCATAATTCATAATGTAATTTTCTTTATTGTGGCATGAATGTTCAGGTCCAAATGATTCAAAATAAAAGTTCATATTGATAAAAGAAATAGTAACACTTCAAGCATACTAATCAAAGCAATCATGTCTTCTCAAAATAACATGGCAAAAGAAAGTTCATCCCTACAAAATCATATAGTTAGGCTATGCTTCATTTTCGTCACACAAAGATGTTCCCAACTTCTATACCCTTGATGACAAGCCAAGCAATTGTTTCATACTTAAATAATCTCAAACTTTTTCAACCTTCATGCAATACATGAGCGTGAGCCATGGATATACCACTACGGGTGGAATAGAATATGATGATGGAGATTGTGTGGAGAAGGCAAAACAGGAGAAAGTCTCACATTGACGAGGATAATCAACGGGCTATGGAGATGCCCATCAATTGATGTCAAAATGAGGAGTAGGGATTGCCTTGCAACGGATGCACTAGAGCTATAAATGAATGCTCAACAAAAGAAAACTAGTGGGTGTGCATCCAACTTGCTTGCTCACGAAGACCTAGGGCATTTGAGGAAGCCCATCGTAGGAATATACAAGCCAAGTTCTATAATGAAAAATTCCCACTAGTATGAAAAAGACAACTTATGAGACTCACTATATGAAAAACATGGTGCTACTTTGAAGCACAATATATGAGACTCACTACATGAAGAACAAGGTGCTACTTTGAAGCACAAGTGTGGAAAAAGAGAAAGTAGCATTGCCCTTTTTATTTATTTTCTTATTTTTTATTTTGGGCCTTTCTTTTTTTCTTTTGGCCTTTCTTTTTTTTGGGAAATGCTCTAATAATGATGATCATCACACTTCTATTAATTACAACATAAGAATTACAACTCAAAACTAGAACAAGATATGACTCTATATGAATGCCTCCGGCGGTGTACCGGGATGGTGCAATGAATCAAGAGTGACATGTATGGAAAATAATGCATGGTGGCTTTGCCACAAATACGATGTCAATTACATGATCATGCAATGGTAGTATGACAAAAGTAAAGTATGTCATGATGATGATGAACGGAACGGTGGAAAGTTGCATGGCAATATATCTCGGAATGGCTATGGAAATGCCATAATAGGTAGGTATGGTGGCTGTTTTGAGGAAGATATAGGGAGGTTTATGTGTGATAGAGTATCGTATCACGGGTTTGATGCACCGCTAAGTTTGCACCAACTCTCAAGGTGAGAAAGGGCAATGCACTGCATCAAGAGGCTAGCAAAGGCGGAAAGGTAAAAGTGCGTATAATCCATGGACTCAACATTAGTCAAAAGAACTCATATACTTATTGCAAAAACTTAGAAGTCATGAAAAATCAAGTACTCTGCGCATGCCCCTAGGGAGATAGATTTGTAGGAAAAGACCATCGCTCGTCCCCGACCGCCACTCATAAGGATGCACAAGCCAGGTACACTTCATGTTTCAAATTTGTTACACAACTTTAACCATACGTGCATGCTACGGGACTTGCTAACTTCAACACAAGCATTCTTTAAATTCATAATCACCCAACTAGCATGACTTTAATATCACTACCTCCATATCTCAAAACAATTATCAAGTATCAAATTGATCATAGCATCCAATTCACTTCCTATGATAGTTTTTATTATACCCAACTTGGATGCCTACCATTCTAGGACCAATTTTATAACCATAGCAAATACCATGCTGTTCTAAAATACTCTCAAAATAATATAAGTGAAGCATGAGAGACTAGTAATTTCTTCAAAATTAAGACACCACCGTGCTCTAAAAGATATAAGTGAAGCAGTAGAGCAAAACTATCAAGCTCAAAAGATATAAGTGAAGCACATAGAGTATTCTCGCAAATTCTAATCAAATAGGCTTCTCCCAAAAGGTGTGTACAGCCAGGATGATTGTGGTAAACTAAAAAGCAAAGACTAATATAGTACACGACGCTCCAAGAAAAACACATATCATGTGGCGAATAAAAATATAGCTCCAAGTAAAGTTACCAATGAACGAAGACGAAAGAGGGGATGCCTTCCCGGGGCATCCCCAAGCTTAGGCTTTTGGCTATTCTTGAATATCTTGGGGTGCCATGGGCATCCCCAAGCTTAGGATCTTTTCACCCTTTATTCCATAGTCCATGAAAGCTTTACCCAAAACTTGAAAACTTCAAACCACAAAACTCAACAGGAAATCTTATAAGCTCCGTTAGTGAAAGAAAACAAAACCACCACATAAGGTACTGTAATGAACTCATTCTTTATTTAATTTGGTGTTAAACCTACTGTATTCCAACTTCCTTATGGTTTATAAACTATTTTACTAGCCATAGATGCATTGAAATAGCAAACAACACACGAAAGACAGAATCTGGCAAAAACAGAACAGCCTGTAGCAATCTGTAACTAACGCAAACTTCTGAAACTCTAAAAATCCTACCAAAATAGGAAGTCCTGGAAAATGTGTTTATTAAACATCAGAAAAAATAATCAACGCAAAATCATGTTCCTGTGATTTAACAAAATTATATTTGTGCGTGCAAAGTTTCTGTTTTTCAGCAGAATCAAATCAACTATCATCGTAGGTTATCCTATAGGTTCTACTTGGCACAAACTCTAATTAAAAGATAAAAACACATCCAAACAGAAGGTAGATGCAATATTTATTACTAAATATGATCAAAAACAAAAAAACATAAAGAAAATTGGGTTGCCTCCCAACTAGCGCTATCTTTTAACGCCCCTAGCTAGGCATAAAAGCGAAGATTGATCTAACGGGTGCCATCTTTGGCACTAAATTCATAAGTAGCATGCATGATAGATTCATAAGGTAATTTGAATTTCTTTCTTGGAAAGTGCTCCATGCCTTTCTTTAATGGAAATTGGAATCTAATATTCCCTTCCTTCATATCAATAATCGCACCAATCGTTCTAAGGAAAGGTCTACCAAGAATAATAGGACAAGAAAGATTGCAATCTATATCAAGAACGATAAAATCTACAGGCACCAAATTTCTATTTGCAACAATAAGGACATCATTGATCCTTCCAATTGGCTTTTTAATGGTAAAGAGCAATCATCAAGATCATGGAAACCTAGAATATCACATAAAGTTTCCGGAATCGTGGAAATACTAGCACCCAAATCACACAAAGCAAAACACTCATAATCTATAATTATAATCTTTATAGTAGGTTCCCTCTCATCATTAAGTTTTCTAGGTATAGAAACTTCCAAATTAAGTTTTTCAAAATCAGATTGCATCAAGGCATCAACAATATGTTTGGTAAAAGCTTTATTTTGACTATAAGCATGAGGAGAATTAACAACGGATTGCAACAAGGAAATACAACCTTTTAAAGAACAATTATCATAATCAAATTCCTTGAAATCCGAGATAGTAGGTTCAATATTATTAGAAGTTGAGGATTCTCTAATCTCACTTTTACCAAATTTAGCATCAAGATCTAAAGACTCTGAATTCTTGGGACGCCTTCTAGGCAAAGTTGATTCAACATCAGTCCCATAATCATCAAAATTCATGTTGCAAAACATAGATCTAATCGGGGACGCATCAATAACTTTAAGATCATCATCATTGTTTTCATGGAAACTAGAAGAACACGCTTTTATAAAGCTATCTTTCTTAGCACGCAATCTAGCGGTTATTTCCTTACACTCATCAATGGAAATTCTTATTACTTTGAGAGACTCATTGATATCATGCTTAGGAGTAGAAGACCTAAGTTTAAGAGAATCAACATCAAGCGAAAGTCTATCAACGTTCCTAGCCAAATCATCAATTTTTCTTCAAGCAAAGCATTAAAATTCTTTTGAGAAATCATAAATGCTTTCACACTATTCTCAAAATCAGAGGTTGTCTTATTAAAATTACCATAAGAATTATTGTAGGAATTTCCATAATTATTAGAAGAATTACTAGGGAATGGTCTAGCATTAAAGTTTCCTCTATAAGCATTGTTTCCAAAACTATTCCTACCAACAAAATTCACATCCATAGATTCATTATTATTCTCTATCAAAGAAGACAAAGGCATATCATTGGGATCAAGAGAAGTATTTTTAGTAGCAAACATCTTCATAAGTTCATCCATCTTTCCACTCAAAACATTGATTTCTTCTATAGCATGCACTTTTTTACTAGAAGATCTTTAGGTGTGCCATTGAGAATAATTAGCCATAATATTATCAAGAAGTTATGTAGCATCTCCTAACGTGATTTCCATAAACATGCCTCCCGCGGCCGAATCTAAGAGATTTCTAGAAGCAAAGTTCAAACCGGCATAAAATTTTTGTATGATCATCCATAAATTCAAACCATGAGTAGGGCAATTGCGAAGCATCAATTTCATTCTTTCCCAAGATTGGGCAACATGCTCATGATCAAGTTGTTTAAAATTCATGATATCGTTCCTAAGAGTAATAATCTTAGCGGGAGGAAAATACTTAGAGATAAAAGCATCTTTGCACTTGTTCCAAGAATCAATACTATTTTTAGGCAAATACGAAAACCAAACTTCAGCACGATCTCTAAGTGAAAACGGGAATAATTTCAATTTGACAATATTGTTATCCGTATCTTTCTTCTTTTGCATATCACACAAATCAACAAAGTTGTTTAGATGAGTAGCGGCATCTTCACAAGGAAGGCCGACAAATTGATCTTTCATAACAAGATTCAGCAAAGCGGTATTGATTTCACAAGACTCAACATCATTAAGAGGAGCAATTGGAGTACTAAGGAAAGCATTATTATTGGTATTCGAGAAATCACACAATTTGGTATTATCTTGCGCCATGGTAACAAGTAATCCAACACACAAGCAAACAGAAAAAGGCAAGCAAAAAGAGAGGAGGAGATTGGGAAAGAGAGGGCGAATAAAACGGCAAGGGTGAAGTGGGGGAGAGGAAAACGAGAGGCAAATGGAAAATAATGTAAATGCGAGGGAGATGGGTTTTTGATGGGTACTTGGTATGTCTTGACATGAGCGAAGACCTCCCCGACAACGGCGCCAGAAATCCTTCTTGCTACGTCCTTAGCTTGCGTTGGTTTTCCTCGAAGAGGAGAGGGTGATGCAGCAATAGTAGCGTAAGTATTTGCCTCAGTTTTTGAGAACCAAGGTATCAATCCAGTAGGAGGCTCCTCAAAAGTCCCATGCACCTACACAAACAAACCGGGAACTCGCAACCAACGCAATAAAGGGGTTGTCAATCCCTTCCCAGCCACTTCCGAAAGTGAGATCTAATAAAGATAGTATGATAAGATAAATATATTTTTGCTATTTTATAATATAGTTGCAAAAAGTAAAGATGCAAATAAAAGTAGATTGAAAGAAAATATGATAAGAGATAGACCCGGGGGCCATAGGTTTCACTAGAGGCTTCTCTCAAGATAGCATAAGTATTACGGTGGGTGAACAAATTACTGTCGAGCAATTGATAGAAAAGCGCATAGTTATGAGATTATCTAGGCATGATCATGTATATAGGCATCACGTCCATAACAAATAGACCGACTCGCCTGCATCTACTACTATTACTCCACACATCGACCGACTCCTGCCTGCATCTAGAGTATTAAGTTCATAAGAACAGAGTAACGTATTAAGCAAGATGACATGATGTAGAGGGATAAACTCATGCAATATGATATAAACCTCATCTTGTTATCCTCGATGGCAACAATACAATACGTGCCTTGCAACCCTTTCTGTCACTGGGTCAGGACACCGCAAGATTGAACCCAAAGCTAAGCACTTCTCCCATGGCAAGAAAGATCAATCTTGTAGGCCAAACCAAACTGATAATTCGAAGAGACTTGCAAAGATAACTCAATCATACATAAAAGAATTCAGAGAAGATTCAAATATTATTCATAGATAAACTTGATCATAAACCCACAATTCATCGGATCTCGACAAACACACAGCCAAAAGAGTTTACATCGAATAGATCTCCACAAGAGAGGGGGAGAACATTGTATTGAGATCCAAAAAGAAAGAAGAAGCCATCTAGCTAATAACTATGGACCCGTAGGTCTGTGGTAAACTACTCACAACTCATCGGAGGGGCAAGGATGTTGATGTAGAAGCCCTCTGTGGTTGATTCCCCCTCCGGCAGAGTGCCGGCGAAGGCTCCAAGATGAGATCTCACGGATACAGAAGGTTACGGCGGTGGAAATTGTGTTTCGTGGTGCTCATGGATGTTTTCGGGGTACGTAGGTATATATAGGAGGAAGAAGTACGTCGGTGGCCGCCCGAGGGGCCCACGAGACAGCGGGGGTGCGCCCTACAAGGGGGGGGGGGCGGCCTCCTATCTCGTGGCTTCCTCGGCTGCTTCTTGACTTGCACTCTGAGTCCTCTGGATCATGTTTGTTCCAAAAATCACGCTCCCGAAGGTTTCATTCCGTTTGGACTCCATTTGATATTCCTTTTCTTCGAAATACTGAAATAGGCAAAAAAACAGCAATATGGGCTGGGCCTCCGGTTAGTAGGTTAGTCCCAAAAATGATATAGATGTGTAAAATAAAGCCCATAAACATCCAAAAGGGGTAATATAATAGCATGGAACAATCAAAAATTATAAATACGTTGGAGACGTATCAGGCGCTACAAGTATTTCCTCGAGATGGGGCGATGGTGTCAAATGATCGTGAGTCTCTGCTCATCTCCATTAGCCCCCAATACACTAAGGATTTGGGATTTGATCTAAGTTGGCTTCTGCCCTATACACACTAAGCTTCATGCGGGACAAGATATGGGCAACCGACGTCGTAGTAACAACCGAAAGCTCTATCAGACGTCTTGTTCACCATTGCGGCGTGGCTGGCCCGACGTCATCCTGTCAGAGGTAGTGCCTGGACTGACCCTACGTGCAATGACCCAGAGTGCAAAGGGCATTGTGCCCAAGACCCAGAGTGCTCAAGATGTAGACCGGTGGGGATCTCTCTGCGGAGCCTAGGTAGGACTACGACGTGTTGATCTTAGGAGGCCAGGCATGACCCAGGAAAGTGTGTCTGGCCAGAGTAATCAAGCGTGTTGGGTAATGTGGTGCACCCCTGCAGGAAGTTATCTATTCGAATAGACATGTCCCCGGTAATGGACGCTCAGAGTTGTATCCCGATCTATTATAACTAGAAATTGATACTTGACACATGAGATGGATATGTTGGTTCCGGGTTTGGTTTCTCGCAGGGAGTCAAGGATGGATCTCTAGGCGTTAATGCTACAACATGCTTGCTTAATAATATGCTATTCTGTACTTTTCTGAATGCTGCAAGATGCTTGAAGATGCTAGTCTTCGATAGGCTAGGCCTTCCCCTCTATTCTGGCATTCCGCAGTTCAGTCAACAGATGCTTCCCTTCCCTTGACACCAATGCATACTTAGTATAGATTTGATGCTTGTGAGTACTTTGGATGAGTACTCATGGTTGCTTTGCTAGCTTTTCCCCCCATCTTTCTACATTCCGGTTGTTGCGACCAGATGGTGAATCCCAGGAGCCAGATGCTTCCAGCCCCGTTGACTACTACTACTACTACTACCCCGAGGGTGCCTACTACTATGTGGAGACCGTCGATGACCAGGAGTAGTTAGGAGGTCTGAGGGAGGAGGCCTTGCCTCTTAGATCGTTGATGCTTGTGCTAGCCTTCTTAAGGAAGTCTTATTTAACTTATGTCTATACTCAGATATTGCTGCTTCCGCTGACTCTTGTGTTATCGAGCTTATCGATCCCTCGAGGCCCCTGGCTTGTAATACAAAGCTTGTATTATTTTAATTTGTGTCTAGAGTTTCGTTGTGATATCTTCCCGTGAGTCCCTGATCTTGATCATACACATTTGCGTGTATGATTAGTGTACGATCGAGTCAGGGGCATCCCAAGTTGGTATCAGAGCCAACTGCGTGTAGGAACCACCTTTCCATCTCCTTGGTCGAAGTTGAGTCTATTCTTTGAAAACATGTTTTACTAATATGACTACGTGTCTTACGGGACCGCGTCGCCAATGGGTGGTATTAGGATCTTTTACTCCTCATCTATACTCTGGGACTCTAATCTCTCTTTTATTCGAGTTAAATGTTTTTGCTAAATCTAACATTAGGATCTCGTGATCACATCCACCCAGATATTTGTATTACGCCTTTGTTGAATTGAGGGAAAAGATCTGCTTCCCATTTTTCACTGACCGCATGATCCTTACATCGAGGGCACCCTGTGTTGTCACTTGCGAATCCCTCCCTCCAGTGGTTATCTTCGATGATGATGTAGCTTTTTCTATGTCCCGTTGTTGTATCCCTCCATCATGTGCATGTGTGCTGCCTAGTATGTCTAGGGTGTTCTCTTGTCAGAACTCATACGAACAGCATGTAATTCGCCCTATATATGTATTTGTATGTCTTTAATGACTACTGCTTTGTACATAATGCGCCTTTGCTCACTATTCAGGTTACCTCATGAATGACTCCATACACTTACTCCACCCCTTTGGGAAACTACCCCCTGTTGCTTTTAAGCAGGATGGTTAGACCCGCTGGTTGTGGGAGTGGTGGCCAACCACCTCCCGAATACATGGCCAAAATGATACACCAGTGGAGCTGAATCACCGGTCCATGGAAGGAGTCATGGCTTAGTTCCTGTCGGTGTTCTGGGATCGGAGGTACCCAGACTTGCCTGCCTGCGGCCCAACACGCGACCTCATCAACGGTCCGATACGGCCCAATTAGAAAACTCCCATGACAAGACCCTCACGATGTCCCACGGCCACACGAGGCGGGCGACGCCAAGACATCTCGACGAACAGCTCTCCGAGACTACCTCCCGAGGGGTGGAGACTTCTATGAAGATACAATACAAAAAAAGACACATCCGTGACATGTTGGGCCAAACGATTTTTTCTGTCATGCTTATGACACTTGTATGACGATAGTTGTGACAAAAGCATGTATCATCATAGATGTGGCGGGCTCCTACTTCTATGACAAAAAATACGCTTTTCATCCAAGGCGGGCCTGGGACGCACCTGCATGACATTCTTTGGGCCGTCCGTGACGGAAAAATCATCGTAGAAGTGAGGGCAAGTGTTGGGACTCCGTTCCTAAGTCGGACCGATATAGCATGTAAAACATCATATCACTTTGCGGCCTCACACACGATATTCCCAGGGGTGCCACCTTACCTGGGCCGGGACCGTTTGCACCTTTTGGCTCACGTATATGATAGTGTCGCTAGCATCCATATGACAGAGAACACGGGCTGGCATGACTAGTCGTAAACCCAAGGTGGCACTAACCTACAGGGACAGGCATACATGACCCAACAATGAACGTATCGGTCATCAACGTATGAACCCAAGTCGTAGCAAGCTACAAGGACATAAAGGAACAACACGTTACATTTCCTTGAAGGGATAGACACATGAACGAAGAAGGGCACATGCTGATCAATCCATGTGTTTCAGAGCAGTAGCAAGCTACCATGGCTCAGTGGAAGCACTAGGAGAGATTTCCCCATAAGGGAGGCTACCAAGAATAAACAACTAGGTTTTCGGATCCCACACATACCAAGCATTTCAAAATCATACACACAATAAGCTCACTATGTGCAAATATAACATGCCATCACAACAAAACTCTATGACTCAAAGTATTTATTCAGAAGGCTCTGAGGAGTTAGGTATTACAAACCTGGGTCTCATGACCCTGCATTCAAGTCATACAAGCAACAAGCACAGGCGGAAGCATAAACATATCTGAGTACAGACATCTTAAAAGAGAGAAGGCTAGTAAGCCTGTCTATCTGCAAGACCCTCGCAAGGGTACAAGATTGTAGCTGAGGTAACAAGCTAAACATCGAAGTCCACGCGGAACTACTAGTGAGACTAAAGTCTCTCTGGCAAAACATAAATTAAGCAAACGTGAGTACAAATGTACCCAGCAAGACTTCCATCAGAACTAGCTACATATGCATCAGTATCAACAAAGGGGTGGTGGGGTTTAACTGCAGCAAGCCAGCTTTGACTCAGTGGCTATCCTGAACTATGTCTACTTAACTCTTTTGAGGTGGCGCACACGAGTCCACATATTCACCATATCAATACACCTCTATGGATCCGCTCCCGTCTCCCTATGAGACGGGCATCCATAGCACTCACGCTTATCTTGCGCATTTTAGAGTATCCACTTTCACTTGTTTATGAACTGCACAAGCAACCCAATAGTCCATTACCGTGGACGCAGCTATTCGAAGATCATTTATAACCCTGCAGGGGTGTACTTCTTCACACACGCTCTTGCCACTTACCTCCATGTACACATCATGTATCTCAGCAACCTTCAAGCGGAAGCCTGGCAAGGGTGTCGGCCACGACCTGACTAACCACACATGTCCCTAGTCCAGGTTTATCGCCTATTCAGGTTTTATCTGCAGGGAGTCCGGCCTAGGGTTCCACTATGGCCCCGAACAATGTGTGTAGGGTTCCCGAGGCACCAAACGGGCGTCTTGGTGCACCGTGCCACGTACCTATCGCATCACAACCCACCCTTAGGGTCAGCGCTGCGCACGGCCTCCAGTATACTACAAACACCAGAAACTACTTGCAACTCCTGGACAGAGGACAAGGGCAGTTAATAAGTCGAGAGGGTCCATTGGTTTCAGGCCCAATGCGTGGTAGTAGCTATTCTTGGATCACAAACACATAACTCAGTTCCTAAGGACGGTTCCAATGAAACAACCCACCATGTACTCCTACATGGCCTCTCATCGATACCTTTACAAATCATGTTCACCCACTTAGCTCACACATAGTAGGACATGTTCATCACCATTCCAATCCATCCCAGATGGACCAGACCTGACACAACTTTGAGCATAGCAGGCGTAACGAGCAAGCATGAATGTGTAGGCACAACGTGGCTCAAACAACTCCTACTCATGCTAGTGGGTTTCAACTATTTACTGTGGCAAAGACATGCCATGCAGAGGAAAGGGGTTCAACTACCGCAGCATGTTACAATTGAAACGTTGTTCTCCTAATGTAGTAAAAGAGAGCAAGAGCGAGAGAGTGGGATTGTATCCGAATGCTTAATGGGCGTTTGCTTGCTTGGCACTTCTGAAGATAGTAATAGCTCTTCATCGGTGTCATTGAACTCATCGTCGAAACAACGTCTACTGAGGGGAACAAACACCAGCAAACAAGAAGGAACATAATCAATGCAATGCAACAATATGATGCATGAATCTGACCTAATGCAACAACACAATTAAATGAAGTTGGTTTGAGCACAAGATTCAAATTCAACTCCATATGCGATCATTCAAATGTCATTTATTTGATTTGTCCCATTCAGAAGCTATAAGTTGTTCCAACATGCATGAAAATGGTACAGATGGATAGATTGGATTTTTTTGATAATCTTTCATATATACATTATTTCATTTGGAGTTATAGATTATTTTCTATGAATTTTTGAAGTTTTGGATATTTTCTGAAATAAATAAATCAATTCTGATTTATTTTAAATCCCAGAAAATATTTAGTGCATCAGCATGACCTCATGCTGACGTCAGCAGGTCAACGGGGCTGCCTAGGTCAAACCTGACATGTGTGGTCCATGCGTTAGTGACACAGGGACTCATCCCGGTCAAACCCATTGTCGGTGTCAAAATCGGCGGATCTCGGGTAGGGGGTCCCGAACTGTCCATCTAGGCGGATGGAAACAGGAGACAAGGGACACGATGTTTTTACCCAGGTTCGGGCCCGCTCGGTGGAGGTAAAACCCTACTCCTGCATGATTAATATTGATGATATGGGCAGTACAAGAGTAGATCTACCACGAGATCAATGACGCTAAACCCTAGAAGCTAGCCTATGGTATGATTGTTGTTCGTCCTACGGACGAAAACCCTCCTGTTTATATAGACACTAGAGAGGGCTAGGGTTACACAGAGTCGGTTACAATGGTAGGAGATCTACATATCCGTATTGTCAAGCTTGCCTTCCACGCCAAGGAAAGTCCCATCCGGAAACGGGACGGAGTCTTCAATCTTGTATCTTCATAGTCTTGGAGTCCGGCCAACGATTATAGTTCGGCTATCCGGACACCCCCTAGTCCAGGACTCCCTCAGTAGCCCCTAAACCAGGCTTCAGTGACAATGAGTCCGGCACGCATATTGTCTTCGGCATTGCAAGGCGGGTTCCTCCTCCGAATACTTCATAGAAGATTTTGAACACAAGGATAGTGCCCGGCTCTGCAAAATAAGTTCCACATACCATCGTAGAGTGAATAATATTTACACAAGTTCAATCTGCTGACGTATTTTGTGGCGTGACATCACACCATGGCCAAGCCTTTATTCGAATCGTTTTTACTATTCCACCTCAGCGTGTTTAGCGAAACGGTTTCCTTGGCACGTCTTGTCAAAGCAGAGATCGTGTCCCCTTATTCTGGGATTCTCATCAATAAGGGCGTGGGTAACCCAATCGCACCATTGATTACGGCGCTTGGGAGATAAGCGAGTTTTACCAGGCTGGTGGGGACACATTGTTTCGTCCGCCCATATAAGGGGATAGGATCCACCTTTTTACCCACGCCTTCTTCCTCCTTTGCTTATCCATTTCACAGACTCGAGCTCCAGCGCCAAGTCCGACATCTCGCCTCAACCTTCCCCAGCCATGTCCGGCGGGAGGTGGATGGCCTCCTCCGTCACGGAGGGGCACATCAAGAGGCTGAGAAAGGCCGGATACTTGTCCAGCGACATCGCGCATCGGTTTCCCGACGAGGGGCAGCTCATCCCCACCCCCGGGCCCCATGAGAGGGTGGTGTTCCTCACCCACTTCCTCCACGGACTAGGTTTTCCACTTCACCCATTTGTCTGGGGCCTCATGTTCTACTATGGCCTAGATTTCCATGATCTGGCCCCGAATTTTATCCTCAACATCTCGGCGTTCATCGTCGTGTGCGAGGCCTTCCTCTGCATCCAGCCCCACTTCGGCTTATGGCTGAAGACCTTCAATGTCAAGCCGAAGGTAGTGGGCGGCCGCCAAGCGGAGTGCGGAGGTGCCATGGTGGGCAAGATGCCCAACATCCTATGGCTCGGGGGCTCCTTTGTGGAAACCATAAAGGTGTGGCCGTCGGGGTGGTTCTACATCACCGAGCCACGTGACCCTACATGGGCAGTGGCCCCCGAATTCAGATCTGGCATCCCCACGCGGCTCGCCTCCTGGAAAGAGAAGGGCCTATCAAGGGGTGATTCGGAGGAGCTGACCGGACTCCAATCCTGCGTCCAAACCTTGGTGAACAAGAAGCTCAAGCTTGTCAACGTAGTCCAGGTCATGCTCATCCGCCGGATCCTCCCGTGCCTGAAACGGGCCTTCAATTTGTGGGAGTTTGATCTGGCACAGCACCGAACCTTGTGCAGGCTCTTTGACACTACGCACGAAGATGCCTAGAAGGTGCTGTTCAAGGGCGCCGAGGCTCCCGCATCCGCTACCGAAGACCGCGGATTCAGCTCGCAGCTCCAAGCTAGCGAGGTAAGCTATTTTTCCCTTTACAGGACGCTTAGTTTCCATAGCTTGACTCTATGCGGGATCTAAACTCCCGTTACCTTTGACAGGCCTGGCAAAAGACGTCTGAGCAGGTTAACTGTCCGCCCCTTGCCGAAGACCCAAGTGGGCGCCCAATTAACGGGCTGCTGGCCCGACGCCTTATGTGGTGCCGAGAAGAAGGCCAAGAAGAAGGCCACGGAACCCGAAAGAGTTCCCGGCGTCAGGTGTTATCGGACTCATTGTCCGACGACTCGAGGCGGACTCCTCCATCAAGACGAGGGGAGAAAGAGGCCTCTCAAATGGGAAGAGAAGAAAAGGAAGGCCTCCCAATGGGAGGCCAAGGGTCCAAGAAGGGAAGGACCTTCCCCCCGGACTACTCCACCAATGCCGACGACAATGAGGAGGAGTGGCCGCCAAGGATTAAGCCCCTGGCGACTTCGTCAGTGTCCGGATATCAGAATAACTCATGCTGTCTCATTTGTCGCATAGAATCTTAATCGCTGAATATAACCCTGCAGCCGGCCCAAGGACGGGCTCGGTACTTCAACGAGCGGCTCCCTGGCGCCATCGGATGTGGATAGCACTTCACGTCCGGCCGTCTCCTCTCCCCGTGCTGCGGATGACGCCGAGGTGGGGTCCCAAAAGGGGCCTAGCCATGAAGAGGTTCCGGAGGTGCCGCAGAGCAACCTTCCGGACTTTGGGCACGGGGGGGGGGGACCAACCCCCAAAGGGTTCTGAGTTCGGCCCTGGGTCGGACTCCTCACCGGAACCAGTAGTGGTTCTGGAGTCCGGCGGGCGGCCCCCTCGTGAGAAGGGCGAGACTGCGACGTCGGTAACCTCCGTCCAACCGAGGCGCGGATATTTGCTTTGAGGCGCTTAACGCGCCCATCATCGAGGAGCACCGCCTCGCATGAGTGCGGTGATCCAGAAGTTCACCCGCCAAGAGCGGCCTGATCAAGGCTCGTGCCAGCCTCCTAACAAAGCTTTGAGGTATGTAATTAATATATGTAAAAATAGTACCGCATAGACAAAGAGCCTCGATGCTCGGTTTGGTGTTCGGAAAGAAAAGCCGAACTGAGGATCTAAAAAGATATACGCAGGAGTCTAACATAAGCATGTCAATATGGGAATGCAGGCTGCGCTGCTGACCACTGCCGCACTGACTGCGGAGGTTGGTGTATTGAAGAAAGACCTCGAGCGGTCCGAGAACGAGCTCGGCCTTGCCAAGAAGCAGCTCGAGGACAAGGAAGGTAAGTGATACCTTATTAAAGTAATACCTTATGGAAATGATTTGGTTGCAAAAAATGACAGGAATAACGTGAGTATTGCAGGGGCCACGAACGAGGTGGCGACCCTAAAAGAGGCAGTGTCCAAGGCCAAAAGCAATGCGGCCATAGAGCGCGCCGAGCGAGAGAAGCAGGAGGCGCGGGTGGCGGAGGTGCGGCAAGAGCTCCAGGCTCTCGTGGAAAAAGACGAGAGGTTGGAGCATGACTCGAAGACCAGAGAGTCCGAGCTCGCCTCAGCTCTTGAGAGTGCCAAACCCGCTAAGGCCGAAGCCCAAAAAGCCCTCCAGGAAATTGAGGCAATAAAGAAGATAGCGGCGGGTAAGGCATTCTTCATGCAAAGCAAGCACGTGAAAGTGAATTACTTGTTACTTACCCAAATCCGGAGCTCTCCAGGAGCATTCGCAGATCTGCCCTGCAGTGTGTCCGATGCCGCCGCATTCTACCGGGCCGAGGAGGGGAGCTCGACGGAGAAGGTATTCTGGTATCAATATGCTGAGGTTGGACATCCGGTGCCCCTGAGCGACCAGCTGAAGCAGCTGGTCGAGCTCCACAAGGTGGCCGAACAGGCCATGAAGGGCCTCATAGTTCGGCTGTGGCCTAAAGAAGCCATGCCTGGGAGCTACTTCGGTCTGGTGCGGCGGCTGGTGGACGCCTGTCCATGGATTAAAGTCATCAAGCATTCCGTCTGCATTGAAGGTGCCCGTCGGGCCCTTGCCCGCGCTAAAGTGCACTGGGGAAAGATGGACGCCGAGAAGCTTCTGACGGACGGGCCACCGCTGGGCTAGCAGTATCGCATGCCCGAGATGTACTATAAGGGTGTCCTGAAGGGTGCCTGCCTTATAGCGGGTGAATGCTCCAAAGATGTAATTTTTGAGTAGACTCGCATTTGTTATCCTGTGCGCTGAAGACTTTGTTCATATGCACTAAGCAACGCTTGTTAATTTAAATACCTTCTGTGCGGCCGTTTATCAAATTTGAGAGATGGCAAGCCATTGTCTTCAGCCCCCATGCCACGAGTGTTGGGGTGTTCGGGATAAACTTGAGCGCTCTTGTTCCCATTTTTGGGTCCTTCGAGGGAGGCGCTCAACACAGCGAACGAGGCAACCGGACTTATAATGCTTGAACACTCCCACTTAGCCATAGAATTCTATAATTTTAAATTTCAGGGAAGCCCCTAGTGTTCAGAAGACCGAATTCGGGGCGCTATCCACACTGGCCGGACAAAGCCGCTCTCGCTCTAAGCGGCATAAGTCTTTAGGGACTCGAAAAACCTCTCAAACAGCGATCGGCTCTCGCCCTATCATGACGGTCAGTTTTGCTTTCTCCATCGAGGTGCTTAACCCAGCTCAATCTGGCGCAATCGCAGTGGTTCTCCCAGCTACCTTAGCCGATATAACGGAACGTAAGGTACCAAAACATGGGAGCCGGCAAACCCAACTATTGACCCAAGACATGATTCGAGCTGATGCATATAATGCTATAAGTTCGGGTGCCGACTTGTGAAAGTGTTCGGACTTATCACACCATATTTTGGGGAACTTAAGCCCTGGTGTATTTGGCCGCACTAAAGCGCATTTGATGCGACATGTCATAAGTGAGCATATATAAAAAAAAGGAATGCAATAATAGGCAAAAAGCGATGCATTGTTTATTCAAAAAATACGGCAATGAAAGCAGAACGATGCAAATAATGCGATAAGCAAGGGATGGGACTATTTGGCATGTCCCCCTCCAGGGGTAGGCTGCGGTATTGTATGCGAAACAGGTATATTGCTCGTAATAGAGACCACTTGGACACTCGATGTAGCTTTTCTGCTTCCCTGGCTGTTGCATCATGAGTTCGGCGATTCTACTGCCGGACAGGGCTTCTGGAAAACGGAGTCCTGAGGATAAGAAAAAAAAGAATGACAAAATTGGGAGCCCCTGGTGCGGTTGAGCCGCTCTCCGGGCGTGCCGTGGTCGTGCCCCTACCCCTATGCCCATGGTATCTCCAGAGCGTAGTTATGTACGCGTGGTACTGATCTCACGATTTCACGGGGGCTGGGGTTGGGGCCGCATTGCTACGCATGCTCGGAACGTGCCAGGCGGTCTTGTAGTGGGTTACTCCGGGTGCGCTTGACGGTGTCCAGCCGCTTAACGGCCGAACTCGAGAATTTCCTTAAGAGGCAGCTTTGTACTTCCGCCGCGAGAGCCGCTGTATGCTCCTCCGTCCGGAGAGAGCGTTCGGTGTTTCCGTTGACCGTAATGACTCCTCGAGGGCCTGGCATCTTGAGCTTGAGGTATGCGTAGTGCGGCACCGCATTGAACCTTACAATGCGGCTCGTCCGGCGGCAAAGGCGTGATAGCCGCTGCGAACGGGACTATGTCAAGATTAACTCCTCGCTTGAAGTTATCCGGGATCCAAGACCACTTCAAGTGTAATCGAGCCTCTGAGCTGGCCTCTACACTGGTATGACGCCTTTGAAGGCCGCTTTTGTGGGTTTAATCTTGAGGGTCTATGCCCATCTTGCGATCAGATCCTCGATAAAGCGTGTTCAGTTGCTGCTGCTACCGTCCATCAGGACTCTAGTGAGGTGAAATCCGTCGACGATTGGGTCTAGAACCAATGCGCCGAATCTGCCGTGGCGGATGCTAGTGGGTGGTCCCTTCGATCAAAAGTGATTGGGCAGGAGGACCACGGATTGAATTTTGGGGTGACTGGCTCCATGCATATACGTCCCTGAGTGCACGCTTCCGCTCCCATTTGGGTATGTGGGTTGCGTATATCATGTTCACCGTCCGCACTTGTGGAGGAAAACCCTTCTGTCCTCTATTGCTCGGCGGCCGAGTCTCCTCCTCGTCATCGCTATGCAGCCCCTTGTCATTATTTTCTTCAATCAACTTGCCTGCCTGCTTGAACACCCAACAATCCGTGTTGGTGTGATTGGCTGGCTTTTCGGGGGTGCCGTGTATCCGGCACGAGCGGTCGACTATTCGGTCCAAATTGGATGGGCCCCGAGTATTTCTTTTGAATGGCTTTCTCCGATGACCGGATTTAGAGCCTCTGAATCTGGCATTGACTGTCGTATCCTCAGTTTTTTCGCCATTAATGCGGCGCTTGTGCTTGTTGCGACGCGACCTGCTGTTGGTGTCCTTGGTATCCAGATTACCGGGGCTCTTGGTCATGTTGTTACTACGAGCTAGCCAGCTATCCTCTCCCGCGCAGAAGCGGGTCATGAGTGTTGTGAGGGCTTCCATGGATTTCGTCTTTTCCTGTCCAAGGTGCCGGGCAAGCCACTCGTCGCGGATGTTGTGTTTGAAGGTTGCAAGGGCCTCTGCATCCGGACAGTCGACGATTTGATTTTTCTTGGTTAGGAACCGTGTCCAGAATTGTCTGGCCGATTCTTTTGGCTGCTGGATTATGTGGCTTAGGTCATTGGCGTCTGGTGGTCGCACATAAGTGCCCTGGAAGTTGTCGAGGAATGCGGCTTCCGGGTCTTCCCAACAACTGATTGACTCTGTTGGCAAGCTGTTAAGCCAATGCCGCGCTGGTCCTTTGAGCTTGAGTGGGAGGTATTTGATGGCGTGTAGATCATCGCCGCGGGCCATGTGGATGTGAAGGAGATAGTCCTCGATCCAAACCGCAGGATCTGTTGTGCCGTCGTATGATTAGATGTTTACATGTTTGAAACCCTCGGGGATTTGATGATCCATTACTTCGTCTGTGAAGCATAGTGGGTGTGCGGCGCCTCTGTATTGGGCTATATCACGACGCAGCTCAAATGAGCTTTGTCTAATGTGTTCGGCCCGGCCGGATTTGCTGTATCCGGCGTGATGGTTGTCATCACGTATCGTGGGATGCCCACGCGATCCGTAGATCGATCTTGTTTGTCTTGCCTTGTCCTCCAATATGTCTCGCAAGTCTGGTGCACTCCCCCGTGGTTTTGTACTCTTCGAGCGACGCCGGGCTGCGGCTTTAGCGGAGGGCCTAGAGGCCTCTCTGTCGCGGCCGTGGGGTGGCCGGTCGGCCGCGTCATGCGCTGGTGATGTAGGTTTAAGTGCTTCCCCCTCTAATCGGGGTAGCAGCCTGCGTTTTGGGTAGCTCTTGGAGGGGCGTTCGAGTTCATACTCTTCGGCCGCAAGGACTTCAATCCATCTTTCGGCTAGCAAGTTTTGGTCAGCTCGAAGCTGTTGCTAATTTTTCTTGAGGCTGCTTGTCGTGGCCATAAGCCTGCGTTTGAAACGCTCTTGTTCGACGGGATCCTCAGGCACGACAAATTCATCGTCGTCGAGGCTTGCCTCATCTTCGGAGGGAGGCATATAATTATCGTCCTCTACCTCTCTGTCTGCCGCTCTCTCATGAGGGATGGCTTCTCCATCCTCCTGCGTTGAATCCTGCTGGAGGGGGTTGTCTTCGGCACTGTCCGGGGTGTTATTGTCTCCGGTGCCATAATCTCCATTTTTGCTGTGGCGGGATTTAGAGCGGCGCCGCTGACGCCGGCGCTTAGGCTGCTTCTTGGAGGGGTCGTCCTCCATTGTTCCATCGCCATTCCCATCCTTTGGGATGTCCACCATGTAAATGTCGTATGACAAGGTGGCCTTCCAGTGCCCTGTAGGCGCTGGTTCTTGGTCGTCTCTGTCGGTGTACTAAAGTAGGGGTACCTTAGTACCCCGAACTTGTCTGCACGGGCAACATGAAGACTTCAAGGGCAAGGCTTGCCGGGCATCCGCCAAGACCCTCCGTCAATTCCTATTACTGCCATTCAAGAACAAAGTGTCAACCAAGTAGACAAGGCCCCGGCAAGAGGAGCTTGCCGGGAAGGACAAAGACCCCAGCAAGGGGAGCTTGCCGGGAAGGCCAAACAAGGCGCCTCCAGAAGACTTGCCACGACGTCCCGGCAAGGCCCGGCGACCGGCAAGCTTGCCGGCGCGACAAGAGAAGGACCGCGGCTAGGCACTTGTCGCGGCAAGGTTGCCACTCTACACCCAAGCTCCAGCAAGATCCAACGACGTGTCACCTGTGGCCATCCCAGGGCACGTGGCGGTATTGTGCCGCAGCCATGCGGTGCGAGGTGGCAAGCAAGGCTGACAAGGAGGCCATCGTGGCGATCGGTGGCGCCCTAACGGTCGCTTCCTTGCATTTGTTAGGCGACCGGACGGGCATTAAATGCCCTTGTCCCCTGCCGTCAGAGTTAGGTAGGGGACACTGTTGAACACTGTTGTACCAACCTGCGTTTTTACCTTTCTGCCCCTCTTTCTACGCTGCCACCTGTCGGTGACCCCCTTAGACTATAAAAGGGAGGCCCATGCGCACGTAGAAGGGGTTCGGAACTTTTCCACACTGGGGTTGGGTTCATTCGCCACACCCAACACCACCACCCGCTCACGCTCTCGAGCAAGAACAAATACAAACACAAAGCAGCAGTAGGAGTTGTATCTCTCCGGAGAGCTCCGTTGGGTAAAATCGCCCATTTCCCCAGCGCCGACCTCGATCTTTTGCGTGCGCCCTCCGCTCCCTTGCGGACTAGAAGGGCCTCGCCCATAGGTGCTCATGCCCCAGAAATCCGCGACGACATCTTTGGCGCGCCCGTAGTAGGGGCGTCGAGGTCGTGAGCATCCGATCCGCTCCCCGCTGCCACATCAACGCCTTTCATCAACATGCCACCAAAGAAGAAGCCTTCGAGGTGGCCGCCTGCTACATCGATTCTACCACCACCGCAGAGCAAGCGGGCGGTGGAGTGGACGCCGCGGAGGAGCGGGCGCCGACGGTGGGACTCACGCCGTCACCAGGTCCAAAAACAAGGCCCCGCAAGCGCCGGCGATCGCGTGCAGACACCGCACCTTCCTGTGAGGTGCAAGGTCGACAACGCCCGGTGCTCCTAGCACCGTGCTCGCTGGAGCAAGGCCAAGCTGGTGGGTCGGGACGCTCGAGACCAGCATGCACGCCAAAGATGCCGGGCGCAAGTGAGGTACGGTCACCCGGACGGGGTGTTGCTCCTTCCAATCCAGTTGGGAGTCCGAGCACATCCCGCTCCTTGCGCCGCTCGTCGCCACCGCCACCCAAGACTGCAGAGGATGCGCTGGCCCGAACCCAGCTGCTTCTAGATTACCCTCCGGCGCCACACAAGATTGACGACTGGAGGATGACCATTTATAGCCTCATCGGCTTCGCCAACGGCGACAAGCCCCAGCAACCGAGCGCATCGAAGCCTCGGCAAGGCGCCCCGGCGCAAGCCGACGCCGACAAGACCGCTGGGGGTGCCACCACCACGCACTCCCCGCCCCGAAGGCCGAGGTCGCCGGCTCGTCGGGCCAACCTTGACGCCGACTCCACCGCGTCGTCGGACCCGCGAACCCGCCGCGATCAACGCCACGTTCTCCAAGAACGACGACACTAAGATGCTCGTGACCGACGAGCGCAGAAGGAAGCGCGACGTCAATCTGACCAGCGCGTTGGGCCCATCACGATATGCATCGCCCAGTGAACCAGCGACTTGTCAGATCGCGGCAGTTGCCCTGCGTTCACCCGTGAGCTGCGGCAAGTCCAAAGGGCCCAAGACCAAGAACTTCAAGCCCGACGTGCGAGAAGTGCGATGGCAGGATACATCCGTCGGAGTTCCTCAAAGATCTACACCATCGCGGTGCAGGCTGCGGGCGCGACGAAAGATCTCGCCAACTACTTCCGGCGGTGCTCAAGCCTAACGCCGATCTTGGCTCATGCACTTGCCGGAGAACTCCATTTCTTCGTGGGCGGACCTGTGCCATCAGTTTGTCGGCGCCTTCACAGGCGGCCACAAGCCTCATGGCCAGGAGAGCGACCTTCACTTGCTCTTCTAGAAGGAGGGAGAACCCCTGCGCAAGTACATACAGAGATTCAGCCAAATGCAGCGCAACATCCCTGACGTCCACCCTGCTGCAGTTATCAGCGCGTTCCATCAGAACGTGCGTAACCGTAGGATGAGGGAGGAGATGGCGATGTGCAAGATTAGAGATGTCGCGAGCTGTACGCCTGGCCGACAAGTGTGCACGGGCTGAGGAGGGAGGAAAATCTCTGAGAGATTGCGGGAGCGAAGGATCTCGACAAGGAGGATGCCGCCCGACAAGGAAGAACCGGAGGCGGAACAACAGAAAAAGAAAGGCTAAGGATGTGCTAGTTGTCGAGCATTCCGGCGACGGAGGTGGCTCCGACAAGGCCAAAGCTAGTGAGTCCGCGAGGCTGTGGTGGCCGCCGACAAGTAGGATGGCTCCGGCAAGCAATATTGCAAGATCCATCGCACCAAGGGCCATGACCTCCAAGCCTGCAAGAAAGTTGAGAAGATGGCGGAGCTACAGAAAGCTGAGTACGAGCGCCGCGACAAGGAGAAGGCCCAGAAAGGTGGCGGGGGATCTGGCAAGAAGCTTCCCGCCCGGGGAGGGCGCCACGGCAAACCCAAACAGTGGCAAGGTGACAGACCTCCCCGGGGCCGCAACAAGGACGAAGATGAAGATGAGGATGATGAGATGGAGGAAGATGAGACTGATGACCAAGAGTTTCAGAAGGCAACGGAGGTATTGTGCATCGACGGCGGTGCCTCTCTGCACACCTCGCACCGCCAACTCAAGCAGTGGGTGCGAGAAGTGAGCGCAGCGGAGCCGTCCGTCGAGTCGCGCAAGCCTCTGAAGTGGTCCAGCATGCCCATCATCTTCGATGTTGAGGATCACCCTGATCGCATCACTGCGGTCGGGTGCTTGCCGATGTTGGTCTCACCAACAATCCGCAACCTCAAGGTCACGAAGATGTTGGTTGACGGTGGGGCCGGCCTGAATCTGATCTCCTCCGCAGTGCTCAAGAAGCTCCAGATCCTCGACAGCGAGCTCGAAGAGACTGGTACCTTTCAGGGGATAAATCCGGGAAGGAGCAAGCCGAAGGGGAAGATCATGCTGCCAGTGACCTTTGGCAGTGAGCTGAATTTCAGGACAGAAAAAGTCACATTTGATGTTGCTGAGTTCCCATTGCCCTACAATGGGATACTAGGCCGACCAGCGCTTGCCAAGTTCATGGCAGCATCTCACTACGCCTACAATGTGCTCAAGATGCCTGGTCCGATAAGTGTCATTTCTGTCCAAGGCGACAAGAAGGACGCACTTATCTGCACCGACAAGATCTACCGGAAGCAGCGGCCGCAGCAGAAAGAAACCACTTGCCGCCAAGCTCCGGGGAAGAAGAAGGCCAAGTCCGCAAGAGGAGCTCGATGCCCACTCCGGCAAGCGCACCTCCTCGGAGTGCTGCGCTACCGTCGAGGACGCACCATCGAGTTCCACCGGCAAGTGCAAGAAGGCAAAGACAGCTTCACCAGAGACCAAGAAAGTGGTCGCCAAGGAGGACGGCACTGGTGGTACCTTCACCATCGCTGCCACGCTTGATCCTAAATAGGAAAGCGCCGCTGCTTTTTCTGCAGGCGAATGTCGATGTGTTTGCATGGCAACCATCTGAAATCCCCGGTGTTCCCAGGGAAGTAATCGAGCACCACCTTGCCGTCTGCCCTCACGCGCGGCCCATCAAGCAGAGAGTCAAAAAACAAGCAGTGGAGAGACAAGAGTTCATTGCAGAAGAGATCAAGAAGTTGGAAGCAGCAGGCCTGGTCCGAGGAGTGCTCCATCCGACGTGGTTAGCCAATCCAGTGGTCGTGCGCAAGGCAAACGGGAAGTGGAGACTTTGTATTGACTTCACTGATGTTAATAAAGCTTGTCCCAAGGATCCATTTCCCTTGCCGCACATTGACCAGATCGTCGACTCCACAGCAGGATGTGATCTGCTTTCATTCCTTAATGCATACTCAGGATATCATCATATCTTCATGGCAGAAGAGGATGAAGAGAAAACCACATTCATTACTCCATGTGGCACGTACTGCTTCGTACGGATGCCTTTCAGACTAAAGAATGCTGGTTCAACATTTGCAAGAGTAGTCAGCCATGCTTTTGAGCCACAAATGCACGTAAATGTAGAAGCTTACATGGATGACATAGTGGTCAAGAGCAAGGACAAAGAGACTCTGATCCAAGATTTGGATGAGACTTTTGCAAATCTGCACAAGGTTAATCTCAAGTTGAACCCCGAGAAGTGTGTGTTCGGAGTTCCTGCCGGCAAACTTCTCGGGTTCTTTGTGTCTCAGAGGGGGATTGAAGCCAATCCCGACAAGATCAAGGCCATTGAGCAAATTGAAGCACCAAAGCGCGTCAAGGATGTGCGAAGGCTTGCCGGCTGCATTGCTGCTCTTAGTAGATTCATTTCCAAGTCTGCTGAACGCGCCCTGCCATTTTTCAAAATCTTGAAGAAGGCGGGTCCCATGAAATGGACTCCGGAAGCGGAGGCTGCGCTGCAAGACTTGAAGAAATATTTGTCCTCCACTCCAACACTTGTCGCACCTAAGCCACAAGAGAAGTTGCTGCTATACCTAGCGGCAACAAATCAAGTGGTTAGTGATGCGTTAGTGGCGGAAAGGGAGGCAGATGATGACCCAGCAGCCGCGGCAAGTGAGTCCAGCGACAAGCAGGGGGCTTCCCCGACAAGCTCTGGACCGGCAAGCCCTGATCCGACGAGTTCTGGCTCCGCCAAGGATGGATCTGTGCAGTTGCCGGAAGAAAACAGAAGAAGAAGGTGCAGCGCCAGTTTATTTTGTCGGCCTTTTGCGGGGGCTAGATCAAGGTACTCGGTGTGTGGTTGCTTTTCGGCCTACTCATGGCCTCAAGGAAGCTGCGTCATTACTTTCAAGCACATGAGATCACAGTTGTCACTCGCTTTCCGTTGAAGAGGATACTGCAGAATCCGGAAGCAACAGGCAGGATTGTCGAGTGGGCGCTGGAATTGTCGAGCTTTGGCCTCAAGTTTGAAAGTACTTCAACTATTCAGAGCCGAGCTTTGGCAAAATTTATAGCAGAATGGACGCCAACACCGGATGAAGGAACTCCGGAGAAGAGCATCCCCGTCAAGGAAGTTAGCAAAGAATGGATCATGTACTTTGATGGTGCCTTCTCGCTGCAAGGCGCCGGTGCGGGCGTACTACTTGTCGCCCCCACCGGAGAGCACCTCAAGTATGTGGTCCAAATGCACTTTCCCAAGGAGCAAGCAACAAATAATACTGCGGAGTATGAAGGCTTGCTTGCCGGACTCAGGATAGCAGCAGAGCTTGGGATTAAGAAACTTATTGTCAGGGGCGACTCACAGCTTGTCGTCCGCCAAGTCAACAAAGATTACCAGAGTCCGTTGATGGAAGCATACATTGATGAAGTAAGGCAGCTAGAGGAGCATTTTGACGGCCTGCAAATGGAACATGTTCCAAGAGCTCAGAATGACATCGCAGATGGCCTCACAAAATGTGCCGCACTTAAGTTGCACGTGGAACCAGGAATTTTTGTGCTCAAGCTGCTCGACCATCCGTCACACCATCAATCGGACAGAGCAAGAAGAGAAAATTGCTCGCCGGCGACCACTTTCTCGCGAGCTCCCCTGCCGCCGCCAAGAAGGTTCCTGTGCTCAACACGTAAAGTGCCGAGGAGCAGTCCACCCGACAAGCCCCGGGTTTGTTTCGTCAAGCAGACGCTCCCCGACAAGTCAGTGTCCCGACACGCTTGCCGGGAACATCACGCCCGGCAGGATCCCGATCCTGCCGAGAAACAGATGTTCCCAGCAGCGCTTGCGCCTTTTAGTCCTTGTTGTCGAGCCACAAGCTCCAACACGGGCACAGCCAATAGTCCATTTCCTTCAGACAGGAGAACTTCCCGAGGAACAAGAGGAAGCGGAAAAGTAGCCCGGCAATCAAGTATGTACCAGTTTGTCGATGACATACTGTACAGAAGGAGATTCAACGGAGTGAGATTGAAGTGCATTTCCCGGGAAGAAGGACAAGAGCTGTTGGCAGAGATACATGGAGGCATATGTGGTCACCACATTGGCGCAAGAGCGCTTGCCGGCAAAGCTTTCCGGCAAGGGTTCTTTTGGCCGAGAGCCCTCCAGGATGCAACTGCACAAGTAACCAAGTGCGAAGTGTGCCAGTTCCACTCCAAACAGATTCATCAACCAGCACAAGCTCTCCAAAAAATCCCTTTATCCTCGCCATTTTCGGTCTGGGGGCTCGACATCCTCGGCCCCTTTCCCCGAGCTGTCGGGGGCTTTGAGTACTTGTACGTTGCAATCGACAAGTTCACAAAGTGGCTGGAAGTGGAACCAGTGAGAAAGGTGACAGCAGAGTCAGCCGTCAAGTTCTTCAGGTCAATTGTCTGCCGTTTCGGAATCCCTAACAGGATTATCACCGACAATGGCACACAATTCATGAGCCGCGCCTTCATGCAATACGTCCAAGATCTTGGCACCAAGATCTGCTTCGCTTCTGTTGCTCAGCCGAGAAGCAACGGTCAAGCAGAGAGGGCAAACGCTGAAGTGCTGCGCGGGCTCAAGACCGAACTTTCGGCGAAAGCTGCGCAAGTCGCGGAAAAATTGGATTGAGCAACTGCCAGTGGTTCTTTGGTCAATCAGAACGACACCAAATCGAGCCACTGGCCAGACACCCTTTGCTCTTGTTTACGGAGCAGAGGCAGTTCTCCCCACGGAACTCGTATATGGATCACCTCGAGTGCTCGCTTACGATGAGCTTGAGCAAGAGCAGCTGTGACAAGATGACGCGCTGCTCCTTGAGGAGGATCGTGTTCAGGCTGCTGTGCGAGCTGCTCGCTATCAGCAAGCTTTGCGCCGCTACCATAGCCGCAAAGTAAATGCCCGAAGCTTCGAGGAAGGCAACCTTGTTCTTCGGCGTGTTCAATCCGCCAAGAATTCAAACAAGTTGACGCCGAAGTGGGAAGGCCCTTATCGGGTGAAACGAGTCACTGGGCCCGGTGTTGTCCGCCTTGAGACCGAAGATGGCATTCCAGTGAGCAACTCCTGGAACATAGAGCACCTTCGCAAGTTTTACCCATAAGGCGCGGTTGTCGGACCCATTCCGGCAACCACCTTTTGTACAAGCCTTGCCGCTGTCGCATGTAACCCTTTGTACAAAGCCGAGCGCAACTCCCGTGCGTAAATAAAGTTTATGTGCCTCGCACACCTTGTCAAATTTAATGCATCTTCCTTTCCTTCTGCATCTATATCTGACAGTTTGTGCACCACTTACCCCCGGTAAGCAATAGCGAACCTTAAGGTTCCATATCATTATTTTCTCTTCTTTCTTCTCAAAAAGGAGACTCCTCCGCCCACAAGTTCCTCGGGGGGGAAGATAAAGGTTTGCACCAGGCGTCGTTCGGAGGAATCTAACCTTGCCGGGACGCAGACGACAGAAAAGCTAAGTTGCTAAAATTTGAGCATAGTCAGTTTTAAATTTTTAAGTTACATTCCTCGAACGACCGTGCCTTGTATGGAAAACCTGTGCGCGGAGGAACCAACTCGTGGCTAAGTTGCGCCCTTGCTTTGTTTCGAGTCCGCTCAACAATGAAAGTGAGCTACAACTGACCCCGACAAGGTTTTCTTGCCGGAAGCAACACCGCCAGCAGGCTGCTGATGTTCCGCACTCAGCGAGCGTGTTAGAGCCGGCAAGTTCCCTCAAAGCGTAGGGTAAAAACATACAAGGCACATAATCAAGTAAAGGAAGTAACATAGCAGACAGTGCCCAGAATAAAGTTATATTACAAGAATGACTTATTGTGGCACGGACTAGATTGTTCTCATAACTGAAAATGCAGCGGCAGGAAAAAGGGAGAAGAAGGGCGGCCTAATCCACATGCTCGCCGTCAACCCTCCTAACTTCGTTGATCTTGTCCACGATGGGTGCGATGATGGCTTTGAGCTCTTCGAGATCGGCACCTGCCGGCAGCTTCTTGGTGGCACGGGTGAGGTCGACGCTCGGGTTGCGGAAAAGTATCTTCACCAACACCTTCTCCAGGACCTTGGTGCAGATCGCGCGCGACTCGTTGGCCAGCTGCTTCGGGATCCTTTCCCAGAGCTGCTGGAGAGCCGTCACCACATGAAAGTGCAACTAATCCCCGGGTGGTTTTGTTAATTAATAACAACATATATATCATTGAACTAATCATTTCTTGAGAATATTTCAGAAAGTTCAGTGATATGGGTATGGCAATGACTGATGATGTGGACCCCTCAAAATGCTAAGGAAAACATTGGAAAAGCTCAAGACTCTATTTTTGGTTTAGTGATCCAAGATCACATTGAGTCCATAGGAAAGCCAATACTATTAAAAGGGGATGAGGTTATGATGATGATCTGGTTGCTCTAAGTGCTTAGTGATTTATCTCTCAAACTATCAGCAATCTTTCATTCCAACATAAACCCATAAGTAATATCGGTCCCACCGATTCCAAACTCACCACACCGAGATGAACCACCTCACCATATACCCAAACCCTAAGAATTTCGGATTTTCCGATTCCAAACTCGGTCATACCGAAATTGGTGTTGCCAAGCTTCAGAACCTTCAGACTCAAATCGGTGTCACCGAGATGAGAAAGTCGGTCCCACCGAGATTGGCAAACCCTAGACTTTGGAAGAATCGACTAACCGAGATTGTATTTTCGGTCCCACTGAAAATCCCAACGCTCACAAGATTTGAACTTTCGGTCTCACCGAGTTGTCAACTTCGGTCCCGACCGAGATTGGTCAAATGTGTAACGGTTGGATTTTATGTGGAGGCTATAAATACCCTCCACCTCCTCTTCATTCGTGGAGAGAGCCATCGAAAGAACTACCACTCCTACCTTACATTTCCGAGAAGAAAACTACCTACCCTTGTGTTGAGATCAAGTTGCTCCACTCCACCATATGAAACTTGATTTCTAGTCTTCCCAAGTTGCTTTCCACTCAATCCCTTCCTCCACCACAGCCAAATCAGTGAGGAGAGTTGAGTGTTGGGGAGATTATCATTTGAAGCACAAGAGCAAGGAGTTCATCATCACCAACACCGTCTATTACCTTTTGGAGGGTGGTGCCTCCTAGATTGGTTAGGTGTCGCTTGGGAGCCTCCGTCAAGATGTGGAGTTGAACCAAGAAGTTTGTAAGGGCAAGGATATCGCCTACTTCGTGAAGATCTACCCCGAGTAAGGCTAGTCCTCCGTGGGCGAGGCCATGATGGCATAGACAAGGTTGCTTCTTCGTGGACCCTTCGTGGGTGGAGCCCTCCGTGGACTCTCGCAGCCGTTACCCTCCGTGAGTTGAAGTCTCCATCAACGTGGATTGACGATAGCACCACCTATCGGAACCACGAGAAAAAATCTCCGTGTCTCCAAATTGCGTTTGCTCTTCTCCACCTCTTATTTACTACATGTGCAATTTACTTTCCGCTGCCATAACTCTAGAATTGCATGTGTAGGGTGATACTTGACTTGGTCTTCATTGTAAACTTGCTAAAACTTACTCTAATCAAAAGGCTAAACTTTTAAGTTGTCAAGTAGTCTAATCACCCCCTCTAGACATACTTCCGATCCTACAAGTGGTATCGAGCTTTGGTCTCCATTGGATTGGTTTCATTGCATTGACTCCATAAGCTTGGTTTCACAACCTAGGAGAGTATGGCGTCTAGTGAGGTAATTTCCGAGAGGTCCTTACTTTGATGGTTCAACTTTTGCTAGTTGGAAGCACAAAATGAAAATGCATATTCTTGGACATAACCCCGCCGCATGGGGCATTATTTGTGTTGGCTTGCAAGGTGAGTTCTTCGAGGAAGGAAAAGTTCCGGATCGCGAAGCTATCATGGATGAGTTGCGGATGTTACGAACAATGCTCAAGCTTGTGGCATTCTCTTCAATGCTTTGTGTCCCGAGGAGTTCAACAAGATCAGCCGCCTTGAGAATGCAAAAGAGATTTGGGATACTTTGGTCGAAATGCACGAAGGTACCGAGTCCGTGAAGGAATCAAAGCTAGATGTTCTTCAAGGTCACTTGACAAGTTCAAGATGAAGGAAGGTGAAGGAGTCGCTGAAATGTACTCTAGGCTTGCTCTCATTACCAATGAGATGGCAGGCTTAGGAAGCGAAGAAATGACCGAATCGATTCATCATCAAGAAGATTCTCGAGCTTTGGATGGAAAGTATGACACCGTGTGCACTTTGATCCAAATGATGCCAAACTACAAAGATCTCAAGCCTACCGAAGTCATTGGAAGAATTGTTGCTCATGAGATGACACTTAAAGATAAGGAAGAGCTTCACAACAAGTCAAGTGGTGCTTACAAAGCTGCAGTTGAAGCTCCCACAACCTCAAGTGACAAGCTAGTTTCCAATGAAGAGATAAGCCTAATGGTGAAGAACTTCAACAAGTTCTACAAAAGTAGAAGCAAGGAGAGAAGCTCAAAGTCTAGATCATATGATGAAAAGAGATCTTCTAGTCGTGATCGAAACTGCTACAATTGTGGAAGACCGGACACTACTCAAATGAGTGTTCGACTCCCCACAAGAGAAGAGAAGAATCTCCAAGAAGAAGAAGCTCAAGAGAAGAGTCGCCTCGAAAAGAGAGAAGGAGTAGAGATGATCGTTATGAACGAAGATCCTCTCGGAGAAGCAAGGACTCGGAAAGGAAAGACAAGTCATCAAGGAGCTACACAAGAAGAAAACATCAAGCTCATGTTGGTGAATGGGTTTCCGGCTCCGACTCCGACAATCACTCCGAAAGAAGCTATCACTCCAACTCGAATCTGATCAAGATGAAGGTGTTGCCGGTCTTGCTCTCGTGTCCTCCAACTCCAACTCCTATGACATATTTGATTCACCAAATGAGGGAATTGGAAGATGCTTCATGGCAAAAGGCCCCAAGGTATCACATCCTGAGTTTATTGACTTTGATAGTGATGAGGATGACTTGCTTGGTGAAGATGAGCTTTTACATGACAAATCTAGCGAGCTTAGTAATGATGAACATGCTAATAGTCTTTATAGTCGAGAAGAGTCAAATGACAATGCTATGAAGGAGATTGAGCGTCTAACTAAAGAACTAAACACTCTTAAGTTAGCTCATGAAACAACTCAAGAAGATCATAGAGAGCTCCTAAGATCTCATGAGAAGCTACGCTTCGAGAAGCTCAATCTAGAGCAAGAACATGAGTTCCTAAAAGCTATCAATGACGATCTTCGAAAGAAGAGTTCTTCATATCTTGCCAAACTGTCGGTGTACTAAGGTAGGGGTACCTCAGTACCCCAACTTGTGCACGGGCAGTCCCAGTTCCCCACAGCCAGATCCACCAAATGCTTGCCGGAGACCATCTCCGCTCCACACCAAGCCATTCAAGAACAAAGTATATAAGATAGAAGCTCAAGACCCCGGCAAGAGGAGCTTGCCGGAAGGCCATTCCTGTGCTCAAGGCTACATCACTCCTCAGATCCCCAAGCGAGAGGAGCTCGTCGGGAGGACTAGAAGATCATATCACGAAGACACGCCTCGGCTGCTGCCTGCTTCGGGCGAGACCCGGGAGCGGCAAGTCACAGAGCCCGACAAGCTCCCGGGCCCGGCAAGATCAAGACCCCGGCAAGGCGCTTGCCGGGAGAGCTATGCTACGTGCCGCACTCCAGCTCATCTGCCCACGCCGCCTCCAGCCTTCTCCAGAGAGCGTGGCGGATGGGCATGTGCTGCATGAGGAATGCGGTGGCACTCCACGGTGGTGGCCGCCGCCGTGGCGAAAGGAGACGAATGGCGGGGAGCTTTTGGGGCGACGGCGACGGCATTTAATGCTCTTGTCCCCTCTGTCAAAAGTAGGTAGAAAGCATCAGAGCTGCCTTGTTCCCAAGACCGCTCCAACTACCACCTCTTTTACGTTTTTACCCCTCTACCTCACGTTGACACCGTCGGTGACCCTTGCCCTATAAAAGGAGGCCCATGCACAACGAGGGGGTTCCACGATCGCTACTCTCGCGAGGATCATTCGCCACTCTCGGAAGGTTCGAACCCCGCAACTCTAGCGCTCGGATTCGGCCGGTTTCACACACCACTCCACCGCTTGCTCGCATTCTTGAGCAAGATCTAATACAACACAATGCAGCAAGAGGGTTTCGCGACCATCGCGTCCGGCTGGGTAAAATCCCGCGTGCATCGCCTCGATCGCTCTCCGCGCAGCCTCCGCCCCATCAACACACGAAGGGGCCCGGCCCCATAGGTGCCGCGCCACCCATCGGCATGCGACATCTCGGGCGCGCCCGGTAGGGCGTCGAGGTTCTGCGAACTGATCCGCATTCGCGCGCAAGACTCTTCATCAACCTCTCCAGCTTCATCAGCAGCTTCATCGACAACTACGCCATGGTCCCAAGACGAGCCGAGGGTCGCGACCCATCTCCGTCTTCCCGCGCTCCACCGGAGCCAACGGCAGCGGAGGAGACGCCGGTGGAAGGGTGGACACCGCGAGGGCGCCATGTGCCACCAGATCGAGGGGATGGGACGGAGGACCGCGCCTCGGCCTCAGAGATCCGCGTCCCCTCCAAAGATATAGCAGCCAGCGGCGCCACACCACGAGAAGGTGGTATCCGCCACCGGGCAAGAGCAAGCGAGGGGCTCATGGGGCGCCCGGACTGTTGTCCATGCATGAGTAAAGCGAAGAGGTCGAGGCAGGTTCTGCTCCCCTAACATTGTTAGGGACCCGAGTATATCCGCCCGCGCACGCTCGCTCCGCTCCCTCGCCCCGCAAGCGCTTATCCTCGAGTGCTACGATGTCGCCGAAAGACGCGCCATCGAGCTCTAAGTCCGCAAGGACGGCTCGTGCTCCATCCGACAAGCGCATTTCCTCGAGCGCAGAAGCCCGGTGAGGACAGCTTTGGTGTTCGTCCCGGCAAGCGTGCCTCCCCGGAGCGCCGCGCCGCCGCCATGGACACACCATTGAGCTCCACCAGCGAGCGCAAAAGAAAAGCTAAGTCGCTCGAGCCTTCGTGCAGAGCACTCTTTTAATTTCATACTTTTATATGTTATACCCCTCGCGCATTCGCCCTTTGTACGCGAAACCTCAGGCGCGGAGGAGCTCGCTTGTGGATGGTCGCACCCTTACTTCGCTCAACACGCCAACGAAGTTAAGAGTAAGCCGCGACCAGCTTCAAGGCCTCGCTTCGTTTCGAGCCTGCTCGAGCAAGTTAAGTGCGCCGCGCCAGACACGGCAAGGTTGCTTGCCGGAGGCGACACCAACCAAGCGAGCTGCCGACGCTCCGCACTCAAAGAAGCGTGTTGAGCACCGGCAAGTTACCTAGAAGCGTAGGGTGAAAGCACACAAAGGATGTAGGGCAGAGGGTATAACGTGGCGAGTCATGCCGTGAAATGTCGTCCGTATGAGAGACTTGGACGCAAGAGGAGCCAAGTCGTGGCCCAGTTGCGTACTTGTTTTGTTTCCGAGTCCGCTCAACAAACACAAGTGTGCTGCAGCACCCTTATCTTGCTTCCGAGCCACGCTCAGCAAGTTAAGCGTCATAATCGCCCGACAAGGTTGCTTGCCGGAAGCGACACCACCAGCGGGCTGTCCCGCGGCAAGCATGTTCGCCCCGGCAAGCTCCCCAAGAGCGTAGAGTACAAACATACGAAGGACAAAACCCGGCATCGTATTGCCTAGTCAAGATTTATATACACATGCACCTACATGTACGTTGAGCAATTGCATATCTACCTCAGCTATTTTCACGACTAAAATTGCAGCAACAAGAAGGAACCAAAAGATCGCACCCGCGCCTGGGGCCCGGCGAGTCAGGGTCGCCGGGGGGCTGCTGATGCCAAAGTTCTTCTTCGGCGAGCCAGCCTCGCTGGGGGCTGCGAGCATCGAGATTCGTCTCCGGCAAGCTAGTGTTGCTGGGGGCTGCGAGTTCAGATAAGTTTTTCATCCCCCATCATGCATCCTCTCATGGACCGGGAGATGCGGGACCGCGTCTTTGAACGATCGTGTCTTGTAAAAACCCGTACGTGGAGGAACCGAGTCGTGACCCAGTTGCGTACTTGGTTTGTTTCCGAGTCCGCTCAACAAACCCAAGTGTGCCGCTGCACCTCTATCCTGCTTCCGAGCCTGCTCAGCAAGGTAGACGTCGCAACTGGCCCGACAAGGTTGCTTGCCGGAAGTGACACCACCAGCGGGCTGTCCCGCGGTCGCTAAGCGTGTTCGCCCCGGCAAGCTCCCCGATAGCGTAAGAACACACAAGGCACACAGTCAAGTAAAAGACTCGGTCCGGCAAGCATTCCCCTCTTTTCATTAAAAGCATCCAATTTAGTACAAGTCCATAGAGGATGAAAAACATGATGGAGAGGATTACAAGTTCTTAAATGCAGCTAAATGCCCGAGGGCTTACAATTTGAAAAGATAAGGTGCCCGTGATCCCTCTCCTGTTTCTCTGTTCAGGAGTTCAGGAGGTAGGTCAAGGAGCCCCCGGCAAGATAAGCTTGCCGGGGAGAGGAGACCCTGCAAGAGGAGCTTGTCGGGAAGGGCGAAGGAGACGCCGGAGGAGACGGGAGGCTCCTCACCTCGACCGCCTCTCCTCGACCGCCTCGGCCACGCCTCGGCCTCGATCATGCCACGCCCTCTCCCTCTCGTGGCGGCTCACGCCACGGGAGTAGGATGGGGAATGGTGCGCTGCCTAGAAGCAACCCGCGCCGCCACTGTCGAAGAGCCGGGATTCCCTCCTTCCATGGCGGCAAGAAGAACAGAAGACGAAGACGAAGGGAGAAATAGATGAGTGTGGCCGTTGTGCACCCCTTCCGCCCTATTTAAAGGGGCGAGGTGGGGACTCAACCGCCCCGCTCAACCAATCAGGAAGCGAGGAGGCCAGAGGAGCGGGGCCGACTCGCCCTCTCCGCCCCGTGACGGCTCGGTCTCCCACTTTCGCGCCCGACCCCCATGCATGAGGGCAGCGTGGCAAGCGGAGCCGAGCGACAGTGAAGCGACCCGCTCTGCGCCCACGATCACGGGTGGGTGCCTTAAAGGCTGCATCGCCGCCCACATCTCCACGACGCCGCAATCGACGCGTGCCGCTATGGAGGAGGAGACGACAGATGCAAAGAGCAGATTCGACGGGCCGTGGGCTTCAGCAGCGCCCGCAGTCGCTTATCCTTGGGCCTGGCCCAACAGCGCTCGGCACTGTGTATGGCCCAGGCCCGGGGGCTCCTGTCGGTGTACTAAGGTAGGGGTACCTAAGTACCCCAACTTGTGCACGGGCAGTCCCAGCCTCCCACAGCCAGATCCACCAAATGCTTGCCGAGACCATCTCCGCTCCACACCAAGCCATTCAAGAACAAAGTATATAAGATAGAAGCTCAAGACCCGGCAAGAGGAGCTTGCCGGAAGGCCATTCCAGCTCAAGGCTACATCACTCCTCAGATCCCGGCGAGAGGAGCTGCGTCGGGAGGACTAGAAGATCATATCACAGAAGACACGCCTCGGCGCTGCTTCTTGGCGAGACCCGGGAGCGGCAAGTCACAGAGCCCGACAAGCTCCCGGCCCGCAAGATCAAGACCCGGCAAAGGCGCTTGCCGGGAGAGCTATGCTACGTGCCCGCGACTCCAGCTCATCTCGCCCACGCGTCGCCTCCAGCCTTCTCCGAGAGACGCGTGGCGGATGGTCAGGCTTTATGAGGAATGCGGTGGCACTCCACGGTGGTGGCCGCGCCCGTGGCGAAGGAGACGCAATGGCGGAGCTTTTGGGGCGACGGCGACGGGCATTTAATGCTCTTGTCCCCTCTGTCAAAAGTAGGTAGAAAGCACCGTAGCTGCACTGCTCCCGCGACTGCTCCAACTACCACCTCTTTACGCTTTTACCCTCTACCTCACGCTGACACTGTCGGTGACCCTTGCCCTATAAAAGGAGGCCCATGCACAACGTAGAGGGGTTCCACGACCGCTACTCTCGCGAGGATCATTCGCCACTCTCGCGTGAAGGTTCAACCCCGCAACTCTAGCGCTGGATTCGCCGGTTTCACACCACTCCACCGCTTGCTCGCATTCTTGAGCAAGATCTAATACAACACAATGCAGCAAGAGGGTTTTACGCGACCATCGCGCCCGGTGCCGGTAAAATCCCGTGCATCGCCTCGATCCGCTCTCGCGCAGCCTCCGCCCCGCATCAACACACGAAGGGCCCGGCCCCATAGGTGCCGCGCCACCCATCGGCCGCGACATCTCTGGCGCGCCCGTAGGGGGCGCCGAGGTTATCGCGAACCTGATCCGGCGTTCGCGCCAAAGACTCTTCATCAACCTCTCCACCCTTCATCGCGGCTTCATCGACAACTACGCCATGGTCCCGAAGACGAGAGCTTCGAGGGTCGCGGACCCATCTCCGTCTTCCCCGCCTCCACCGGAGCCAACGGCAGGC
This sequence comes from Aegilops speltoides, assembly GCA_021437245.1. NCBI lineage: Eukaryota > Viridiplantae > Streptophyta > Magnoliopsida > Poales > Poaceae > Aegilops > Aegilops speltoides. The sequence continues at coordinate 195,252,481 of CM038144.1, read as the reverse complement.
GGAGGAGACGCCGGTGGAAGGGTGGACACCGGCGAGGGCGCTCGCGGTGCCACCAGATCTGAGGATGTGACGGAGGACCGCGCCTCGGCCTCCGTAGATCCGCGTCCCCTCCAGCATATAGCAGCCCAGCGGCGCCACACCACGAGAAGGTGGTATCCGCCAGCTGGGGCAAGAGCAAGCAGGGGCTCGCGGGACGCTCCGGACTGCTGTCCATGCATGAGTAAAGCGAAGAGGTCGAGGCAGGTTCTGCTCCCCTAACATTGTTAGGGACCCGAGTATATCCGCCTCGCACCGCCGCTCCCGCCCCTCGCCCCGCAAGCGCTTATCCTCGAGTGCTACGATGTCGCCGAAAGACGCGCCATCGAGCTCTAAGTCCGGCAAGGACGGCTCGTGCTCCATCCGACAAGCGCACCTCCTCGGGCGCGATAAGCCCGGTGAGGACAGCTTTGGTGTTCGTCGTCCGCAAGCGCGCCTCCCGAGTGCCGCGCCGCCGCCATGGACACACCATTGAGCTCCACCAGCGAAAGCAAAGAAAAAAAAAAAGCTAAGTCGCTCGAGCCTTCGTGCAGAGCACTCTTTTAATTTCATACTTTTATATGTTATACCCCTCGCGCATTCGTCCTTTGTACGCTAAACTCATGCGCGGAGGAGCTCTGCTTGTGGATGGTCGCACCCTTACTTCGCTCAACACGCCAACGAGTTAAGAGTAAGCCGCGACCAGCCAAGGCCTCGCTTCGTTTGAGCCTGCTCAGCAAGTTAAGTGCGTCGCGCCGGACACGGCAAGGTTGCTTGCGGAGGCGACACCAGCCAAGCGAGCTGGCCGACGCCCGCACTCAAAGACAAGCGTGTTGAGCACCGCAAGTTACCTAGAAGCGTGGGGTGAAAGCACACAAAGGATGTAGGGCGAGGGTATAACGTGGCGAGTCATGCCGTGAAATGTCGTCCGTATGAGAGACTTGGGCGCAAGAGGAGCCAAGTCGTAACCCTGGGCTATGCTTGTTTTGTTTCCGAGTCCGCTCAACAAACACAAGTGTGCTGCAGCACCCTTATCTTGCTTCCGAGCCACGCCGGCAAGTTAAGCGTCATGAATCGCCCGACAAGGTTGCTTGCCGGAAGCGACACCACCAGCGGGCTGTCCCGCGGCAAGCATGTTCGCCCCGGCAAGCTCCCCAAGAGCGTAGAGTGGGACAAGCTCAAGATGACCTTCCACCACAAGACCACAAGCTAAAAGGCAAGGACAAGCTTCAAGAGGAGATTGGTGCATTCATTGAAGCACCCAAGGCCATGGTCAAGTGGGTTCCCAAGGCTACTTCAAGTTCTACTTCGACAAGCTCAACTACTACCCCAAGGATTCCCATCAAGATGATGTGGATCCCGAAGAAGAAGAACTAGAGAGTTCTTGAGGGTGACTCCGCCAATATACTACACTCACATTCATTTTGGCAAAGAACTTGTGCAATCAACTTCCACATCTTGCACTAGTTCATGGAGTCACAAACCCTCATGTTGGTAAGTCAAGGGACAAGGTAATCATTGCTTTCATGGACATCATCTATTGTGTACTTCAATCTATGCCCATGGATATTCTTGTTTGTTCCTTGTGGGACTAACCCATGTAGGTATTGAAAGTGCCTGAATCCAAAAGGATTGCTCCCAACTCTTGATGATCTTCATCAACATTGAGCATCCACATCTTCAACATCTACATGAAGTCTTCAACGACAACCCAAGGTTAGTTTGACCCTTTAAAAGGGGTTCTCACATCAAGGGGGAGCTTTGCTCTAAAGAAATGAGCTAAAGCATCTTCAAATGATGTGAACACATTAATGCTTTATGAAAAGTGGTAACCCCACTTGTGCTTAAACGATGAGTATGACCTATGATCAAATGTTCTCATCTGACTCCTAAGTCAATATACTCATATATAGATGACCTAGTCATCGCCAAATTGTGTGCTAGTTGCTAAGTGTTTTGTTTGTGCATGTTTGACACATATTTCATTTGCTATCTTATTGTGTGAGCATGTTGGATGCATGATTTTATCCATTCAAGGACATCCATTTGTTGCTTTGGTCTTTTGGATTTCTCTTTTTGACCAAATGGATGGACAAGAATGCCTAAGTTCCTCCCTAGCTATCTATGCTTTCTTGTCTCAAACTCTATTCATGCTTATATCACAAACTTTGAAGAAGACTTTTTCTTACGCACCGAGTGAGGAGCACTCGAGCCACCGATCCGTCAAAAGCCTAACTTCCAAAACCTTCTAAGTACTTTCGGTCAAACCGATATACTCAAATCGACAGACCAAATCACTTGATTGATCTAGGTTTCACCTCGGTGAAACCGAAGTTACAAATTTCGGCGTGATCAAGTGAGTAACTGCACGCAGTTAACCATCTCGGTCCCACCGAGTTTTCCAACTCGGTCCCACCGACAGCCGAAGGGTATATATACCCGAGGACAGCGCGCGTTGATTACTTCTTCAAAACGCCTCGCCCTCAAACCCTTCGCTGCCGTCGCCGTGGTCTTTGGATCGTCTCCGCCGTCGCCTGTGCGCCCTCGCCGCGGGTCTCCATCGCCGTCAACGGTCAATCTCGTCGCGCCGTTGCCGCCGTAGTGAAGCTCCACCAGATTGGGTGAGTTTCATCCCTCTCGTGCTTCAACCGCTGATTCTATGCACGATAGGTTTTGCCTAGCTTCTTGCCAAGATTGAAATCTTCCTATCCAGCAGATTAGATCATAGAACAAAATTCGAGTGAAAATTTTAGGGTTAGGTTTCCGCCGAACACATCTCGGTGTGACCGATTCTACATTCTCGGACTGACCGATTTGGCCTCTGGTCATTGCACTGCACTTTTCGGTTAAACCGAGTTGTGCAAATCGGTAAGACCGAAGTGAGGATTTAGTGAAACCCTAGTGCTCTCGGCTAGACCGAAACCCATTTCGGTCCAACCGAAAGTGGTGTGTACGGTTAGGTTTAGACACTTCGGATTCACCGAATTTATAGACTCGGTCAGACCGAAATGCATTCTGTGAAAACCTAAAACTAATGTTTGAACTCATTCTTTTTGCAAAAACCTCTGCAGTTTGTGATAACTCTTCTATTCTGCCTATACCTATTCTTTTCACAGGTTGTCAGTCATGTCTGATGCAAGTGACAGCCAGAACAGGTTTGAATCACCAGTTGAGATTCCAGAGGCGCTACAAGTCCCAAGCAAGCAGTTTTTGAGATGATGGAGAGAGGAGCACTCCAAGTGGATTGCCTCCACTGCCACGAGGCGTGAAGAAGAGGAATTCAGATGAGGAAGACTCGACTTTGTTGCGAGATGAGGAGATATCTTCAAAGCCAAAAGGCAAGTGGTTGCCAAGGGCTATCAAGGGCAACAACAAAGAAAGGCACCAAGAAGGTAAAGAAATCCACAGTTGCAAAGAAGCTCAAGATGGAAGAAGAAACCTCCAAAGAAGATCAAGAAAACTTCCAAGAGGAAGAGGCTAGTTCATGAAGAAGTCGATGATGATGACTCAGATGAGGAAGCACCCCAGCCTCCTCGAAGCGTGGTTGATGGGAGATGCCATCGTAAGCAGGAGCACCCACAAAATCTAAGCCATCAGCTCCACAAAAGGCAGCCCAAGCCAAACCTGCCGCCAAGCCAAAGAAGACTGTGAGAAACATACCGCTTCAGAGAAGAAGAAGGACAATGTGCCACCGCTGAATCGATGATGAGGCACATGTTTTGGTCAAGCTCGCATGAAATTGCCGCTTCATAATGATGCTCATCCTCGAGCTGAAAATATGAAGGAAAGGAAGGACAAAGGACTCAGGCTATGGAGGCAAGTTGATCCATATGCCACCAGGAGAAGGACAGCTGTTGACTCTAGATTCCACACCAGAGAGCAACAAGATTTTTATGAGACAGTGCTCATGGATAAGAAGCCAATTGTTGCTGACACCAGATATGTAGACTGGGAATACATCGACAGTGAAGAGCACAGAGACTATTTCCCACATGTGCATGAGAGCTTCACTGCATGTGGAGTTGCAGAGTTTGTTGGTCAGAAATTGACTGCTTGGAATGATGAGATGATCATGCAGTTCTATGCCACCGCACACTTCTATCCAGATGGCAGAATTGTATGGATGACAGAAGGGCAGAGATTCCATTCAACTGTTGAGGAATGGAGAGCGTTGCTGAATGCACCAGTGTCAAGGGACGATGATGTTGATGTCTATGGCATTCCAAAGAAAAATCACGAGTCTATGAAGAACATGTACAATGAGGTACCTGACAAGGATGTTGAGATATGGAAGCTTGGATCAGTTTATCATCTTCAGGCAGGTCTCCCAACCACTAACACCATTCTGAGGCATACTTTGATGCCTAAGTCAGGAGACCACCGCATGATAAGAGGGTATTCTATCAACATGCTGCACATTCTAGATCAGAAGACACCTTTTAAGGTGATGGACCTGATAGTAGAGACTATCAAGAGGACAGCAGCAGACCAGAAGAGGTCGTGTGGGTTTGCTCCGCATATTCAGATGCTCATTAATGCCAAGTTTGGCACGGATACCTACCTGTTGGATAGACCCCACTTGCCATTGCAGCCCGAACATGAAGATAATGAAGTTGTGATGACTGAGGATGCTCCCACATCCGTCAAGGACATGCAAAGTCTGAAGCTGCCAAACAAGCTAAAGCTGAAAAGGAAGCAAAGAAAAAGCCCAAGAGCGTTGGAGAACAACTTCTTGAAGCCACTCGGAGAATTGAACTACGCCTGCCAGCATAGTGCGCCTCGGGAGAGCCTAGAGAGGATAGTTGAAGATAAGTTCCATGCTCGGATGTCAAGTCGATCAAGTGCGTGTCACCGTCAACAAGCTTGAGGCGATATTGAGGAAGCGAAGAGGAGAAGGCAGAGCTCATGAAGGAGATGGAAGGTGATATGGTCCAGATGACTATGAGCAGCCTCACTAAAGGCCCACAAAGCCCAGATCAGCTGCTATTCCCGTGATGAACCTGGGCTACTACATCAAGACCTCCCACAGCTCCATCGGTTCAAAGACTAGCTCGGTGTCCACTCCTCCAGCTCCACAGACTTCAGAAGCTTTTGCAGATGCAGCTATCTCCACTCCATCGACACGCATGTGAGCCGCCACAGAGTCCCTAGTGACGATTAGCTCTATACTTTTCGAACTTTTGGTAACTTGTTGCCAAAGGGGAGAAATTGTATAGATCATAGGACTTCGAGAGAGAGTGCTCGTTTTTGCTCTTTCGCTTGCGGTTTTCCTTGAGATACTTTTGAGTTCTTTGAGACATTTCGTGTGTTTGATACTACGTTTGCTTCTATCTTGATGAGTGCTTGATCATACTATGCTTAATGTGTGCTTAATGCTTATCATATTCCATTCATATCTTGTATGATCACTTACTCATGTCTTGGTGATTGGGTGCATGCTATTCATTCTTATCATTTTGTGCGCTCCACCAAGATGTATGTGACATGGAAGAGTGACCCATGATCCTAATCGATTGTGCATTTGCATTCAAACGCAAATCTTAAATAATGCACAAATTTAGGGGAGCTCTTGCTTATCACATACTTCTCAAAGCTTATTTATGTTATTCATTCATTATATCATTTGTCGAAGCTTTGATCTATATGTTGTCATCAATTACCAAAAGGGGAGATTGAAAGTGCAACTAATCCCGGGTGGTTTTGGTAATTAATAACAACATATATATCATTGAACTAATCATTTCTTGAGAATATTTCAGAAAGTTCAAGGATATGGGTATGGCAATGACTGATGATGTGGACCCTCAAAATGCTAAGGAAAACATTGGCAAAAGCTCAAGACTCTATTTTTGGTTTAGTGATCCAAGATCACATTGAGTCCATAGGAAAGCCAATACTATTAAAAGGGATGAGGTTATGATGATGATCTGGTTGCTCTAAGTGCTTAGTGATTTATCTCTCAAACTATCAGCAATCTTTCATTCCAACATAAACCCATAAGTAATCTCGGTCCCACCGATTCCAAACTCACCACACCGAGATGAACCACCTCAGCCATATACCCAAACCCTAAGAATTTCGGATTTTCCGATTCCAAACTCGGTCATACCGAAATTGGTGTTGCCAAGCTTCAGAACCTTCAGACTCAAATCGGTGTCACCGAGATGAGAAAGTCGGTCCCACCAAGATTGGCAAACCCTAGACTTTGGAAGAATCGGACTAACCGAGATTGTATTTTCGGTCCCACTGAAAATCCCAACGCTCACAAGATTTGAACTTTCGGTCTCACCGAGTTGTCAACTTCGGTCCGACCGAGATTGGTCAAATGTGTGTAACGGTTGGATTTTATGTGGAGGCTATAAATACCCTCCACCTCCTCTTCATTCGTGGAGAGAGCCATCGAAAGAACTACCACTCCTACCTTACATTTCGAGAAGAAAACTACCTACCCTTGTGTTGAGATCAAGTTGCTCCACTCCCACCATATGAAACTTGATTTCTAGTCTTCCCAAGTTGCTTTCCACTCAATCCCTTCCTCCACCACAGCCAAATCGGTGAGGAGAGTTGAGTGTTGGGGAGATTATCATTTGAAGCACAAGAGCAAGGAGTTCATCATCACCAACACCGTCTATTACCTTTTGGAGGGTGGTGCCTCCTAGATTGGTTAGGTGTCGCTTGGGAGCCTCCGTCAAGATGTGGAGTTGAACCAAGAAGTTTGTAAGGGCAAGGAGATCGCCTACTTCGTGAAGATCTACCCCGAGTAAGGCTAGTCCTCCGTGGACGTGGCCATGATGGCATAGACAAGGTTGCTTCTTCGTGGACCCTTCGTGGGTGGAGCCCTCCGTGGACTCTCGCAGCCGTTACCCTCTGTGGGTTGAAGTCTCCATCAACGTGGATTGACGATAGCACCACCTATCGGAACCACGAGAAAAAATCTCCGTGTCTCCAAATTGCGTTTGCTCTTCTCCACCTCTTATTTACTACATGTGCAATTTACTTTCCGCTGCCATAACTCTAGAATTGCATGTGTAGGGTGATACTTGACTTGGTCTTCATTGTAAACTTGCTAAAAACTTACTCTAAACAAAAGGCTAAACTTTTAAGTTGTCAAGTAGTCTAATCACCCCCCCTCTAGACATACTTCCGATCCTACACCACATCTTTGAAGAAAAGCGTGAGCTTGGCGCTGGGCTGGAGATTTTCCTCAGTAGAATACCCAAAGCCCGCCAAACCAAGCTCCGCTAGCTCCTCGTCGATAGATGCAGCGATATTGACGAGGCCCTCCGTCCAGAGCTCCACCGTGATCAAAGAAAGAAGAGTACAGTAAGGAGAAAGCCTTACTCCTCCTCATCCTCCTCCTCTTCATCATCATCGGAGCTCAGCGCGGAGAGGTCGAACTCCGGTACCTTCTCTGCGCGGTGTGGCGGAGGAGTAGGCTCCCTCGGGCGCTTGCCGAGGGCTGCGGCAGGATCAGGCGTGGCGGCCCGGGAAGACCCCGCCTCAGTTGCCGGCGCGCCCTGGGACCCTCCCGCGGCAACGGTACTGGCCGCGGTGGAGCGTGTCCCACGGTGCCACGGCTGCTGGTCGGCCTGCTCCTCTACCATCTCTCTAACTCGACGGAGACGCCTTCTCGGTCGGAATTGGGGCTGCGCTGGGGGCTCCGCCTGCAGCAAGTTGCTCGAAGACGGCTGGCCGCTCGCGCCCTCGGCGGGCTCGCTCGCTTCGACCTCGGCCTCCCCTTCGCCATCGACTTCTCCGGCAAGATCTTCCTGGGCGGCAAGGCTTGCCGCCACCTGCATCCGCCTCCGCCAACGTGAAGCCAAACTTCGCCAGCGCAGCGCCGCCACCTCTTCGGCCCTGCTAGCAATGTACGCCAACTCGTTGGCAGTGGTGGCTCGGGTGAGGAGCTTCTGCTCGTCGGAGTTGACGGCCACCTCCGCCAAGTTATCGAAGAATTGCTGCACGACCTCGGCGTCGGGCTCTATCCAATTGCACTTATCCCATGCGAGTCGCACCGCATCATTGCGCAGATGCTATCGCTACCGGGAATTGTTGCACAAGGATGACACCCACCGCAGCTTGAACCACTCGATGATTGGCGCCGTGCTTGAACATCTCCTCAAAGATCGCGTCAAGCTCCGTAACCATGAAGTTGAAGTTGAGGCCTGGGCGCAGCCTCATGATATCCGCCTGGCCGCCAAACAGCCAGCGGGCCTCCCCTCTTTGCGGGGAAGCGTCGACGACGGCGAAGGAAATCCGCGCCAACCGCCCCTGTTGTGAGTCCGGCATGCCTGAGCTGGAGGATTCGGGTGGTGGCGATCGTCAGCTTGGCGTCATCTGGCGATAGAGCGCTCCAGTCGCTGCCACGCACCACCCGGGTCTGGCGCAGCTGGGTGAATGGCGGCGGATCGGCATCACTGATCCAGCACCACTCCGCCCTCCACTCGTCCCACTTGCTGCGGAGCTCGCCCGTCAAGTACACCTCCTTCATGCCCATCCGGGAGGTCCAGGCAATTCCGCCGGCCAGTGGTTCCCCCTTCTCGGCTCGAGGGGAGAAATAATGACGGAAAAGAGCAACATTGGGGAGGATGCCAACAAAGTTCTCGCAGAGGTGTACAAAAACCGCCATTGTCAGAACGGCGTTGGGGGGTGAAATCAAGAAGACGAAACCCGTAGGTGTTCATGATGTCGCAAAGAAAATCGGAAAAAGGTGGGCACAGCCCGCAATAGAAGAACACAGGGAAGAAGTAGTACCCTCTGGGGCACTTTTTCAATTTGGAAGCTTCAGCGGAAAGCACCGGCGTGCGCGGATGCGCCCGCGTTTCCGTCGACCAGAAGAGGTAGAACTCCGCCCGCAACGCCTCTGGGGTGAGCGTGGGGAGGAAAAGCACATGCTTCTTGCGCAGCGCCTCAAGCTCCAGCGCCTCGGCCGACTTCGCAGCCTTCGAAGCCTTCGCAGCGGTCTTCGGGGCCATGGCGGAAGCAATGGGGGAAGGCGAAGGCGACGGCGGCAACGGCGGCGATGGGCGGCGGAGCGCTGCTCTCTTTCGACTCGGGAAGTGGAGGGGAGCGGCGGGGCATTCGGAGGAAGGAACTGCAAGTGGCGAAAGTGGGGGAACGGCCCCGCTTCCTCTGCTTATAAACAAGGGATGCGAACGTTAAGCATTTCCTGGAGTTAAGTATTGACCCCGTTCTCTCCCACGATGCCGCAATTGACGCGTGCCGTTGCGAGAGGACGCGGTGGACACGGAGTCCGGTTGTGTGTGGACCCAGGCCGCGCGTGCCCGTGCAATGTTTTGGGCCTGGCCCAACAACGCTCGGCACCGTGTATGGCCCAGGCCCGGGGGCTCCTATCGGTGTACTAAAGTAGGGGTACCTTAGTACCCCGAACTTGTGCACGGGCAGTCGCAGCACCCCGCGGCAAGGCTTGCCGGGCATCCGCCAAGACCCTCCGTCATTTCCTATTACTGCCATTCAAGAACAAAGTGTCAACCAAGTAGACAAGGTCCCGGCAAGAGGAGCTTGCCGGGAAGGACAAAGACCCCGTCAAGGGGAGCTTGCCGGGAAGGCCAAACAAGGCGCCTCCAGAAGACTTTCCACAACACCCCGCGCGTCCCGGCAAGGCCCGGCGACCGGCAAGCTTGCCGGCGCGACAAGAGAAGGGCCGCGGCAAGGCACTTGCCGCGGCAAGGTTGCCACTCTACACCCAAGCTCCAGCGCATCCAACGACGTGTCACTCCAGGGCCATCCCAGGGGCACGTGGCGAGGCGCTGTGCAGCCATGCGGTGCGAGGTGGCAAGCAAGGCTGACAAGGAGGCCATCGTGGCGATCGGTGGCGCCCCTAACGGTTGTTTCCTTGCACTGTTGGGGCGACCGGACGGGCATTAAATGCCCTTGTCCCCTGCCGTCAGAGTTATGTAGGGGACACTGTTGAACACTATTGTACCAACCTGCGTTTTTACCTTTCTGCCCCTCTTTCTACGCTGCCACCTGTCGGTGACCCCCTTAGACTATAAAAGGGAGGCCCATGCGCACGTAGAAGGGGTTCGGAACTTTTCCACACTGGGGTTGGGTTCATTCGCCACACCCAACACCACCACTCGCTCGCGCTCTCGAGCAAGAACAAATACAAACACAAAGCAGCAGTAGGAGTTTTATCTCTCCGGAGAGCTCCGAAGCTGGGTAAAATTGCCTGCTTCCCCAGCCGACCTCGATCTGCTCTGCGTGCGCCCTCCGCTCCCTTGCCGGACTAGAAGGGGCCCCCTGCCCCATAGGTGCTCGTGCCCCGCAGAACCGCACGACAGTCTCCTGCATCGTCGTCCATACCGTCGATGTCTTCGGAGTCGAAATCTAGCATGTCGGTTAAGTCATTGACAGTGGCTATGAAGTGGGTAGTGGGTGGGCTTTGAATTTTTCGTCGTCCGCATCCCAACCGTCCTGACCATAGTCCGTCCAGGGCTCTCCGGATAAAGAGAGACACTTTAGAGAATTTAGGATGTCGCCAAAGGGCGAGTGCTGAAAGATGTCCGCAGCGGTGAACTCCATGATCGACGCCCAATCGGATTCGATTGGCAGGGGCGCGGAAGGTTCAGAGTCCGAAGAGGAGTCCGGCACCTTGGAGTCACGAGGTTCACAAAGGACAGGGTTGGTATTCGGTTCTATCGCCGTAGAGGTAGCAGCCCCCGAGGCGGTGTCCAGCCACCCGTCCTCAATCGGCGCAGTCGGCTCTGAGCTAAGGGTCGGAGCAGACACTTAGCGGCCTCGTGGCACCGTCCGGCAGCGAGCTAGATCATGCCCATCATGACAAAGGCGGCGCGCTTGGCGATGCTCGAACCCGTCGAAGATCAAGTCTCCGCAGACGCCACCGATAGTTCAAACTTCCAAATCGACTGATGGCGGGGACGTAGCTTTCAATCTGCTCCAGATGGCCAAGCGAGTTGGCCCGCAGCGCAAAGCCGCTGAATACGAAGATCTGTCCAGGGAGAAAAGTCTCACCCTGGACCACATCGTTGTTGATGATCGAAGGAGCCATCGGGCCTAAAGGCGGCGACATACGCATTTAACTCAATGAAAGCACCAACGCCGGTGTCAAACCGCGGATCTCGGTAGGGGGTCCCGAACTATGCGTCTAGGCGGATGGTAACAGGAGACAAGGGACACGATGTTTTTACCTGTTTCGCCCTCTCGGTGGAGGTAAAACCCTACTCCTGCTTGATTAATATTGATGATATGGGTAGTACAAGAGTAGATCTACCACAAGATCAATGACGCTAAACCCTAGAAGCTAGCCTATGGTATGATTGTTGTTCGTCCTACGGACTAAAACCCTTCGGTTCATATAGACACCGGAGAGGGCTAGGGTTACACAGAGTCGGTTACAATGGTAGGAGATCTACATATCGGTATTGTCAAGCTTGCCTTCCACGCCAAGGAAAGTCCCATCCGGACATGGGACGGAGTCTTCAATCTTGTATCTTCATCGTCTTGGAGTCCGTCCAACGATGATAGTTTGGCTATCCAGACACCCCCTAGTCCAGGACTCCCTCACCCATCACTGAGTAGGGTTAGACCAGGGATAGGGACCGCTGTCAGTGCCTATTAGGGGGTGTTTATTGGGCGGGGGTTAGCGCTAATTACATGTTTAGCCGGCGGCTAATCGCTGGTGACTACAGGAGGCGGCAGGTTTGGTCCTTCGGCGACCAAACGAGCGGCGGAGACCTTCTACTGAGAGCTGAAGCTCACACGCATCTTTTGGTGCGGTCAGTTCGTGCCGACGTGGACCACATCAACGGCATCAACAACAAGTACGATGGCCGGAGCAACGACTGTGCTCGGGTACGGGGTTAGAGCGACCGGGTGAGCAAAGCTAGCACCAGGAAAGAAACTATGGTGCTTAGGAGCACGAAGAATAGCAGCACGGGTCTAGGGAGGCTGAGCAGCAGCAGGTCCAGCAGCCATGGCGGACAACAAGCTACGGACATGGCGGCGCGGCTAGATGGGGAACGGACAAGAGAGGGAGAGGTGAGGGGGGACATGCCGGGACTTACAGAGAGGTCGACAGCTGGCTCGGGGACGACGGGAAGCTCTAGGGCGGCCGAATCGACATGTGGCAGCCAGCGGCCATAGCTGGAGAAGACTGAAGCGGGTGTCGGCTTGTGCACCTACCAGCTCGATTTCGTTGGTGGGGACATAGAGGTCATCGAGGCCAAGCTTCCAGATAAGTCGTTCGGGCGAGGCGACGGCCATGGGCGTGGTGATGCTCGCCGACGCTCTTGGGTGCATCCGGGGGAAGAGCGAGCGAGAGGCAGAGGAGCGGATCAGGACCGGGGAGTGGTCGAGAGGGAGCGAGGGGTGCGTGTCAACACCTAGGAAGGCCCAGCGTATATAGGGGGCAACCAGGCAAGCAGGAGGTCGTCGGCTCGCCGCGACCACGCGCCCTCATGCCTTCTGGCACGAGGTTGACGGAGGCGGCGCTGTGGCTGGGCTGGTCTCTCTAGTGGCCTGCACAGGTGAGGCCAGGTAAATTTGCTCTCCTTTTTATTATTTTTCTGTTTTTGATTTTTATTTAATACTTGTCACTATTTTGCAAATTCAAATGAATTCAAAACATTGCCAAATATTCTCTGACCATTTTTATGTTGCTTAATGGACCTTTCCAAAATCACACAAAATATATCAGAGGCATTTGGAAATATATTCCATATATTAACGATATAAACCCAAATTCAAATACAATAGTGATTTAAACTCAATGACCAAAATATTCCATAAAAATATTTACTATTTTTGGTTTGGTCTCAACGCCTTGCCAAAATTATCAAACATTGATGATGGGCATTTTGGGTTCATTGTATGAGATCTTTAGGTTTCTTTGCCCTTTATTAAAATAATTTGTGAGGCTTTGAATATTCCTCAATTCAACTTTCATGAATTAAAATGATGATGACATGATGATCAAGCAAAGACAACAAGGGCTGAGCTAGGGCTGTGATAACTCACCCCCACTAAACGAGAATCTCGTCCCGAGATTCAAGATGTGAGGTAAGACGACAGAGGGGACACAAGCTAACACAATCTCCACGATCTAGGTTGCACCTCATAAGAACGTTGATTCGATCATCATCTTTTTCTCCATGTCTTGCTCTGAGAACTCCATCCAACATGACAACGAGAAGAAAGGAAAACTCTAGAAGAATCGATCTTCTTGAAGATCGAGCAACTCAGGATCAACTCATGGAGTGAGACATTGAAACATCTCTACAGGTTAGATGCGAAACATACATCTAGAGGGATGGAGCGAAACAGATGACGAAGGTTCACTTGGTAGGCAACAATTTCATGCTTAAGAAAGACGATCCATGGTTTCGACGTAGCAGGAGTTAACTGCCATGATTTCATAACGGGGCACCTTAGGGAAGGTGACTTGTAGAGGTATTCCCTTAAGTGGCAAAAAGAACTACTTTTGATATAGGGATCATTGAGACTCTTTATACCGGCCCAATGAAAATCACAATCGATTGTTTGAAAGAGTTGGAAGGAATGACATACTCATACTAGAATGGATGATGTGGACTACCTTGTTGAAGAGAACGCAATGGATGATTTTTGCTTATCATTGGAAATGGATGGGACCCATGGTAGGACCACTTTTGAAGATAATCCTGAACAGCAATTAGCCAGAAGGCAGACCATTGTAAAATGGCACAAAGGCGGGTGCAGGCTGGGAACAACAATGCAAATGCTGGGAATGATTCTAGTAACTGGGGAAAACTCAACGGTCGAGAGTGATTCCACTGTTTGAATGGTTATAGTATAATCGAAGAAACTAAGAGCACAAGACCCCTAAGGAACAACTTCTAGAATAAGTCGCACGAAATCCTCAAGGAGAAGATGGTCAAATAGCTCAATAAAGATACTATAATGATAGATCTTCCGGCTAGGTGTGTCAGCCAAAAGATCAACCTTGTTGGGACCTAAATCGTAGATCTTGGGAAAGTTCCAACCATCATATCTGCCTGGGATTCAGATCTGGTTGGTAACATGATATGTCAGACAACATGTCTGGAAAGAAAGTTTGCAACACAAGCCGATGAGATGGCATTGCAGGATTCTCAAGAAATGGACTATGGTAGTAAGCTCCAAAACATGAGCTGGTTCTGCTACACACATGTGAACATGATGTCCCAGACAAGCATGACTACATAGTAGTCTTACAACGAAACACTACCGAGTTCTGGTTGGGAACCATCAATGAGGATATCTAAGTCATTACATCAGTCCAGATTAGCTCTTATGAAGGAACTTCTTCTCCTTAAACAAATCAGTCAGTGGCTTGGCGTGCTAGGGATACATATAGAATGAAGGTTGCAAGTCTCCAAACCACATAATACTTTGCACATATGCATGACTGACTTGGGACGTTTCCAGAGGAAGTGGAAACAAGGTTTCTCAAATCCACTGCGGCAACTTGCATTAGATGCACATGAATTAGGGGAAGTCACTTCTTCCATCCAAACATATGCTTCATGAGCTAGCACGAAGAAAATGCTTTGAAAAGTTTCCAACACTAACTTAGATGTTCAACACGAATCATGGAAAAGATAAAAAAAGTTGCCGATGGGCTCAACAACAATTCATTCTGGTGTACATACAGATGTAATTCCATAATTAGGTGAACAAGATGATAGCATTGGTCAGATCAAAATCTGTAATGGTGTATTCTCAAGGGATCAACCACGAGTAAGACAACATTACGAACATCGTTGGTGCTGATTTGATTTGAGGATAGCCCACACCCAAATCAAAGTTTGGACAAGACAATCATGAGGACCAATTGATGAAAATATCATCTTTCTTCAACACACACACACACAATCACACGGAAGATATCCCTTAGAGATGAACTAAGTCGGACAAGCTTTTATCTTCCAACTCTCCAAGTTGTTGTTTAGCTTAGCCAACTAGCTCGGGGTATCCAACACAGATTCTTAGAGAAGGGGTGGTTTATAAGGAAACCAACTTGATCATGAGCTCAACATAACAGTCAGGGAACAAACTGGTGATACCTCCGAGAAGATATTCAGAAAATCATGAACCACCGGTATATGAAGCTCAAGAACAATCTTGCTTTTCTGGGCAAGATGATATGATCAAATAAGCAAGGATTGACACAACCCTAACTCTTGATCTAAGAGTGCACTAGGGAAAATGGACTAGGTGGCACAATCTATCTTAGAATGATGATTCAGTAACCACCACGCTAAGAATGGAATTATCGTCCATTAACTACCAAGCATCATAGTTGCTAGGAGTATTGATTTCTCACACCACGATTCACTTGCGGCATTCCGGTTACAATAACACGTAAACCAAGGAACGAACAATGATGGCAAGAAGTATCACTGTGTCAAGAATTCATAAGAGATGGTGCAATTCTCATGACATTCCTGACATAAAGGGGGTAATACTCTAGGGTAGATCAGATGAGAAGCTGGATTGGCATTTTGATCTGCGGAGTACGACTACTTTGTCTCAATCCCGGATATGGATGAGGTACTGGAGTTTGTTTCTCCTAGTCGTTCTAAACTAGAACGGCTTGACAGACCCCAAGAGTAAATGGCAGCAATAAATATGAATACACACATGCTCTTGAATATCACTAATTGACGGAGGTCAGAAGACAACTAAAGAGGGACAACTCAAAGAGCATGTAACTTTCTGAGTTGTGGATGCATAGATTAGTATGTCGAACCAAGTTCAACAGGTTTCTTCCGGATAACCCATGCAGAAAGGAAGGATTGGCAGAGTCACAAATATAATGAAGAACTCATCAAGAGCACTCTTATTGTGATCTTTTGGTTCAAGAGCTTCTGCCATAAGCAGTTCATGGTATTTGGAAGAAGGAAATACCACGGACCTCGAGGACTATCGCAAAGGTTACTAATATCCTAAAGGAACGAGAAAACTATAAACATGAAGGAAGTAGGGTGAATCTCGGGTTGAAAAACCCAGGAGTAGAATGCCTACTAGCTATATGGAATCACGGGATGTTTTCAAGAATGGTGGCCAGAAACATCACACTGGGAACACAAAACATGGCTAGATTATTATGTGATTCCCTAAGACACCTAGGGTCATAATAATAGCTCCAACAATATGCCGAGGCAATAGTGTACCTCAACTCATCGATTTAGTGTGGTTAACCTGGTCTATAAGACATCGGAATCAGGGAGGAAAGATTTGCAAATGCATCAGATTGTTTAGAAACCTGGGATGACTCGGACAACATAACGGTTATAACTGCTCAAAAAGGATTTGAGACATCCTCCAAAAATGGTGGCATAACCACTCAACATCAAAAAAAAGAGTTTCCAAGATCAATTGTCAACATACGGAAGTACTAGAAACTGAACCGAGACTTCAATCCATCAATCTTATAAGTCTACGGATTAGTAACACATGATCCTAATAGAAAGAAGAGAAAGCCTAGTTCCTTAGCCCCGTAGGAAGATAGGATGACTCGGATCAGAAGGGCATAAGGTAAAGGAGTAAAAAAGATTCTTACGTTCCCTTCCATAATCAATTCCCTTATATAACTACAACATTTCTAAACTCAATTTCGACCAGGTTGGCTTGGTAATCCTATAGGTAGTCAGGCTCTGATACCAAAGCCGTCGGGACCCTGATCCTAAGTCACACCGATCTAGCATGTAACACATCATATCACTTTGAGGCCTCATGCACAATATTCCCACAGGTGCCACCTTACCTAGCCCAGACCGTTTTTGCCTTTTGGCTCACGTATATGATAGTGTCGCTAGCATCCATATGACAAAGAACCTGGGCCGATATGACTAGTCGTAAACCCAAGGTGGCACTAACTTATAGAGACATGCATACATGACCCAACAATGTACGTGTTGGTGATCAACGTATGAACCCAAGTCATAGCAAGCTACAAGGACTTAAAGGAACAATGCGTGACATTTCCCCAAAGGGACAGAAACAGGAATGAAGAAGGACACATGCCAATCAATCCATGTGTTCATGAGCAGTAGCAAGCTAAGGCAAACACATGATACAAGGATGGAATATGTACGAAAAACAGGATGACATGGCATATTCACAACTATTTCTGTAAACTAAGCAGATGTAATTTAATCAAATTACAAGCAATACAAGCTAGACACCGTATGCAACATGCAAGGTGATATCACACTGCCATGCTAGAGAAAGCACCTGGGATGCCGGTTTTGTCGGAAGACCGCCATCGGTCCCTGCCTTATTTTTTCCCTTCCTCTTTCTTAATTAAATTGCCTTGTCAAGTCAAACCCACAAGAAAATGAATAAAAATTCGCTTTTTAGAACTCATTGACGCAAGATGCTGACGAGCACTACTTTAATGTAAGCCGACCACATGATAGGACAATTGAATGTGTAAGAAAAAAGGAAGGCATTACATATTCGCAGCTATGATGTGTAAACTGAGCAAAAGGCATTTCAACAAATTAGAAGCAATGAAAGCTAGAGACCATATGAAAGATACAACAAATATCAGTCTACCAAGTTAAAAATGTCTCGTCATAACTGTCATTTCAACAAATTAGAAGTAGTACAAGCTAGAAAAGAATGCGAGATGTACCCTATATCACACTCCCAAGTTAAACGTGTCTTATGATAAGTGATTGTTGCAGGTTACGCAACAGTAGTACTTAGATGTAAGAACATAGTGTGATAGACAAATATTATATGTTCTAGAAACAGGAACATGTGTGTTATTCACAAGTATAATGTGTAAAGTAAGAAGATGAAATTCAACAAAATAAGAAGCAATACAAGCTAGACATCATACATAACATGCAACCACAAATAACAGTGCCATGTTAGAGGGAGCACCTGTGGTGGTAGACAAGGGGGACGTGCTCATCATCAACACAGCTACGTTGAGTGTCTATGCAGGTGTTGCCTTCAAAATCTTGTTGGGGGATGGCGGAATAGAATGTGTAGAGGCCCTCCATTTGGAAGAAGCAGCTTTATCCACTGCATTTCTAATTTCCTTCTGCTTTATTGATTTTGCATTGCCAAGTCAAACCGACAAGCAAAAGCAATAAAATTCAGTCTTCAGAACCCATCCATGCATGATACCGACAATCTACCTTGATGTAAGGCAAACACATGAAACCAGGATAGAATATGTACAAAAAACAGGATGACATGGCATATTCACAACTATTTGTGTAAACTAAGAAGAAGTAATTTAATAAAATTAGAAACAATACAAGCTAGACACATTATGCAACATGCAGGACAATATCACACTGCCAAGCTAGAGAAAGTAGCTAGGATGCCGGTTTCGCCGGAAAACCGCCATCGGTCCCTGCCTTATTTTTCCCTTCCTCTTTCTTAATTGTATTGCCTTATCAAGTCAAACAACAAGAAAAATGAATAAAAATTTGCTTTTTAGAACTTATTGATGCAGGATGCTGATGAGCACTACTTTAATTTAAGCCGACCGCATATAGGACAATTGAATGTGTAAGAAAAAAGGACGGCATTACATATTTGCAGCTATGATGTGTAAACTAAGCAGAAGGCATTTCAACAAATTAGAAGAATGAAAGCTACACACCATATGAAAGATACAACAAATATCACTCTAGAATTAGTACAAGCTAGAAAAGATTGTGAGATGTAACCTATATCACACTTCCAAGTTAAACGTGTCTTATGATAAGTGATTGTTGCAGGTTACACAACAATAGTACTTTGATGTAAGAACATGGTGTGATAGACATATATTGTATGTTCTAGAAACAGGAACACGTGTCTTATTCACAAGTATAATGTGTAAAGTAAGCAGATGGAATTCAACAAAATTGGAAGCAATACAAGCTAGACATCATAGATAACATGCAACCATGTATAACAGTGCCAAGTTAGAGGGAGCACCTGTGATGGTGCACTAGGGAGATGTGCTCATCATCAACACAGCTACTTTGAGTGTCTAGGGAGCAACTGATGTTTTGGAGGAGGGTGGAGCCATGGAGAACCCATGGCTAAATTGTTGACTGTGTTGCGATGGCCGTCTGTCGGCGGCAGGGGGAGCAGATCTGAGGCGGTGAAGGACGGCGTAGCGGGAACAACTCTAGCGCGATGGACGGTGGTGATGTTCGAGCAGCAGCGGTGAGGCGCAGGACGGCGTGGTTGAACAGGCTCGGGTACGACGCACGTCGGCATCCTGGAGGCAGCTCGGCCTTAGCTTTAACTACTAGCCGTGGAGGGCGTTGCGGTTGCGGTGCACGGGGTCGTCGGGGTATCAGATCCAGCTAATGGAGGAGGGCGGAGGTTGATGGGTGGGATGGGGTGGCGAACAGAGGACGCCGACATTTCGCGGCTGGTGGAGAGGTAGTTTTGGCGCCCACGGAGTACGAATGGGGAATCATACGGGGAGGGAGCTAAGGGCGAACCATATTTTGGTCTGGTACGCGCTTGTTTTTTTAATAGATGGGACGCGCTTGTTTGAAATTTGGGTAAAGTACAAACTTTGCCCCCTCTTATGTTTTGGACCTACTGCGGTTCGGTGGTTGGAAGGTAATCCCAGGTGTCCCGAATACTGGGGGGAGCGATTTTGGCCAAGTGAATGTGTGTTTAGGCGTCCACGGTGTATGAATTTTTTCAGTAGGCTTCATGGGCCGGAGTTAGAGAAGTAATTTCCTTCTACCAAACATTGGTCTCACAGGGTTTCGGGCGAGTAGAGGCTCTTTTGGTGCTTCGTTCAAAATTTTGAAACAGAAGCATTCAGGTTTAGAGTACTCTTGAACTTTGATGATTGACCTAAATAGAGAACGTTAAATTTGACCTTGTATCTTTGAAAACCTCATTCAATTATGTGCTTCTTTTTGAAATTTTGACACTTGAAAATCCTATAACTACGATTATTTTGGAATGGAGGAGGTAAATTTGAGTCTATTTTTTATGCGACTATATATGCTATAATGTACAAAAGCAGGACATAGATTGATGCCCCATAATTTAGGTATCAATTACAAATGCCATGATCTCAAATTCAAATAATTTAATGGACTTCATGTTGAATTTGAATTTTTTAAACCACCTTAAGTTGAGTTCAAATGTATGCTAGTTCATAGCTAGCTATTTATAATGTTCATTGTGTAACATTTGTATGTATAATGTGCTTTGCACGCATAACATGAACTATACTCACGTTTATATTCGATTGCTAAAGTGATGCATTGTCTGGAGTTCAAAATACTAACTTTGTGGATCAATTATGTCGAATAATAACATAGACATGCTCAAATTCAATAGAATATAGATGTATGATGGATCAATGACCGTTCCTTATGAATTGCAAATATCATGATCCCATCCTAATATTTGGATACAATTTATATTGTTAATCAATGTGTACTGTCGGCATCTTGGATTCGGGGGTATCCAGCCCTGCTTGCCTGCGGCCCACCACATGGCTTCATTGAAGGCATGGTACGGCCCAGCTTCAACACCAACACCGGAAGACCCTCGCAAGGGGCCAAGCCTCGCGAGGTGGGAAACGCTAAGACCCCCGAAGGAATCGGCCTCCTCCGGAGGGCTCTTGAGGGGTGGAGAGTTCTATGCAAGCTACCTCACGAGGCTCAGCTGACGTGAGCCATGTTGACCAAGGCCAGCACTACAAAAAAATACACTTCCGTGATGATACGTGTTTGTCGCAGTAGGTCTCATTTTTTGTCATGCATGTACATCCATGACGATTTTATGACAGAATCAAGAGAGTCATACCTGTGCTGTCGTAGAAGTGTTCCATGACATTACCAAAATTATCATCACGGAAGTCTCCACTTCATGACGATAAATCGCGCGTCACAGAAGTGCTTTCGTCAAGGGTGACGGACACGTGGCATCCTTCGTAACTGAACGGCGTTAAGCTATCGGGTCGGGTTTTGGATCCGATAACCCGTTAACAGCCCCGACCAATGGGAAATTTCCACGTGTAAAATTCTTATTGGCTGGACGAAACACGTGTCAGCTCGTCAGTGGGTCAGATAGGCGCCTGTGATATGTCGACACGTGCCACGGCTCACCACTGGCCCATTTAGCTTACGAAGCCGGCCCGTTTGACTTGGTCAAAAGTTAACGGGCTGGCCCATGAAAAGCCTGTTAATGGTCTCTTCGCAAATAGCCCATTTTATGGCCCGTTAATTCACGGCTCGTTAGGCACTAAAGGAAATCGGCCCAACAACGTCATGTGGGCCGTCGAATATAACACCAGCCCATTTCACTTTCGTCCCATGTATGGCCCATGACGACTTTCGGCTCATATGAGGCCTTCGTATCTTTCGGCCCTTTACAGGCCCACGGTGACTCTAGCCCATAATGAATAGTAATTTTCTTTGTACCCGTTAACGGCCCGTGATTTACATGGGCCGCTTCCAGCCAGTGTTAGCTTTCGGCCGATTGACGACCCATACGCTTTTGGGCCCTTTTCGCCCTCGACATTTCGGCCCGTTCTCGGCTGTTCCCCTAATGGGCCAAATTCGGCCCATGGCAAGAGTCGGCCCGTTACTGGCATGTCCCCCAAATGGGCCAAATTCGGCCCATGGCAAGAGTCGACCCACATCGCTCAGCACCCTAATGGGCGAATTCGCCCATGGCAAGAGTCGGCCGTTTACGCCGATCCGTCCTATATTCTGGCCCATTAACGACCCGTTAGGCCTGTGACGGAATTAAGCTTTTGCAGTCCTACGGCCTGTTAACGGCCCGTTACCATGCTGGGCCGATACCAATTACGCCCGATTATGGCCTATTTAGACCCATTTATCCGACGGCCCGAGGCCCACCGATTACAGGCCCATTTATTGACGGCCTGAGGCCCATCGATTATAGGCCCATTTATCGACGGCCCGTAGGAGACCCATGGATCCTACGACCCGTATGTGGCCCATGGTAGTTGCGGCCACTAGCAAACCAGGGAAAAAGAAGACTAGGAAATAAATAAGGCCAAAACTAACGCTAGGCTATTAAGGCGATTGCACAGATTACATCCACTCGGCATCAAAGATCGCCACCAGTGCAAATATAGGGAAAACCCTACACTATACAAAAATGGCTTGCTGTTTTCTTCAGCCGGTGGCTGCACGTTAAGAATAAATTTTGTATTGCACCAAAACAAATTACAACTAAATAACAAAAGGAAGGTTGGCATAAAACTTAACAGTTAGCAGATAAATGCACCACCAGAAGTTCAGAAGCTCGGTTCATTTGGCCTGACTGTTATGTTTTCATGCTGTATTGTCCGATGGAGCACCATAACCCTCGCCTTCATTTCCCCTAGGCTCCTGAACAACATAGCAAATGTCTGATAGTCTGGTTTCAAAACCATGCATATCTTGACGACATTGAGCAATGTTTCTCCTTGTTTCACAAAGGGCCTCTGTTAGGGAATTGACATGTGTCTGGAGCGCAGATTCAACATTGCTTTGATCTTGCATATCTTGATCATGAGGAAGTTTGGACGATATTGCCTTAACAACCAACCCAGTATTACGCAGGAACATGCTTTTGTCACTGTTAGTGGACAGGTACTGACCCACTGTAGCAAGAGCTGACATTGCGGTTATAGTTGCCTCGCCACCTTTAGAAGGTGGCGGTTCCACCATTTTTTCCATAGCTCGCTGAAAAGTTGAGGTTTTACATTAGTAGTACCAGAACAGAAGATATTATGGAGGCAGCAAAACCAAACAAAATAGCGAACTTATTCTGGTGAACCCATGTAAAATATTAGTTGTATTTTATTGCAAAGTACATAATAAAACCAGGTTCCAAACATATGACCATGTACCATCGCTAATGTATTGTCTATTTCTTCACATAGTATTGAGGGCTAAGGATAAAGAGACGAAGTTTATAGTACGGTGAGCATAGTATGACATCATTCATATCACAAAACAACTGAGAACATACAAATAGGCAATTGTAACATTGTGTGGGCAAGTCCAGCATGGAACTAGATTACGAGTCAAGATCAAAGGAACATCACTCCTCTCTTTTAAACCTTGTAAGGTGCAATGATACGCTAAGACAATTGTGTATAAAATTGAAAAGAGTAATAGACATTGGCTGCAAACCATGCAGTTCAAGGCACAAGTCAGAGTAAGTAGTAGTTAAAAGGCATGAGGATTAAGGACTTACAACAACGGCTTTGACTGGTGTAGTCATGCCCTTCTTCTTGCTGGTGTGACAGTCCTTGAAGATTTCCACAACATTTGGTTCAGGTACTTTTTGGTCCTTGCGGGCTTTCCTCTGCATTTCGAACAAGTCAATATAGATCTGATAATATGGTACAGCGAAAAGAGTGAAACAGTGTTAAGGAACGTAGTAATTTCAAAAAAAATTCCTACGCACACACAAGATCATGGTGATGCATAGCAACGAGAGGGGAGAGTATTGTCCATGTACCCTCGTAGACCGTAAGCGGAAGCATTATGACAACGCGGTTGATGTAGTCGTACATCTTCACGATCCGACCGATCCAAGTACCGAACGTACGGCACCTCCGAGCTCAGCACACGTTCAGCTCGATGAAGATCCCCGGACTACGATCCAGCAAAGTGTCGGGGATGAGTTTTGTCAGCACGACGGCGTCATGATGATGATGATGCTCTACCGGCGCAGGGCTTCGCCTAAACTCCGCGACGATATGACCGAGGTGGAATATGGTGGAGGGGGGCACCGCACACGGCTAAGGAATGATCCGTAGATCAACTTGTGTGTCATGGGGTGCCCCCTGCCCCCGTATATAAAGGAGCAAGGGGGAAGGAGGCCGGCCCTAGGAGGGGGCGCGCCAAGTGTGGAGTCCTACTAGGACTCCCTAGTCCTAGTAGGATTCCACCTCCCTTGTTGGAGTAGGAGAAGGGGAAAGAGGGGGAGAGGAAGAAGGAAAGGGGGGTTGTGCCCCTTGTCCAATTCGGACCAGAGGGGGGCGCAGGCCTCCTTCCTTTTGGCCTCTCTCTTCTATTCCCATATGGCCCAATAAGGCCCATATACTCCCTGGCAAATTCCCGTAACTCTCCGGTACTCCGAAAAATACCCGAATCACTCGGAACCTTTCCGAACTCCGAATATAGTTGTCCAATATATCGATCTTTACGTCACGACCATTTCGAGACTCCTCGTCATGTCTCCGATCTCATCCGGGACTCTAAACTCCTTCGGTACATCAAAACTCATAAACTCATAATATAACTGTCATCGAAACCTTAAGCGTGCGGACCCTACGGGTTCGAGAACTATGTAGAGATGACCTAGAACTATTCTCGGTCAATAACCAATAGCGGAACCTGGATGCCCATATTGGCTCCTACATATTCTACGAAGATCTTTATCGGTCAAACCGCATAACAACATACGTTGTTCCCTTTGTCATCGGTATGTTACTTGCCCGAGATTTGATCGTCGGTATCCAATACCTAGTTCAATATCGTTACCGGCAAGTCTCTTTACTCGCTACGTAATGCATCATTCCGTAACTAACTCATTAGCTACATTGCTTGCAAGGCTTATAGTGATGTGCATTACCGAGAGGGCCCAGAGATACCTCTCCGACAATCGGAGTGACAAAACCTAATCTCGAAATACGCCAACCCAACATGTACCTTTGGTGACACCTGTAGTACTCCTTTATAATCACCCAGTTATCTTGTGACGTTTGGTAGCACCCAAAGTGTTCCTCCGGTAAACGGGAGTTGCATAATCTCATAGTTACAAGAACATGTATAAGTCATGAAGAAAGCAATAGCAATATACTAAACGATCAAGTGCTAGGCTAACGGAATGGGTCATGTCAATCACATCATTCTCCTAATGATGTGATCGTTAATCAAATGACAACACATGTCTATGGCTAGGAAACTTAACCATCTTTGATTCACGAGCTAGTCAAGTAGAGGCATACTAGTGACACTATGTTTGTGTATGTATTCACACATGTATTATGTTTCCGGTTAATACAATTCTAGCATGAATAATAAAAATTTATCATGAAATAAGGAAATAAATAATAACTTTATTATTGCCTCTAGGGCATATTTCCTTCAGTCTCCCACTTGCACTAGAGTCAATAATCTAGTTCACATCGCCATGTGATTTAACACCAATATTCATATCTGTATATGAATAACACCCATAGTTCACATCATCATGTGATCAACACCCAAAGGGTTTACTAGAGTCAATAATCTAGTTCACATTGCTATGTGATTAACACCCAAAGAGTACTAAGGTCTGATCATGTTTTGCTCGTGAGAGAAGCTTAGTCAACGGGTCTGTCACATTCAGAACCGTATGTATTTTGCAAATATTCCATGTCTTCAATGCTCTGCATTGAGCTACTCTAGCTAATTGCTCCCACTTTTAATATGTATCCAGATTGAGACTTAGAGTCATCTGGATCAGAGTAAAAGTTTGCACCGATGTAATTTTTACAACGAACTCTTTTATCACCTCCATAATCGAGAAATATTTCCTTAGTCCTCACTAAGGATATTCTTGACCAATGTCCAGTGATCTACTCCTAGATCGCTATTGTACTCCCTTGCCAAATAAAGAGCAGGGTATACAATAGGTCTGGTACATAGCATAGCATACTTTATAGAACCTATGACTGAGGCATAGGGAATGACTTTTCATTCTCCTTCTATTTTCTGCCATGGTCTGGTCTTGAGTCTTACTCAACTTCACACCTTTGCATCACAGGTAAGAACTCCTTCTTTTACTGTTCTATTTTGAACTATTTCAAAAATTTATCAAGGTATGTACTCATTCAAAAATCTTATCAAGCGTCTTGATCTATCTATATAGATCTTGACGCTCAATGTGTAAGCAGCTTCACCGAGGTCTTTCATTGAAAAACTTTTATTCAAGTATCCATTTATGCTATCCAGAAATTCTATATCATTTCCAATCAACAATATGTCATCTACATATAGTATCAGAAATGCTACAGAGCTCCCACTCACTTTCTTGTAAATACAGGCTTCACCGCAAGTCTGTATAATACTATATGCTTTGATCAACTTGTCAAAGCGTATATTCCAACTCTGAGATGCTTCCACCAGTCCATAGATGGATCGCTGGAGCTTGCACATTTTGTTAGCACCTTTAGGATTGACATAACCATCTGGTTGTATCATATACAACTCTTCTTTAATAAATCCATTAAGGAATGTAGTTTTGACATCCATTCGCCAAATTTCATAAAATGTGGCAATTGCTAACATGATTCGGACAAACTTTTAAGCATCGATACGAGTGAGAAAATCTCATTGTATTCAACACCTTGAACTTTGTCAAAAACCTTTTTTCGACAAGTCTAGCTTTGTAGACAGTTACATTACCATCAGCGTCAGTCTTCTTCTTAAAGATCCATTTATACAATATGGCTTGCCGATCATCGGGCAACTCCACCAAAGTCCACACTTTGTTCTCATACATGGATCCTATCTCAGATTTCATGGCCTCCAGCCATTTCGCGGAATCTGGGCTCATCATCGCTTCCTCATAGTTCGTAGGTTCATCATGGTCTAGTAACATGACTTTTAGAACAAGATTACCATACCACTCTGGTGCGGACCGTACTCTGGAAGACCTACGAGGCTCTGTAGTAACTTGATCTGAAGTTTCATGATCATCATCATTAGCTTCCTCACTAATTGGTGTAGGAATCACTAGAACTGATTTCAGTGATGAACTATTTTCCAATTCAGGAGAAGGTACAGTTACCTCATCAAGTTCTACTTTCCTCCCACTCACTTCTTTCGAGAGAAACTCATTCTCTAGAAAGGATCCATTTTTAGCAACGAATAGCTTGCCTTTGGATCTGTGATAGAAGGTGTACCCAACAGTTTCCTTTGGGTATTCTATGAAGACGCACTTCTCCGATTTGGGTTTGAGCTTATCAGGATGAAACTTTTTCACATAAGCATCGTAGCCCCAAACTTTAAGAAACGTCAACTTGGGTTTCTTGCTAAACCACAGTTCATATGGTGTCGTCTCAACGGATTTAGATGGTGCCCTTTTTAACGTGAATGTAGCTGTCTCTAATGCATAACCCCAAAATAATAGTGGTAAATCAGTAAGAGACATCATAGATCGCACCATATCCAATAAAGTGCGGTTACGATGTTCGCACACACCATAACATTGTGGTGTTCCAGGTGGCGTGAGCTGTGAAACTATTCCACATTGTTTGAATTGAAGACCAAACTCGTAACTCGAATATTCGTCTCCGCGATCAGATCGCAGAAACTTTATTTTCTTGTTACGATGATTTTTCCACTTCACTCTGAAATTCTTTGAACCTTTCAATTATTTTAGACTTATGTTTCATCAAGTAGATATACCCATATCTGCTCAAATCATCTTGTGAAGGTCAGAAAATAAAGATACTTGCCATGAGCATCAACACTCATTGGATCGTATACATCGGTATGTATTATTTCCAACAAGTGAGTAGCTCGTTCCATTGTTCTGGGGAACGGAGTTTTAGTCATCTTGCCCTAAAGGCACGGTTCGCAAGCATCAAATGATTCATAACCAAGTGATTCTAAAAATCCATCTTTATGGAGTTTCTTCATGCGCTTTACACCGATATGACCCAAACGGCAGTGCCACAAATAAGTTGCACTATCATTATTAACTTTGCATCTTTTGGCATCAATATTATTTATATGTGTATCACTACGATCGAGATCCAACAAACTATTTTCATTGGGTGTATGACCATTTGAAGGTTTTATTCATGTAAACAGAACAACAATTATTCCTCACTTTAAATGAATAACCGTATTGCAATAAACATGATCAAATCATATTCATGCTCAACGCAAATGCCAAATAACATTTATTTAGGTTTAACACTAATCCCGAAAGTATAGGGAGTGTGCGATGATCATCATATCAATCTTGGAACTACTTCCAACACTCATCGTCACTTCCCCTTCAACTAGTCTCTGTTATATCAGAACTCTTGTTTCGAGTTACTAATTACAAGAACCTAACAAGTATCAAATACTCAGGGCTACTATAAACACTAGTAAGGCACACATCAATAACTCAGATATCAAATATACCCTTGTTCAATTTGCCATCCTTCTTATCCACCAAATATTCAGGGCATTTCCGCTTCTAGTGACCATTTCCTTTGCAGTGTAATCACTCAGTTTCAGGCTTTGGTCTAGCTTTGGTCTTCTTCACGGGAGTGACAACTTGTTTGCCATTCTACTTGAAGTTTCCCTTTCTTTCCCTTTGCCCTTTTCTTGAAACTAGTGGTCTTATCAATCATCAACACTTGATGCTCTTTCTTGATTTCTACCTTCGTCGATTTTAGCATCACGAAGAGCTCGGGAATCGTTTTCGTCATCCCTTGCATTATAGTTCATCACGAAGTTCCACTAACTTGGTGATGGTGACTAGAGAACTCTGCCAATCACTATCTTATCTGGAAGATTATCTCCCACTTGATTCAAGCGATTGTAGTACTCAGACAATCTAAGCACTTGCTCACTAGTTGAGCGATTCTCCTCCATCTTTTAGTTGTAGAACTTGTTGAAGACTTCATATCTCTCAACTCGGGTATTTGCTTGAAATATTAACTTGAACTCCGGGAACATCTCATATGGTCCATGACGTTCAAAACGTCTTTGAAGTCCCGATTCTAAGCCGTTTAAGCATGGTGCACTAAACTATCAAGTAGTCATCATATTGAGCTAGCAAAACATTCACAACGTCTGCATATGCTCCTGCAATAGGTCCGTCACCTAGCGGTGCATCAAGGACATAATTTTTCTGTGCAGCAATGAGGATAAACCTCAGATCACGGATCCAATCCACATCATTGCTACTAACATCTTTCAACACAATTTTCTCTAGGAACATATCAAAATAAACATATGAAAGCAACAACGCAAGCTATTGATCTACAACATAATTTGCAAAATACTACCAGGACTAAGTTCATGATAAATTAAAGTTCAATTAATCATATTACTTAAGAACTCCCACTTAGATAGACATCCCTCTAATCCTCTAAGTGATTACGTGATCCATATCAACTACACCATGTCCGATCGTCACATGAGATGGAGTAGTTTCAATGGTGAACATCAATATGTTGATCATATCTACTATATGATTCACGCTCGACCTTTCGTTCTCCGTGTTCCGAGGCCATATCTGTTATATGCTAGGCTCGTCAAGTTTAACCTGAGTATTCCGGGTGTGCAACTGTTTTGCACCCGTTGTATTTG
Organism: Aegilops speltoides; assembly: GCA_021437245.1. Taxonomy (NCBI): domain Eukaryota; kingdom Viridiplantae; phylum Streptophyta; class Magnoliopsida; order Poales; family Poaceae; genus Aegilops; species Aegilops speltoides. The sequence goes on along the minus strand of CM038144.1, from coordinate 195,223,145 downwards.
AACGTAGAGCCTATCACACCCGATCATCACATGGTGTCTCAGCACGAAGAACTTTCGCAACGGTGCATACTCAGGGAGAACACTTCTTGATAATTTTAGTGAGAGATCATCTTAAAATGCTACCGTCAATCCAAGCATGATAAGATGCATAAAGGATAAACATCACATGCAATCAATATAAGTGATATGATATGGCCATCATCATCTTGTGCTTGTGATCTCCATCTTCGAAGCACCGTCGTGATCACCATCGTCACCGGCGCGACACCTTGATCTCCATCATAGCATCGTTGTTGTTACGCCATCTATTGCTTCTACGACTATCGCTACCGCTTAGTGTTAAAGTAAAGCAATTACAGGGTGTTTGCATTTCATACAATAAAGCGACAACCATATGGCTCCTGCTAGTTGCCGATAACTTCGGTTACAAAACATGATCATCTCATACAATAAAATATAGCATCGAGTCTTGACCATATCACATCACAACATGCCCTGCAAAAACAAGTTAGACGTCCTCTACTTTGTTGTTGCAAATTTTACGTGGCTGCTACGGGCTTAGCAAGAACCGTTCTTACCTATGCATCAAAAACACAACGATAGTTCGTCAAGTTAGTGCTGTTTTAACCTTCGCAAGGACCGGGCGTAGCCACACTCGATTCAGCTAAAGTGACAAAGACAGACACCCGCCAGCCACCTTTAAGCACGAGTGCTCGTAACGGTGAAACCAGTCTCGCGTGAGCGTACGCGTAATGTCGGTCCGGGCCGCTTCATCTCACAATACCGCCGAACCAAAGTATGACATGCTGGTAAGCAGTATGACTTGTATCGCCCACAACTCACTTGTGTTCTACTCGTGCATATGACATCTACGCATAAAACCTGGCTCGGATGCCACTGTTGGGGAACATAGTAATTTCAAAAAAAATTCCTACGCACACGCAAGATCATGGTGATGCATAGCAACGAGAGGGGAGAGTATTGTCCATGTACCCTCATAGACCGTAAGCGGAAGCATTATGACAACGCGGTTGATGTAGTCGTACGTCTTCACGATCCGACCGATCCAAGTACCGAACGTACGGCACCTCCGAGCTCAGCACACGTTCAGCTCGATGACGATCCCTCGACTCCGATCCAGCAAAGTGTCGGGATGAGTTCCACAAGACGACGGCGTGGTGACGATGATGATGCTCTACCGGCGTAGGGCTTCGCCTAAACTCCGCGACGATATGACCGAGGTGGAATATGGTGGAGGGGGCACCGACACGGCTAAGGAACGATCCGTAGATCAACTTGTGTGTCATGGGGTGCCCTCCGCCTCAGATATAAAGGAGAAAGGGGAGGAGGCCGGCCCTAGGAGGGCGCGCCAAGTGTGGAGTCCTACTAGGACTCCCTAATCCTAGTAGGATTCCACCTCCTTGTTGGAGTAGGAGAAGGGAAAGAGGGGAGAGGAAGAAGGAAAGGGGCTGCGCCTTGTCCACCGGACCAGAGGGGTCGCAGCCTCCTTCCTTTGGCCTCTCTCCTCTATTCCCGTATGGCCCAATAAGGCCCATATACTCCCCGCAAATTCCGTAACTCTCCCACTCGAAAAATACCGAATCACTCGGAACCTTCCGAACTCCAAATATAGTCGTCCAATATATCGATCTTTACGCCTCGACCATTTCGAGACTCCTCGTCATGTCCGCGATCTCATCCGGGACTCTGAACTCCTTTGGTACATCAAAACTCATAAACTCATAATATAACCGCCATCGAAACCTTGTTGCGTGCGGACCCTACGGGTTCGGGAACTATGTAGACATGACCTAGAACTATTCTCGGTCAATAACCAATAGCGGAACCTGGATACCCATATTGGCTCCTACATATTCTACGAAGATCTTTATCGGTCAAACCGCATAACAACATACGTTGTTCCCTTTGTCATCGGTATGTTACTTGGCCGAGATTTGATCGTCGGTATCCAATACCTAGTTCAATCTCGTTACCGGCAAGTCTCTTTACTCGTTACGTAATGCATCATTCCGTAACTAACTCGAAATACGCCAACCCAACATGTACCTTTGGTGACACCTGTAGTACTCCTTTATAATCACCCAGTTACGTTGTGACGTTTGGTAGCACCCAAAGTGTTCCTCCGGTAAACGGGAGTTGCATAATCTCATAGTTACAGGAACATGTATAAGTCATGAAGAAAGCAATAGCAATATACTAAATGATCAAGTGCTAGGCTAACGGAATGGGTCATGTCAATCACATCATTCTCCTAATGATGTGATCTCGTTAATTAAGTGACAACACATGTCTATGGCTAGGAAACTTAACCATCTTTGATTCACGAGCTAGTCAAGTAGAGGCATACTAGTGACACTATGTTTGTGTATGTATTCACACATGTATTATGTTTCCGGTTAATACAATTCTAGCATGAATAATAAACATTTATCATGAAATAAGGAAATAAATAATAACTTTATTATTGCCTCTAGGGCATATTTCCTTCAAACAGCAGCTAATTACGAGAGCCTCGCAGTGTGCAATATAGCTACGAGATCCTGTCGTCTGTTGGAATTTCACTTTCGTACGGTTGGCCTTGTTCTTTGAATAGTTCACCTACAAGAAGATAGATTTGTGTGGCACATGCGTAAATAGGACTTCAACATGTGATCTGATCACATATATATAATGTACCTGATACTTCGGATCAGACCAGTGTTTAACAAGGCCCCTCCAGTCTTCATCCGATATATTATCCACTGGAGATGTTTGGGAAAGTTCACTGTTAGCCCTGCCTTCAAAGTGAGTTTTCCTCAAGTTATACCGACATCGTCATGAGAGCGACTTGAAAACATGGGTGCAAGCTTGTCTGGTTGCATCATCTTGGCTATCGAACTTGAACCTCATCTGTTGAAAATTATGGGAGTCTCATTATCAGCAACCTAGAATGTATGGGACAGAGCAAGACGATATTACTAGTTTCCATACATAACCATACTTATAGATAAATGGTCAAGGAAGGTGTTGAACTGGGTTTCGTCTTTTTCATTCCTGTACTGAATCCATGTTGGGAGGATACGTACATGACACCTAAGGGCAACCGCCGCCTCTGATACTAACTTGGCTGACTCTGTAGCATCACATGGCCTTTTTAAACCTGCCTCAAAACGGATCTCCATTCTTCCTCCTCTAGATTTAGTTAACCTATCGAGCATTATCCCTGATGTTTGTTTCCTCTTGCGCCTAGGTGCTAGTCCAACAACGAACATAGGAAGTGTTAGTGTACATCAAACTATGAGACTACATATAAAGAAGCATGCAATCAGAATTTGACTCCAAAGAACTACCTTCTTGCTGTTGAATCTCACAAGGTTCATATGATATTGCCAACTCGTCTTGTGTCAAGAGTACTTGGGAAGTAGTGTCAGGTGGCAAGGGAGCTTGGGAACGTGCTGCTAGCTCAGTTGACGCACGAGTAAGTCGTGCAGCTGGTAGTACTGTGGTAGGTGTTGCTAGAACTAGGGTTGTCTCTGCTTGTTTGGTGGCAGCTATTTGTTTTTGTTTGGCTTTTTTTGTAGCTTGTGTAGCATGGGATGTCATGTTTGTAGAATTTTCCACTGGACTTTCACCTTCTATTGCACCACCTGTACCAGCAGAATCTGCAGGATTCATCCGCTTCTCATTCCCTGCCATTCTGTGTTTCTTCCTCTTTCTCTGTGCCATGTTAAGTCAAGCCGACAAGAAAAAAAATAACAATTTAGTTCTTCAGAACAAATTGATGCGTGATGCAGACGAACTGAACTTTGACGTTAGACAACCACATGATAGGAGGATGTAATACGTATGAAAAACAGGACGGAAGAAATAACCAGAACTATGATGTGTAAACTAAGAAGAAGACATTTCACCAAATTAGAAGCAATGCAGTGGAAGGTAGACACCATATGAAAGATGCTACAAATATCGCTCTGCCAAGTTAACAGTGTCTCATCATAAATGGCGTTTAAACAAATGTGAAGCAGTACAAGAAATAAATCATATGCAACATGCAAACAACATCACACTACCATGTTAGAGGTCTCTCATCATTAGTGCCATTGCATATTCACAGCATTGCATATTCATATTTATGATGTGTAAACTAAGGATAAGGCATTTCAACAAATTAGAAGCAATGAAAGCTAGACACCATATGAAAGATGCAACGAATATCACTCTACCAAGTTAAAACTGTCTCGTCATAAGTGCCATTTCAACAAATTAGTAGTACAAGCTAGAAAAGAATGTGAGATGTAACCTATATCACACCAAGTCAAACGTGTCTTATGATAAGTGATTGTTGCAGGTTACACAACAGTAGTAATTTGATGTAAGAACATGGTGTGATAGACAGATATTGTATGTTCTAGAAACAGGAATATGTGTCTTATTCAAGTATAATGTGTAAAGTAAGTAGATGGAATTCAACAAAATTAGAAGCAATACAAGCTAGACATCACACATAACATGCAACCACATATAACAGTGCCAAGTTAGAGGGAGCACCAGTGATGCTGCACTAGGGGAGACGTGCTCATCATAAACACAGCTTTGTTGAGTGTCTATGCATGTGTTGTCTTGGAAATCATCTTGGGGTGTGGAGGAGTAGAAATCAGAGGCCCTCCGCTCGAAGGAGCACCTTTATCCGCTGCCTTGCTAACTTCCTTCCGCTTTATTGATTTTGAATTGTCAAGTAAAACCGACAAGAAAAAGCAATAAAATTCTCTCTTCAGAACTCATTCATGCATGATACTGACAATCACTACTTTGATGTAAGGCAAACACATGGTACCAGGATGGAATATGTACGAAAAATAGGACGGCATGGCATGTTCACAACTGTTTGTGTAAACTAAGCAGAAACCATTCCAGCAAATAAGAAGTATTGCAAGCTAGACACCACATGAAAGATGCAACCAATATGACTCTGCCAAGTTAAAAGCATCACATCATAAATGGAATTTCAACAAATTAGAAGCAACGCATGCTATAAATCATATGAAAGATGCAACTAATATCGCACTGCATATACTAAAGGTGTCTCATCATACTGATTGATGCGGGATACAAAAAACAATAGTTTTATGTAAGGACATGCTTAATAGACAGATGTACTATGTACTAAATACAGGAAGGCATGTCACATTAACAGGTATAATGTCACATTTACAGGAGTATAAGCTAAGCAGACTAGGACATGCAGTTTAACCAGATTGGAAGAATTACAATCTGGACACCATACGCAACATGCAACCACATATCACGCTGCCAAGTTAGAGCAAGCACCTGCAATGCTAGTGTAGGCGAAATGTTGTAATCAACTATAGAGCTACGTTCACTATCTTCATCTAGCATTTCTATTTCTTGAGAATCATGTCGGGAGGCTGACGCTGCATCCTTTAAATGAGGAGTAGTCCCCTTGCCTGCCTGCCTCGTCATAAGTGATTGATGAGGGATACACAAGAACATTAGTTTGATGTAAGAACATGGTTAATACACAGATGTACTAGTATGTACCAAAAATGTAAAGGCATGTCATATTCAAAGGTATAATGTGTAAGCTAAGCGGATGCAATTTAACCAAATTGGAAGCAATACAAGCTAGACATCCGGTTGAGTGGTGAACATGATCATCTAGGACCCGAGAGCCCGGTGGGAGGCGATCGCTTCGCCACCATCGCGCTTTTTAGTTGGCTTCCGGTGATGCCTGTCTTTGCCGGGCTTGTCACCGGCTCGCCAAATACGACTAGCTATTTGTCTTCCGGTGCTCACGGATGGTGGTTCATGTAAAAAATATCTTTCCTTATCTTAATAAAGACCGACTTCGACCTTTCGAATACAAGCTACACACCATATGGGACATTCAACCATATATGACACCGCGAAGTTAAAGCAAGCACCTAGGATGGTGGTTCATTGCGAGCGAGGTCATCAACTCCAGAGCAACGTTTACCGTCTCCATCTGCTGACACTGCACCCTTTATAGCGATGTAACGTGTCGTGCCTAGCCGCATAGAAAGCTGGCACGACTTGTCTCTTTTCTTTTTTGCTTCTCTTTCGGCAGACTCTGAAATAACCTTGCATAAAAACACAATAGTGAGAGTATGGGTGAAGTGTGTAGTGCACTGTAAAAGTAGCAGATAGAAGGTGGCAAAAATAAATGACAGGAGACATATGATAGCTCTACAACATTGCATGGCAAAAAAATTAGATTCTACTCCGTATCATTTTGTAATATATGAGCACAGGAAATGCAGGTACTCCTCCAGCACACCACCACATGTGGTCATATCTAAGATAATAGTCGACTGAAAATAAATAGGTCAGTCGATTTTTTTAATGAATCGTCCGATCTATAAGGAACGGACACATGGTCTTCGTCTACCTCCCGCTAGTCACTGTTGACAATCTTTCTCGAACCGCCTGTGACCACCATCCCAGACCCGTGCCTCCGCCACCCCGCCCTCCCATCGACCTCACACCACCTCCGTGCTTGGCAGCGCCCCCGGCCATCCCTTTAATCCCGGCCGACCTCCAGATCGGGTGCCAGTAGCTCTAGGCCGCACACGCCCCTAAGATAAACACCAAGGCATTGCTTCCCCTGCGTAATAGTCGTACTAGCGCCTGTTATGCCGGGGAATGCTTCCGTTAATTGGGAATCAACTGGCCAGAAATTGAAATTCAGGGGGGCGGCGGACCTCTAGCTAAGGTGAAATAGTATATGAGGAGAAACCTTGTGCATCGCGAGTTACTAGGAACATCTAGTATCAAGAAGAAGCGGTCAACTAGTGTTTTCTGTGGGATGAATACCGTGCAAGCAGAGACGTAAGATTTGCACGAATAAGGGAAGAGGAGTACCTTCTTCCATTGCCGGTGTGGTCACCTCCACATGTCGCCCGATCTTCTTCTTTTTACAGGGGAAACCGATGTTCTGAAGGGTGCAGGCTTGGATGAACCCATGGCCAAATTGTTGACTGTGTTGCCATGGCCGTATGTCGGCGGAGGGGAAGCAGATCGGAGGCAGCGAAGGATGGCGTAGTAGGAACAGCTCCGATGCGGTGGAGGGTGGCAAAGTTGGAGCGGCAGCGGTGAGGCGCAGGACGGCGTGGTTGAACTGGCTTGGGTACAGATGGCTCGGCCTTGGCTTCAACTACTAGCCGTGGAGGGCATTGTGGTTGAGGTTGCGGTGGACGACGATGTCGGGGTATCGGCTCCGGCGTGATGGAGGAGGGCGGCGGTTGATGGGCGGGATGGGGTGGAGGACGGAGGACGCTGGGGTTTCACGGCTGGTGGAGAGGTAGTTTTGGCGCCCACAGAGTACGAATGGGGAATCGGATGGGTGGGGGAAACCATGTTTCGGTCTGGGATGCGCTTGTTTTTGGCTTTTTTGAACAGAAGATGGGACGCGCTTGTTTGAAATTTGGGGAAAGTACAAACTTTGTCCCCCTCTTAAATTTCGGACCTACTGCGGGTCGGGGTTAGGATGGTAATCCCAGGTGTCCCAAATAGTGGGCGGGAGCGATTTTGGCCACGCGCATGTGTGCTTAGGCGGCCATTGTGTATGAATGTTTTTTGGAGGCGGTTGCGTGGCGTCTAGATGAAGCTACAAACCTACCCCGGTTTAGACCTTTGGACGTCGGGCCGGTAGGCTACACGGGTCGGAGTTATTAGAAAAGTAATTTCCTTGTACTACCAAACATTGGTCTCACGCGGTTTCCGCAAGTACAGGCTCTTTTGGTGCTTCGTTCGAAATTTTGAAACACAAGCATTCACGTTTAGAGTAGTCTTGAACTATGAGGATTGACCTAAATAGACAACGTTATATTTGACCTTGTATGTTTGAAAACCTCATTAAATTATCCGCTTCTTTTTGAAATTTTGACACTTGAAAATCCTATAACTACGATTATTTTGGAATGGAGGAGCTAAATTTGAATATATTTTGGACACGACTACATATGCTATTATGTACAAAATCAGATCAAAGATTGGTACCCCATAATTTAGGCATGGTTTACAAATGCCATGATATCAAATTCAAATAATTGAATGGACTTCATGTTGAATTCGATTTTTTTGAACCACCTTAAGTTGAATTCAAATGTATGCTAGTTCATAGGTTGCTATTTATAAATGTCCATTGTGTAACTTTCGTATGTATAATGTGCTTTACACACACAACATGAACTATACTCACGTTTATATTCGATTGCTAAAGCGATGCAATGTCTGGAGTTCAAAATACTAACTATGTGGATAAATTGTGTCGAATAATAACATAGACATGCTCAATTCGATAGAATCTAGATGTCTGATGGATCAATGACCGCTCCTTACGCGAATTGCAAATATCATGATCCCATCCTAATATTTGGATATGTGTAGAGCAGTCTTTTACGTGTAGTTTCACTCTCCATCGGTGGTCTCTCACACATGCTCACACACTCTCTTCCGAGGTGTCTTTCTCGCACACATGCTCTAGATATAACCCTCCCTCCCTCTCGTAACCATTTACAACTGTTTTCACTAACCTTTGTCACAAGCACTCTTCCTCTCGCAAACATACACACGCACAATCCTCATCGACCCTTTCTATATACATGGACCTGCCTATGTGTCTCATGTATGCACATTATCTTTACGTTTGTCTCTCACGCATTATCTCACACCTCTCTTGCTAATCGACGAGTATGATTCTAGCAGAGCATTCTGTAGGATGCCCCTTAAAGTTAGGTTGGATGAATAGTAATATCAGAGAAAGGGGTTACCTTAGTCCGAGAACCTAGGGTTACAAATCCTAGCCAGCTTTGTCAGTGGACACAGAGTCCTTCACAATTCTGCTATCTTTGTCTTGTACGACTAGTCATCCATGGGTCTTCCTAAACGTGTCATGGGCCGACCAATGTGGCGTAGGACGGAACCGAACGAAGGGCCTCACCTCGACCCACCGGATCTCACACGGTGACACACCCTCTGCCCCCACGTCTCATTATCTTCTCACACCCACACATACCAACACAAACACCACACACACAGAAAATTTCTCCTGGTGCCTCTATTCCTCCCCTTGCATATACACACTCAAGGGAATGGAATCTCTTGTCGTGACGCCATATTCGCTCTCTCTCTAGACCACTCTCATTTCTCGTGCTATCTCTCCCACGCCTGCCGGCCCCTCTATCCATGCCTCTCTCGAATCGTAATACACACACATACCTCTCTAGGCCTCGCCAAATGCATCAACTACACATTCACACATGTTACATCACGCACCCCATTGATCTAAAAAGCCTCTCTTCACGCTTATTTCAGATACAACATTCCTTTTGAATAAAGTGTGGCCAAAAAATTATTTTAGAGTTTCTACATATATACAACATTACAAAGTTATATGGAGGAGTACGAACACTAATTTGCATTGCGTCGTGCCCACAATGATATTTATTCCGCACTGTGAATTTGTATATTTTTATACTATGTACAAAGTTAGTCATAATAAAGAGAAACGAAGAGAATCTCTCTCTCCATCACATACCCCCCCTGTACACCCCTTTCACGTATGCACACAAAACTATCTCCAGGTCCTCTAAATGTAAGCCCCCAGAAAATTCACGCGTGTTTCATCTTTCTCTCGCGATATATGTAATGACGATGATTGTATTTGAAGTGAAAGCACGATACATACATTGGACTTCATAATCCACTCATTACGGTCACCGTTTACGTTTAGTGGTTATTATACAGTCACAGGTTCACCGTACAACTTTGTATTTGCTCATGACATGACTAGCTGACTAGTTAAACGCTCCACATGGCACCTCTAGTGTTGCATCACATTATCTCACTACCGTCGTGCCCACCTGTCGACTTGTATCTACTCTACATCTACACTCTTATAAAATACATAAAATACACTCTTATAAAAAACAGAGTTGGTGATGATGGTGTGCCTGTAGGCCGCCCGATTTATATCTGACGGATAGGAAAGAAACTATGGCAATTTTGCAAAAAGGTACCCACACACCTCTCCACATTTGCAAATAAGGCCTTCCCTCGTTCATCCTTTTCTCTCACAAGATAAAAAAGTCATACCAATGCATCTTGATGTTAGGTGCAACGCACGGGCATCTTGCTAGTAAGAATGAAAACAAACGACAAAAAATATTTTGACGGTGGTTTGAAGTCATGACCGCGGGCACAACGAACAAGGTAGCCTTGTATTGGTATGCTGAGCCGTCTGTTTTAACACACAGGAGCTAGTGTGGTGATTATACACACACGCATGCATGCACATGAACTGCATCCATGCAACACTCACACAAACACATGCACCCACGCACGCACACAACACTCACACGTACACACGCAACCACGCACGCACGCAACACTCACACACACACGCACGCATGCATGCACACACCAGTATACCAGACGACCAACACACACTCTCACGCTCAAGTGCTCAACTTACACGTGCATGCGCACACATCAGGCCCTTGTCGCGCCAGGTGATTCCCGCGCACGGGTTGGAGCCTTGTCGCGCCTGCATAAATTTGTGTTTATCTGACCTTTTCCCTATGCGAACTGACAGGTGGGACCCACAAGGAACGTGGTCAATTCAACTAGTCAACATGGCGCCACACAGACTATTTGGCCGGTCAACAAAGTGCAATCCGATGCTGAACTGTGAGCAAGTGACCGGATAATCACAGCAAAATGTATATAGTGACCGTAATTAGCTTATTCTGAAGTTTGGTGCCGTATTACGCTTTTCTCTCTGTAGGCCCCCCAAAACTACATCTCTACACGTTCTCGCATGTTACATCTAACAACTATGCAATACAGCACTACTACTACACTCTAACACAATAAATCATATGTGTTTTTAGTTTTACTAGATATCATATTGTTACTTATAATTGTTAAGTTTGCATACATTAAAATTGCCTTTGAAATGTATGGCCAGTATCATGTACCGCGTGGGAAAAATCCCGCCCTTTCCCGTTTAATCGGGTTTGTATCGATGGATTGTGCGAAACAGCAAAACTATAGTACTATACAGTACAAGTGACAGTTCACTGGGCCGTCGTGTCGTCTACTCCTCTGTCGTAAGAGTGGAGCGCTCGCTTTTATAAATCTTATAGTCCCTTTCGCCGACATGTGGGACATCAAGCTACTGGGTCCACGTGCCATACCAAAATATAGTGTAGAGCAGCTAGGGTGAAGCACCCCAGTCATGGCGCCAGTGTAGTAATGAGCAATGAGGCGTCAAATCACAAAGCTGCACCTTTGCCACAGTAAAGTTGGAGGGACGAAGTAATAATGCTAAAAAAAGAAGTTGGAGGGACGAAGCAACCATCGTTTCACTCGTTGCCGAATCCGCTTCTCCCTCATCTTCTTCAACTTAACCACGTGTTGCTTCTGCCGTTGTTCTGCCTCATGTGGGACGCGGATCGGCTTGGTAAAGGACTAACACGTGGGAACGCATGATAGCAAACCGCCAGGACAACGTCCTCCGAAAATAAGAAACCTCCTCCGCCATCCGCGCGGCCAAATCACCTCCTTTTTACTAATCTTTGATTCTATAATTTTTTAGATCAATATAATTGAGATTTGTATAGATAGCACACAGGAGCAAAACCAAGCGGTACGGTTAAGGGCATCCACAATGTATAGTCAAATGTGAAAATAGCTTTTGGCATCGTGGGAACCATTGTGGACGGTGTTGCCAAAGCCAAAAATATGGAACTGAAGCTCCCTGATTGATTGATTGAAGGACTAGAAAAATGCAACGTCTCTCCTCTTTCTCCCATGCTTGGACGCATGTAGTATAGTATAGAGCACAGAGTCTACTCCCCTGTCCCTTCTATCACAAATCACAAAGCAGTGAGGCGTCAAATCACAAAGCACGGACGAAGCAACCATCATTTCACTCTTCGCTGACTCCGCTTCTCCATCGTCTTCTTCTAGAAACCATCTCACCGCACTAGTACTCCTAGTAGTAGTACTAGTAAAGGACTTCCTAGATGCAAATAAGGCGGTTGTCTCGGCTTGCAGGCGGCACTTGCGAATGACTTACTGTGGTCTCCCTCAATGGTGTTCTCCGTCGAACGCACTTCGCCAAACCACAAAAAAAATTGTCGACATCACCGCAATGGGCAAGGAATTCAAATATAGTTACTACCTCCATTTTTTTTGTACACAAGGCCAGTATATCAAAATTACAATTTGCAAAGGGCCACTAACACTAATCGAGGCAAAATTGCTAGGGTTAGCAACCAAGGACATTAATATCCCATGCCTGCATGCGGAAGTGAGAAGGTTCGTTTGCATGGCGCTGCATTAATCAAGCGATGAGGAGTGAGATGGTTAGCTCTTTGGTCTTTGGAGAAAAAACACATTAATTGACACGTGAAACGAGGATTTGTCTCGATTAAATCCCGCGAAGGAAAACCCCACCTTTCTTTTTTAACACTAGTACTCCTAGTACGTACGTACTTATCCTGTTTGGGTCTAGGCCTTGCAGTGCCAAACTTCGCCACACATTTTTGCCAAGCTTTCCTAAAGTTTTCAAAATGAGAAGGAGGTACACTTGCGCCCGGCTGTCGCGGTCGCACCGCACGCTCACACGGTCGCTCTTGCACGCCGCGGTCGCACCGCACCATCACACAGTCGCTCCTGCACGCCGCAAACCCAACCAAGGGAGCGCACCCTCAATGACATGTGTTGTCGCATGTGAACAAACCAAACTCAGCCATCCTATCGCTGACACATAATTTTCGTTCGTAGAGTATGTTTATCCAACCACATGTTGGAGAGTATCTGTATGGCCCGTGCGGTGGTCTGTTGGGGAAGAAGAAGAGGTGAGGAAGAAGGAAAGAAGGGTTAGGAGACACAGGATATTCATCCAACCGCCTGAAATGGTAGACTGACCCAAGTCAGGTGACTTGCATAACAAATAGTATGTTTTTACATAGCAAAAGATCCATAAAAACAACAACATAAAGAAAAACTATCACTTCTCGCGGAAAGATATGGCCTCGTCGTCTTTGGCTGCCAGCGCGAACCAGCCGTCGCTGCCGACGTGTGTGTCCACACCGTGGTTGTCCTCGGCCTCCAGCTAATCGTTCAAGCGGAGCGTGCGGGTGCTTTGCACGGACAAGAGCACAGCCCGGTTCAAGTCGAGGACGTCCGGTTTCGCCTGCAGGAGGGCCTCGATGGCAGCGGCATCCACGCGCTCTGCGTCGAGTCGAGCCTTCGCCGCCCGGTTCAAGTCCAGGACTTCCGGTTCCACCTGCAGGAGGGCGTCGATGAGAGCGGCATCCGCGCGCTCTTCGTCGAGTCGAGCCTCTGCCGCCCGGTTCATGTCCAGGACGTCCGGTTCCGCCTGCAGGAGGGCCTCGATGGCAGCGGCATCCGCGCGCTCCGCCTCAAGTTGAGCCTCCGCCGCCTGGTTCACATCCACGACATCCGGTTCCGCCGCAGGGAGAGCCTCGATGGCAGCGGCATGCGCGCGCTCAGCGTCGAGTTGAGCCTCTGCCTCCCGGTCCTCCTTTAGTATCGCCATGTTGAACCGCTGGTCCGCCAGCACCATGGGGGACTCGGACGCCGGCACGAAGTCGACGTCCATCGTCTCATACCCATCGGGGGCCTTCTGTGCCGTGACCTCCGCAGTGAACATTGGATCGGCTTCCTCCTCCTCGTAGCTTGGCTCCAGAGAACTCTAGGATTGGCCCGCCGCAAAGCGAGCTTGGGAACGGAGGTCTGTGGCGCCGACCACCGCCGCGATTTCTGCGCGGCGCTCCGACGCTTGTAGTAAGTGATCTTGCGGCACACCATGGCTTTCCGGCGAACTAGGGGACACTTGATGCGGGCTAGGGGATCGAAAGGTGGGGGAATGGGCTGGAGATTTGGTGTGGTTTTAGGGCAGTGGCTGGCGTAGGCCGAGCAGCGAAGGTTCTGGTGTGAATAGTGGTTCCGGTGACGACCGGTCAATCGGTTTTGACTGTCCATCGCTCTTGTCGCGTTCGCGTTGCAGCCCATCATGCTGGATCCTCCACGTCGCTCACCAAATGGAACGCGCTTCGTCTTGCGTTTTCGCTCGCTTGTGGGGCCGCAATTTAGAGCAAACCGACGTCCCTCCCCTCCCCCGCCCGCGTCATTTATTATACCACCACTCCCTCCGTTTTATGCGGAGTAAATAAAAAACATAGGGAGTATACTACGGATGAGGATCCCATGACGTGGCCGAACCCATTGAGTAACTGACATGCGGTACTAGCAAGCATGGGGTCCGCCAGTAAGTGACCGAAAGGGAGGGTAAGGCAGGGATACCTACGTCAGAGGATCCACTTCCACTATACTACTTTGACCAAATGTTAGAGGAATAATATATGACATGCAACTTACACAAATGTTAGTGTAATAATATATGACATGCAACTTACACAAAGCATACAGGGTCTAATGCGTTTTTCGAGGCTAACTTTGACCAAATGTTAGAGTAATAATATATGACATGCAACTTACACAAAGCATACGTCAATTTCGTATGTGAAAGGAGTTTCCAATGATATAATTTTCACATTATACATCTGATGTACTCCCTCCGTCTAGGTGTGTAAGTCATCTTACAAAAACCAAATAATCCCAAAACACGTAGGCGCGATGCATTAACTTCTACCTTGTTTCTTGTTTCTGGACATATCAACCAATAAGAGATGAGGGTGTGCATGCTTTTAATGACCTGAGACTATCAAACATGACATGCAGTGGTTAGTTCATTGCATGCAATACTATTAATTAGCAAATAAACATTAATGTCTCTCGTTTTCCCCTCCTCCTTGGTCGCGGTGCACAGCCTAAGATGACTTACTCACTTAGACGGAGGGAGTACTATTAATCTTGTCAATATTCAAATTGGAAACCATCTCGAGTACAAACCTAGGAGTACGTACGAATCTAACAGTATTGATTGGGCGTTTTTGAATGTTGATACCTTTTTTTATCATAGTAGAGATACTTTGACTACACATAAAACTTATATGTAAAGTAAAAAGGATAGGAGGGAGTATATTATACGTTCAAAAACGAAACGAACATTGAATACCCTTTATATATGATTTGTGGATGCTATGATCACCGGTTCAAAATTTTGAATCCGCCTTAGGTATCACGTGCCCCCACTCATTCCCTCTCAATTTCATCTCGGGGTCCGGAGATCTATTGAAAGAGGACTAGGGTGTGTTGACGATGGAATGCGTCACACGAACACGTCGATGTGTACCCGCGGCGCCGAGGGAGATGCTCCGCAACTCACACCGCGGGAGGCCGACTTCCAGCGCGATACGCAAGACAGCAAGCCGGCGCTTTTGGGACCAGACGCCTCGCTCGCCCGGGAGGGACCCCGTCAGGGCTCGCGACGACGATTGGCTGCTCGAGGTCGGTCTTACCGCCCCTAGAGCCTCGTGGATTCGCAGCCTCCAATCTTGAAGAACGACGAAGAACGAGAAGAAAGATACAAGGGGAGAGATAAAAGTAGATGAACACGAAAAAGTAGTAGATTGATTGATCGTTTGTGTGTTGTTCAATCGGCCGTCACCCCTTAGGTATATAAGAGGCGGCTGGAATTCCCGTGCAAGGAAAAGGCTTGGATTCACGTCCAAAACCCTAGTCAAATTCGGATTTGTTTTGTCCAAACTTTCCGAAACTGTTCGGTTTAAACTGGCTGCACCTTGCGGGTCTTTTTTGTGGTGGCAAACTATCTCGTACGGAAACGAGCCCAAAAGCAATCTTTACCGTTTCGACCAGACGAACAACTTTTATGTTGAATGTTTTTTGATAAGATGTCATCTCGAGGGTCAAATTGGTCGCGCAAAACAGGCTATCCCTTGCGCTACCCATCGATGTGGTGTCCGTGGGCGCGCCAGTTTTTGCCTCGTGATGTGGCTGTATTCCGATGGCTCTAACTTTTGCATACGAACTCAGATTGGAACGATTTTTATAGCAAAATCGATCGTTTCGACGAGACGAAGACAATCCATGTAGATAATAATTTTTCATTTGAGGTCGCCTTGGGGGCTTAATCACAAACTGTACTCAATATAAGATCTTAGTACTTTGAGCATAGTTTCAGATTGAGATGAAATCGGATTATGATGACCCAACTTCAAAGATGTTCATATCGACAATACGGAACTCTTTCATGAAGGTCACTTCCATTTGAGGCCATATTAAATAAGTTATCGACCGTACAAAATCTAGTGTCAACACATGCCCCCTGTTTTTCGGCAAAACTTGTGTGCGAAAAATAACTTGCACGGTTTGTTCTAAGCGCGATGTCAACACTCCATCGGCCATTTTGTACGTGCTTTGGATGATAAGTATATATCGCCATTTAGATTAGCAACAAAAGTGAAGCTAATCTAACATATAATGATTTGGTAATACCTTTCGTGATGTAAGAAATTATATTTTATCCATGGATTAAAATAAGCTCATTGAGGGTAACCAATCATACCGATGAAGAATTCCATGGCATAGGCATCAACGGCATTGTTGAAGAAAATGGATAATGTGGACCAAGATGTTGGAACCTTCGGCTTGGTCCTTCATAGCTTTCACTCTTTTCCTTCTTCACCTTTGTCGCACTCCTTGTAAAGGAAGCTCGCACATAATTCTTATTTTGAATATTTCCTTTGGGAACCCATGCCATATTTCTATTTTCAAGTTCTTGTGCACTAAGCTTCGCAACTCCTTCTTTTGCCAATACGATAAGTCGAGTGGGCATCCCACTGCGATTTTGTTTGAAGTAATGGCAATTTTGTTTTACCTTGTGCACTCTCAACTTCTTCCCTTCAGATTTGGCACTTGATTGACTTGCCTCATTGCCTTTTGTAGCCAATGTCAACACTTTAATTGGCTCCTTTTCATTTGAGATCATATCTGAAGTGGCACTCTTACGACCATCTCTTTTGACGTGGTAGATTTGCTCAACCACCTCCTTATTCTTCCTTGTGCACCAGACCGATTCTTTATTATTGAAACGGTCTTTGACGCGTGATTGTTCAAATGTTGATCTCCTTGGAGCTGCATAGTATTAGTGAGATGGTCTAGAATAAGATGGAGAATGTGCCCTTGTATCATACCTGTCCCATGATGAATATGTATCTAAATGAGCATAGGGAGGCATCGATGGCATTGGCATTGGCGGCCCAAAATAAGGATATGAATATATTGCATTATATTATCACTTTGCCAATACCAATCCTCATATTTGCGCCTTGGGGGTGATCTTGGTTTCTTTGCATGATTTGGCCGATAAGCATTCTTCTCTTCACTCTTCTTTTGATATTTATCCAATAGTTCAGCGAAGGTGATTTTTGATCTCTTACACTTGCGCTTATTTCGGCCTTTGTTTCCTTTGGTTGTGCTTACACCAATCATTGGATTTGCTTGTTGCCCCCAGTCCTTGGCGTCTCCATTGTAGCTTCGACGGAATTCTCGCCCTCAAAATTATGTTCATTATGCTCTTCAACAACTTCTTTACTTGAAAGCTTGACCCCATCACCGCAGTTTTACCTCCTCTTTAAATGGATCGGCTTGAAGCAGCCGATGCAAAAACTTTCTGCCATCGAGACCAATCGGAATAGACTGGTCATCTCTTTGTGTCTCAACAAATTTCAATCGTCCTTTATCAATGGCCAATTTAACTATTTGACGAAACATATTGCAATCCTCAAAATTATGTTTGAACGAATGATGCAACCTACAATATATTCGTCCATGAATTGATGGCTTGACATGGTGATCAAGAATTCTTATGTAATTATTTTTCAGCAATAAATCAAATATTTGGTCACACATGCTTGAATTGAAGGTAAACTTCTTGCTTTCTAGCCGATCTTGCTGTGTGAATGGCTTTGAAGATAAGCAAACGAATGGTTCAGATTTAGAATCTTCCCATTCAGCTATACATTGTGTTTTCCACTCTATCTCCGGTGTCTTTGGATAAGATATTATATTAGCATCGGATTTCTCAAAAGAAATTAACCTTGGCTTTAAACTTCCGATATTTAAAATATTTAGAACACACATGTCTCAATTGAGACAAAGTGCAAGCCAAGTAAGAAATAAGCAAAGCTACCCAACTAGATATGAACTTTAGATAAAGCAACAGGAAAGCTTTGGCCACAACAAGAAGTCATTATCGCCTTTATAAATGGTGCAATGGGTTGACCGATATAGTCTATAACAATTTTGTTGCTAACAAGTAAATTACTCTTCTTCATTGGTCTTTCAAAATTATTTATGAGAATTTTTCTTATAGAAGAATCGACAATAAAGTTGCGACCAAATCAGAAGATAGGCAAGTCACTTGCTAGACATACCTCTTCAATTACGTTGGGAGAGCATGATGGTTGTATCACTTGAATAATACTTTGTTCCACTTTCGAATGACTCTCCAATGCCTTGGCATTCTCTTTTTCTTTGATAGATTCGGTACACATACTATTTGATTCAGCTTTTTTAATAACCGAATTAACTTTGTTATCCGAATCACCACTCTTTCTTTCTTTGATTCGCAAGGTTGCTTGTTCTTGTCTAAATTCAGCAAACATTGCAGCTAGTCTATCTTTAAGCTTTTTTTGACCAATTTCAACCCAATCTTCATCGGATTGCCCCCAATACTTTGAGACGCTTTCGACAATGGTGTGTTGCCAAAATTCTATAATTGTGCAGGGGCAACATGATATGCTACGTTACTAGGTAAAGACACATGTGCTCTGGTAGAATTCTCACTTATTCGGCCATGAGCATGAAGGTGCGGAGCCGAATCACGAATATCTATAATTGCGTATGGTGCCGAAAAATTGTGAGCTGAGGTGTAGCATACGATGTTTGAGGGTAATTGGTCAATAACTAGTAGTGGCATGGCCAATTCCCTATCCACCGCACGCTTGGATTAACATATCGCAAGTTATTTGTCGATGAATAAAAAGTTGAAACACTTTGTTACATACTATTGGAAGTTCCTACATGGGGTGTCTCAACATGATTAACCGAACTCATCATGTTGTTCATCGGCATATAGATTTGTGGGGTTGCCGATGCATGGGAGTTTGGATACATATGTTGCATGTTGCTAAAAATATGTGAAGTTGAAGCATGAAGATTATTCTGAATCGGCTGTTGCACATAATTAGATGCATGATTGATAAAACTAGGGCTAGCCGATACAATATGCTCATTAGACGATCTAGCAACAACATATGTATTATTTGCATCTACATAAGTGAATTGGTATTCATGTTACCTTTGTAGATTGCAAACCCTAGATGACGAGCTCTTCGTAGCAAGAACGGGCTGCAGACCGTTCAAACCTTCGTCCCCAGCAGAGTCTCCAAAAAGTGTGTTGACGCTGGAACGCGTCACACAAACACGTCGATGTGTACCCGCGGCGCCGAGGGAGATGCTCCGCAACTCACACCGCAGGAGGCCGACTTCCAGCGTGATACGCAAGACAGCAAGCCGGCGCTTTTGGGATCAGACGCCCCGCTCGCCCGGGAGGGACCCCGTCAGGGCTCGCGGCGATGATTGGCTGCTCGAGGTCGGTCTTACCGCCCCTAGAGCCTCATGGATTCGTAGCCTCCAATCTTGAAGAACGACGAAGAACGAGAAGAAAGATACAAGGGGAGAGATAAAAGTAGATGAACACGGAAAAGTAGTAGATTGATTGATCGATTGTGTGTTGTTCAATCGGCCGTCACCCCTTAGGTATATAAGAGGCGGCTGGACTTCCCGTGCAAGGAAAAGGCTTGGATTCACGTCCAAAACCCTAGTCAAATTCGGATTGGTTTTGTCCGAACTTTCCAAAACGTTCGGTTTAAACTGGCTGCACCTTGCGGGTCTTTTTTGTGGTCATAAACGACCCCGGATGGAAACGAGCCCAAAAGCAATCTTGACCGTTTCGACCAGAAGAAGAACTTTTATGTTGAACGTTTTTTGATAAGAGGTCATCTCGAAAGTCAAATCGGTCACGCAAAACAGGCTATCCCTCTCGCTACCCATCGACAGGTGGTTCGTGGGCGCGCCAGCTTTTTGCCTCGTGATGTGGCTGTATTCGATGGCTCTAACTTTTGCATACAAACTAGGATTGGAACGATCTTTATATCAAAATCGATCGCTTTGACGAGACGAAGATAATCCATGTAGATAATAATTTTTCCATTTGAGGTCGCCTTGGGGCTTAATCAGCCAAACTGCACTCAATATAAGATCTTAGTACTTTGAGCATAGTTTCGCCTTCGAGATGAAATCGGTCTCATGATGACCAACTTCAAAGATGTTCATATCGACAATACGGAACTCTTTCATGAAGATCACTTCTCCATTTGAGGCCATCTTAAATAAGTTACTGACTGTGCCAAAATCTGGTGTAAACAGGGTGGGTACATGCGAATGATACTCGGCGGAATGTTCAAATCAGGCATGCGGGAGGATGGACTCGACTGGAGGGCGACATGATCGATGGAGAAGAGGGTTGGAGAGGAATGAGAAATAAGCAAACGCCACATGATTACACTTGAATGGCTCAAATAAACAATAAGTTGTCTCGCTTGGCCTACATAGTGAAAGGCCTAATGCGCAACGCGAGCAATCGACGCCGAATATGGCCGGAAAATAGGGAAACCGACATGTGGGGCACACCCGCCGGACGACGAGCGCAGTCTAGTCCAATGGAGGAGCTGGCCCACGACCTCCTCGCCATCGACAACCGCTCATGTGGGTCGTTAGCCAACAACGGGCGCAGCTCAAAGACCGCCTCGACACGGCGATCAAGGGTGAGCTTACACGCCATATCGCCGATATACACGGTCGGTTTCAAAGTGCCGAGGGTGGCGTTAGTGTTGTGGCACGACCAACGGTATGTTTGGTTTGTGCCCAAGGTTGCCCCATCAAAGCATTGGGTAGCCAAAATTTTGGTTGAGGTATTGGTTGCCCATGATTTGGCCGACATTGGCAAGAAAATGAACTAGAGTTGGCTAGAGTTCATTGGCATGCCAAAGAAATGGCAACCATCCAAACAAAGACCAATCTTTGGGTCATGACCAAAATTTTGGTTGAGGTATTGGTTGCCCATGATTTGGCCGACATTGGCAAGAAAAATGAACTAGAGTTGGCTAGAGTTCATTGGCATGCCAAAAAAAGGCAACCATCCAAACAAAGACCAATCTTTGGGTCATGACCAAAATTTTGGTAAGGTGCACTTTGGCCACAATCCAAACACATCCCAACACCCGGCTCGTCGAGGATGCACGGGGCGCCGCGACGCGTCCGCAGAGTGGTGTAGCGCGGCCAACTGCATCCTCTGGACCGGAGACCATGCTGGGTCTTCTTGCTTTTTTCAATGACATGCGGGGATCGCATTTGAGCAAAGGGCATCTCCTATGTTGCCACGACCGCAGCTGACTACCCTGGCACACCAAAGCCCTCGTGCCTCGTACCATCGCGCGGTGCGTTCCCAGCCGGCGCCAGCTGCCCGCATTCATGCCGTCCATTCGTATGTCATCGTTAAGAGGCTCGGTGCCCGAGGAACCAACTCCGGCGACTTAATGACGCACCCGGTGTCACATCCCTAGTTCTGGTATGCTCGAGGCTAGCTAGTCATGTGTGCATCATGTTTAAATTTCATTTAAATTTGAAATGGGGATTTGTGAAACACTCAGAATTATATCTGGAAATGACCCAAATAAAAATTGCTCCAAAAGGGTCCAAGAAAATGCTCGTGTTGCTCTCTGAAAATATTGGACAGAGATAAAAATCAAACCAATATTTTTAGGAGCTCACTAGTCTCTAGTCTCTAGTCTCTAGTGATCCAAACACCCTCTTTGTTCTCTTATTCTCTTATTAATTCTCGAGGCTGCTTATTAATTTTGAATTAGGGACGTATATAAATCGGTTAAACATGATGCAAGGCAGCAATGTGGTATTATGTTATTAAGAACGAATCTTGTATTTTATACATTGATGCGGTAGCTTGGTTGGTCTCTGCTTTTGCGCTTTATAAATTGTAAAGAAGGGAGTTTAATCCCGTGAAGACGCTTTTGCCTCGGGCCAGATTCAAGAATATTTTTCTCGCCTGGTTACGCTGTTGTTGTCTGCTAGTAGAGCAGGCTGAACGTGGCCGAGTGGAACAGGCAGGCGTGCGTGGCGCTTGGGACCTGGAACCAAGGTACGTAAACATTTAACCTCGGAATTGTACCACCTCGCGTATGTATTTTAAATATAAAATCACCTAAGCGGGATGAAACCAAGAATATCACCTTGCTTTAATAGTAGGTATAGATAAGTATTTATTTTGGACATTTGGAATTAATGCATAATTATTTGCATTGGATATATATATATATGTTATATATAATATATGTCCAAAAATTGTGCCACTTGTTGGGGGGCTCTGGAATAATACCACTAGTTCCTACAAAAATTGGCATAAGAAAATAAAATGATTTAGTATTTTTATTAAATCAAAACAAATGTCAGAAAATTAGAAAAAGAAACAAAATGGGACTAAAACCTACCTAGCGCTTACCTCCCTGTGCAGCCCAGCAGCAGCCCAGCCCGCCTCCTCCTTTGTCTTCTTCCTCGTGCTTCATCGGCATGCAGGCTCAGAGGCAAGCCTTCGCCACGCCACGCCTCCCGCCACCTCCTGCTTCTCCTCTTGCACTCGACGACGCCACGCGCCGCCCCGCACCTCTCTTCCTCTCCTCGCCTCCTCCTCCCTGGTTCTTCCCACGCGACCGCCTCAACACTTCCATCGCCGCTGCTCGCTGCTACAGAGCCACCGCCTCCCCTCGCCTCCGACCAGCTCAAGCTCCGCCACATCGCCGGCTACCTCCCCGTCAAGCCACGCGCCTCGGGAGGCCCTAGGGAGCTGCCTCGCCGCCGTCTTCATCTCCGGTCGCCGGAGATCTTCTTCGCCGCCCCGCCATCTTCAGCGTGTCCCCGAGCTCGCCGACAAGCCCGTCGAGTCTGCCATGAGCATCTTCTCGTTTCCCTCTCCCCGTTCCTCCGTTCTCGCGCCATAGCCCCCTTCCCCCGCCATGGCTGAGAGCTTCTTACGCTATGGCCACAGCCGCATGCGCTCACAACGGAGCGCCTCACCGTTCTCAGGAAGCTCCCAGGAGCCTAACGCACACACCCACTCGCCCTCATGTGCACCGTAGCGCCGAACCCAACCCTGACCGAGCTTCGGACACCGCCGAGCTCATCGCCGGCGCCACTCCGGCCACTCCCCGGCCGAGCCACCACCATGGTTGGATGCGGACGAGCGTCCGCATCCCGTAGCTGTGCTTCGCATGCCAAACGGAGCCCTGTGGGCGATTTCCACGGCACTCCGCCGTCTCGGGCCTTGCCGGCGGCTTAACGCCGGTGGGGTTTGACCCTTTGACCTCGCCGCCGCCGTGGGCCTAGGTCGTGATTAGCTTAAGGCTAATCACCGCTAACTAACCCTCGACATCGACCAAAGGCCCAATGCCACTAACCTTTAATTAAGATAAAACTAACCCCTGCTTAACTCAGGTCACCGACGTAGGACCCCACACGTCAAGTTTGACCTGGTCAGCCGCAGTTGACTTGTCGACATCACAAAGGACGCAGGTCGACACAGCTTATTCATTTTCTGGATTTAAAATTAATCAGGAAATTCCAGAAAATTAGCAAAACTTCAAAAAATCATAGAAATTCAACCGTAACTTAGATTGAAATAATTTATATATGAAAAATTATCAGAAAAATTCAATCTATCCATCTGTACTAGTTTCATGCATGAAAAACCAACTTATACATACTGTATAAGTGAAACACTAAAATGGCTTATATAAGGAGCTTATTTTGGAGATGCATTTGAATCTTTGGTTCAAATGGACTTCATTCAAATTGAATACTAGTCGCATTAGCTCAAACAACATCACATATTCAAGATGTCTGTTACATGCTAGATCGGTGTGGCATAGAATCGGGGTCCTGACACTGTTCCTTCTTGATAGGTCCTCGCCCGAGACCGCTCCAGTAGTACTGCTTGAGGAGCAAGGCCCCTCGCTGATCTACCAGCAAGCAAACCCCTTGTTCATTCCGACATAATGCTACTCTCTCGCTCCTGCTCTCGCTTATTGCATTAGGACAACAACATTTCAACTGCTACTTTGTGTCATGCAGTAGTTGAACCCATTCCTCTCGCATGACCTGTCATTGCCACAAGAATAGTTGAAAGCCACTAGCATGTGTAGGAGTTGATTGAGCCATGTTGTGTTCCTACCATGCTATGCCTGCCATTGCTTAGAGTTGTGTCAGGTCTGATTCATTGGGAATGAATTGGAGTGTTACGATATGTTCTGATGCTGAGAGTGAAGTGTGTGAACATGATTTGGTAAAGGTAGCGGTGAGAGGCCATGTAGGAGTACATGGTGGGTTGTCTCACCGAACCGCCCTAAGCACCGAAGTTCTATGTATGTTGTCCAATGAGTTGATACTACCACACATTGGGCTCCGGCGCCCAAGCCCTCTCGACTTATTAACCAACTTGATCTCTCGCCCAGAGTCGCAACTAGTTTCTCGTGTTTGTAGGTAGTGTTAGTAGTCTACCAAGTGGCACCCGCCGTGGGCTTGGGATGACTAGGCAGAGTGGCACGTGTACCAAGTGGCACCCGGATGGTAGGCTTGGGAACCCCGTCGATCGCTTGGGGTCGTGAGCGACACCCCGGCCGGATCTCCTTGCGGATGGAACCCGAATAGGCGATAAACCTGGACTAGAGTCTTGTGTGGTTAGTCAGGTCGTGGCCGACTCCCTCGGCAGGCTTCTACTTGAAGGTTGCCGGGATACACGATGTGTACATGGTGGTAAGTGGCGAGAGCGCAGGTGAAGAAGTACACCCCGCAGGTTAACATGATCTATTCAATAGCCGGTCTCATGGTTATGGACTTCTTGGATGCTTACATGGTACATAGATAACTTGAAGTGGATACTATAAAATGCTCAAGACAAGTGTGAGTGCTATGGACGGCCTTCTCGTAAGGAGACGGGGATGAATCCATAGTGGTGTATTGTGTGGTGATTAGTGGACTTGTGTGCGCCATATCACCTCAAAGAAGTTCTGGTAGTCGTAGAACAGGATAGCCACTGAGTCAAAGCTGGCTTGCTGCAACTAAACCCCACAATACCCTCTTGATACAAATGCATGTATGATAGGATGTGATGTAAGTCTTGCAGAGTACCTTTGTACTCATGTTGCTTTATTTATGTTTTTGCAGCGGAGACTTCGGTCTTACTAGTGTTCTCGTGGACTTTGATGAGTAGCTTGTACCTCAGCTACGATCTTGATCGGATGTTGTAGATAGTCAGACTCTTCAGCCTTTTTCATTTTTAGATGTCTGTACTCAGACATGTAATGCTTCCGCTTTTTGCTTGTTTGCTCTGAATGTTGGGTCATGTGACCCCTGTTTGTAATAATGCTATGATGGCTCATGTGAGCCTTTATCTATATGAGTTGTTGAGTTATGCTGTGATGCCATGTTGTACAGCACATACTTGCATGTTATGCGTACATGTAATGTGTATTGCTATGTGTGGGATCTGACTATCTAGTTGTTTATCCTTAGTAGCCTCTCTTACCGGGAAATGTCTCCTAGTGCTTCCACTGAGCCCTGGTAGCTTGCTACTGCTACGGAACACTTAGGCTGGCCGGCATGTGTCCTTCTTTGTTCCTGTGTCTGTCCCTTCGAGGAAATGTCATGCGGTGTCTACCGGAGTCCTGCTAGCCCAGTTGCTATAGCCCGGATTCACTCGCTGATGACCGACACATTCATTGTTGGGTCATGTATGCATGTCCCTGTAAGATAGTGCCACTTTGGGTTCACGACTAGCCATGTCAGCCCGAGTTCTTTGTCATATGGATGCTAGCGACACTATCATATACGTGTGCCAAAAGGCGAAAACAGTCCCGGGCATGGTAAGGCAACACCCGTGGGAATACCGTGCATGAGGCCGCAAAGTGATATGAGGTGTTACATGCTAAATCGGTGTGGCATAGAATCTGGGTCCTGACACCCGGACGCTTGGCCTCACCGGAATGCGCTAGTTAAAGCGGCAACGCCCAGCTAACCTCCACACCATAGCGCATCGCCCTTCCCACCGCCCACATCCGCCATGACCACAAGTGCGAATGCTCATGGAGAGCTTGTCTCCGGTATGAAGCTCGAGGTCGCCGCCCACGCCAAGTCGCCTCGTGACGCAATAGCGGCGTAGCTGACGCGACGCGATCAAGACAAGCGGTGGCCATGCTGGCGGCCGACGACGGGAGCACCGTCAGCCATGCGTCCTACTTCCCACCGTCCAACGTCCAGCACCGCCGAGGTCGGGGACTCCTCCGAGGATGAGTAGGGCATGGGAGGCGTCAGGGCATGGTGTGCCAACTGGGTGGTCCATATCCCGTGTTCTACTCTTCCTAGCCGGAGACCACACCTTCACTTCACGGGTCTTGAACCCCGCCCCCGTAGATAGAGATCACAGATGGAGGACGTCGGTCGCCACCGTAGACTAGGTTTAGGGCCGGGTTTTGTTTATTTTTCTGTCCTATAAAAGTTCGAAATGTAATGAAAATCTGCCGTGTTTGCATTAATCTCGGCCGGTGTATATAAACTTTCACAATAATATACATATAGTAGGAGTATTAGTAAGATGCCGTATGCTGCACGGAAGATCAAGATCTTGTGGGAGAAAAGGATGAAAGAGGGAAAGCCTTATCTCGCAAATGTGGAGAGGAGTGCGGTAAATTGTCATAGTTTCCTTCCTATCCGTTAGATATAGATCGGACGGCCTATATTGCAGGATGACAGTACACCATCATCACCAACTCGCTTTTATTGAACCGAGACAAATCTAAAAACCCAACTAAGCCAACCTCCCAAAGATATCGCTGGGAAAAGACCCGCCGCTACTGCTTTAGTCGGGATTACCGGATTATTAGTAGTAGTATCGATGGATCGCGCAAGCAACATTTTTTGAGGGGGAGAAGCACCTAGTTTAAAAGGAAAAAGGCGGTACACTCACAATAGTCCTTTCATGGTTGCATTGCACCCCACACACGCTCGTCCTCGCACACGGCTCACGCAAACGAACGCGCTTCGCTTGCTCGTTCACCGACACGGGACTGCACTTGGAGAATCGACTATGCGCTAAACTCCCCGCCCACCGCTAAAAAATCCTCCCCACACACACAAAAATTCCCCAAACTTATTCAACCGCCTTCGCCAAATATTCCCAAACCCTGCATTAACTAGTTTCATGACCCGCTTATGCTGGAGAGGATAGCTGGTCGGCAAGATCCAAGACCAGCGACCTGTACATCCAAGTCGGGATGGAACGGAAACCGCGACGCAGCAAGGACCAGCACCGACCAAGGGAAACAACTCAAGAGCACGGCAATAACGCCGGATTGAAAAGCTCTCGGCAGAATCATAAAAAACTGCCCCTTAAGGATAATAGGGATGAGCTATCTAACTTAAACAAAATCTTGGACAAGATATGCCAAATCCATAGTACTCCCGGGAAGCTTGCAAACCATACCCACAGAGATTGTTGGGTCTTCAAGCAGTCCGGCAAACTCAACGCCGAACACAAGGGGCTCGACACACCAAGCGAGGACGATGATGAACCCCACAAGCAGAGCACCGGAAAACAAAAGAATTTCCCACAAGAAGTCAAGATAGTTAACTCACTTCACGTGACAAAAGGGAAAAATAGAGCGGCGCCCATAGAGGTACGTGCCAAACGGCCTATCCCAGAGGAGTCCCGCCACTGGTTGTTATGAATGCAGGATAGACTGCCTTGATATTAGATCCGATAATCGACGGACTCCAATTTACACAAGTCTTAATGGACGGCGGCAGTGATCTAAACCTGCTATATCAGGACACAATCCGCAAAATGGGGATAGACCCAACCAAAATTCGCCATAGCAACACTTCCTTTCAAGGGGTAATGCCAGGCCCATATGCCCATTGTATGGGCTCTCTACTGCTAGAAGTTGTGTTCGGCTCACCCGACAACTTTCACCATGAAAAGTTAACCTTCCACCTCGCCCCATTTACAAGTAGCTAGCAAGCACTACTGGGACGTGAAGCTTTCGCCCGCTTTAACGCAAT
This sequence comes from Aegilops speltoides, assembly GCA_021437245.1. Lineage (NCBI taxonomy): Eukaryota > Viridiplantae > Streptophyta > Magnoliopsida > Poales > Poaceae > Aegilops > Aegilops speltoides. The sequence continues at coordinate 195,194,900 of CM038144.1, read as the reverse complement.
ACCGCATTATGCATCCCTTACACTTAAAATGTCCGGTCCGCGAGGCATCATCTCCTTAAAGGGAAATATCGAGTGTTCCTCGAGCGCGGAAGATTGTGTGACTGCCTTGACAACCACACACTAAACCGGCTTCACTAATCAAAGCACCTAAACAGGTCGTCCTGCACTTTAACACGGTTAGACGAGTCCGCGTAAACATACAAGGGCTTACTAGCCGCACACCCCCGCACTAGGGGCTCCGCGATGTACAACAAGAGACATTAAAGCTCAATTTTATTCATTTTTGCATTGTACTTTGTTTATTTAGTATAACGACATTTTCGCACGATCTTTTTTCAACTAAGTTCTCTCTTTACGGATGAACACCGTATACACCCGGCCCAGATACGGCACAACGGAGACACAGCGCAGACGTAGTAGGGACCCGCTGTAAGGATTCTTTTCAGATTAAGAACCCGATAAACCTTTTTTACTGCTCTTGTTGATACACATCCCCGGTTCCTTGCTATAACCGAGGAGGAGGCTGGCGCTTTGGCATGGGCCATGTCGAATTTTATGCTGCACTCGACACCAGGGCTTCTACCAAGGGCGTTGTTCGCCCGCTTTCATAAAGATCAATACCTTAGGGAGTGTTCGGCGCCTCAAGTTAGGCCTTATATGCATCAGCTCAATCATGTCTTTGGTCAAATGTTGGGTTTGCCTGCCCTCAGATTTTGTTGCCTTACATTCCGCTCTATCGCTAACGTGGCACCAGGAGAACTATCGCGACAGTGCCCGGTTTGGCCAAAGTAGCACCTCGCTTGAGAAAGCCAAAACCGACAATATGATATAGCGTGAGACTGGTCAACCACTGATGACATGCCGAATCTATAGGATTCTCCGCATTGACGAAGGGTCGCTTTCGTCGTGCACATACGCTACTCGAATTCGGGTGAGCGTGCAGTGCCCTAGGGCTATGTAGTAGCCCCATCACAAACTCCTACGGCTAAGTGAAAGTGATAAAGCATAGTCCGTTGCCTAGTTTGCTGCGCTACCACCTCCTTTATAGGACCAAGACGCTCGATCAAGTGTTAAATGCGCTTTTGTAAACACCCCGCATTATATGCGGGGTGAAGTCAAGACTGCCATCTTTCAAAGTTATATATACATATACATTAGCGTCCGACAGAGGTATTTTAATTTTGAAAGGCACAAGTATAAAAAGCTTTTATATTCCATCGATACATTGTTTCACAATAAATACATGTTATTCAACATAATATCCTTCGAGCACCGCTGCCTCTATTAAACGAGCGCCATGCGTAACTTCCCGAAAATAGTGCTCGACAGTACTCGCTTCCGTCCAATCTTGGGATGCAACATCGGTGGCCTTCATCTCCGCCCAGTATGTCTTGACACGGGCAAGAGCCATCCGCGCACCCTCTTTGCATGCCGACCGCCTCATTGCATGGATATGCAGCACCGCACCAAGGAACTGCTGCACCAAGCCAAAGTAACTTTTTGGCTCGGGCCTTTTTGGCCACAACAGACTCACGACATCCTTCATGGCAAGTCCGGATAACCTATTCAGCTCCACCCATTCGGCCAAGCGATCGGTTAATGGAAGAGGGCGCTCTGGATTATGGAACTGCGACCAAAAAATATTTTCCATTTCCTGATCCTTTTGATCTCGGAATTGTTCGGCCGCGTCCGTGGCACTTGCTGCCAAGTCCAGATAAGCATCCTCCGCACTCCACAACCGGTCCAACTGAGCATACTTAGGATCCGTGAACTTCCTCCACAGTAGGAAGGGCTTTCAAGCCGCGATATCTCCGGCCTGACGTAGCTCCTCCTTCATAGCTCTCATCGTAGAGCGAGCATCCTTGGCCTCGGTAGCGGCCTTCTTCAGGTCCTCTTGCACCGCTCGATCTTCCTTTTCAAGAAGCTTGCAGCGGTCGGCAGCATTCTTCAACTTCACGGCCATCTTGCCCTCCGAAGACATGATATGGGTATTACATGCCTTCCTCTGAAGATGAGGCAAGCCTCGACGGCGAAGAATTTGTCGTGCCTGAGGATCCCGTCGAACAAGAGCGTTTCAAACGCAGGCTTATGGCCACGGCAAGCAGCCTCAAGAAAAAGCAGCAACAGCTTAGAGCTGACCAAGACTTGCTAGCTAATAGATGGACTGAAGTCCTTGCGGCCGAAGAGTATGAACTCGAACGCCCCTCCAAGAGCTACCCAAAACACAGGCTTCTACCCTGATTAGAGGAGGAAGCACCTAAACCTACATCACCAGCAAGATGATACGGCCGATCGCCACCTCATGGTCAGCGACGGAGAGGCCTCTCGCCCTCCACTCAAGCCCCCACCCCGCGCCGCCAAAAATACCAAGGCGCTGAAATTGCACCAGACCATGGATATACCGAGGACAAGGCAAGGCAAACAAGATCGATTCACGGATCGCGGGCGCCCACGATCCGTGATGATAACCGCCATGCCGATATGGCACCCGCCGGGCCAACACAGAGACAAAGCTCATTTGAGCTGCGTCGTGATATAGCCCAATACATAAGCGCCGCACACCCACTATGCTTCACAGACGAAGTGATGGATCATCAAATCCCTGAGGGTTTCAAACCCGTAAACATTGAATCATACGATGGCACGACAGATCCTGCAGTCTAGATCGAGGACTATCTCCTTCTTATCCACATGGCCCGTGGTGATGATCTACACACCATCAAATACCTCCCACTCAAGCTTAAAGGACCACCTCGGCATTGGCTTAACAGCTTGCCAGCGAAGTCAATTGGCTGTTGGGAAGACCTGGAAGCCGCATTCCTCGACAACTTCCAGGGCACCTATGTGCGACCACCAGACGCCGATGACCTAAGCCACATAATTCAGCAGCCAGAGGAATCAGCCAGACAATTCTGGACACGGTTCCTAACCAAGAAAATTCAAATCATCGACTATCCGGATGCAGAGGCCCTTGCAGCCTTCAAACATAACATCCGCGATGAGTGGCTTGCCCGGCACCTAGGACAGGAAAAGCCGAAATCCATGGCAGCCCTCACAACACTCATGACCTGCTTTTGCGCGGGAGAGGACAGCTGGCTAGCTCATAGTAACAACATGACCAAGAGCCCTGGTAATTCGGATACCAAGGACAGCAACGACAGGTGTCGCCTCACAACAAGCACAAGCGCCGCATGAATGGCAACAATGCTGAGGACACGACAGTCAATGCCGGATTCAGAGGCTCCAAACCCGGTCAGCGGAAAAAGCCATTCAAAAGAAATACTCCGGCCTGGCCCAATTTGGACCGAATACTGATCGCCGTGCGATACACGCACCCAAAACTACCAACCACACCAACAGGGATTGTTGGGTGAGTTAAATGCCGAAAACAATGACAAGGGGCTGCATATCGATGACGAGGAGGAGCCCCGGCCGCCGAACAATAGAGGACAGAAGGGCTTCCCCCTACAAGTGCGGACGGTGAACATGATATACGCAACCCACATACCCAAAATGGAGCGGAAGCGTGCACTAAGGGACATATATGCGATGGAGCCAGTCGCCCCAAAGTTCAATCCGTGGTCCTCCTGTCCAATCACTTTTGATCGAAGGGACAACCCCACTAGCATCCGCCATGGCGGATTCGCCGCATTGGTTCTAGACCCAATCGTTGACGGATTTCACCTCACTAGAGTCCTGATGGACGGCGGCAAAGAAATTCGAACTCGCTTTATCGTGATACAAAGGCACAAAATGGGCATAGACCTCAAGGATTAAACCCACAAAGACGACCTTTAAAGGCGCTATACTGTGTAGAGGCCAATCAGACAGTGCTCGCCACACTTGAAGTTTTCTTCAGATCCCGGATAACTTCCGGCGAGGAGTTAATCTTCGACATAGTCCCGCTTTTGCAGCGGCTATCACGCATCGCTTGGACGAACCGTGACGGTAAAGTTCAATGTGGTGCCGCGACCACGATACCTCAAGCTCAAGATGCCAGCCCTCGAGGAGTTATTACGGTCAATGAAAACACCGAACGCTCTCTCCAAACGGAGGAGCATACGGCGGCTCTCGCGGTGGAAGTACAAAGCAGCCTCTCAAAGCAATTCTCGAGTTCGGCTATTAAACGCTCGACACCGCTGCGCCCGAGTAACCTACAACAAGATCGCCTCGGCATGTCCCGAAAGCATCGCCAGAGTAATGCGGCCCCAACCCCAGCCCTCGCGAAATTGCGAACCAGATTACGCTGCACATAATTACGCCTAGAAATACCATGGGCATAGGGGAGGGCACGACCACGGAGGCCCGCACGCGCTCAACCGCACTGGCCCTGATTGTATAATTCCTTTTTCTTACTTTCAGGAGTCCTTTATCAAGAAGCTTTGTCCGGCAGTAGAACCGCCGAACACATGATGCAATAGCCGTGGAAGCGTAAAGCTACCAATGTCCAGGTGGTCTCTATAACGAGCAGTATACTTGTTTTACATATCATCCCGCAGCTCGCCCTGGAGGGGGACATGTCAAATAGTCCCGCCCCTTGCTTATTGCACTATTTGTATCGTTCTGCTTTTACCGTAGCTTTTTTAATAAACAATGCACAGCTTTTGCCTATCATTGCATTCCTTTTTCTTATCTATATATGTTCACTTATGACATGTTGCATCCGTACGGTTTGGTACGGCCAAATACACCAGGGGCTTAAGTACCCCAAAATATGGTGTGATAAGTCCAACACTTTCACAAGTGCGGCACCTCAACTTATAGCATTATATGCATCGGTTCAATCATGTCTTGGGTCAATAGTTGGGTTTGCCCGCCCCATGTTTTGGTACCTTACGCCCGCCATATCGCTAAGGTAGCTCGGGAGAACCACCGCGATTGTGCCCGCTGAGCTGGGTTACACTTCAAAGGAGTAAGCTAAAACTGATCGTCATGATGGGGCGAGAGTCGGTCGCTGTTCGAGAGGTTTTCGAGTCCCTAAAGACTTATGCCGCTTAGAGCGAGGAGTCGGCTTTGTCCGCCCAGCGTGATAGCGCCTCGAACTCGGTCTTCCGAATACTAGGGGCTTCACCAAATTTAAAATTATAGAATTCTATGGCTAAGGAGAGTGTTCAAGCGCTATAGTTCGTTGCCTTCGCTCATTGCGCTGAGCGCCCCTCAAGGACCCAAGAATGGGAAAAGGAGCGCCAAGTTTATCTCAACACCCCATCACTTATGCATGGGGGCGTGTTTACGACTCGCCATCTCTCAAATTTAACAAACGGCCGCATGTAAGGTAATATTTTAAATTCACAAGCGTTGCTTAGCGATATGAACAAGTTTTCAAGTGTATAGGATAACAAATGCGAAGTTTACTCAAAATTACATCTTTGGAGCATTCACTGCTATAAGGCGGCACCCTTCAGATGCCCGCATAATACATCTCGGCTTGCGATACTCCCCCGCCCGGCGGTGGAGCGCCCATCACAAGCTTAGCGCCCATCTTGCCCCAAAGGCACTTTAGCACGGCAAGGCTCCCACGGCACCTTCGATGTAGACGGAGCGCTTGACGACTTCAATCCATGGACAAGCGTCCACCAGCCGCCTCACCAGCCCGAAGTAGCTCCCAGGCATGGCTTCCTTAGGCCACAGCCAAACTATGAGGCCCTTCATGGCCTGTTCGTCCACCTTATGAAGCTCGATCAGCTGCTTCAGCTGGTCGCTCAAGGGCACCGGGTGTCCGGCCTCTACATACTAGGACCAGAACACCTTCTCCGTCGAGCTCCCCTCCTCGGCCCGGTAGAATGCGGTAGTGTCGGACACATCAAGGGCAGATCTCACAATGCTCCCGGAGAGCTCCGGATTCGGTAAGTAACAAGTAATTCACTTTCATGTGCTTGCTTTGCATGAAGAATGCCTTACCCGCCGCTATCTTCTTCATCGCCTCAATTCCCTAGAGGGCTTTCTGGGCTTCACCTTAGCGGTTTTGGCGCTCAAGAGCCGAGGCGAGCTCGACTCGAAGTCTTGAGTCACGCTCCAAACTCTCGTGTTTTTCCACGAGAGCCTGGAGCTCTTGCCGCACCTTCGCCACCCGCGCCTACTGCTTCTCTCACTCGGTGCGCTCCACGGCCACATTGCTTTCGGCCTTGGACACCGCCTCCTTCAGGGTCGCCACCTTGTTTGTGGCCCCTGAATTCTTATGTTATTCCTGTCATTTTTTTTTGCAACCACATCTTTAGTATACTTCCATAAGGTATTACTTACCTTCCTTGTCCTCGAGCTGCTTTTTGGCAAGGCCGAGCTCGTTCTCGGACCGCTCGTGGGTCTGCTTCAACACATTGACCTCTGCAGTCAGTGCGGCAGAGGTCAAGAATAAGCAGCCTGCATTCCCCATATTGACATACTTATGTTAGACTCTCACAGACATCTTTTAGATCCTCGCCTCGCTTTTCCTTCCAACACCAAACCGAGCATCGTGGGCTACCGCCTATGTGGTAATATTTTTGCATATCTTAAATACATACCTCAAGCCTCGTTAGAAGGTCAAGCACAGTTTCACCAGCCCACTCTTGGTGGATGAACTTTCGGATCACCACACTCATAACAAAGGCGGTGCTCCTCGCTGATGAATGCGCCGCTAAGCGCCCAAAGAAATTATCCAAAGGCCTTTGGTTGACGGAGGTCACCGGTGTCGCAGCCTCGCCTTCTTATGAAGGGGTCACCGTCGGACTATGGAACCACCGGTTGTTCTCGGCGGAGTCCGCCCAGGCCGGACTCAGAACCCTTAGGGGTTTGTCCCCCTTGTGCCCGAAGTCCGGGAGGTTGCCTTGCGGCACCTCCGAGACCTCCTCCTCCTGGCTGGGACCCTTTTCGGTCCCACCTCGGCGTCATCCGCAGCGCGAGGAGAGGAGACGGTCGGAAGTGACGTGCTATTCACGTCCGACGAAGCCAGCGAGCCGCTCGTTGAAGTGTCAAGCCCATCCTTGGGCGGGCTGCAGGGTTATATTCGGCGTTAGGAGATTCTATGCGACAAACGAAACGCCATGAGTTATTCTGGTAACCGGACACTTACGATTTTGCCAGGGGCTTAGCCCTCGGTGGCCACTCCTCTTCGCCATCATCGGCGTTGGTGGAGTAGTCCGGAGGAAGGGTCCTTTCCTTCTTGGACCCTCCGGTCTCCCCAGTTAGGGCGGCCTTCCTTTTTCTCTTCCCCACCGGGAGAGGCCTCTTTTCCTCCTCCTCGCTCGTGGAGGAGTCCGCCGAGTCATCGGACGATGAGTCCGACAACATTTGGCGCCGAACTCTTCGAGTTCCCGTGGCCTTCTTTCTTGGTTTTCTTCTCCGCACCACGTAGGCGCCGAACCAGCAGCCCCATTAATTGGGCGCCCGCTGGTCTTCCGCAAGGAGCCGGACAGTTAACTCCGCTCGGACGCTTTTGCCGTGCCTCTCAAAGGTAAGGGAGTTTAGATCCCGATAGAGTCAAACTATGGAAAACAAGTGTCCTGTAAGGGTAAATAACTTACCTCGCCGGCTTGACACTGCGAGCTGAATCCGCGATCTTCGGTAGCGGATGCGGGGGCCTCGGCACCCTTGAACAACACCTTCCAGGCATCTTCGTACGTAGTGTCGAAGAGCCTGTTCAAGGTTTGGTGCTGTGCCGGATCAAACTCCCACAAGCTAAAAGCCCGTTGTTGGCACGGGAGGATCCGGCGGATGAGCATGACCTGGACTGCGTTGACAAGCTTGAGCTTCTTGTTCACCAAGGTTTTGACGTAGGATTTGAGTCCGGTCAGCTCTTCCGAATTGCCCCATGTTAGGCCCGTCTCTTTCCAAGAGGTGAGCAGTGTAGGGAAGCCAGATCGGAATTCGGGGGCCTCTACCCATTTATGGTCACGCGGCTCGGTGATGTAGAACCACCCCAATTGCCACCCCTTTATGGTCTCCACGAAGGAGCCCTCGAGCCATAAGACGTTGGGCATCCTGCCCACCATGGCACCTCCACACTCCGCCTGGCGGTCACCCACTACCTTCGGCTTGACATTGAAGGTCTTCAGCCATAAGCCGAAGTGGGGCTAGATGCAGAGGAAGGCCTCGCACACGACGATGAACGCCGAGATGTTGAGGATGAAATTCGGGCCGATCGTGGAAATCCAGGCCATTTAGAACATGAGCCCCTAACAAATGGGTGAAGTGGAAAACCTAGTCCGCGGAGGAAGTGGGTGAGGAACACCACCCTCTCATGGGGCCCGGGGGTGGGGATAAGCTGCCCCTTGTCGGGGAGCCGATGCGCGATGTCGCTGGACAAGTCTCCGGCCTTTCGCAGCCTCTTGATGTGCCCCTCCGTGACGGAGGAGGCCATCCACTTGCCTCCCGCTCCGGACATGGCTGGGGAAGGTTGAGGCAAGATGTGCGGACTTGGGCGTTGGAGCTCGAGTGTGCCGAAATGGATAAGCAAAGGAGGAAGAAGGCGTAGGTAAAAAGGTGGATCATTATCACCTTATATGGACGGAAAAGCTATGCGTCCCCACCAGCCTATTAAAACTCGCTTATCTCCCAAGCGCCGTAATCAATGGCACGGTTGGGTTAGCCACGCCCGTATTGATGAGAATCCCGGAATAAGGGGACACGATCTCTGCTTTGACAAGACGTGCCAAGGAAACCGCCTCGCTAAACGCGCTAAGGAGGGACAGTAAAAATGATTCGAATAAAGGCTTGGCCGTGGTGTGATGCCATGCCACGGAATACGTCAGCAGATTGAAGTTGTGTAAATATTATTCTCTCTACGGTGGTATGTGGAACTTATTTTGCAGAGCCGACACCGCCCTTGTGTTCAAAATCTTCTATGAAGTATTCGAGGAGGAACCCGCCTTGCAATGTCAAGACAATATGCATGCCGGACTCGCTGTCATTGAAGCCTCGCTCAGGCTACCGAGGAGTCCTCGATTAGGGGTGTCCAGATGGCCGGACTATAGCCTTTGGCCGGACTCCTGGACTATGAAGATACAAGATTGAAGACTTCGTCCCGTGTCCGATGGGACTTTCCTTGGCGTGGAAGGCAAGCTTGGCGATACGGATATGTAGATCTCCTACCATTGTAACCGACTCTGTAACCCTAACCTCTTGGTGCCTATATAAACCGGAGGGTTTTAGTCCAGAGGATCTAACAACAATCATACCATAGGCTAGCTTCTAGGGTTTAGCCTCTTTGTTCTTGTGGTAGATATACTCTTGTACTACCCATATCATCAATATCAATCAAGCAGGAGTAGGATTTTACCTCCATCGAGAGGGCCCGAACCTAGGTAAAAACATGGTGTCCCTTGTCTCCTGTTACCATCCGCCTAGACGCACAGTTCGGGACCCCCTACCCGAGATCCACCGGTTTTGACACCGACACCCCCTCCCCCTATCCCCCTCCACTCCATTCGCTTCCACCAAAGCCGCCTCCCCGCCAAGGCCGACACGCCGGTGCCGCTGTTCGTCGAGGGGACGACGGCGATCCTCTCGCCCCACAAGACGCCTCAGATCGCCGCCCTTCTAGCCGTGTCGCCACCTCCGCTACGTTTGTGGAGGCGCACGGCGGCGGTCGGGCCGCCACGCACCGGGCGACATTCGTGGAGACGCACGACGCCCAGCTTCTCCCATGGTACGCGATTCTAGATCGAGGCCCTGCTCATGTCGCAGAAGCGCTGAATGTTAGCTAATAGATGCTGTTAATCTCACTGTTTGCCGAAGTAGTTTACTGTCAATATGCTCTGCTTAAGAAGCTTCCTTGCCCTGTTCTGCACTCAATCTGCTTAGCTGAGATAGCATGCCAAGGCCGATTATTTGCTAAAATATCCTACCATATATTTATTGTGACGTAGATTGCCATAGTCTAGTAGCCAATCTGTTAGGTGAAATAGCTCTACACCGTTTTATACTCGATCTTTGTTGCTGCGATGGCCTTCGATAGTTCGATGGCTGTGTGCTCGGCCTCATTGACTGCTGAAACAACCTGCCATAATTTAGCACTCAAATATGTTTGTTGAATTAGCTTTACATATATTTCGTTACTTAGATCTGCTCGTCCAAATATCTTGCCATAGCTTTAGACATTGACCTAGGTATTTTTTTCTGGACTTCATAAAAAGCATATATGTTTTTCCTGTAATATCTAGTAGAAGAACTAATTTGTTTGTCTAACATATGGACATGACTTGGATAACTTCTGCTCGAAGATTCTCCGCTACATATGTCGAGGGGGTTGAAAACTTCATGAACTTTATCAGAGTTGAGTACAGTGGTCCAAATCGATGTGCTCGCCCTGTAGCAGCTTGTATGAATTCAGTTACAAGACCCCAGTCAACTATGCAAAATCATCTACACTTGTATGGGATGTCGGTCACATATACTAGGCGGGTTCATCATGGTGAAGCTGTGAACGTCAATGTTATTGACTACGTGGAAGCAGCAGATCACCATCTTGATCTGCCTGTTGCTCAGGTGGAAGAGGAGGAGGAGGTGGTGCTGGCAGAGCCAGTGAGTTTAACCAACATTGAAACAATGCTACGGAATGCTCGTGCATTCCGTGAACTTTCACCTGCAGAAGAAAAACAGTGGGCCCGCATGTTGGGACAATGCAACGTTGTTGTCACCCCAGGAAATAAGCTGTTTCAATATTCTCAGCTATGGTCACCTTTCTTCAGGTGAAGACATCTGAGCGGATGACCAACAAATCATTTGATGCCATGTTGGCTGCTTTTCGCAAATCTTTCCCAGATACATCTGAGCTGCCAGACACCTACAGTAAAATGAAGAATTTTCTCCGTGCAGTTGGAATTGGATATGATATGATCCATGTTTGTAAGAATAATTGTGTTCTGTTCCGGAAGGATTACGCCAACTTAAGTGAATGCCCGAAATGCAAATCATCAAGATGGAAAGATGGCGATGCTGTGAAGAGGGTTCCTCATAATGTTCTAAGACATTTTCCAATTACACCAAGATTGGAGAGGTTGTTTCATGATGCTGAAACAAGAGAGGATGTACCGTGGCATTCTAGGAACCAGGATTACAGAGATCAGAATGTAATGAGCCATCCATCTCATGGTAGTCAGTGGAAAAGCTTCAATGATAAACACAAAGAGTTTGTCAATTCGAGAAACATTAGACTTGGCTTAGCTTCGATGGATTTAACCCATTTGGCCACCAGAGCGCCACATATAGCATGTGGCAAGTGCTTGTTATCCTTACAACATGCCTCCAAATGTCTCGCACTAAAGAATCAAACTACATGATGGCCTTGCTCATCCCAGTCCAAAAAGTCCTTAAAGGATTTTGATTTGTTCATGGAGCCTCTTGTGGAGGAACTTCAACAGCTATGGAAGGGTGTTCTCACTCGAGACCTATATAGCAGCCCACCAGCTGATTTCTTTCTGCATGCTGTTGTAATTTGGTGCATCCATGATTATCCGGCTTTGGGCACTATGTCAGGGCGAACGACGCATGGTTACAATGCATGTGTTCACTGTGACAGGAATCCGCTATCATACGCAATACTTAGCAAGATCTGTTACATTGGACACTATCGTTTCCTTGCCAAGGACAAGCCGCATCCTAGAAAATACCGAAGACATGTGTTCAATGCAAAGCATGAAAACCGTGATGCGCCAAAGAGGCTCACCGCTGATGAGTTGCAAGTGGAATTAGAGAAGGTTAGGCATATTACACCAGGAAACCTTCCTGGTAATGGTAGCAGGAAAAGGAAGCGTGGCACGGTAGAAGAGGGATTATTGTTTACACGCAGGTTCACTTTGTGGGACTTGGAGTATTGGAAAGATTTCGATCTGCGGCATAATCTTGATGTGATGCACATCAAGAAAAATATATGTGACAGCATTATCGGCACACTTCTTAACATTGAAGGTAAGACGAAAGATACCTTAAAATCTAGGATTGATTTGACACACCTGGGTATCAGAAAGGATTTGCTGGTGCAAGATGAAGGTAAACCACGGGATATGGCACCAGCTGTGTACATCTTGGACAATGTAAAAAGAAAAGAATTCTACGAGGTTCTGTCACGTGTGAGATTCCCACATGGATTTGCTTCCAACCCTGAAAGGAGAGTCAGTGCAGATGGAAACAAGGGACAAGGGTTGAAAACTCATGACTGCCACATCCTACTTCAAAGGGTTTTACCTGTTATCCTTAGAGGATTGGGCCACCCTGACTTATACAGAGCAGTTGCAGAGTTGGGACAACTCTTCAGAGACAAGATACCAACTATCCTATGCGACCTTGAGAAGATATATCCTCCAGCCTTCTTTGATGTGATGGTGCATTTGGTTGTTCGTCTACCTGATGAGGCACTACTTAGAGGTCCAAAGACAAGATGATGGATGTACCCTATTGAAAGGCGGCTAGGCACTTTCAAGGGCTATGTTAGGAACAGAGCTAGACCCGAGGGTTCCATTGCAGAGGCCTACATTGCTATAGAAGCGCTGACATTCTCTCAAAATACATTGAAACAAATTGATCAGCTTAGCAAAGAGGTGGGTGAAGACAATCCCGGGCTCAATGTTTTCGATTATTCTATTCGAGTTACATGGAAGAGTCGACAAGAAGACAAACCTAAAGATTTGGACAAAATGGTTTGGTATGTGCTGAATAACTGTCCTGAGATACTACCTTATATCAAGTAAGTGCAGTACTGCAGCTTATACATCGTAACCTACTAAACTTGCATCACATTCTTATATATTTAGATGTTTGACGCGATCACTATGTTGTGCAAAGATCTACAAAGAGGAGTTATCGCCGCAAAATCCAAGAAACATTGACAAACCGGTTATGGCAGGATTTGCTAAATGGTTCAAGAACCATGTAAGCTTTTGAAGTGCACTCGCCGCTTTTTTAATATATTGAGTACATAAGATGATCAACTTGTCTATTTTCTAACCATAGGTTAAGAAGATGCGGAGGATGGGCAGGCAGTTGATGATGCCCTTTACTCACTAGCAATGGGTCCCGTACTCGGGTAAGACATTATGAATCTTATGTTGTTGGAGATGTGCGCTACAACACCCTTTGCATGAGACGAAGGCAGAAGACACAAAACAGTGCCATCATGAGCACGGATACGTATGACAAAGAGATAAATGAAATGTATGCTAACATAATGTATATTGTTCGCTTGCAGATATCTCCGCCGAGGATCATCGTGTGTGGTTCACAGTCTGTCTGCTGGTATAACCTGTTTTTCAGATCGCAAAACCCGTGAGCTGATGATTATTTCAAATCCATCAATGTCAAGGCGGCGTACTGCATCAACGAGCCTTTTACTTTGGCAAATCAAGCAACACAGATATTTTTCTTGAAGACACATTTGCACGAAGCGATGATCGGAGAGTATTGCAAAGGTTTGAGCAGAGGAATTCGCTTAATGAAGTTGCACAACAAGATGATGCTTACATCGCTCCCGATGTACAAGATAACACGATATTCCTAATATCTTTGAGAACCATCATGTCAATGACGCCGCGAAAAGATTGTCTCGTCGGGTGTGGACATACAAGAGTTGATCAAGAAGAAGCCAACGCTCGAGGACGTTGAGGACGAAGAAGAAGATGACACCGTGGGGAATTACGATTCAGACCGATACACATGGCGAAGATGTTGACGCCGCCGCCGCGGATGATGATTACATTGGTTTTGTCGATTTGCCTCGTCGAAGACGCTTTTATCTACTATGTGAAATTGTGTTTGCTATGACAACTCAAACCCGATGAACATGTTGTTTAGTATTTAGCTGTGAGAACATCACTTGTTATGTATGCTGATTTGTGTTTGGTGATTGTATGACAACTAAAACATGATGACATTGTTGTTTAGTTATACTCATATTTGGCTGTGAAACTTGAATTTGATGACATAGTTTGCTGTTGGACTGCAATTTGCTCGACCTCTTCGAATGAGAACAAATCTGACCCGACAGGGCCTCTGCTATTTATTTATTTATATGAGCAAAAGGGGATACCTCCTGATTTCCGTTAAGAGAAATCATTAGATGTTCACAACACTATGCCCAGCTTGCTACACATGTTTCATTCATTACTAGTTCCAGCAAAGTTCTCATGTCATAGCCAGTGAATACGTCACGAGTGCTACATACACTGCAAATAAAGAGACAATCATCCTACAGAGCACATCGATTTTGCCCATTATCTTCACAAGCTCTTTCATCTCCTCATTGCTGTCAAGGCCGTTCAGCAGCTGTTGCTTGGCCATGATCAGAGGAACTGCATCTTTAACCTTCGCTCAGATCTTCCTCTTCCGCTGCTCCTTCGCCATTTGTCCAACACCCCAACCTGCTGGTATTGGGATTCCTCGGCTAACCAAATAATCAGCATAGTTGCATCCCCCCACATCAGCAACTTCCCGGAAATACAAATCACATGAATCTTCCCTTTTCTGCACGAATCAAATTGGAAGATCACCAACCAAACTATTAAAAAAATCAGCAACTGAAAGCAGCAGAACAACACTTAAACATATTATTACCCCATGATTCCGGCATTTGTAGAAGACTTGGCCAGGGTTGCGGATTGTGGTTGAGATGCGACGGATGACTCTACGTGATTTGCAGCAGTGGCACCACACAAACGGCAGTGGCTCGCGATGAGCAATCGGCTGCGGTGCGCGTGCTGGCGGGGGTGTGATGAGACCCACAGGCGATGGTACGGGTGGCGACTTTGGCGATATTCGGTTGTTACCGTCAAGAGCAGTGGACGAGCAGCCAGCGAACATGGTTGCTGCGGCTAGAGCTTCTGATGCTAGGCAGAGTAAGTAGAGAAGAAGAGAAGCAAACATTGGATATGTCAGTTTCATTACTTGCAGAGTAGCATAGCACCATATATAGTCATAGTCTAGGTTTGGATTTGAACCAGCTATAGGAGCACGTCTTTCGTTTTTTCAAACTCGGCAATGTCTCTTTACTGGTACACTAGCTTGTTCTGTATGCCTTCCCAAGTCTTTTATTTTCTTTCCCTTTTTTTGCGAGGAAGGAAGGAGGACAAAATTGAGAGTTCCTCGGACTCGAACCCAAGACCTCTTGGTTGAAAACCAAGGGTGCTAGTCAGTTATGTGGCGAACGCTCCTCGTGTGAGGAGGACGGCATTTAACGCATTTTCCTCACAGTTTTCTTCCTATATATAAAAAAGTATGGTACTTGGTGTCCGCTTAGTCAAAAAATGATTGTGCCAACCTTGACCGTTGGATTGACATTCAATGTCTATCGCGTTTCTTCAGTCTCTTCTTTTTCGAGCTGCCAAAGCCAAACTAGCGCCGGCGGGACCGCCTGCTCCCGCCTCCCACGGCTGGCTGTGATCTTCCCCGGCTCCTGTTCATTCCCGTCCGAGGCCTCACCATCGTCCTCCGCCTTGGTTCGCTCGCCGTGGTGCCGCCCTCCGGTGTTGTCAACATGGTCAACAACCGAGAGGAAGAAGGAGTTGACTGTACATGGTGAGGATGACAGTAGGGATCCAGCAGCACGCGCAGTAATTTTGTTTTTTCGGGACAGAGAAGGGTATCAACTGGGTTGTGCGGACCCGTGGACCGTCTAGCCCAGGCTTTTATTTCATATGTTTAGCACATGACAAGCCCAGTTTATTTTTTTCCTTTCTGAAAAATGGCTAGCCAGCTATTTTGTTTTTTGCAGAATAACCAACATAGGCCTACTTGCTTTTCTACGTCCTGCTGGGCCGGAAATCCTTCAAGACGAGGAGGGATGCATTTTGCCCAGAAAATGGGCTATAAGTAATAAGAAACAGGCTATAAGTAACAAGAAATGGGCTATAAGTAATAATAAATGGGTTGTAAAACGAAAAAAATACAGCAAACAGGCAATTAGTTCCCAAATACTGTTTTCTTTCGGATTTTGATATTTTAAATTTCATTGTTTTTTTATGGTAAAATTTCATTGAATTTAAATTAAGGTATATTTAGATTTAAACTTAATTTGAATCTGGCTAGAAATTTCGGGTTGTATGCTGTTTGGGATAGATTTGGAGGCTGACTTGTGGGTCTACTAGGTTGACATGTACTTTGGCTTTGTCAACTTAGTCCACAAACGATTCTAGCTGCAGTGACCGTTGGATGTTAATCCAACGGCCATGCTGCTTCTTCAATATCTGATCTTGCTCTAGCCGCACAAACCAGCTCCGATGGGACTGCCTGCTCCTGCCTCCCGTGGCCGGCTGAGCTGCCGCACAGGCCGCACCGTCCCACCCTACTTCATTGCGGGCCAGGCCATTCCTCTACTCACCCACACCTCCTGTTATTTTCCGGCGACGGCAATGGACCGTAAACACTCAGATTCCCAATCGCTGGGAAACCATTCCCAGTCTTCCCTGCCCGTGTCGTTTTTCCTAGGCCTCGCCGTCGTCCACCATGGTGCTTTCGGCGCGGCCTGGTCAACGTGGTCAACGAACGACATCCATCGGCCGTGGACTGTAAGCGCAAAATAATGATTCCTCCACCTGACCGCTGGGACCCACCGGAAGGGCCTTTGTATTTTGTGAAAAAACGCTCTCACCGACATGTCGGACCCACCATCTATATCTTCGCACGCAACGGCGCCTCCTTATTACGCACAAAAAATGAATACCCACCGCTAGCCGGGACCCACCATAGTGGAGGATGACTTAGGGCCAACTAAGTTGACGGGACGGAGGGCTTTGTCAACTTAGTCAATATGAACGATTCTAGCTCCAGTGACCGTACGATGTCCATCCAACGGCCATAGTGCTTCTTCAACCTCTGGTCTTCTCGCCCACCGCCAAAGCAACGCTGGTCGTGCAGCGTGCTCCTCGCCTCTCGTGGTCGGGTCAGATGCCGCGAAGCCTCACCGCCTCTACTACTCCCACCGCTGGCCCAGGTATCCTCTACTCACCCACACCCCCGTTATTCTCGACGACAAGAGCCTCACGCCGCAACCAACCAGTGAACCTCAGATTCTCTCAGCGTGGGCATCCACTTCTGTGTCTTCCCCGGCTCCGCATCGTCCCCTTCCTAGGCCTCGCCGTCGTCCACCGCCTTGGTGCTCTCGGTGCGGCATGGTCAATGTCGTCAACGGCCGACTTCCATCGGAAGAGTATTGTACGTGGAGAGGCTGACAGCTGGGTCCACGACCACAACCCAGTTTTTTTGTGATTTGCCAAGTAAGTTGCTTTGTCATGCCTCTTGGGCTGCAAATCTTTCAAGACGAGGAGAGCTTCATTCGGCTGGCCGAGAAAATGGCCTATCAGTAATGAGAAATGGACTGTAAATTTTTAAAACACATCAAACCGGCAATTAGTTCCAAATATCTTTTTTTTCATTTCGAGATTTTAAATTACATTAATTGTTATGCGTGGAGAATTTGTTGGATTTTATACTGATATATATTTATTTTTAAAATCAGTTTGAATGTGAGTCAAAATTTCGGGATTAAAAACAGTTCGGACCGCACCGAAATATGCAAAATTTCGTATAATTTTTTAACCGTGGCCACACTGTAATGCTAACAAAAAGAATATGGGCTCCAAAAAAACCTTGAGAATTAGCAAATGGGCTGTAAATTATTAGAAATAATGGCAGATGGATTGTATGTTGTTTTCCACAGATTTGAGGCTTTCCTTAAAAAAACGTTGACGCACAAGCAGTGACTATTGGATGTCCATCCAACGGCCGTCGTGCTTCTTCAATCTCTGCTTCCTGCTTCCAAATGGCCAAACAAGCGCCAAGGGACTGCTCGCTTCCTCCTCCTCAAGGGCGGGTTGTGCATACAAGCAGCCTCACCGCCCCATTGCATTCCCATCGCTGGCCTAGCCATCCTCTACTCACACACACCGCTGTTATTCTCCGCGAAGGTAGACGGCAAGAACCTCAGACAACAGATTCCTCCGCATGGGAAACAATCGCCGAAGTCTTCCTCGCCTTCGTCGTTTCCTTTCCTAGGCCTCGCCGTTAACCGCTTTGGTGCTCTCGGCGTGGCTTGGTCAACGTGGTCAACGCATCGACATGCATCCGGCGGATCAGACGTGGAGAGGCC
This sequence comes from Aegilops speltoides, assembly GCA_021437245.1. Lineage (NCBI taxonomy): Eukaryota > Viridiplantae > Streptophyta > Magnoliopsida > Poales > Poaceae > Aegilops > Aegilops speltoides. The sequence continues at coordinate 195,176,848 of CM038144.1, read as the reverse complement.
GATACCGGTGCACGGCCGCACGCAAGGAAATTCCTCCTTATTACGCCGCAAAATAATGATTCCTCCACCGACATCGTGGACCCATCGAAGGGCCTCTCAGATTTCGCGAAAAAACGCTTACCACCGCCGATACTGGACCCACCAGCTATATCTTCGCACGCAAGGAAGTGCCTCCTTATTACGCACAAAAAATGAATACTCACCCCGTTAGCTGGGACCCAAAGATAGTGGCAGTGACTTTAGGGCCTACTAAGTTGACGGGATGGAGGGCTTTGTCAACTTAGTCAATATGCATGATTCTAGCTCCAAAGGACCGTGACGATGTCCATCCAACGACGGTAGTGCTTCTTCAACCTCTCGTCTTCTTGCTCCACCGCCAAACCAGCGCCGGCCGTGCTCGTGCTCCTCGCCTCCCGTGGTCGGGCATGATGCGGCGGAGGCCTCACCGCCTTACTACTCCCACCACCGCCGCACCATCCTCTACTCACCCACACCCCTCGTTATTCTCGGTGACGACAACCTCACGCCGCAAAGAAACCAAAGAACCTCGACTTTCACGCATGGGCATCCATCGCCGCTTTTCCCGGCCCGTGTTGTCCCCTTCCTAGGCCTCGCCGTCGTCCACTACCCTAGTGCTCTTGGCGCGGCATGGTCAATTAGGTCAAGGAATGGCTTCCATTGGACGTGGACTGTACGTGGAGAGGCTGACAGCGGGTCCATGGCCGCAGCAAGGAAGTGCCTCCTTATTACGCGCAAAATAATTATTCCTCCACCTGACAGCGGGGACCCACCGGACGGACCACCATATTTCGCAAAAAAAACCTTTCCCCCTGACTGCTGGGACCCACCAGCTACATCTTCGCACGCAAGGAAGTCTGTCTGGCAAAACACAATTCGCTTCGATCGCCGGGACCCACGAGCTACATCTTCGCAGTAAGGAAGTGCTCGATACCGACCCACCTGGTCGAAGCGCATGCGCGGTCATTCGGTCGCGAACGCCTCACGCATATACCGTTGTTGTAGAGGCGCCGACGCAGTCGTAGTAGAGGCACGCACGTAGCATGTATACGCACGCATAGCGCGTAGGGTGCAAGGACGAAAATACGCCACGTATGTAATGCACGGCAGGTCTCGAACGCCTACTCACGCGATACATATGGCTGTGGCTCGTACATGGCTGGGTCGGAACGGAGAAACAGCTGCCATCGCTGTGTTCATGGGGAGGCAACGGAGTGCGCCGTGTTCATGAGGAGGCAACGGAATGTGTCGTGTTCATCGGGAGGTAACCGAACGCGGGAGCCAACCGCTTGGACGGAACAGTAATGGAAATGAGGCCTCGCGCATCAAGACAACAGAGGAAACGGACCTCCCACGCTCGAACGGGTCCCGTTGATCGGGAGGGTGTGGCGCATCAAGAAACGGAGGAAACGGACCTCCCACGGTCGAAACGGGGTCCCGTTGATCGAGGGTGTGGCGCATCGCAAAACGGTGGAAACAGACTCCTATGGTTGAAACGGGGTCCCGTTGATCGGGAGGTGTGGCGCATCAAGAAAATGCATTTAAACGGACCTCCTACGGTCAAAATGGGGGTCCTGCTGATCGGGAGGGATGTGGCGATCGCAAAACGGATTTAAACGGACTTGTGTTGGAGCGCTACGGTCAAAACGGGGTCCTGTTCATCGGGAGGTGTGGTGTACCACAAAACGGACTCCACGGATACCGCTCATCTCCACCATCGACCTCCTCTAGCCTCCACGGCTACCGCCGATCTCCTCCACCTCAACGGGCTCCTGCTCATCTAGCCTCCACCGCGCTACTCCAGCGGCCATCGCTCAACCACCCTCCACGAGCAGCCCCCACCGCTCATCGCTCATCCAGCGCTTCCACACCACGGGTCCTGCTCAACCACCCTCCACGGCACCCTCCATCGCTCATCGCTCATCCAGCCCTCCACACCACGGGTCCCGTTTCATCCGAGGCAACGCCACCGCCATCGCTCATCGAACCCCCCCACAACACTCACATCGCTCATCCAATCGATCGGCTTCAGCTTAGCGCAGAGCGGGCGAATCGCCCATCGGGTTCGCTTAACAGCCATTAATCGATTGCTCGGGTTTAGTAACGCCAGAGCTCGCAGGTAATCGCCGGGTTCGCAGAGCCCAACGCCGCCTCCGTTCAATTAGAGCCAATGCCTCGCAGTGTACGAGAAACGCGATCGCCGCCCCCGACCTCCCACCGTAAACCGCAAATTCCTGAAATTTTCCTCCCTCCTTCTACCACGGTTTTTTCTGCATGGACGGGCCAAAGAATGTCATGCAGCTGCGCCTCCGCCCGCCCAGACTAAAAGCCCATTTTCCGTCATGATTTTTGTCATAGAAGTAGGAGCCCGCCACATCTATGATTATACCGGGTTTTGTCACAATTATCGTCATAGAAGTGTCATATGTATGATAGAAAAAAAAATCGTTCGGCCCAAAATGTCACGGATGTGTCTTTTTCTGTAGTGTAGGCGGGCGCCAGGCGGGCGCAGAGCGCAAGTTTCCTCTTCGGTGCAAGGGAGGCAAGCCACAGGCACGGAGTCCCGAGGAATCAGCCAAAGGTTTCCATTCTGGTGCAACAAGACCAAGACCTCCAGGATGGCAAGACGGAAGTCATCCACAAGCCCACCACAACGTCACGACCAGAGGCTTTTCGCAGGCGAAGACTACTTTTGTCAGGATAGACTGTACTACTTGTCCCCTTTCAAATCCGGCCGTTATGGGATCCCTTCCCGCTCATATTTGGGAAGAGGACCAAGGCCACTATATAGGACTTAGCCACCACCATGGTGGAGGGGGATCCATTCTCACCCGACCACCACACCAGCTCAAGAACACCTCACCTCCTGAGGCATGTTCATCCACTGTACCTGTTCATCCATAGCCCTTCGAGGCAATCCACCACACCACACTGGGTAAGGTTATTACACCACAACAGTGGCCCGAACCAGTATAAATCTCTATGTCTTTCTGTCTCTTTGAGCCCAACGTGTTAGGCTTAGGAGGATCGCGAGTAGGTAGGCTGGGCAGGTTGAGGTCTCCGCACGCACCCCAGAGTTCGAACCTCTCAAGGGTTGCCGGATCCCTAAATCCAACATTTGGCGTGCCATGTAGGGGTGCGTTGGATCTTCTCTTCCGTCGACCGGTCCTCCGCTGCTCCACCGACACCATGGCCGACACCCCGAGGTCACACGTCAAGCACTTGGTCGTCCAGACCTCCTCGGCAGCACCCACCGGCGAAGAAGACCTCCACTCTGCCCTGCTCGCGGCCCATGTTCCGCCAAGGGCGATCGGCCACGGGGGGCGCGCGGCGTAACCTTCTCCACTGTTGCCGCACCATGATAACCCACAAATATAGGGGATCGCAACAGTTTTCGAGGGTAGAGTATTCAACCCAAATTTATTGATTCGACACAAGGGGAGCCAAAGAATATTCTCAAGTATTAGCAGTTGAGTTGTCAATTCAACCACACCTAGATAACTTAGTATCTGTAGCAAAGTATTTAGTAGCAAAGTAGTATGATAGCAGCAAAGTATTCAGTGGCAAAAGTAAAGATAGCAGTTTTGTAGTAATTGTAATAGTAGCAACGGAAAAGTAATAAGCAAAGCACAATATGCAAAAATCTCGTAGGCATTGGATCAGTGATGGATAATTATGTCGGATGCGGTTCATCATGTAATAGTTATAACATAGGGTGACACAGAACTAGCTCCAATTCATCAATGTAATGTAGGCATGTATTCCGAATATAGCCATACGTGCTTATGGAAAAGAACTTGCATGACATCTTTTGTCCTACCCTCCCATGGCAGCAGGGTCCTAATGGAAACTAAGGGATATTAAGGCCTCCTTTTAATAGAGAACCGGACCAAAGCATTAGCACTTAGTGAATAGATGAACTCCTCAAACTACGGTCATCACCGAGAAGTATCCCGATTATTGTCACTTGGGTTGTTTGGATCATAACACATAATAGGTGACTATAGACTTGCAAGATAGGATCAACATCTCACATATATTCATGAAAACATAATAGGTTCAGATCTGAAATCATGGCACTCGGGCCCTAGTGACAAGCATTAAGCATAGCAAAGTCATAGCAACATCAATCTCAGAACATAGTGGACACTAGGGATCAAACCCTAACACAACTAACTTGATTACATGGTAAATCTCATCCAAGCCATCACCGTCCAACAAGCCTACGATGGAATTACTCATGCATGGCGGTGAGCATCATGAAATTGGTAATGGAGGATGGTTGATGATGACAACAACGACGAATGCCCCTCTCCGGAGCCCCGAACAGACTCCAGATCAGCCCTCCCGAGAGAGATTAGGGCTTGGCGGCGGCTCTGTATCGTAATTCGCGATGAAACTTTCTCCTTGATTTTTTCTCCCCGAACATGAATATATGGAGTTGGATTTGAGGTCGGTGGAGCCTGTGGGGCCCACGAGGTAGCGGGCGCGCCTCACCCTCGTGGATGTGGTGTGGGCCCCGCCTTGATTCTTTCGCCAAGATTTTTATATTTTCCAAAAGAAATCTCCGTGATTTTAAGGTCATTCCGAGAACTTTTGTTTTCGCACAAAAATAACACCATGGCGCTCTCACGAAAACAAATACATTCCGGGTTAGTTTCATTCAAATCATGCAAGTTAGAGTCCAAAACAAGGGCAAAAGTGTTTGGAAAAGTAGATACGTTGGAGACATATCAACTCCCCCAACGTTAAACCTTTGCTTGTCCTCAAGCAATTCAGTTGATAAACTGAAAGTGATAAAGAAAAACATTTACAAACTCTGTTTGCTCTTGTGGTTGTAAATATGTAATGCCAACGTTCAAGTTTTCAGCAAAGATTATGAACTAACCATATTCACAATAGCACTTAGGTCTCATGTTTACTCATATCAATGGCATAATCCACTAGCGAGCAATAATAATAAATCTCGGATGACAACACTTTCTGAAAACAAACATAATATGATATAACAAGATGGTATCTCGCTAGCCCTTTCTGAGACCACAAAACATAAATGCGGAGCACCTTTAAAGATCAAGGACTGACTAAACATTGTAATTCATGGTAAAAGAGATCCAGTCAAGTCATACCCAATATAAACTAATAGTAATGCATGCAAATGACAGTGGTGCTCTCCAGTGGGTGCTTTTTAATAAGAGGGTGATGACTCAACATAAAAGTAAATAGATAGGCCCTTCGCAGAGGGAAGCAGGGATTTGTAGAGGTGCCAGAGCTGGATTTTGAAATAGACATTAATAAATTTTGAGCGGTATACTTTCACTATCAATGCAACAACTATGAGATCTCGATATCTTCCATGCTACATACATTATAGGCGGTTCCCAAACAGAATGGTAAAGTTTATACTCCCCCACCACCAACAAGCATCAATCCATGGCTTGCTCTAAACAACGAGTGCCTCCAACTAGCAACAACCCTGGGGGAGTTTTGTTTAATTATTTTGATTTGTTTTGATCTTTTGATCATGGGACTGGGCATCCCGGTTGTCGGTGTCAAAACCGGCGGATCTCGGGTAGGGGGTCCCGATCTATGCGCCAAGGCTGATGGTAACAAGAAGTAAGGGACATAGATGTTTACCCAGGTTCGGGCCCTCTCGATGAAGGTAAAACCCTACTTCCTGCTTGATTAATATTGATGATATGGGCAGTACAGGAGTAGATCTACCACGAGATCGTAGAGGCTAAACCCTAGGAGCTAGCCTATGATGGTATGATTGTAATTGTGATCGGCCTTCTAAGGACCAACTTCTCCGGTTTATATAGACACCGGAGTGGGCTAGGGTTTACATGGAGTCGGTTACAAGGAAGGAAATATAATATCCACATCACCAAGCTTGCCTTCCACGCCAAGGAAAGTCCCATCCGGACACGGGCCGAAGTCTTGAGTCTTGTATCTTCACGCTTCAATTGTCCGGACGTTGTACACAATCCGCTGTCCAGATACCCCTATTCCAGACTCCTCAAGAGCCCTCGACCAGGCTTCAATGACGATGAGTCCGGCGCGCAGTATTGTCTTCGGCATTGCAAGGCGGGTTGCTTCTCCGAATACTCCAAAGTATCTGTTACGACGAATAGTTTCCAGTCTCCGATCAATGTTGCGCTCCTCGCCTTCAGCGCCTCAGTAATGACCATCTCCACGTGTCGAGCGAATGCGAGGAGTCAAGGTATTTTTGCATTTACCACCCTCGATCCTCCGAGCCGATCGTCCATTTGAAGGGACAGGGATTCTCAGATCCAAACCTCACTCTCTACTCTTGAGCTAGCATCCTAGAGCGCTCCGCAAAAAGCCACTCCAACATGGCCGGCCGATGCAACCCTTCTGCTTGCCCTCCTCGCTCTAAGTCGGGGGATTGGGGAGAGTGCTCAGTTCCTCACAGCCATTTGGTGAAGTTACAAACCCAAGGGTTTCTCCCACCGGCATTCATGGTCCCTGTCCGAGCTATAATAGCCACTTACGACGGAGGGGAACAAGCTGAGGGATCTCCTAACCCGTCTTTGGAGGAGCGGATATGCCTCATCTCGCATTTGCCGAGGGGCGCCGGGTTTCCTATCCACCCGCTTTCTTCGCTGGCCTCGGAGTTCTACGGCTCAAGTTACACCCGCTGGCGCATGCAAGGGTCCGGACTCACGCCGCTTGGCAAGGACATTGTCCGTTTGTACAAAGGGAAGAAGAGGAATTCTTCACATAAAAATGCGGACGGATTCTCCATGCACAACCCCCAAACAGGTAAGTTGCCATTCTTTTCCCTCGCTTCACTTACTTCTAGCGCTTCTCTCGCTAAGATTACTTGCATCAATGCTTTTGAGCAGGAACTAAGGAGGGTCGTAGAAGGAATCTTCAGCCCCTCCCCGCAATCAGAGGACCCTGGAAGGGCCCTCGATCTGGGACTCAAAGTAGATCCGGATATTACTGTGGAGCTTGTCAACAGGGTATTTTATCAGGCGAGCTGGGATGGCGCCCTGGTGGCCATTACAGCCCACTACCCTGGACTGGTCCCCGCATCGCGTGTAAGCTGAGCTAGAAAACCCTATCCTCCGAAGAGGACTTTCCCCAGGTATTAAAATTTACCCTTGAGGCGTCGTTCTATTTGCAGAAACGATGGCCGGAGTGAGGGGCCGAGCCCCTAGGGACTCGTCAACCACGAGCGTCCAGATCGGGCAGGCTCAAATGGAAGGCGGTGAGGGCTGACACACCGCTACAGAGGTAAAGTCATAACCAGTCCTGCTATTATAGAATTTGAAATATGACAGCGCCCTTTGTGTCTGGCAGGAAGAGGAATAACCGGGCTATATTCGGAGACCCCACCAACCGCGCCTCCACTAGGCGGGTTCCAGAACCGGCTTCGGGGGCGGAGGCAGACACGGGGCCAGCACCGCATAGCTCCCCGACAGAGGGTGCGGATATGTGTTCGGCCACGAACTCTGAAGTGGAGAGTGCCATGAACCACCGGCGCCGGAGGGCCGTGCTTCGGCACAACATCTTTTCCGAAGAGGCTTTTAATGCCTTCAATTCAAGCGGACGATATGTCCGAAAGCCGCTGGGCGGGCTTGCCTAAGCGACAAGCCAAGATACCAAAGATATAATGGTAAGAAATTTTGATAAGTATGCCTAGCAAGAGCCCATGAGACTTAGAATAGTTGGGACAACTGTTTGAAGGATCCATATATCCGCAGGTCCTTGTGGACAAGAATGAACAATTGGCGCGGAGCCGGAGGCATCCAAGGCCCAATTATCTCGATGCGGTAGCTGCTAGAGGGATCCCAAGGGCCCCGCCGGGTAATATTTGTCTCCATTATACGCAGATGTACTAGTTAATAAATGGCTGGTGCGGTTAGTCTAACAGTAAATTCTGCAAAAAATCCCGGGGTGAATCCGGAGGGCGTAGTGGGTGACGACTCGCATCTACAACGGCAACTAAAGGCCGGCGAGCGCATCCTTACATAGGTGATGCAAGAGAAGAACAAGCTTCACGATGCCAATATTTGTTTGGACGTGGAATTAAAGGACATCCGCTCTCAACTAGCGGACTCCATGAAGGAGAACAAAAACCTTCGTCGCGACATTTATGGTAAGAGCTTAAGCGAACTGTTTGATAGTTCGGCGAGGAAGTTTATTAAAGACATTTTTCCTTGCAGGAATGTTAACGGGTCGCCCTGAAGAGGAGATGCCCTCATCTGCAGGTGATTTGCTGCAAGAACTATCGCAGCTACACGAGCGTGCTCGGCAGGTGATGCATGGCGTTGCTCAGGCCCTGTGGCCATCAAGCCTTCTGCCGAATAGCATGGGGGAGCTTGCGGACCTGCTTCAAGCAGCCCGGCGCCGCTTTCGTCTATGGAAGATATCAGCCTGCCGGCAAGGATCAAGAGAATCCTGGGCAATGGTGAAGATGCACTACACCAAGCTGGACCCGAACCATATGGCCGAAGTGGGGCCAGCGTGGCCCGATGGGCAAAAAATTCCCGTGAGCCTGGTGTATGACCAGGTAGCGTTAGCCGCTAAGTATTCCCTGCAGGATTGTAGGCTAGATAGCATGTTAGATGGTATAGAGGAGGAATATAATCAGTCTCAGTGACTGTGTAATTTAATTGGCATAAGGAGCCTCTAGCCAGATGGTATCATTTGTCATGGCGGACCTTTTCGCTTCGGCCCCCAGATCCTATAGTCCGGGGTGTGTCCGAATACCCGCTTGGTTATGTAAAAACCGGGGTATGCGTGGAGACCAGGCATAGGGGTCATAGGTGCTTGAATAGAGAAGTACCCAACTAGTTATGTTATATTGCATGGATAGCAAGAAACATCTTCCAGGGAGAATAGTTCCGTTAGGGTTTCCTTTCCCTAGGTATCCATGTATCGATGCACATGTCCGGACTACGCGCGATGGCGCAGGATACAAAACTTCTGGGGTTCTTTGTTGTAACCAACGAATACATCCTTTGTTCACCGATCGAATATACTCTTGAGGAAACTAGCTTCGCTTCACCCACCTGAGGTACACATCCGCTCAACCGGCAAGAATAATCGCAGAGGTGCTCCCCTTATGCCCCAGCCGAATTAACGGAACATAGGGCATAAACACAAGAGCCAGGCAACCCAGCTTGGCCACATCTTAAGTCATATCGATGCATATAATGGTGAAGAAAAGGCACATATGGAAAAAGAACGCATAGGTGATGGGAAAAAGCCATTAAAGTAATTATGTCTAGCTTCCGAATAGGAAGCCCCCAGATACAGCTTGCACACATTGTACGGCCGGGATGATCCGAGAATCCGCACTATTTCAAACACTTTGTGTGAAGAGAGAGAGGGTCGAGAAAGGAGAGAAACAGAGGTAGAGCATAATTAAAAAGGAGGGGTGAGGGGATGAACACTGCGTCAAGCGTAGGGCGAGAATCTCCTGAGCCCAGCCGCTGCCCATGGGTTTGGCTCGAGTCTATTATCAGATGCATTACATAGGCGGTACGCTCCTCCGGTGAGAACTTTGTCGATGACGAAGGGACCTTCCCTTCTGGGTTTGAGTTTGTGCTTCTTCTTCTCCGGTAGGCGTAGAACAAGCTCGCCAATATTGTAAGCTTTGATATCGCCGAGCCTGCTGCTGATAGAATGCGGAACGGGCTTTTGTGACATCCCGCTCCTCCTCCAGGGCATCCAAGTTATCCTGCCGATCTAACTCAGCTTCCTTTTCTTTGTACATGCGTACGCGTGGCGAATCATGTATTATGTCGCAGGGTAGTACTTCTTCCGCACCGTACACCATAAAGAATGGTGTGTATCTGGTGGTTCGATTCGGTGTGGTCCACAGCCCCCAGAGTACGGAGCCGAGCTCCTCTACCCGGTGCGTATCCGATTCTGTTAAAGATCGCCCTAATCTGGATTTTATGCCGCTCATGATAAGACCATTTGCCCATTCGACCTGGCCATTTGTTTGGGGATGGTAGACGGAAGCGTAGTCGAGCTTAATGCCCATTTTGTTGCACCAAGTTTTCACTTCATCGGCTGTGAAATTTGAGCCATTATCAGTGATGATGCTATGGGGACACCGCATCGTGTACAACCCGGATATGAAGTCTATTACTGGTCCGGATTCGGCCGTTTTAACTGGTTTGGCTTCGATCCATTTGGTAAATTTGTCCACCATGACCAATAAGTATTTTTTTCTTATGGCTTCCCCCTTTAAGAGGTCCGACCATATCCAGCCCCCAGACCGTGAAGGGCCAAGTTATGGGGATTGTTTGGAGAGTGGTAGGGGGCATATGACTCTGATTGGCGATGAGCTGGCAGTCGACGCAATGTTGGATAAGGTCCTGTGCGTTTGCTCAGGCCGTTGGCCAATAAAAGCCTGTACAGAAGGCTTTGCTGACTAGCGCTCGAGCTGCGGCATGGTGTCCGCCCAATCCAGCATGGATTTCAGCCAGGAGTTGCCGCCCTTCCTCTTCGGAGAAGCATCTTTGGAGCACTCCGGTCACACTTTTCTTGTAGAGTTCCCCTTCGTGGACCTTGCAAGCTTTAGAACGCCGGACTATGCAGCGTGCTTCATTTTGGTCTTCGGGGAGCTCCTGCTTATTTAGATAGGCCAAGAACGGCTCGGTCCACAGGGCGATTACGGCCATGATTTCATGGGCCGAAGGTGTTATTTCGGTGGCAGAGCCTCCGATTGTGTCGGATGGTTTGGAGTCTGGGGCTGTGTTCGGATCCGTGCTGGTATTGCCGGACTCCCATTCCCATGCTACGGATGGCTTGAACAGCCTTTCCAGGAATATATTAGGTGGGACAGGGTCGCGTTTGGCGCTGATGCGGGCGAGGATGTCCGCCGCTTGATTATTTTCTTGAGCCACATGGTGTAATTCGAGCCCCTCGAACCGAGCTGACATTTTGAGGACGGCATTAGGATAGGCCATCATTTTCGGATCCTTGGCATCAAAGTTTACGTTTATTTGTGATATTGCGAGGTTTGAATCCCCGTGCACTTCCAGGCGTTGGATGCCCATAGAGACTGCCGTTAGAAGACCATGCAACAGGGCCTCATATTCGGCCGCATTGTTGGTGTCTGTGTATAATATTTGTAGGACATATTGGACCGTGTCCCCGTGGGGACGCCAGACTACCTCGCTCCCAGCCCGCCAGCATTTTGGAGCCGCTAAAGTGCATGATCCAGCTTGAGTACGCTACTGCATTTTTAGGGAGTTCGCTTTATCCATTCGCACAAAGTCAGCCAATACTTGCGACTTAATGGCTCACTGCGGTTTGTATGTTATGTCGAACGGCAGGAGTTCGATAGCCCATTTAGCAATCCGGCCCGTAGCATCGCGGTTATTAATTATGTCGTTGAGTGGCACATCGGAGGCGACGGTAATCGAACACTCTTGAAAGTAGTATCTTAACTTCCGATATGCCATGAAGACTGCGTATGCTAGTTTTTCATAGTGTGGGTATCGGGATTTACATGGGGTGAGGACCGTGGATATGTAGTAAACCGGATTTTGAAGCAGGAATTTGTATCCGTCCATCTCTCATTCAATGACGAGCATTGTGCTTACCACTTGATGTGTTGCAGCTATGTATAGTAGCATAGGTTCGCCGATGTTTGGCGCTGTTAGGACCGGATTACTGGCCAATAAGGTCTTTATCTCGTCGAGTCCGGCCGCGGCTGCATCCGTCCATACAAAGTGTTCGGTGCGCCAAAGGAGGCGGTAAAGAGGCAATGCCTTTTCTCCTAGCCTGGATATAAAGCGGAACAAAGCGGCCACACATCCAGCTAGCTTCCGGATGTGCTTGAGGTCTGTTGGTGTGGCCAACTGCGACAGGGCTCGGATTTTTGCTGGATTCGCTTCTATTCCTCTATTGGAAACAATGAAGCCCAGGAGCTTACCCGAGGGGACACCGAAAACGCATTTTTCCGGATTCAACTTGATGTCGTATGTCCGGAGGTTATCGAATGTGAGCCTCAAGTCATCTATCAGGGTTTCGACATGTCTAGTTTTTATGACAACGTCGTCCACATACGCTTCCATTGTTTTGCCGATTTGTTTATCCAAGCATGTTTGAATCATGCGTTGATAGGGTGCGCCGGCATTCTTGAGCCCGAAGGGCATAGTGTTGAAGCAAAAAGGGCCATATGGTGTTATAAAAGCTGTTGCAGCTTGGTCAGACTCTGCCATCTTTATTTGATGGTATCTAGAGTATGCGTCGAGAAAACACAGCGAGTCGTGTCCAGCTGTGGCATCGATGATTTGATCGATGTGAGGGAGGGGAAAGGGATCCTTGGGGCAAGCCTTGTTGAGGTCTTTGAAGTCGACGCATAGGCGCCATGATTTGTCCTTTTTTGGTACCATTACCAAATTCGCCAGCCAATCCGGATGTTTAATATCTCTAATAAATCCGGCCTCAAGTAGCTTGGCTAGCTCTTCCCCCATGGCTTGCCGTTTGGGTTCTGAAAACCGTCTTAGAGTCTGTTTGACCGGTTTGTATCCCTTTAGTATATTAAGGTTGTGTTCGGCCAACCGGCGTGGGATGCCTGGTATGTCCGAAGGATGCCAGGCGAAAATGTCCCAATTCTCGCGTAAGAAATCTTGCAATGCAGCGTCCATCGTGGGGCTCAACTTTGTCCCGATGGATGCTGTCTTTGTGGGGTCCGTTCGATGGACCTGGAATTTGACTATCTCATCTGCAGGTTTAAATGAGGTGGACTGGGGTCGCTTATCGAGTATCACGTCGTCCCTGTCCACGGTGGCCTGCAGTGTTGTTAACTCTTCGGCTGCTAGGGCTTCAGATAATGCTTCCAGGGCTAGTATCATGTTTTATTTTCGGCGCGAAGTGCGACGTTCGGATCACTGGCTAGAGTGATGATTCCATTGGGTCCGGGCATTTTAAGCTTCATGTACCCATAATGGGGTACAACTTGAAAGCTTGTAAACGCGTACCTCCCGAGGAGGGTGTGGTATCCGCTGCTAAAGGGAGCCACTTGGAATGTGATTTCTTCAGACCTATAATTCTTCGGAGTGCCGAATACCACATCGAGTGTGATTTTTCCCGCACAGCGTGCTTCCCGAGTAGGGATGATTCCCCTGAAGGTGGTACCGCTTTGCTCAATGCGGCCTTTATCAATTTCCATTTTGTTGAGCCTTTCTTCATAGATCAAGTTTAACCCGCTTCCGCCATCCATGAGTACTTTGGTGAGCCGGAAGCCGTCCACGATTGGGCTAAGGACCAGAGCGGCCGGTGCCCTGACAGTCTGGAATCGAGGTTCGTCACTGGCATTGAAGGTTATAGCAGTGTCGTTCCAGGGGTTTATCTTTGCCACATGGCAAATTTCCGTAGGGCTTCGGTGAGCTCGCTTGCGCCTGTTATTCGAGGCGAAAGTCTCGAAGACTGTTAGTACCGTATTGTGTGCGCTGGCAGGATGTTGTTCCGCTTTATGGCTTACAAGAAGATCCTCGCCACTTTTTGCCACCTGCCGGAGTATCCAACATGCCCTAAGGCTATGAGTTGGCATTGTATCCGGTGTACTATGGAGCTTACATGGCCCGTCGAGCCATTCTTCCAATACGGATCCCCGCCCTAGGGTGGGCTTCGGTTTCTTGGGGACTGGATCGGACGTCCTACGAGAGTTTGTCCGGTTAGTTCAGGCAAAGGTTTTGGTGAGAGCGGTACTATCACAAAATTCTGTTTGGGTCTTCGAAGCGCTCTCCATTGCACAATACTTTTGACTATGATTGCCAAGTCCGCGAAGCGTACTATGTCACTGTGGCTTATAGCGTTGAGGAGCCCTTCGTCCGTGCAGTTTATGCAGAAGAGCGAGACCGTGTTCTCCTCGCGGCAGTCCTTAATCTTGCTAAGCGAAAGGAGGAATCTGGCCCAGTAATGATGTACCGATTCCTGGGGCTCTTGCCTAATGCGGGAGAGACAATTTAGGTTCGGATAGGTGTTGTTAGAAGAATCCGGATTTTGATCTGATCCAACGCACAAGGGCGTGGGCTGTTCCGAGCTTAACAGCTCAGAATCCGGAATATTACCCAATTTCTTTGGCCCAATGCCTGATTTCAAGCCCGGGGCCTGGTTCATGTTTTCCTTTGAGCAGGTTTTCGGCTCGAGGAGTTCGGCGATACGAACATAGATCGTCCTCAAAGTTGAGGGACAATCCGCGTGTGGTTCCTCCACTATCGCTACCACATGGGTGGCCGGCGGGGACCTGATGTCCCTTCGGTCGGGTTTAGGCCCAATCCGGCCATAGTTCGTAGCGACTCCCAGAGCGGCGATGCGATCCAAGAGCTCATTAAGGGAAGAGAGCTCCACTGGATCCATCTATTCGGTGAGTTCCGAACCGACGTGAAGGTTATGACTGATGACCCGAGAGGCCATCATCGGCGCCTCCGCCGATGGGGCGGCCATGATAAAGCCGCCGAGTCAGAGCGTCTGGACTACAGCCAGAGCCCCCTCCTTGATGACGAGACGAGCCATCGAGCCTTGCGGCGACGTCACAGAGGAATTCTCAATGAAAGCACCAATGTCAGTGTCAAAACCGGCGGATCTCGGGTAGGGGGTCCTGATCTGTGCGTCAAGGCTGATGGTAACAAGAAGTAAGGGACACAGATGTTTACCTGTGTTCGGGCCTCTCGATGGAGGTAAAACCCTACTTCCTGCTTGATTAATATTGATGATATGGGTAGTACAGGAGTAGATCTACCACGAGATCGTAGAGGCTAAACCCTAGGAGCTAGCCTATGATGGTATGATTGTAATTGTGATCGGCCTTCTAAGGACCAACCTCTCCGGTTTATATAGACACCAGAGAGGCCTAGGGTTTACCTGGAGTTGGTTACAAGGAAGGAAATATAATATCCGGATCGCCAAGCTTGCCTTCCATGCCAAGGAAAGTCCCATCCGGACACGGGCCGAAGTCTTGAGTCTTGTATCTTCACGCTTCAATAGTCCGGACATTGTACACAGTCCGGCTGTCCGGATACCCCCTAATCCAGGACTCCCTCACCGGTTACCAGCCATTTTCTCGTGAATGAGGAGCGGAGTCCACTCCCCTAGGGAATAACCCACCTAGCATGGAAGATACAGACAACCCTAGTTGATACATGAGCTGCTCGAGCATACAAAATAGAATTTCATTTGAAGGTTTGGAGTTTGGCACATATAAATTTACTTGGAACGACAAGTAAATACCGCATATAGGAAGGTATGGTGGACTCATATGGAATAACTTTGGGGTTTATGAAGTTTGGATGCACAAGCAGTATTCCCGCTTAGTACAGGTGAAATAGCAAAAGACTGGGAAGCGACCAATTGAGAGAGCGACAACAGTCATGAACATGCATTAAAATTAATCAACACCGAGTGCAAGCATGAGTAGGATATAATCCACCATGAACATAAATATCGTGAAGGCTATGTTGATTTGTTTCAACTACATGTGTGAACATGTGCCAAGTCAAGTCACTCGAGTCATTCAAAGGAGGATACCACCCTATCATACCACATCACAACCATTTTAATAGCATGTTGGCACTCAAGGTAAACCATTATAAGCTCCTAGCTAATTAAGGATGGCATAAGCAACTATAATATCTAATTGTCATTGCAAACATGTTTATTCATAATAGGCTAAATCAGGAATGATGAACTCATCATATTTACAAAAACAAGAGAGGTCGAGTTCATACCAGCTTCTCTCATCTCAATCAGTCCATCATATGTCGTCATTATTGCCTTTCACTTGCACGACCGAATGGTGTGTATAATAATAATAGTGCACGTGCATTGGACTAAGCTGAAATCTGCAAGCATTCAATTCAAGGGAGAAGACAAGGTAATATGGGCTCTTGGTTAAATAAACAATCATGCATATTAGAGCCACTAAGCATTTTCATTATGGTCTTCTCCTCTCGACCCCCAAAGGAAAGAAAAGAAATAAAACTATTTACACGGGAAAGCTCCCAACAAGCAAAAGAAGAACGAGAAATCGTTTTGGGTTTTCTTTTTAATTACTACTACAAGCATGAAAATTAAACTAACTATTTTTTTGGTTTTTCTTAAGGTTTATCAAACACACAAGAAGAAAACTAGAAAAAGAAATTAAACTAGCATGGATAGTACAATGAAAAAGTATGAGCACCGACAACTAGAATGAGTGTGTGAACATGAATGTAATGTCGGTGAGAAATACGTACTCCCCCAAGCTTAGGCTTTTGGCCTAAGTTGGTCTATGCCCAAGGATCACGGCTACTCTCCCCGGTGTACTGAGGAGTGTCATCTAGATGCCAGTGGCTGGCGATCTCCTCCGGATCCCACTGATAACAGGATGGACGATAAGGGTCCAGTGGAGGTTCCGCTCGAGACTGGAGCGGATGTCCGCCCCGATGCGCTGCGACATAGCGCTCAAAGAAGACGAGGTAATGGCTTGCAGTTAAATCAAACAAAGAAAGCGCAGGCAAGATAATAGTCTCATTGTGTTTCTTATTAAATCTCAGGTTATACAGGAGCATCTTATCATCGTTGTCAACAATAAATTCATGTGCTACCATGCTCCTATAATCTAAAAAGGTAGGGGCAGCAGTGTCTCCTCTTTCTCATAATGCCTAATAGGTATCTCAAAATGTTTAGCAAGGCGTGCAACATAGATACCTCCAAAGATGGGGCCCTTTGTACGGTTTAGACTTAAACGTTTAGCAATAACAACACCCATACTAAAAGTGTTATCACCAAATAAGGCATGGAGTAGAATAATAATATCAGGAACACTGAAGTTTCCACAATTTCCACGACCAATTAAGCATCGACTAGCAAATATGGCAAAGTAGCGTAAAACATGAAAATGTATGCTAGTTATTCTTGCATCGAAGACCTTCCTCGATCCCCCTACAGTAATAGTGTTAATAAAACCCTCCACATCTTTACGATGTGGTTCTTCTAAGCTGCGCTCAAAGGGTGTTCTACAAACCGCGCAAAGATTATGTAATGACATTTCCTTAGCCTCATCATATAAATGAAAAGCTACTGAAGGAGGTGAATTCTTAGGATAATAGTAAAAGTTTTGCACGAAAGTATTGGTGAGTAAGAGATACTGTGCAATCCGATCGTGGAGGAAGTCGGTGAAGCCCGCATTTTCAGCCAAAGAATAAAAGTCTTCATAAATCCCGGCTGCTCTCAAGAAATTATCACAAGGCCACTCACAAGGCCTTACTTCCGCTACGCGAGGAAGATTATATTTGGCCTTTTCTTTCTCCTTATCTTGTTTATCCTTGGAGCTTTGGCTAGAAGAGCCCCTCAAAAACAATCTCTTCATCTTTTCTGAAATTTTTAGTAACTCAAAGTAAAAGTGAACCAAACTAAACAAGATTGATAGCAACTACTCCCACAAGTGTCTAGAGCCTATATCATGCATTAAAATTACTTGGGACCTCATAAAATTGACATGCAAGCTCAAGAACAGGGTCACCTAGGCAGCAAAACTTTGCAATGAAGCACTAGAACAAAAACTAATTGGACCATTGGAGGAGTCACATACCAAGGAACAATCTCCCAAAGCAGTTTTGTTTGAATGGAGCTTTGAGCAAGGAGATCGAAAATCACAGCAAAAGGAGCTAGAACTCGTGCTTGAGCTGGATGGGGATTTTTTTTTTGGGAGGAAGATGGAGTGAGTGGGTGCAGGAATAAGTGGAGGGAGGCCACCATGGGCCCACGAGGTAGGGGGCGCGCCCAGTAAGGGTGGGCGCACCCTAGACCATCATTGCTAGGTGCTTGCCCCCTGCTGCGTTTTCAGTGCCTAAAATCCTCAAATATTCCATAAAATCATACTAAATTTGCAGGACATTTGGAGAACTTTTATTTTCAGGATATTTTTTTATTGCATGGGTAATTCACAAAACAGACAGATTATACTATTTTTGTTTTATTTATTCTAAATAACAGAAAGTAATAGGTGGGTACAGAAGGTTGTGCCATCTAGTTTCATCCATCTCATGATCATCAAAACGAATCCACTAACAAGGTTGATCAAGTCTTGTTAACAAACTCATTCCGAATAACATGGAATCGGAGAAAATTTGAATAACACTAGGTTACCTCAACGGGGATATGAACATCCCCAATAATAAGAATATCATATTTTTTCTTGACAGTACAAAGAGGAAATTCAAAATCTCCAATAATGATAGTTGGAATTTTTCCAATAGAACTGATGCTATGAACTTGAGGTTGTATCCTCAAAAAGTGTACCGTATGCTCATTACCATTAACATGAAAAGTGACATTGCCTTTGTTGCAATCAATAACAGCCCCTGCAGTATTCAAAAAGGGTCTACCGAGGATAATCGACATACTATCGTCCTCGGGAATATCAAGAATAACAAAGTCCATTAAGATAGTGACATTTGCAACAACAATAGGCACATCCTCACAAATACCGACAGGTATGTTGATTTATCGGCCATTTGCAAAGATATTTCAGTAGGTGTCAACTTATTCAATTCAAGTCTACAATATAAAGAGAGAGGCATAACATGAACACCGGCTCCAAGATCACATAAAGCAGTTTTAACATAGTTTCTTTTAATGGAGCATGGTATAGTTGGTACTCCTGGATCTCCAAGTTTCTTTGGTATTCCACCTTTAAAAGTGTAATTAGCAAGCATGGTGGAAATTTCAGCTTCTGGTATCTTTCTTTTATTTGTAATGATATCCTTCATGTATTTAGCATAAGGATTCACTTTAAGCATATCAGTTAAGCGCATGCATAAGAAGATATGTCTAATCATTTCAGCAAAGCGCTCAAAATGCTCATCATCCTTTTTCTTGGATGACTTAGGAGGAAAAGGCATGGGTTTCTGAACCCATGGTTCTCTTTCTTTTCCGTGCTTCCTAGCAACAAAGTCTCTCTTATCATAACGTTGATTCTTTGATTGTGGGTTATCAAGATCAACAACAGGTTCAATCTCTACATCATTATCATTGCTAGGTTGAGAATCAACATGAACATTATCATTAACATTATCACTAAGTTCATGTTCATCACCAGATTGTGTTTCAGCATCAGAAATAGAAATATCATTGGGATTCTCAGGTGTATCGATAACAGGTTCACTAGAAGCATGCAAAGTCCTATCATTTTTCTTTTTCTTCTTTTTAGAAGGACTAGGTGCATCTAAATTATTTCTCTGGGAATCTTGCTCAATTCTCTTAGGGTGGCCTTCAGGATACAAAGGTTCCTAAGTCATTTTACCAGTCCTAGTAGCCACTCTAACAGCAAAATCATGTTTATTATTTAATTCATCAAGCAAATCACTTTGAGCTTTAAGTACTTGTTCAGCTAGAGTGGTTACCATAGAAGCATATTTGCTAATGAGTTTAAGTTCATCTTTAACTCCAGCCATATAATCACTCAAGCGTCCTATCATGAAAGCATTACTCTTTAATTTCCAACCAACATAAGCATTAAAACTTTCTTGCCTAGCCATAAAGTCATCAAATTCATCTAAACAATGGCTAGGAAATTTAAATAGACGAGATTTCAACTTTATCATCTCTATATGGAGAATTTACCTTTACTACCCGTGTCGGGTTATCAAGACAATGTGTTTCTTCAACAGGAGGTATATTAAGACCATGTATTTCTTCAATAGGAGGTAAATTCTTAACATCTTCAGCTTTAATACCTTTTTCTTTCATAGATTTATTTGCCTCTTGCATATCTTTAGGACTGAGAAATAGAACACCCCTCTTCTTTGGAGTTGGTTTAGGAATAGGTTCAGGAGCTGGCTCAATTGGCTCAGGAATTGGCTCAGGAAGAGTCCAATTATTTTCATTAGTCAACATATTATTCAATAGTAATTCAGCTTGGTCTACTGTTCTTTCCCTGAAAACACAACCAGCACAACTATCCAAGTGGTCCTTGGAAGCATTGGTTAGTCCATTATAAAAGATATCAAGTATTTCATTTTTCTTAAGAGGATGATCAAGCAAAGCATTAAGTAATCGGAGAAGCCTCCCCCAAGCTTGTGGGAGACTCTCTTCTTCGATTTGCACAAAATTATAAATTTCCCACAAGGCAGCTTGTTTCTTATGAGCAGGGAAATATTTAGCAGCGAAGTAATAAATCATTTCCTGGGGACTACGCACACAACCAAGATCAAGAGAATTAAACCAAGTTTTAGCATCAGCCTTTAATGAGAACAGAAATATCTTAAGGATATAGTAATAGCGGGATTTCTCATCATTAGTGAACAGGGTGGCTATATCATTCAATTTAGTAAGATGTGCCACAACAGTTTTAGATTCATTGACATAAAAAGGATAAGATTCAACCAAAGTAATTATCTCAGGATCAACAAAGAATTCATAATCCTTATCAGTAACAAAGATAGGTGAAGTAGCAAAAGCAGGGTCATATTTCATTCTAGCATTTAGAGTTTTCTGTTTCAGTTTAGCTAGTAACTTCTTAAGATCAGATCTATCATTGCAACCAAGAAGATCTCTAGCAGTTTCTTCATCCATAACATAACCCTCAGGAACAACAGGCAATTCATACTTAGGGGGAGAACCTTCATCATCACTATCATCGATAATTTCATTCTCTCTAACCCTAGCAAGTTGTTCATCAAGAAATTCACCTAATGGCAAAGTAGTATCAAGCATAGAAGTAGTTTCATAATAAGTATCATGCATAGTAGAAGTGGCATCATCAATAACATGCGACATATCAGAATTCATAGCAGTAGTAGGTTTAGGTGTCGCAAGCTTACTCAAAACAGAAGGAGAATCTAGTGCAGAGCTAGATGGCAGTTCCTTACCTCCCCTCGTAGTTGAGGGAAAAATCTTAGTTCTTCCGTCTTTCAAGTTCTTCATAGTGATTAGTAGATATAAATCCCAAGTGACTCAAAGAATAGAGCTATGCTCCCCAGCAACGGTGCCAGAAAATAGTCTTGATAACCCACAAGTATAGGGGATTGCAACAATTTTCGAGGGTAGAGTATTCAACCCAAATTTATTGATTCGACACAAGGGGAGCCAAAGAATATTCTCAAGTATTAGCAGAGTTGTCAATTCAACCACACCTGGATAACTTAGTATCTGCAGCAAAGTATTTAGTAGCAAAGTAGTATGACAAAGAATGGTAATAAAGGGCAAAAGTAAAGATAGCAGTTTTGTAGTAATTGTAACAGTAGCAACGGAAAAGTAAATAAGCAAAGTACAATATGTGAAAAGCTTGTAGGCCTTGGATCAGTGATGGATAATTATGTCAGATGCGGTTCATCATGTAACAGTTATAACATAGGGTGACACAGAACTAGCTCCAATTCATCAATGTAATGTAGGCATGTATTCCGAATATAGTCATACGTGCTTATGGAAAAGAACTTGCATGACATCTTTTGTCCTACCCTCGCGTGGCAGTGGGTCCTAATGGAAACTAAGGGATATTAAGGCCTCCTTTTAATAGGGAACCGGACCAAAGCATTAGCACTTAGTGAATACATGAACTCCTCAAACTACGGTCATCACCGAGAAGTATCCCGATTATTGTCACTTCGGGGTTGTCGAATCATAACACATAATAGGTGACTATAGACTTGCAAGATAGGATGAAGAACTCACATATATTCATGAAAACATAGTAGGTTCAGATCTGAAATCATGGCACTCGGGCCCTAGTGACAAGCATTAAGCATAGCAAAGTCATAGCAACATCAATCTCAGAACATAATGGATACGAGGGATCGAACCCTAACAAAACTAACTTGATTACATGGTAAATCTCATCCAACCCATCACCATCCAACAAGCCTACGATGGAATTACTCACGCACGGCGGTGAGCATCATGAAATTGGTGATGGAGGATGGTTGATCATGACGATAGCGATGAATCCCCCTCTCCGGAGCCCCTAACGGAATCCAGATCAGCCCTCCCTAGAGAGATTAGGGCTTGGCGGCGGCTCCGTATCGTAAAACGCGATGAAACTTTCTTTCTAATTTTTTCTCCCCGAACGTGAATATATGGAGTTGGAGTTGAGGTCGGTGGAGCTCCAGGGGGCCCACGAGGTAGGGGGCGCGCCCAGGGGGAGAGCACGCGCCCCCACGCTCATGGACAGGGTGTGGGCCCCCTGTCGTTGATTCTTTCGCCAGTATTTTTTATACTTTCCAAAAGTTATCTCCGTGGATTTCAGGTCATTCCGAGAACTTTTGTTATCTACACAAAAATAACACCATGGCAGTTCTGTTGAAAATAGCGTCAGTCCGGGTTTAGTTTCATTCAAATCATGCAAGTTAGAGTCCAAAACAAGGGCAAAAGTGTTTGGAAAAGTAGATACGTTGGAGACGTATCACAGCACAGCCGCGCGATCTGCGAACTACGCTGCAGCAACCGCTCCGCACTCGCACAGGGAACAATCAAACATGCGGGCAGCGGTGATCGTGGCCTGAGAGCTCCTGCGACGCAGGCTGCTTGAACAGGTCACCGAGTTGCTGGATGCGGCATGCAGGGGGTAGCACCATTCTGCACCCTCCCCATGTCGCAGGCAGTGGTGGGGGCGCGCGCTTATCCTCGACACAACCGCACGCCCCCTCCCATGGGCCATGGAGAGCCTCTCGACGCCTCCAGCCTCGTGGAGCAGCCCGCGCCATCCCGAACGTGCCCCCTCGGCGCGGGACTGCTTAAGGTGACACCACCAGGGGCCGCGCTGGAGCGCCGACCCCTGGCGAACAGAACCAGGGAACGTTAGGCAACCAGGCGGCACCTCTGGTGCGAACAGCCTGGAAGCCTATGTCCCTATTGCGATGGATCCAAGGCACGCGCTGGGAGAGGGCCCCAGCCGATCCCCCACGCCAGGCTGGGTGCTGGACATACACGAGGTCGAGCTCTCCTTCGAACCACCACCAAGCCCTGCCGACGTATCCAACGGCGGCAGCCTCTGGGTATAGCTAACGTCGTGGGGCACGCTTACACTGACCATGGATCACAGGTGAACCAGGACGCAGCAGCCACTAGGACCCTCAGGATGGCGGCCCCCCTTAGGAGCGTGAAGGACGTTGGGAGCAGCATGGGGGAAGCCCAGCGGTAGGGCCTTCCACGCGCTGCGCAGAGTAGGGTCCTGACTCGAGGTAGCTTCCCTGCTGAGGAAGGCGCCGGCGAGCCCTTCTCCTTGGCGGGGGGCCTACGGTCGCCGAGCATGCCGCCAGCGTCCCCTTGCCCCCTTGGTCTTGTCCTGGTTTCCGGTCTCCCCAACGGTGGTCAGGGGTGGCGCACGGTGGGGTCCTCATCGGGCGACATGAAGCAAGGCTCCGACCTGTGAAGGTCTCCGCTCATGACACTCTCACGTAATAATGAGTGGGGCTGTACACGTCCCGGAGTCTCCTGAGTGCCGCCCTGGGGCCTCACGGGGGATCCCACCCACGTCCTAGTGGAAGCACCATGCTCCGCGCTGGCTGTCGACACTGTCCCCAATGAATATACCCAGCCAGTGGAAGCACTTAGCTCCGCGTTGGTGAGAAGACCGAAGACTGAAGACTGAAGACTAGCTAGGCGCCGGACGCGGCCTTCTACCTTTTGCCTCCTTTTTGTATTTGCTTGCTGACTTTTTGCAGCAGTTTGTCTTTCGTGCGTTTATCAAAATGGGGGGAGTTTTCTCGTTTGGTGCCACTCTCTTGCTTTTAGTTCTTGCGTTCTTTTTGGAAGCTCATGACCGCTACCTTGCCGAGCGCCTCGCGAGCGGGGGCTGGGTACGGTGTACGCGCTGGTGCTGATCGCTCCCCCAGGGGGCTCGAAGGTGCGGCCGCCCTACGGGCCCACTTCGCCATATTCTAGTAGTTGGCTCCTCACGAGGCACTCCACGGCAGGCCAGCAGGCCCCTCGGGAGGCACAGAGCCTCGCGAGCCCGCAGCAGGCTCGCTTCAGGAGAAGGGGCTCGGCCGCGACTCCAGGCCCCACTCAAGACCCCCGAAATCCAAGATAAGTCATAAACAACTACCTTGCTCAGCGACCCGCAGCCCTGCGGGGCCTCGCTCCGGGTGTCACTTTAAAAGCATTTAGCGATCTCACACATCATAAGGGGCACCTCCTTTCCAAAATGCTCTCACAAGAATGTGTTCAAGTTTTTGTTATACAGGTTAAAGCAAAAGAAACACGGGCCTAGCTGGACGCGCCTTCTTCGTTGCTCCCATCCGTGCTGCTTGTGTTGTAGCTGCCGTCCTCGTCATCACCACCCGCGCTAGCTCCTTCGGCCGCAAGCACGGCCATGTCGTCCTCAGGAGTCAGCTCCTTCACCAAGGCATCCACATGGCCATCCACCCACTTGGTGAGCTTATCTTGGGTAGCCATAGGCACGGGGGTTAGCACGGTGCCGAAATCAATGTGAGAGTCAAGGTTCAGGAGGTTGCTGAAGATGCGTGAGAGCGCGTGCACCAGGAGGCCCCGGCTCCTCTCGTCAACATGCTGGCGGGCTTTTGCAGCCTGATCTTCCAGGCAGTTTACGATATCAGTAAAGAAGCGGAGATGGCTGGCATAGTCGTTCTCGTGCGGGTGCGTAGCGCTCTCCTCACAAATGGCACCCAAGGCATTGTTGGCTCTGACACACAGACCTTGGAGCATGGAGCCGTGCTCGCGCTCCAACGTCAGGCGGCAGCACTTTTCACTCGAAGCCTTCTCCAGGAGGGAGGCGGTGTCTTTGGCTTGCTTCCGGAGAGAGGATATCTCGGCACGAGCAGAATTCAGGGCAGATTCGGAGGAAGTCAGGCTCCTCGGGCAGCGCTCTCACACTGCTCCACAGCCTGCAGCTCGATCTTCAGGGTTGAGGTTCGGCCCTCAAGCTCAGCCTTGAGTAGCTCCAGGTCTAGGCAGTGCCTTCCATCCAGCTCAGCACGTGCCTTCGCCACCCTCTTCTCCACCTCCACCTGGACCTGAGCTTCTCGAGCGGCGACGGCGTCCTCAGCCACGGCAACATATCGCTCCCTCACCTGCAGCATCTCCAGCGCCAAGCTGTGTCCCACAGCCTCTTGCGTCAAGTCCTCATGGCGCCTCAGGAGCTCCGTCTCGGCATGGGCCACCTCGCCTAGTGAGGAGGCCAGTAGGGCGCGACGCTCCTCGACTTTGCACTGCAGGGCCGCATTTGAAGACAGAAGATCTCTCTCCCGCTCCTTAGCTGCCTCGCGATGGCGGTTGGCTGCCTCGGCCTCTTCCATGGCACGGGCGCAAGCTTCACAAGAAGCCGCGAGCAAGGCCGCCGCGCGCGCTTCAAATCGTCACCCTGAAGCTTCCCAAGGTTGATGGCCACATTCATCCGCTACCACTCATCCTCCAAGCGCCATTTCTCTGCCTCAAGCCTGGTGTCAACGTCGGCAAGCTCCCTGCCAAGATGGACCATCGCACGCGTCTCTTCACCGAAGAACCCGAAGCGCACCGCGCTGCGCCCGCGAGCAAACGCGAGCTCATTGCCAAGATCTTCGCCTGCTCCGGAGGTCGCTCGGGAGGCGCTGGGCGCTCTGCTAGTCGCCAGCCGGGAGCTGGCTGGCACAGCCCCACAGCTTGAAGACGAAGGCTGCCCAGTGGGCACCCCCTACCGGCAATGACAAGAGGAAGGATCATCGGCGCACCCCTTGTCTCACGGGCAGAGTTGCGCGGGGAGAGAGCATGGGGCCCGGCTCCGTGGCAACCTCTCAGCGACATGTTGGATGGAGCTGGTCCCACGCCCTACGCAGGCTTGGGGCGCTGGGGGCTACGCGCATGCGCCAAGCTGGAGTCCTTGGGGGTGCCTGCCTCTCGAGGTTTCACCTTCTTGGGGGCCCTGCAAAACCCCAGCCATGAGAAAACGCGGCATGCTTGGAGGTCAAGAGCAAAGGTAATTACTCATTGGCAACCATGCATCTCCTCAGCTTCAGCGGCCGACGGGTGCCGTCGTCGCGGCACGGGGAGCTCTTCCTCTTCAGGAGCGACTCAAGGCACAGGCGGCACCGACCCGACCCCAACGGGTGATCCTCAGGAGGGGAGCGCTCGGCGTGGAATCTGGGGCAGGGGTCCCAAGGGCAGGGGCACCCAGCGAGACTTTCTAGCTCACGGCTCCGGGGCCATTGGTGGGCTCCTCGTCATCAGCAGCCACTCTGGAGCCACCGTCCCAGGTGACAGAAGCCCCTGCCTCCGGAGCCTAGGGTTGCACCGGTTCTGCGGCAGCTCCTTCCCGGGCCCTAGAAGCCTTAGGCTCCTGAGCCTCTAGCGGGGCCGGGCCTCCGGAGGAGCTCTCGGCAGCTGATGGAGGCGTGCGCCCCCCTGCCTCCACACTCGGGGCAGACGCGGCAGGGTCGATCAGGAGAGGAGCCACGAAGACGGGGTTCTCGCGGGGCCCCTCAATGCCCTCGGGAAGCAACCCCCACTCATCTAACAGAGGCATCTCCCCCGAGAAGGCCGCCTTGTTCGAGCACAGATAGAGAAGGTCAGCAGTATCGGACTCGCAAGTCAGAATCTTGAGCACCATGCTCAAGGTATCAGCACCAAGCGACGGCTTCTGTAGCCTCACCGGATCTCCGGCGCCTGTGAAGTCCCACATCGGGTGAGAATGGCGGTGGAGGGGAGCAATGCGTTGCTTCACGAATTCCTTCACCACCATGGGCACCGTCACCTCCAGTTCCTGGAGCCTCTCCAACCTCTTCCATACGAAAGCAAGACACCGGTCGGAGAGCTTCTCATGGAACCGACCGGAGGTAGGGGAGGCCGACGACTCAGGACTCAAGAGCACGGGACTGAACGCGCGGGTGTCCATAAGGAGCCACTGCTTCCAGAATCCCTTCGCGAAAGGACAAAGCTCGAAGTCAATCCCCAAACCAGCGGTCGCGGCCATGGCTTCGAAGGTCACGCACCCAGAGCGTTGGCGGGCGTCAACCAGCCGAAGCAAGAAGAAATGCCGAAGCAAGAAGAAATGGTGAAACATGGAAAAGCTTATGTAATTGGACTTACAACCGGCAAGTAGATGAAATGAATAGAATACAAATACCCGTTGTACTATACACAAATAACATGGAAACACATATGCAATCGAACTTATGATTTAAGCAACTTTGTAAGTTGTACCGATCAGTATTGTTACTTTGTTGTACCGATGAGCACTAGTACTGATATAGCTAACACAGAAAAATTTTCATCTAGTGGACTTTAACATTATATTAGAAAAAGCGAGCTACAAAATAAACAACTAGATTATAATAGAAGCATTGGCTTATATTAGAAACAATGAGCCATGAAATAAACAACCGGATGTGAATTTGTTGCAAGCCAGGTTTGCTATTTTTGAATTTGATGCATGTTGCACTATAGGACTGCTACTGGTTTGCATGTTGGACTTGAGTACTTTTAAATTGTTTGCATAGTTTACTCCCGAAATCTCCACCACAAAAGAACACATCCGCATTACCAATCGCATATAGCAAAACTGAACTTCCTGCATCTACTGTTGTTTTTATGGAGTGGACTTAGGTTTTCTTATATACTTGAACTGAGTTAAACTATGCTTTGTATTTTGATGCTCACACTAGCTAGGTATGTAGAAGTTGTTCCATGAGTTGTTATGCAAGTGGAAACACAGAATCTTTTAGAGCTCATGTAACGCCCCGGATTCGATGCGCCAGGTGTCTGCCAGTTATTCGTCGTCTTTGCCATGTCATTTGCTTGCGTGTTGCTCTTTGCCATGTCATCATCTGCATTTCATATCATGTCATCATGTGCATTTCATTTTGCATACATGTTCGTCTCATGCATCCGAGCTTTTTCCCCGTTGTCCGTTTTGCAATCCGGCACTCCTATGTCATCCGGCGTTCCCCTTTTGTCTTTCATTGTGAGCGGGTATTAAACTTTCTTGGAATGGACCGAGGTTTGCCAAGCGGCCTTGGTATAGCACCGGTAGACCGCCTGTCAAGTTTCGTGCCATTTGGAGGTCGTTTGGTACTCCAACGGTTAACCGGGTAACCGCAAGGCCTCTTTTCTGTGCAGCCCAACACCCCTTCCAAATTGGCCCAAAACCCATCTAACTTCCCTCCATGCTCTCAGGCGTTCGATCACGATCGCGTGGCCGAAAACCGCACCTCATTTGGACTCTCCTAGCTCCCTCTACCTATAAATACACCTCCCCCTACGAAATTTCGGGTCTAACCCTAGCCTTCTTCCTCCTCCTGCCGACGGACACGTCCGATCCGCGCTGGACACGTCCGCCGCCGCCCCCGCGCCCAATCCGCCGCCGCCACCTGTCCCAGCGCCGCCCACGTCCGCCAGCCCGCCCCCAGTTCGGGCCAGCCCGCTGAGCCCATCGGGCCCGAGCCGCCTGAAAAGTCGCTCCACGCGCGATCGCTGTCCCCATCACTGCTGAGGCTCGCAGCTCCGCCGCCCGCTTCGCTCCGCGCCCGGAGCCGCCAGCGCCTGCAGCAGCCGCTGCTTCGGCCTCCGCGCGCATGCGACCTCCCGCCGTCTCCCTCGCCGCCTGCGCCTCGCCGGCCGGGCGAGCAGAGCCCGCCGCCCGCGCCTCCTCATGGCCGGATCTGGTCGGGAGAGGCCCGCCGCCCGCCTGGTCGTCGGAGCGGCCCCGCTGGTTCCCCGCGTCCTCTCCGGCCCTTCCTCGCCTTCCCCGGCCACCACTCCGGCGAGACTCCGGCCCTGCCTCGGAATCCGTACCCGTGTTGACTTTTCCTCCGGAGGTGAAATTCCTCCAAGTCCCCGGATCTGCTACATAATCATACCATGTTCATCATGCCGTATCACTGCATCCGTAGCTCTGTTTCGTGCGTGTAATATGTCAAATTGTTCGTCTCGACGAGTAATTCATTTCATTGCAGTGCATCATTTTCATTTGAGCTCATCTTGATGCCCGAAATGCTGTTGGAAGAGTGCATGTTGATGTTAATCTGCTGAAACTGTTATAACATGCTAATTTGTCATTTTTGCCATGATTGATGTGTGCATCCTAGGAGGTTGATGTCTACATGTGTTTTGATCTATGCCATGCTATCTTTCCAGGGCTGTATGCCATGTATTTTTGTGATCAATGTGGTGACTAGCATAAGCATGCAAAGTAGGCTTCGTGATATTGCTGATTTTGGTCCCTGTTCTGCTGTTATTTTGATGCCATATAAACTTGATGCTACAGAGAGATCCATGCATTTCTTGAGATACTTCAGTAAGGGTGTTTTGAACATATGGTTATTGTCTATCCATTCATGCCCTTGGTTGCAATTATGGAGTAGTCTAGCATGTTATTTTGGTGCTCTACTTTTGCTTCAAAATGTTTCCTGGCAGATTGTTTACATGTTATTCAATTTAGCCAAGCTTGCTATAGTTGATCCTTGCATGCTATGGACTAGTTCTTGACTTGGTTTGTTTCAAAAACATGTCTTCTTGATGATGCTATGATTATCTTGTCATGCAATGACTT
Organism: Aegilops speltoides; assembly: GCA_021437245.1. Lineage (NCBI taxonomy): Eukaryota > Viridiplantae > Streptophyta > Magnoliopsida > Poales > Poaceae > Aegilops > Aegilops speltoides. The sequence goes on along the minus strand of CM038144.1, from coordinate 195,147,369 downwards.
GTGGTGAGTGAATCGAGCTTGTTAAGTAGTGTACATGATGTTGCTGTTTTGCTAGACAGATTCTGTTATAGTTTGTTGCTATGTTAACATGCTTCTACTAATCATTCTGTGCATAATCTGGAGATGTTCTATAAATATGTTTTGATCTACATGTCATGCTCTATCCATTCATGCCCCTGGTTGCAATTATAGCCTGCTTTAACATGTGGTTATCTTGCTCCAAAGTTGCTTGATAATGTTGCTGTCAGCCTGTTAACATTAAGTTCACTAGTTCCCATGTGTTTTTCTAGTGATCCATGCACCCTATGAACTTGCTCTTGCCATGCTTAGCTTCATAAACATGTCTTCTTACTGTTGTTTGCCTTGCCATGCCATGTATTGCTCTGTGGTGAGTGGTTCAAGCTCACGAACATGCCTACTTATTGTTGTTCCTGCCATGTATGAATCAGTTATATAACTTGCCATGTTTACATGGGTGCCATCATATTTTCTGTGCCTTTTTGGCCCATGGTCAGTAAGGGACTTTTGATCTATGCATTTAGTAGTATCATGCCATGCCTTTGTTTGCCATGATATGTTCCTGTAGCATGTTGTTTGATAGCTCTAAACATTGCAACCTGATGTTATTTCCTGATAAGTCTGAAACTGTTATTATTTGCAATATTTCCATGTCCTTTTGAGCATGTTCTAGTGATTTCTGGAGATAGCTCAGTGTTCATGTTTTGTTATGCTTTACCTGTACTTCATGCCCGTGCCTTTTGTTATTATGTTGGGATGCTGTAGCTTGTTGTTTTGATGCTTGCAATATGCCTAGTTGCTGTTTTGGACAGATTGTTGTTATGACTTGTATAGTGTGCATGTGTTGCACCGTTGCTCCGTTTTGAGTGTGCTCTATATGAAACTTGCTTGATTTTGCATGTAGTGCCATATTATCATGTTGCATCCTTGTTTTGAGGTGTTTGCTTGATGTTTGGGTGCATTTTGCATCAATGCCATGCTTAACTTGTTTTGCTCATATCTTCTAGACCGTAGCTCCGAACTAAATGAACTTTATATGTAACTTGACTAGAATTTCGTGTAGATCCTCTTGGTGATCTTTAACTTGCTGCTTAGCAACTTGAACATAAGGTTTATTCAGTTCTGGACGAATTTCAATATTTGCATATGAGGACTTACCGGAATTGTTATATGTTGTTCCCGGCCTCATTTAAACTTGCCTTGATGTGTTGTTCTTGTTTGCATCATCTCTTGCCATGAGTAGCCTCATCTAGCTTTCTCATGCATCATGCTTGTTGTGCATCATGTCTTGTCATGTGTGGTGTGTTTACCATGTTGTGTGCTTCTTCTTGTTAGTTCCCGTTTCGTTGCGATCATGAGGATTCGTTCGTCTACGCTTGGTTCGTCTTCGTGGCTTCGTCTTCTTCATGGACTCGTTCTTCTTCCTTGCGGGATTTCAGGCAAGATGACCGCTACCCTGGATCTCACTACTATCATTGCTATGCTAGTTGATTCGTTCTATCGCTATGCTGCGCTACCTATTACCTGTTTATCAAGCCATCCCATATTGCCATGAACCCCTAACCTTTGACACCTTTCCTATGCAAACCATTGTTTGGCTATGTTACCGCTTTGCTCAGCCCCTCTTATAGCGTTGCGAGTTGTAGGTGAAGTTGAAGATTCCTCCATGGTGGACAGGGTTATGTTGTGATATCACAATATCTCTTATATTATTAATGCATCTATATACTTGGTAAAGGGTGGAAGGCTCGGCCTTATGCCTGGTGTTTTGTTCCACTCTTGCCGCCCTAGTTTCTGTCATACCGGTGTTATGCTCCCGGATTTTGCGTTCCTTACGCGGTCGGGTGATTTATGGGACCCCCCTGACAGTTCGCTTTGAATAAAACTTGTCCAGCAAGGCCCAAACTTGGTTTTACCATTTGCCTCACCAACACCGAGTGAGGAGCACTCGGAGCCACCGATCCGTCAAAGGCTGAACTTCCAAAACCTTCTAAGTGATTTCGGTCAGACCAACCCACTCAAACTCGGTCAAACCAAAAGCACTTGGATTGATCTAGGTTTTCACCTCGGTGAAACCAAATTGTAATTTTCGGCGTGATCAAGTGTGTAATCGTGCGAGTTATCCATCACAGTGCCACCGAGTTTTACAACTCGGTCCCACCGACAGACTAAGGGGTATATATACTCGAGGGCAGCGCGTTGATTTCTACTTCAAAACGCCTCGCCCCACACCCCTTCTTTGCCGTCGCCGTGGTCTCCGGATCGTCTCCGTAAATCCTCAGGCGCCCGCCGCAGTCTCCGTCACCGTCAGCGGACATTCTCTCCGCGCCGTTGCGCCGTGAGGAACTCCACCAAGTTAGGGTGAGTTTCAATCCCACTCGTCGCCCATCTCCGATTCAATGCACGAATGGTTTGCCTAGCATCTTGCCACGTTTGAGATCTTCCTTAACACAGTTAGTTCGTTAGAACGAAATTTGAGTAAAAGTTTTAGGGTTAGGTTTCCGCGAACACATCTCGGTGAGACCGATTTTACATTCTCGGTATGACCGATTTGGCCTCTGGCCATTGCACTTTGCTCCTTCGGTCCAACTGAAGTTGTGCAAATCGGTGCGACCAAATGAGGATTTAGTGAAACCCTAGTGTTCTCGGCAGGACCGAAACCCACTTTGGTCCCACCGAAAGTGGTGTGAATGCTTGTTTGAACACTTGGATTCACCAATTTTAAACTCGATCGACGAAATGCATTCTGTGAAAACCTAAAACTGAAATTTGAACTCATTTGTTTGCAAAATCTTCTGCAGTTTGTGATAACTCTTCTACTCTGCCTACACCTAATCTATTCACAGGTTGTCAGCCATGTCAGATGCCAGTGACAGCCAGAACAGGTCTGAGTCTCCTATTGCTGAAATTCCAGAGGCAGACACTAGTCCTGAGCCTAGCAGCTTTTCAGATGATGGTGAGAGGAGCACACCAAGTGGTTTGCCTCCTGCAGCCACCAGGGCCAGAAAGAAGAGGAACTCTGATGAAGAAGACTCTGATTTCATTGCTGAGGAAGAGGTCTCCTCCAAGCCAAAGAAAAAAGTTGTTGCCAAAGAGCATCAAGGGCAGCAAACCAAGAAAGGCACCAGTAAAGTGAAGAAGTCCACTGTTGCCAAGAAACTGAGTATGGAAGAGGAAACTTCAAGCAAGGTGAAGAAAACTTCTAAGAGGAAGAGGATTGTGCATGATGAAGCAGCAGATGATGATGATGATGAGGAAGCACCCCACCTCCTCGAAGCCTAAGCTCATGGGTGATGCCATCGGTGGAGCACCTTCTAAGTCCAAGCCATCTGCTCCAAAGAAAGGCAGCTCAAGCCAAGCTTCTTGCCAAGCCCAAGAAGACTGTCGGAACATTCCAGCTTCAGAGAAGAGGAAAGATAATGTGCCACCAAATGTGTCGATGATGAGGCACTGTATTCTTGAAACTTCGCCGAAACTGCCACTCCACAATGATGCTCATCCTCAAGCCGAGAACATGAAGGAAAGAAAGGATAGAGGTCTCGGGCTATGGAGACAAGCTGATCCATATGTTTGTGAGGAGAAGAAGTGTTGTTGATCCAAGATTCCACACTAGAGAGCAGCAGACTTCTATGAGATCTGTCTTGATGGACAAGAAGCCCATTGTTGCGCACACTCGCTATGTTGATTGGGCATACATTGACAAAGGAAGAGCACAGAGACTTCTTTCCACATGTGCATGAGAGCTTCACTTGCATGTGGTGTTGCGAGTTTGTTGGTCGGAAGTTGATGATTGGAATGATGAAATGATTATGCAATTCTATGCCACGACTCATTTCTATCCAGATGGAAAGATCACATGGATGATGAAGGCCAAAGATTCTCTTCAACTGCCAAGAATGGGCAGAACTGCTGAATGCTCCAAAGCCAAGAGAAGATGATGTTGATGTCTATGGTATTCCCAAGAAGAACCATGAGTCTATGAAGAACATGTACAAAGAGGTTCCACTAAGGATGTGGAAATCTGGGCTCGGCTCGATGTATCATCTCCAGCAGGTCTACCTACCACAAACACTATTCGAGGCATACCTTGATGCCCAAGTCTGAGATCATCGCATGATCGAGGATACTCTATCAACATGCTGCATATACTTGATGAGAAGGCACCTTTCAAGGTGATGGATTTGATAGTTGAGACTATCAAGAGGACTGCAATGACGAGAAGAGGTCATGTGGATTTGCCCGCATATTCAGATGCTTATCAATGCCAAGTTTGGCACGGGCACATACTTGTTGGATAGACAACACTTGCCACCGCAGCCTGAGCATGAGGACAATGAAGTTGTGATGGATGAGGAGGATCCAACGTCGCTTGAAGGTCAAGCAAAGACCTGAAGCTGCCAAGAATGCTAAAGCTGAGAAGGAAGCGGCAGCAGCAGCTAAACCCAAGAGTGTTGGAGAGCAGCTCCTTGAAGCTACCTGAGGATTGAACAACGCTGCCAAGATTATGCGATCTCGGGAGAGTCTTGAGAGGATTGTTGAAGACAAGATCCATGCTCGATGTCAAGTCGATCAAGTGCAAGTCACTTGTCAACAAGCTTGAGGCGAGATATCGAGGAAGCCAAGAGGAGAAGGAAGAGCTCATGCGTGAGATGCAGGATGACCTAGTCCAGATGATTATGAACAGATCGCTCCGGTTCCCACAAGACCCGATCAGCCGCTATCCCAAAGGATGAGACACCAGGACTACAGCCTCAGCACCTCCCACAGCTCCAGCTCCAGCTCCAGTGACAACTCCTCCAGCTCCACAGACATGAGCTGAAGCCTTTGCAGATGCAGCCATCTCAACTCCATCAACCCAGACAGGAGCCGCCAACAGAGTCCCCAGTGACGTTTAGCTCTATACTTTTCGAACTTTTTGGTAACTTGTTGCCAAAGGGGGAGAAATTGTATAGATCATAGGACTTCGAGAGAGAGAGTGCTTTGTCTTTGCGCTTTTGCTCTTTCGTTCATTTGCGGTCTTTTTTGAGATACTTTTGAGTTTTTCGAGACATTCCGTGTGTTTGATACTACGTTTGTTCTACTTTGATGAGTGCTTGGTCGTACTATGCTTTAATGTGTGCTTAATGCTTATCATATGCTATTCATATCTTGTATGACCATTTACTCATGTCTTGGTGATTGGGTGCATGCTATTCATTCTTATCCTTTTGTGCGCTCCACCAAGATGTATGTGACATGGAAGAGTGACCCATGGTCCTAATCGATTGTGCATTTGCATTCAAACGCAAATCTTAAATAATGCACAAATTTAGGGGGAGCTCTTGCTTATCACATACTTCTCAAAGCGACGATATTATTCATTGATTATATCCTTTGTCGAAGCTTTGATCTATATGTTGTCATCAATTACCAAAAGGGGAGATTGAAAGTGCAACTAATCCCGGGTGGTTTTGGTAATTAATAACAACATATATATCATTGAACTAATAGTTTCTTGAGAATCATTTCGAAAGTTCAAGGATATGGGTATGGCAATGACCAAGAAGTGGACCCTCAAAATGCTAAGGCAAGCATTGGCAAAAGCTCAAGACTCCATTTTTGGTTTAGTGATCCAAGATCACATTGAGTCCATAGGAAAGCCAATACTATTAAAAGGGATGAGGTTATGATAATGATCCGGTTGCTCAAAGTGCTTAGTGATACATCTCCTAGACTATCGCAACTCTCACTTCCATAATACACTCATAAGTAATCTCGGTCCCACCGATTTCCTAAACTCAGTCACACCGAGATGAACCACCTCACCATATAGCCAAACCCTAGAAATTTCGGATTTTCCGATTCTCAACTCGGTCTCACCGAACTGGAGTTGCCAAGCTTCAGAACCTTCATCATCAAATCGGTGTCACCGAGATGATGAAGTCGGTCCCACCGAGATTGGCAAACCCTAGTCTTTGGAAGAATCGGACTCACCGAGATTGTATTTTCGGTCCCACTGAAAATCCCAACGCTCACAAGATTTGAACTTTCGGTCTCACCGAGTTGTCAACTTCGGTCCGACCGAGATTGGTCAAATGTGTGTAACGTTGGATTTTGTGTGGAGGCTATAAATACCCTCCACCCCTCTTCATTCGTGGAGAGAGCCATCGAAAGAACTACCACTCCTACCTTACATTTCGAGAAGAAAACTACCTACCCTTGTGTTGAGATCAAGTAGCTCCACTCCCACCATATGAAGCTTGATCTCTAGCCTTCCCAAGTTGCTTTCCACTCAATCCTTTCTTCCACCACAGCCAAATCGGTGAGAAGAGTTGAGTGTTGGGGAGATTATCATTTGAAGCACAAGAGCAAGGAGTTCATCATCACCAACACCATCTATTACCTTTTGGAGGGTGGTGCCTCCTAGATTGGTTAGGTGTCGCTTGGGAGCCTCCGTCAAGATGTGGAGTTGAACCAAGAAGTTTGTAAGGGCAAGGAGATCGCCTACTTCGTGAAGATCTACCCCGAGTAAGGCTAGCCCTCCGTGGGCGTATGCCATGATGGCATAGACAAGGTTGCTTCTTCGTGGACCCTTCGTGGGTGGAGCCCTCCGTGGACTCTCGCAGCCGCTACCCTCCGTGGGTTGAAGTCTCCATCAACGTGGATTGACGATAGCACCACCTATTGGAACCACGAGAAAAAATCTCCGTGTCTCCAAATTGCGTTTGCTCTTCTCCACCTCTCTTTACTACATGTGCAATTTACTTTCCGCTGCCTATACTCTAGAATTGCATGTGTAGGGTGATACTTGACTTGATCATCATTGTGAACTTGCCAAAAACTTGTCTTTATCAAAAGGCTGAATTTTTATATTGTCAAGTAGTCTAATCACCCCCCCTCTAGACAAACTTTCGATCCTACAAGTGGTATCAGAGCCTTGGTCTCCATTGTATTGGTTTCCATTGCATTGGACTCCATAAGCTTGGTTTCACAACCTAGGAGAGTATGGCGTCTAGTGAGGGTAATTTTCGTAGAGGTCCTTACTTTGATGGTTCAAACTTTGCTAGTTGGAAGCATAAAATGAAAATGCATATTCTTGGACATAACCCTGCCGCATAGGGCATTATTTGTGTTGGTTTGCAAGGTGAGTTCTTCAAGGAAGGAAAAGTTCCGGATCGTGAAGCTACAACGGATGAATTGCGGATGTTGCAAAACAATGCTCAAGCTTGTGACATTCTCTTCAATGCTTTGTGTCCCGAGGAGTTCAACAAAATCAGCCGTCTTGAGAATGCAAAAGAGATTTGAGATACTTTGGTCGAAATGCACGAAGGTACCGAGTCCGTGAAGGAATCAAAGCTAGATGTTCTTCAAGGTCAACTTGACAAGTTCAAGATGAAGGAAGGTGAAGGAGTCGCTGAAATGTACTCTAGGCTTGCTCTCATCACAAATGAGATTGCCGGCTTAGGAAGCGAAGAAATGACCGACCGATTCATCATCAAGAAGATTCTCAGAGCTTTGGATGGAAAGTATGACACTGTGTGCACTTTGATCCAAATGATGCCAAACTACAAGAATCTCAAGCCAACCGAAGTCATTGGAAGAATTGTTGCTCATGAGATGACACTTAAAGATAAGGAAGAGCTTCACAACAAGTCAAGTGGTGCTTACAAAGCTACAATTGATGCTCACACAACCTCAAGTGACAAGCTAGTTTCCAATGAAGAGATAAGCCTAATGGTGAAGAACTTCAACAAATTCTACAAGAGTAGAAGCAAGGAAAGAAGCTCAAAGTCTAGATCATATGATGAAAAGAGATCTTCTAGTCGTGATCGAATCTGCTACAATTGTGGAAGACCGGACACTACTCAAATGAGTGTTCGGCTCCCCACAAGAGAAGAGAAGAATCTCCAAGAAGAAGAAGCTCAAGAGAAGAGTCACCTCGAAAGAGAGAAGGAGTAGAGATGATCGTTATGAACGAAGACCCTCTCGGAGAAGCAAGGATTCGGAGAGGAAAGACAAGTCATCAAGGAGCTACACAAGAAGAAAACATCAAGCTCATGTAGGTGAATGGGTCTCGGCTCCGACTCAGGCAATCACTCCGAAAGAAGCTATCACTCCAACTCCGACTACAGTCAAGATGAAGGTGTTGCCGGTCTTGCTCTCGTGTCCTCCAACTCCAACTCCTATGACTTGTTTGATTCACCAAATGAGGGAATTGGAAGATGCTTCATGGCTAAAGGCCCCAAGGTATCACATCCTGAATTTATTGACTTTGATAGTGATGAGGATGACTTGCTTGGTGAAGATGAGCTTTTACATGATAAATCTAGTGAGCCTAGTAATGATGAACATGCTAGTAGTCTTTATAGTCGAGAAGAGTCGAATGACAATGCTATGAAGGAGATTGAGCGTCTAACTAAAGAACTAAACACTCTTAAGTTAGCTCATGAAACAACTCAAGAAGATCATAGAGAGCTCCTAAGATCTCATGAGAAGCTACGCTCGAGAAGCTCAATCTAGAGCAAGAACATGAGTTTCTAAAAGCAATCAATGACGATCTTGAAAGAAGAGTTCTTCATATCTTGCCAAACGACTTCTCTTGTCTAATTTCTTGCCACCTATTAAAACTAAGCATGACAAGCATAAGAAAAATTATTCATCTAGTAGTAACAATAACCATGCTAAATCTAATGTTGTTACTTCTAGTAGTTCTCTTGATTCCACTAACAATGTTTCAAGCCAAGTTACACTTGAGCAAGAAAATAGTTTATTGAAAGGGATTATAGAGAAAGGTGTCTACAAGAGCCTTGCCGGAAGCAAGAACTTTGAGGGAATTGTTCGCAAGCAAGGAAGGCACCGGAAGAATCAAGGAATTGGTTTTGAGCGAAAGTTCAACGCCGAGGGTGTTGAATGGGAAGAAGGTCAATATCCCACTCCAAAGTTTGTTTCTCAAAAGGAGAAGTATGATCCTACTTCTTCCAATGTGGAACAAGCACAAGATGACCTTCCACCACAAGACCACAAGCTAAAAGGCAAGGACAAGCTTCAAGAGGAGATTGATGCATTTACTGAAGCACCTAAAGCCATGGTCAAGTGGGTTCCCAAGGAAACGTCAAGTTCTACTTCGTCAAGCTCAACTACAACCCCAAGGATTCCAATCAAGATGATGTGGATCCCGAAGAAGAAGAACTAGAGAGTTCTTGAGGGTGACTCCGCCAACATACTTCACTCACATTCATTTTGGCAAGAATTTGTGCAACCAACTTCCACATCTTGCACTAGTTCATGGAGTCACAAACCCTCTTGTTGGTAAGTCAAGGGACAAGGTAATCATTGCTTTCATGGACATCATCTATTGTGTACTTCAATCTATGTCCATGGATATCCTTGTTTGTTCCTTGTGGGACTAACCCATGTAGGTATTGAAAGTGCCCGAATCCAAAGGATTGCTCCCAACTCTTGATGATCTTCATCAACATTGAGCATCCACATCTTCAACATCTACATGAAGTCTTCTACGACAACCCAAGGTTAGTTTGACCCTTTAAAAGGGTTCTCACATCTAGGGGAGCTTTGCTCTAAAGAATTGAGCTAAAGCATCTTCAAATGATGTGAACACATCAATGCTTTATGTAAAAGTGGTAACCCCACTTGTGCTTAAACGATGAGTATGACCTATGATCAAATGTTCTCATTTGACTCCTAAGTCAATATACTCATATAAAGATGACCTAGTCATCGACAAATTGTGTGATAGTAGCTAGAGTTTTGTTTGTGCATGTTTGACACATATTTCATTTGCTATCTTATTGTGTGAGCATGTTGGATGCATGATTTCATCCATTCGAGGACATCCATTTGTTGCTTTGGTCTTTTGGATTTTTCTGACCAAATGGATGGACAAGAATGCCTAAGTTCCTCCCCTAGCTATCTATGCTTTCTTGTCTCAATTCTATTCATGCTTATATCACAAACTTTGAACAAGTCATTTTCGGACACACCGAGTGAGGAGCACTCGGAGCCACCGATCCGTCAAAGGCTAAACTTCCAAAACCTTCTAAGTGATTTCGGTCAGACCAACCCACTCAAACTCGGTCAAACCGAAAGCACTTGGATTGATCTAGGTTTTCACCTCGGTGAAACCGAATTGTAATTTTCGGCGTGACCGAAGTGTGTAACTGCCTGCAGTTATCCATCACGGTGCCACCGAGTTTTACAACTCGGTCCCACCGACAGCTAAGGGGTATATATACTCCGAGGGCAGCGCGCGTTGATTTCTACTTCAAAACGCCTCGCCCCCACACCCCTTGCTGCCGTCGCCGTGGTCTCCGGATCGTCTCCGTCGCCGCTCAGGCGCCCTCGCGCAGTCTCCGTCACCGTCAACGGACATTCTCTCTGCGCCGTTGCCGCCGTAGAGGAACTCCACCAAGTTAGGGTGAGTTTCAATCCCACTCGTGCTCCCATCTCCGATTCAATGCACGAATGGTTTGCCTAGCATCTTGCCACGTTTGATATCTTCCTTAACACCAGATTAGTTCGTTAGAACGAAATTCGAGTAAAAGTTTTAGGGTTAGGTTTCCGCCGAACACATCTCGGTGAGACCGATTTTACATTCTCGGTATGACCGATTTGGCCTCTGGCCATTGCCCCGCACCCTTCGGTCCAACCGAAGTTGTGCAAATCGGTGCGACGAAATGAGGATTTAGTGAAACCCTAGTGTTCTCGGCAGACCGAAACCCACTTCGTCCCACCGAAAGTGGTGTGAATGCTTTTGTTTGAACACTTGGATTCACCGAATTTTAAACTCGGTCTGACCGAAATGCATTCTGTGAAAACCTAAAACTGAAATTTGAACTCATTTGTTTGCAAAATCTTCTGCAGTTTGTGATAACTCTTCTACTCGCCTACACCTAATCTATTCACAGGTTGTCGGCCATGTCGATGCCGTGACAGCCGAACAGTCTGAGTCTCCTATTGCTGAAATTCCAGAGGCGGGCACTAGTCCCGAGCCCAAGAGCTTTTCAGATGATGGTGAGAGGAGCACACCAAGTGGTTTGCCTCCTGCAGCCACCGGGGCGAAAGAAGAGGAACTTTGATGAAGAAGACTCGATTTCATTGTGAGGAAGAGGTCTCCTCCAAGCCAAAGAGAAAAGTTGTTGCCAAAGAGCATCAAGGGCGAGAACCAAGAAAGGCACCAAGAAAGTGAAGAAGTCCACTGCTGCCAAGAAACTGAGTATGGAAGAGGAAACTTCAAGCAAGGTGAAGAAAACTTCCAAGAGGAAGAGGATTGTGCATGATGAAGCAAAGAATGATGATGATGATGAGGAAGCACCCCACCTCCTCGAAGCCTAAGCTCATGGGTGATGCCATCGTGGCTGGAGCCCTTCTAAGTCCAAGCCATCTGCTCCAAAGAAAGGCAGCTCAAGCCAAGCTCGCTGCCAAGCCCAAGAAGACTGTCAGAACATTCCAGCTTCAGAGAAGAGGAAAGATAATGTGCCACCAATGTGTCGATGATGAGGCACCAGATTCTTGAAACTTCGTCGAAACTGCCACTCCACAATGATGCTCATCCTCAAGCTGAGAACATGAAGGAAAGAAAGGATAGAGGTCTCAGGCTATGGAGACAAGCTGATCCATATGCTGTGAGGAGAAGAAGTGTTGTTGATCCAAGATTCCACACTAGAGAGCAGCAGGACTTCTATGAGACTGTGCTGATGGACAAGAAGCCCATTGTTGCAGACACTCGCTATGTTGACTGGGCATACATTGACAGTGAAGAGCACAGAGACTTCTTTCCACATGTGCATGAGAGCTTCACTGCATGTGGTGTTGCAGAGTTTGTTGGTCGGAAGTTGACAGATTGGAATGATGAAATGATTATGCAATTCTATGCCACAGCTCATTTCTATCCAGATGGAAAGATCACATGGATGACTGAAGGCCAAAGATTCTCTTCAACTGTTGAAGAATGGGCAGAACTGCTGAATGCTCCAGTGCCAAGAGAAGATGATGTTGATGTCTATGGTATTCCCAAGAAGAACCATGAGTCTATGAAGAACATGTACAAAGAGGTTCCAGCTAAGGATGTGGAAATCTGGAAGCTCGGCTCAGTGTATCATCTCCAGGCAGGTCTACCTACCACAAACACTATTCTGAGGCATACCTTGATGCCCAAGTCTGGAGATCATCGCATGATCAGAGGATACTCTATCAACATGCTGCATATACTTGATGAGAAGGCACCTTTCAAGGTGATGGATTTGATAGTTGAGACTATCAAGAGGACTGCAATGACTGTAAGAGGTCATGTGGATTTGCCCCGCATATTCAGATGCTTATCAATGCCAAGTTTGGCACGGGCACATACTTGTTGGATAGACCACACTTGCCACTGCAGCCTGAGCATGAGGACAATGAAGTTGTGATGGATGAGGAGGATCCAACGTCAGTTGAAGGTCAAGCAAAGACTGAAGCTGCCAAGAAAGCTAAAGCTGAGAAGGAAGCAGCAGCAGCAGCAGCAGCTAAACCCAAGAGTGTTGGGGAGCAGCTCCTTGAAGCTACCTGAAGATTGAACAACGCCTGCCAAGATTGTGCGCCTCGGGAGAGTCTTGAGAGGATTGTTGAAGACAAGATCCATGCTCAATGTCAAGTCGATCAAGTGCAAGTCATCACAACAAGCTTGAGGCAGATATCGAGGAAGCCAAGAGGGAGAAGGAAGAGCTCATGCGTGAGATGCAGGATGACCTAGTCCAGATGATTATGAACAGATCTGCTCCGGTTCCCACAAGACCCGATCACCGCTATCCCATGGGATGACACTGGACTACAGCCTCGGCACCTCCCACAGCTCCAGCTCCAGCTCAAAGGACAACTCCTCCAGCTCCACGACATCACCGAAGCCTTTGCAGATGCAGCCATCTCAACTCCATCAACCTGCATAGAGCCGCCAAAGAGTCCCTAGTGACGTTTAGCTCTATACTTTTCGAACTTTTGGTAACTTGTTGCCAAAGGGGAGAAATTGTATAGATCATAGGACTTCGAGAGAGAGTGCTTTGTCTTTGCGCTTTTGCTCTTTCGTTCATTTGCGGTCTTTTTTGAGATACTTTTGAGTTTTTCGAGACATTCCGTGTGTTTGATACTACGTTTGTTCTACTTTGATGAGTGCTTGGTCGTACTATGCTTTAATGTGTGCTTAATGCTTATCATATGCTATTCATATCTTGTATGACCATTTACTCATGTCTTGGTGATTGGGTGCATGCTATTCATTCTTATCCTTTTGTGCGCTCCACCAAGATGTATGTGACATGGAAGAGTGACCCATGATCCTAATCGATTGTGCATTTGCATTCAAACGCAAATCTTAAATAATGCACAAATTTAGGGGGAGCTCTTGCTTATCACATACTTCTCAAAGCGATTTATATTATTCATTGATTATATCCTTTGTCGAAGCTTTGATCTATATGTTGTCATCAATTACCAAAAGGGGAGATTGAAAGTGCAACTAATCCCCGGTGGTTTTGGTAATTAATAACAACATATATTTCATTGAACTAATAGTTTCTTGAGAATCATTTCGAAAGTTCAAGATATGGGTATGGCAATGACTCAAGAAGTGGACCCCTCAAAATGCTAAGGCAAGCATTGGCAAAAGCTCAAGACTCCATTTTGGTTTAGTGATCCAAGATCACATTGAGTCCATAGGAAAGCCAATACTATTAAAAGGGGATGAGGTTATGATAATGATCTGGTTGCTCAAAGTGCTTAGTGATACATCTCCTAGATTATCAAGAACTCTCACTTCCATAATACACTCATAAGTAATCTCGGTCCCACCGATTTCCTAAACTCACCACACCGAGATGAACCACCTCACCATATAGCCAAACCCTAGAAATTTCGGATTTTCCAATTCAAACTCGGTCTCACCGAAACTGGAGTTGCCAAGCTTCAGAATCTTCGTCATCAAATCGGTGTCACCGAGATGATGAAGTCGGTCCCACCGAGATTGGCAAACCCTAGTCTTTGGAAGAATCGGACTCACCGAGATTGTATTTTCGGTCCCACTGAAAATCCCAACGCTCACAAGATTTGAACTTTCGGTCTCACCGAGTTGTCAACTTCGGTCCGACCGAGATTGGTCAAATGTGTGTAACAGTTGGATTTTGTGTGGAGGCTATAAATACCCTCCACCCCTCTTCATTCGTGGAGAGAGCCATCGAAAGAACTACCACTCCTACCTTACATTTCGAGAAGAAAACTACCTACCCTTGTGTTGAGATCAAGTAGCTCCACTCCCACCATATGAAGCTTGATCTCTAGCCTTCCCAAGTTGCTTTCCACTCAATCCTTTCTTCCACCACAGCCAAATCAGTGAGAAGAGTTGAGTGTTGGGGAGATTATCATTTGAAGCACAAGAGCAAGGAGTTCATCATCACCAACACCATCTATTACCTTTTGGAGGGTGGTGCCTCCTAGATTGGTTAGGTGTCGCTTGGGAGCCTCCGTCAAGATGTGGAGTTGAACCAAGAAGTTTGTAAGGGCAAGGAGATCGCCTACTTCGTGAAGATCTACCCCGAGTAAGGCTAGCCCTTCGTGGGCGTATGCCATGATGGCATAGACAAGGTTGCTTCTTCGTGGACCCTTCGTGGGTGGAGCCCTCCGTGGACTCTCGCAGCCGTTACCCTCCGTGGGTTGAAGTCTCCGTCAACGCGGATTGACGATAGCACCACCTATCGGAACCACGAGAAAAAATCTCCGTGTCTCCAAATTGCGTTTGCTCTTCTCCACCTCTCTTTACTACATGTGCAATTTACTTTCCGCTGCCTATACTCTAGAATTGCATGTGTAGGGTGATACTTGACTTGATCATCATTGTGAACTTGCCAAAAACTTGTCTTTATCAAAAGGCTGAATTTTTATATTGTCAAGTAGTCTAATCACCCCCCCTCTAGACATACTTTCGATACTACAAGACGTCTTGCTCATCCGGTGTGCCCTGAGAACGAGATATGCGTAGCTCCTATCGGGATTGTCGGCGCATCGGGCGGCTTTGCTGGTCTTGTTTTACCATTGTCGAAATGTCTTGTAAACCGGGATTCCGAGACTGATCGGGTCTTCCTATGAGAAGGTCTATTCCTTCGTTGATCGCGAGAGCTTGTCATGGGCTAAGTTGGGACACCCCTGCAGGGTATAAACTTTCGAGAGCCGTGCCCGTGGTTATGTGGCAGATGGGAATTTGTTAATGTCCGGTTGTAGATAACTTGACACCAGATCCGAATTAAAACGCATCAACCGTGTATGTAGCCGTGATGGTCTCTTCTCGGCGGAGTCCGGGAAGTGAACACGGTCTTTGGGTTATGATTGACGTAAGTAGGTGTTCAGGATCACCTCTTGATCATTGCTAGTTTCACGACCGCTCCCTTGTTTCTCTTCTCGCTCTCATTTGCGTATGTTAGCCACCATACCTGCTTAGTCGCTGCTGCAACCTCACCACTTTACCCCTTCCTTTCCCATTAAGCTTTGCTAGTCTTTATACCCATGGTAATGGGATTGCTGAGTCCTCGTGGCTCACAGATTACTACAACAACAGTTGCAGGTACAGGTTTTGCGATGATCCTGACGCGAGAGCGATGATTGCTTGCTTGAGTTCTTCTTCTGCTTCTTCTTCGATCAGGGGATAGGTTCCAGGTCGGCCGCCTGGGCTACCAGGGTGGATGTCGTTTGAGTTTCTGTTTGTGTTTGATCCGTAGTCGGATGTTGATCTTATGTATGATGTATTGATGTATTTGTGTGGCATTGTATGCCTTATGTATGTATCCCCATCTATTATGTAATGTTGATGTAATGATATCCACCTTGCAAAAGCGTTCCAATATGCGGGTCTATCCTTGGTGGGACCTTCGAGTTCCTTTTGGATAGGGTCGCATATTGGGCGTGACAAGTTGGTATCAGAGCCTCGACCGACCCTAGGAGCCCCCTTGATTGATCGTGTAGTTTGGCCGTTGTTGAGTCTAGAAGAAAACTGTTTTCTGAGTCTAGTTATATCGGAGAGTAGGAATTCTTTTTACTCCTCAGCCCCTTCGTCGCTCTGGTGAGGAATCTTGACGTGGGTGTTTTGAATTACTCCTCTTCCCATTCAAATTTTTCTTAGGATCACGCAGTTGGTTTTCCGATCGTTGGTTCTCAGCTCTTTTCATCCGGTACATTTCTCGTCATGTTGACTCGAGCCTCTTCATTTTTGCCAAGTTCAATCCTCAGTTGTCTTTTTTCCCCACCCGCCCACCCTTTTTCTTCTCGGAACCAGAGTCCGTAATCGAGTATCCATCCTACTCGTGCGAAGTCTTTGCTTTCTTCCCTCAATGATTTCAACCGGTGTTTCCTCTTCAAGATATTCGTTGTTTTCCCCTTCCAGTTGCCTTTGTTTTCCCGCCCTCCCACCCTTTTTCTTCCCGGAGTTTGACTCTCTCAACCATCAATTTCATTCGTGTGGAGCCTCTTCAGTCTTCCCTCAATTATTTCAACCGGTGGATTCTCGTCTCGTTCGTCATTCTTCATCCCTTTCTTTTTCCGGTGCACTCAATTCAAGTTTTTTCGGGTGATTACCTTCTTTTCCTTGGATCAAGTGTTCTCCTTGCTCATTCGCCTCTCGCCAGATTATCCTTTCGGAGTGTTCAAGAAATCTCAAGAGATTCGTCGGTGTTCGAATTAATTCGAGGTTGTCACCTCATTTAAATATTTCATTGTTCCGGTGCATCATCTATCTGTTCAACAATCCTTTCCAACGGTGTGTTCTTCTAGTGGGCCCTAACCCACTGGTCTTTTTCCAGGATCTTACCTGACTCTTCTAATTCCCCCGGAGCTTTCGCAAATTCTTTTCAAATGTGACGTAGAATGGATCCCATTAGTCACATGCCTTCCCCAAGATCGTTTTCAAATTCTTTCATTGTTGGCTCAACCTCTTCGCCTTTCATTCTCCCGGAGTACCTCAGTAATCTTGGTGGTGTTTCTCGCCGTCATTTGAAGATCGAAGAAGATTTCTCTTAAATTTTGTCCGTTCTCTCGGAGATTCGCGGTGCTAGCTCGATGTTATCCTATCAAATTGTTTCAAGTCATGCAAATTCTTTTCATCCATCCGGAGCATTTCAGGAGTTGCTTTCTCTCTCGATCATCCGGAGGCCATCTTTTCAGAAGATTTCTTCATTATAAGTTTTCAGATTCGTTCTCTAATTATTATTATCCGTGCCCTTTCGTTCGTCTCAATATTCTCCCGGTGCTTCGTTCAAGTATTCTTCAATCAGTTCGCGATCTCTTCGTTCTTTTGCATCTAAATCCCCTCTAGCATTTTGGTTCTTCTAATTCTTCCCGGCGATTCATTCTCTTTCACCAGTCTTTTTCTAATTCTTACGGTGGTTCGTTGAAGATCATTCTTTCCTTGATTATCATTTTAATTCATTCGTTCTTCCGAATCCTACCGGTGGTTCCATCAAGACCTTCTCAAGTTTGCGATATGTCATTTCTCAATCCTTTTCAAGAGGAATAAGTTGCATGCCAAATCCTCTCGTCACCCATTAAATTGGTTGAGGATAAGCATAACGTAATCTTACTCTTATTTCTTCCAAGTAATTAATCCCTTCCTTCGGAGTTTGTTCTTAATGAATAAATTCTAGTTCCAAGCGTCTTCATCTTTTCTTTTCCGGAGTTTAATTTCCTCGGCCATCTCGTCGGAACCTCTATCTAAATCATCGCATGCTTTAATCTTTATTCTTTCATCCTTCATTTTATCTCGTCATCCTTTTGTTACCGGAGTTCTTCATGGTGGTTCTTCATGAGATAATTCTTTCTGCAAGAGTTCGTCAAGTGTCATTTCATCCTCTCTAGTTCGTGTTCTATTCCTTCCATGTTCAGCTGGAGTGCTTCTTAAATCCTTTCAGCCTTATTCGTTTCTTTTCTCATTCTAACCACTCCGGTTAGAACGAGTCGTTTCTTAGCCTATCTTATTCCGTGAGCTTTCGATTCTCGTCATTCTCGCCGTTCCTCTC
This sequence comes from Aegilops speltoides, assembly GCA_021437245.1. Taxonomy (NCBI): domain Eukaryota; kingdom Viridiplantae; phylum Streptophyta; class Magnoliopsida; order Poales; family Poaceae; genus Aegilops; species Aegilops speltoides. Next base: position 195,129,328 of record CM038144.1, on the reverse strand, counting down.
TTATTCTCGAGTGCTCTCGATTCTTTGCTTCTTCTCTTGATTTCTTGTTTCACCTCTTCTCTTTTCCCTTCCGTCTCGGTCCTAAGATCTCGGGACGAGATCTCTTGTTAGTGTAGGAGTGTTGCAACGCCCCGGATTCGATGCGCCAGGTGTCTCCCAGTTATTCGTCGTATTTGCCATGTCATTTGCTTGCATGTTGCTCTTTGCCATGTCATCATCTGCATTTCATATCATGTCATCATGTGCATTTCATTTTGCATACATGTTCGTCTCATGCATCCGAGCTTTTTCCCCGTTGTCCGTTTTGCAATCCGGCACTCCTATGTCATCCGGAGTTCCCCTTTTGTCTTTCATTGTGAGCGGGTATTAAACTTTCTCGGAATGGACCGAGGTTTGCCAAGCGGCCTTGGTTTAGCACCGGTAGACCGCATGTCAAGTTTTGTGCCATTTGGAGGTCGTTTGGTACTCCAACGGTTAACCGGGTAACCGCAAGGCCTCTTTTGTGTGCAGCCCAACACCCCTTCCAAAGTGGCCCAAAGCCCATCTAACTCCCCTCCATGCTCTCGGGCGTTCGATCACGATCGCGTGGCCGAAAACCGCACCTCATTTAGACTCTCCTAGCTCCCTCTACCTATAAATACACCTCCCCCTCTGAAATTTCGGGTCTAACCCTAGCCTTCTTTCTCCTCCCGCCGACGGACACGTCCAATCCGTGCTGGACGCGTCGGCCGCCGCCCCCGCGCGCAATCCGCCGCCGCCACCTGTCCACGCGCCGCCCACGTCCGCCAGCCCGCCCGCCAGGCCAGCCAGCCGCCTAAGGCCATCGGGCCCGAGCCGCCCAAGCGTGCTCCCCGCCGATCGCCGTCCCGCCCGCCGAGCTTCGCCCGCTCCGCCGCCCTTCGCCTCCGCGCCCGCACCGCCCTCCGCCGCCCGGAGCCGCCAAGGCTCACAGCCATGCCCGGCCTCCGCGCCCTTCACAAGGACCTCCCGCCGTCTCCTCGCGGCGTTAGCCTCGCCGGCGGAGCGAAACCGCCCGCCGCCCGCCTCCTCATGGCCGGATCCGGCCGGATCCGGTCGGGGAGAGGCCCCGCCGCCGGCCCCCGTCGTCGGAGCGGCCCCGCCGGTTCCCCACGTCCTCTCCGGCCCTTCCTCGCCTTCCCTGGCCACCACTCCGGCGAGACTCCGGCCCTGCCTCGGAATCCGTGCCCGTGTTGACTTTTCCTCCGGAGATGAAATTCCTCTAAGTCCCCGGATCTGCTATATAATCATACCATGTTCATCATGCCGTATCTCTGCATCGGTAGCTCCGTTTCGTGCGTGTAATATGTCAAATTGTTCGTCTCGACGAGTACTGCACTTCATTCTATTGCATCATTTTCATTTGAGCTCATCTTGATGCCCGAAATGCTGTTGGAAGAGTGCATGTTGATGTTAATCTGCTGAAACTGTTATAACATGCTCATTTGTCATTTTTCCCATGATTGATGCGTGCATCCTATGAGGTTGATGTCTACATGTGTATTGATCTATGCCATGCCATCTTTCCAGGGGTGTATGCCATGTATTTTTGTGATCAATGTGGTGACTAGCACAAGCATGCAAAGTAGGCTTTGTGATATTGCTGATTTTGGTCCCTGTTCTGCTGTTATTTTAATGCCATATAAACTTGATGCTACAGAGAGATCATGCATTTCTTGAGATACTTCAATAAGTGTGTTTTGAACATATGGTTATTGTCTATCCATTCATGCCCTTGGTTGCAATTATGGAGTAGTCTAGCATGTCATTTTGGTGCTCTACTTTTGCTTCAAAATGTTTCCTGGCAGATTGTTTACATGTTATTCAATTTAGCCAAGCTTGCTATAGTTGATCCTTGCATGCTATGGACTTGTTCTTGACTTGGTTTGTTTCACAAACATGTCTTCTTGATGATGCTATGATTATCTTGTCACGCAATGACTTGTGGTGAGTGAATCGAGCTTGTTAAGTAGTGTACATGATGTTGTTGTTTTGCTAGACAGATTCTGTTATAGTTTGTTGCTATGTTAACATGCTTCTACTAATCATTCTGTGCATAATCTGGAGATGTTCTATAAATATGTTTTGATCTACATGCCATGCTCTATCCATTCATGCCCCTGGTTGCAATTATAGCCTGCTTTAACATGTTGTTATCTTGCTCCAAAGTTGCTTGATAATGTTGCTGTCAGCCTGTTAACATTAAGTTCACTAGTTCCCATGTGTTTTTCTAGTGATCCATGCACCCTATGAACTTGCTCTTGCCATGCTTAGCTTCACAAACATGTCTTCTTACTGTTTTTTGCCTTGCCATGCCATGTATTGCTCTGTGGTGAGTGGTTCAAGCTCACGAACATGCCTACTTATTGTTGTTCCTGCCATGTATGAATCATTATATAACTTGTCATGTTTACATGGGTGCCATCATATTTTCATGCCTTTTGGCCCATTGTCGATAAGGGACTTTTGATCTATGCATTTAGTAGTATCATGCCATGCCTTTGTTTGCCATGATATGTTCCTGTAGCATGTTGTTTGATAGCTCTAAACATTGCAACCTGATGTTATTTCCTGATAAGTCTGAAACTGTTATTATTTGCAATCTTTCCATGTCCTTTTGAGCATGTTCTAGTGATTTCTGGAGATAGCTCAGTGTTCATGTTTTGTTATGCTTTACCTGTACTTCATGCCCATGCCTTTTGTTATTATGTTGGGATGCTGTAGCGTGTTGTTTTGATGCTTGCAATATGCCTAGTTGCTGTTTTGGACAGATTGTTGTTATGACTTGTATAGTGCGCATGTGTTGCACCGTTGCTCCGTTTTGAGTGTGCTCTATATGAAACTTGCTTGAGTTTGCATGTAGTGCCATATTATCATGTTGCATCCTTGTTTTGAGGTGTTTGCTTGATGTTTGGGTGCATTTTGCATCAATGCCATGCTTAACTTGTTTTGCTCATATCTTCTAGACCGTAGCTCCGAACTAAATGAACTTTATATGTAACTTGACTAGAATTTCGTGTAGATCCTCTTGGTGATCTTTAACTTGCTGTTTAACAACTTGAACATAATGTTTATTCAGTTCTGGACCAATTTCGATATTTGCATATGAGGACTTACCGGAATTATTATATGTTGTTCCCGGCCTCATTTAAACTTGCCTTGATGTGTTGTTCTTGTTTGCATCATCTTTTGCCATGAGTAGCCTCATCTAGCTTTCTCATGCATCATGCTTGTTGTGCATCATGTCTTGTCATGTGTGGTGCGTTTACCATGTTGTGTGCTTCTTCTTGTTAGTTCCCGTTTCATTGCGATCGTGAGGATTCGTACGTCTACGCTTGGTTCGTCTTCATGGCTTCATCTTCTTCATGGACTCGTTCTTCTTCCTTGCGGGATTTCAGGCAAGATGACCGCTACCCTGGATCTCACTACTATCATTGCTATGCTAGTTGATTCGTTCTATCGCTATGTTTGCGCTACCTATTACCTGCTTATCAAGCCATCCCATATTGCCATGAACCCCTAACCTTTGACACCTTTCCTATGCAAACCGTTGTTTGGCTATGTTACCGCTTTGCTCAGCCCTCTTATAGCATTGCTAGTTGCGGTGTAGTTGAAGATTCCTCCATGGTCGATGAGGTTATGTTGGGATATCACAATATCTCTTATATTATTAATGCATCTATATACTTGGTAAAGGGTGGAAGGCTCGGCCTTATGCCCGGTGTTCTGCTCCACTCTTGCCGCCTAGTTTCCGTCATACCGGTGTTATGTTCCCGGATTTTATGCGTTCCTTACGCTGGTCGGGTGATTTATGGGACCCCGACAGTTCGCTTTGAATAAAACTTGTCCAAAGAAGGCCCAACCTTGGTTTTACCATTTGCCTCACCACCACCTACTTTTTCCCTTGGGAGTCGCTCTCTCGAGGGTCATCTTTATTTTAGCCCCCCGGGGCCAATGCTTGTCTAAGTGTTGGTCCAAACCGAGCGATGTCCGGCGCCCCCGGCAACCAGGGTCTATGCCAACCCGACGTCTTGCTCATCCGGTGTGCCCGAGAACGAGATATGCAGCTCCTATCGGGATTGTTTCAAGATCGGGCGGCTTTGTTGGTCTTGTTTTACCATTGTCGAAATGTCTTGTAAACCGGATTCCGAGACCGATCGGGTCTTCCCGGAGAAGGTCTATTCTTCGCTGATCGCGAGAGCTTGTCATGGGCTAAGTTGGGACACCCTGCATGGTATAAACTTTCGAGAGCCGTGCTCGCGGTTATGTGGCGATGGGAATTTGCTAATGTCCGCTTGTAGATAACTTGACACCGGATCCGAATTAAAACGCATCAACCGTGTATGTAGCCGTGATGGTCTCTTCTCGGAGTCCGGAAGTGAACACGGTCTTTGGGTTATGATCGACGTAAGTAGGTGTTCGGGATCACCTCTTGATCATTGCTAGTTTCACGACCGCTCCTTGTTTCTCTTCTCGCTCTCATTTGCGTATGTTAGCCACCATACCGCTTAGTCGTTCGCAACCTCACCACTTTACCCCTTCCTTTCCCATTAAGCTTTGCTAGTCTTGATACCGATGGTAATGGAATTGCCGAGTCCTCGTGGCTCACTGATTACTACAACAACGATTGCAGTGCAGTGTTTTGCGATGATCCTAACGCGAGAGCGATGATTGCTTGCTGAGCTCTTCTTCCGCTTCTTCTTCGATCGGGGATAGGTTCGGTGCGGCAGCTGGGCTAGCAGGTGGATGTCGTTTGAGTTTCGTTGTGTTTCATCCGTAGTCGGATGTTGATCTTATGTATGATGTATTGATGTATTTGTGTGGCATTGTATGCCTTATGTATGTATCCCCATCTATTATGTAATGTTGATGTAATGATATCCACCTTGCAAAAGCGTTCCAATATGCGGGTCTATCCTTGGTGGGACCTTCGAGTTCCTTTTGGATAGAGTCGCATATTGGGCGTGACAGCTCAATTTCTTGTGGAGCAAGTGGAAGAAGGATTAACTAATATTTGGTCTTGGCACAGTAAATATATTTGAACCTAGACAATTTAACTGGTTGAAATGAGATAGTCAAACTGGTTAGCGCATCTAGGTATAATGAGATTATTTAACTAGTTGAACTGAGACAGATTAGCACCACTAATCCACCATGTGATTTTGTTTGTAGTTTAGAAACATATACAGAAATGACTCCCATTACAGTAGCTCAGCAAGCATCAAATTCTTCCTAAAACTTCCATTCCTGGAATGATAATTAGTGTACATTCTGCTACCAAAAGGAACACACGCATACTAGTTTAGTAGCAACAATTACAATTAGCCAAGTTCATTTGAGGTAGCAGACGCACAAGTGCAGTGGCAGCTCGACACACATACCTGCTCCACTGTTTCATGCCTCCATCTCACTACTTCCTAGTACACTAGCTGCCGACTTGATGTACCCTGCACACACACAGCCGGCAATTAGCATGCACACACACACAACCAGCCACACACCTAGGACAACGTCTTCTCCACAATTTGCACTGGCGATGTAGCAACACAGAAAAAAAATCTGAAGGAGTCGTCACTGTCGTCCTCCTCGCCTGGAAGATGTACTGAAAATGCACGCTAAAGTGACCTGAAGAACCACCAATTGTTGAACTGAAATACACAAGAGAAGGAGCATTTACATCCAGGGTAACTCTATGTTACACAACAATAACTGAGCATATATGTCTATAAGTTGAAGGGTAACGGACCTCAAGATGCCATTTCCTCTCAGCCTTATACATCTTCCTTCCAACATTCATCTATTTTTGAGTTGCTGCCTTCGATTTTTTTTACGCATCCTGCCAACAGAAAATGGACCGAAATTTCAAAGATGAACTGAAAAAGATGAACATAATTTGAGTAGAGATGGATGATGGCAAATGATGAGCAGCACGTTTGCTTCTCTTCTTGGCCTAAACTGTACAGACACAAAGGATCTGCCCCGGCATAGCTAATTGCGATCTTTAGCTAATTAACCCAGACACAGGCCACATCCCATCACACAACACTTTGCATACACACATTTATCTATTCCCGGAAATTATTTTACTGAAGTTAAGAGGAGCAAGTTTGAGATTATCAGTAGTACACCCACCATACCAAGTTCCGAACTGAACATCTTGGCGTTCAAAAGTTCAGAAAGTGAACCTCTTTTGTAGTTCTCCACGTGTGCTGGGTTGTCAGGGCGGCATTGAACCAACACTCGTGGCGGACGTGAACGGCCTGGGGTGTCGGAGTTGAACGGCCTACGCGCTGAAGTGTTGGGCGCGTAGCTGGCAGGAGGCTCGGGCAGTGGCGGGGCGCGGGGTGGCCGGGCGGCGGCGGGACGCGGGCGGTGCGCGGGATGGGAGGCGGCGGCGGGGCACGGAATAAAATAAGTGCACAAGAGATATTTCTTTAGCAAGACATTTTCACGGAACAGGCAAACCAAACTTTTTCAATGAAATTTTTTAGGTTTATGTGTTCAAACTTGCAAACTTTCCGAACTAGTACTTAGCTCGCTTGTCATTTTTCACTTCACTATGGGATCAGAAGTGCACAACATATACAAAGATTAACACAAGGATCAATTGGGGCAAACAAGAGAACACAAAACTGAACATCAAGGAGATAAATAGCAACAATCTTTGAACTGAATTAAAATTCTAATTGAACTAGATTAAATTTTAGAAACTGAACCAAGTTTGTCACGAGTTAGTCAATGTGGAAGATCATTTCATTTGCTATCTATCTCTCTCTCTCACATCACCCTGCTGCAGCAACAAACAGCAGCAGCACACAAACACGCACGCACAACAAGTAGCTAGCAAGCAACAGGGGCTTCAGGAAACAGGAGACATCATCCAACAGCACACAGTACTACCATTTTCTGAACTCTCCTTTTCTTTGATCTTTTTATTCCTCGGACTTCCACCAGTGAACCCGTGAACTTATCTGCTTTTATAATTTTAACTTTTTCAGAATAGTCATACCATGTGTATACAGCAAGAGTGCCTCAGATTTCCATACTTAATTATTGCACAACATGTCACGTATTTAGTGCAACCAAGGTAGAACGAAAAATCTAAAATCCAACTGCAGCAATATAGCAAACATATGGCGGGCATGCATTTTATGTGCTACCCACCACCCAAGGTTAATTCTCCTAAAAGAACAAGAGAAAACTAAATCCCTAATTAACATGTCAGATCAATAGAGATGTTCTCAGCTTGCTGTACAAGATCAAAGCAATAAATAGGACTATTACAAAGTACTGGTTAAAGTGCGTCAACTTGCCTTAGGCACAGAGGCATCCCTGAACTTGGTCGTCCACGACAATGTACCTGAACTCGGCGTAGACTGGTAGTTGAACTTGCTAAACATCCACACTAGCACCAGCAGCAGAAGCCGCAGTGTCGGTTTGGTACTTGACATGTAAGACGATCTGAAAACACACACAAAGGTGAACTGAATTTTTCTCTCTCAAATTTAGCTTGATCTGCTGCAACAAACCAAAAGAAACTATAGTCAGTAGGATCAGCAAAATGAACTACAAAATTTATCTAATCAAAACTAGACGAATTAGCAAAATTGAACTATTTTTTGCATAACATAAATGGGTGAGGAAGAAAAGCAACAAAGCGAATTTCATGGGGAATTAACCTATATTCGATTTTTGCCTATGGAAAAGAACGTCCGAACGTTTGAGATAGTAGTGTGTGAACTTCTCGATTGAGCATTTTCTTCCTAATGTTTTTGTGACCGAAAATATAGAAGAGTGTAAAATAGGATGTCTACTTTCCTGAACCAAGAACTTGAACTTCACGTATGCTCATGTATACTGTTCCTTTGAATTCCCTATCAAATGATTGGTTTCAGTAGCCTAAAAATCTATTTTTCCTAGCAAAACTTGAACTAAAAAAGACTAAAAAGGTGTACACGCATATAGCAAATCCTATGGAACACATTTGATTTTTTTTGCTTTTGATAAGATGAAGTGAAAAAGCCTACGAATGTGAGCTGAATTTTTTCTGACATACTGGACCACAACTGGAGCTTTGTGTTTCAGCCATGAGCCCACAAAAGATGACCCTTAGTTTATCTAGTAACTCATCATTAGTCTGCAAGAAGCTCACAAATTGTACTGTTTTTATAGATGACATTTCTTTGAATTCCCATGGTAGTAGTCCATGTTGTCTTTTTTTTAACAAGAAAACTAAGCAAGATTGCTTGCTGAAGGCAACATTTTTTCATATAGTAAGACATATGGAAGATAATATATAAAGGCCATTGGAGAAAGAATTAGCAAAACTGAAACAAAAATATATGTTACCAGAACTAAAAGCAATGGTTTTTCAAACTTTTAGGTCAGAGCATGGTTCTCTAATCCACTTGCATATATCTAAAACTCCACAAGCGACTTGAACTGATGCATAACAGTATGAGTGCAGAATTCTTGTAAGCATAAGAAAATACATAGAGTGCACATATAATTTTTCAAGATTTCCTCGATGTTCTGCACACTAAAGTTGATGTACTGAGAAGAACGCAAAATTTGAACTGAAAACAAGCAAAAGTTGAACTCTTATATAGTTCAAGGACAAAAGAACCTCCACAGCCAAATAACTGATTTCCTATTTTTTTTAACTTTAAAAGTTTTGATTTTAGAACCACCACAATATGTGTAGATGAACTTTTCATGACACAATTTTTGTAGTCGATTTTTTGCTCAGAACATAAAATAAAAACACACGCCCAACACACTGTACACCCACCTAACACACAAAACTAGTACTCAAGCATTGATGCTTCATGATCAAGAATTGGTGCAAAATTCAGAGACAAAAAATCATACGATGAAACTTCAGGATCAACAATTGGTCACCTCCTACAAAACAAAATTCGTGAGATAAAGAACAAATGTGCAAAAGTAGATCAAAATGAACCGGAGAGAGTTCTGGGAAGGTGACCACCGTTGTCGTAGGATACCTCGTTGGCGACCACATGAGAATGGGGGATGGGGCATGGCCTGCAGCAGTACGAGGCGGCGACCAGCAGAAGGAAGAGGCTGCGACCTGACGGCGGAAGAGGCTGCGACCCGACGGTAGAAGAGGCCGCGACCTGACGGCGGGGGTTAGGAGGTAGGCATGATGGTCGCCTGGACATTCTTTCACTAGGTTTGTTTTCAGTATTAAAAACTATTTACTACATTACAACAAACATCTAAATATGCTCCAAACAAACTTCTGAACTTGCATACAACCCTCTTTGAACTTGCGATATGAAACTTTTTGCACTTACACAATTCAGCAGTGGCAGCAAGCAGCAACCAGAAGCATACTATTGTTTTACAATACTCAAAAGTGCACAAAGATGACATCCGCAACACAGTGGTGGGCTAATATCTATGGTTGCTTGATTGTTCTGTGGATGGATTCCAGTACTCCCGTATACTAGTGTATGTGAAGCAACAAGAATGATTGGCCTTTTCTATAGAAAATCAAAATGGACAATAATGAATCTTGCACTTACCATTATAATTTTTGGGATTCAACTTGTTGTGGAGTTAGGGGGGAAATCCACACATGGTAGCACATTCAGTTGAAAATAGAGGAGAGCAGAAAACATCGGTAGAATATACTCCAAACTCCACACACGAGCGAGACCGGGGTGCTCCTCGTCGAGCGCTGGCCGAGCGGAATACGCAAAGTTGAACGGCCAAAGTAGATCAGCCAGGACGGATTCCACAGCTGCACAGGGGGCTCCCACCCCCGGCTGTCGTGCGCCTCCCACCTCCGGCTACGGCACGCCTCCCACCCCCGGCCGTGACGCATAAAGACAAGTTCAACTTCGTTCAACAAGAAGAAAATCCATTTATACTCCTGTATACACCCAACAAGCATCAAATTCCATATACCTAAACTTCCATTTATTGATATACTTGAACTTATTTGCTGTTAATGTACATAGACTTTGTAATTAAACATCAAACTTAAGAGAGATAGCAGTCATTGAACTGAAACAAAATTAGGAATTGAATTGGACTAAATCAAGAAACTGAACCGAGTGCGTCACGAGTTAGTTAATGTGGAAGATCATTCCATTTTTCTATCTCACTCTCTCACTCACATCACCCTGCTGCAGCAACAAACAGCAGGAGAGCACCAGCGCAAGCAGAATGGGCTTCATGCAACTTTTTGACTTAATTTTTCTGACTGAACTGAGCTTGAATTTTTCACTGAACTCAACTTAAACATTGCCAGAAATTAGTTGAACTTTTTGTACTGAACTTAGCTGAACTTTGTACATGGATCCACATTTTACCTGAACTTTTTTACATGGATTTGCACGGCTGGCCGGTGGTGAAAGCGGGGCGAGTAGAGGCACAGGAGGACCTACTGGATGTTGTCGCCATTTCCATCGTACTCTGGGAGGAGGAGAATGATGGGAGCAAACCTCTATGGTCGCAATCGCTCGGGACACGTCAGGAGTGTGGCCGCCGGTGAAAAGGACCAGCATCCCTCGGTGATCGACCACTGTGGCTAGCCTCAGTACAGAGTTGGAGCGTGAGGCAGCACTGGGATAGTTGTGCGTGAAGACTGGTGACGCTCGGAGGCAGGGGCTACGCGGCGCCGCACTGGGGGAGGGAGGTCATGGCGGTGGCCGCTGGGGCAGGGGGCCTTCGGCAACGCACTGGGAATGGGAGGTCGTTGTGGTGGCGTGCTGGGGCAGGGGGGTGGCGGTGCGCCCGGCAGGGTTCCGGCAGCGGCGCGTTCGAGTAGGGGGCCGACGGCGGCGCGTAGGAGTAGAGGGGCGGCGGAGGCGCGCTCGGGGAGGGGCCGGCTGCGGCACACTGGGCAGGGGCCGGCGGAGGCGCGCTGGGGGAAGGGGCCGGCTGCGGCACACTAGGCAGGGGCCGGCTGCGGCGCACTGGGCAGGGGCCGATGGAGGCTAGCTGGGGGAGGGGGCTGGCGGTGGCGCCCCAGAGTAGGTGGTCGTGGCGATGGTGGGGGATCGGGTTGGGGAGATGGACACATTTTTCCTACCAGTGGCAGGGGCGCGCCCTTGGCGCGCCTCCTTTGCGGTACTCTGCGCGCTAATCCTGCTGATGCACTTGTGAACATGTATGCAATCCAAATAAACACCAGTTGTAAAAAAAAAAAGAATAGATATAAACTGCAGCACCAGAGCATTCACTCATAAAGCAGACCAAGCAAAGCAAGGTCATAGGTCTATATTAACAGAGAGGTGGCAGTCTTACAAGGTGGAACACAAAGAACACAATATACGTTCCTATAGGTTTCTTCATTTATTGAATCAAAGCACATATGGCTACAATGCATCTGACTGGTCTATTTATTTAGGACGACACTACACGAGCAGCCAAAAGCCAAAATTCGACAACACATACAGTGTTGCATCGGAAGACCAGAGAGCGAATGTGCCCATTCTTGAAAATCCATAGGTGCGCCTTTTTCTGTAAGCATAATAGAGGTGCAGAAACATCCTCTTCAGGACCTGAAATAAAGAATTCACAAAAAGGAATAATGAATCAGATATTCTTCGAGGAGCAAGGGACTGGACATTGATATGAGAAATTATTCTATCAACTCGGTATAAAATGGTCAAAGATAATGACTATTCAAAGCTAATACTCGCTTTCAAAATAAATGAGAGTTATAAATACAGTCCTCGTGAATTAACAGTTAAAAGAAATGTGATTCTCCAAGCAACAAACATTTATAAAATTCAGTAAAAAAAGAGAGCATACACAACTAAATAGCATGATCTGACATAGATACATGATTCTCCAAGAAAATAAACTTCGAAGAAAATGTGAAACATTTACTTGAGTGTCTAAAAGGTAACCAATCTGGAACAGCATATGAGAAGAATGAAGAGTTAACTTCCACAAAAGAAATGCGTCATATACACTAAAACTAAAGAACGGAAAAACAGAGGATACCCAACTCTTAAAAGTAACCGATGGGAAGACAAAATAAAATGATTCCGGGTTCGCTGCACCTTAATGTGAATCAGCACAACTCACTACAAAGAAAGATATTTGGACAAAAGTAGGTCAGAGCCCGCATGCTTGTGAATAATTTCCAGAACCAATAGCCCTTAGTAGTTGTAGAACTTAGAACACACAAAAACCAACCTGCACACCAGTCAGTTTTCAATTGCTATGATGAAATATATATGTTGCACAAATGACTCGGGAAGAACAATAGTATGCATATTAACATGTTCCTTGCGTGTGATTTGCATCATCCTTCAAATGAAACACTTGAATTTGCAAACGAGATTGAATCATGGATCGATTGACAACTAACAATAATACCAGACCATATTGTTCACATCAAGAAAGGGTTTTCCCAACATCTTGCAGACCTGCCTCCCCACCCATCAGTTGTACAAGTTCATCATTCACACTCTGCATCATTCAACTCTTTAGTCTTCCAGAGATAGAAGTACATATATTAGAGTGGTATAAGACCACATTTAGTCAGTCCAAAATAATAGATGAACTACTCAACTAAGGTTACTATGGGCTGCTTGTCTTGAAGCTCAGATTCTAGGTTCTGTAAATGTTGTTGTTCTCATTGTCTCACGACAGTTTACACTTGAGCATTCCCATGTCTACAGATCCTGTGCTAATTATGAAACAATCATGCTCAGAGAAGCGAGAAGAGCGACATTAACACTGAAAAAATAAACAGCTGCACAGAAACTATGGTTGGCACTTAATAATCACTCATCTAAATGATGTTTCATTTAACTTTCCAGTAGTAAACGACTACCAAAGGGCAAAGGCATTTGACGAAAGGCCACCAAAATCATAGTTAATTACTCATATATATTACCTGATAATGCACTTGAATTTGCATGCTAAGAGGACAGAACGCAATGCATTACTCCAGAGCACGGTTAATTACTCATATATATTATGCGATATTGCACTTAACTTTGCATACTAAGAGGACAGAACGAAATACAGCATTACTAAAGGCAATCCACGAAACTACAGTTGAACAAGCAACTAAGTTGATTAGATTTCTAGCAAGCGCAAGTACAAGAAACGCTGGAAAGCCTTCAATTCAAACATATATGAAGAGAGATAGTGAGTAGTACTGCAGAAAACTGTTCCTTGCTAAGCCGAGATCTCAACTGATGAAAGAACACCAAACCAGCCTGAGTGTTGTTCTTGATGCTAAGCATGAGCACGGACAAGGGCCCCGTGCTGAACTCCTCCTCCTTCCCATGCTGCCACAACATGAAGAGAGAAGCAGCGACCTTGTCAGTAGATGTCATGAGAAAGCATGTGGCTCTAAGTTGTGGGAGTTGTCTACCTCCGCCATTTGCTCGACGACTGGCTGATGGAGCAAAGACCGGAGATGTACACATGGAACAAATCAAATCCATCTGAACCATACCTTTTTCCGCTTTACACCAGCCCGGGGAAATTTTCTGTTATCAAACAACATCAGGAAGTTTACAACCTGAGACCGAAAAAACGTGCCATGCTAAGCAGCAAAACGCTATCTGCTCTAATCATCATGTGGTATTCCGTCAAACAGAACAAAACGAAGTAGCTACATGCTAAAGGAGAGGAGGTTGCCGGGTACTCACAGCGGCGCGAAGTTGTAGATGTTGTCGCTGTCACACTGGTGGCCTTGGAGCCGTGCCGCGGCACGGCCGGCGCCATCCCCACCTCTCCGACGGTACCAGAGACGGGGATGGGCGCTGCATCCGGGTCAGGACCCAGCTCTCATCCAGCAACAGCCACCGCCGCATGTAGATACATACGCAGAACTTCACCCAATAAATACTGCAAGACTCATTTTATTTATTCTAATGCTCCAGCATGAACATGTGCAGACCTTCAAGTAGTGACCTTCCTGCAGGAAAAATTATAGCAAAGTAAATAACTAAATATGTTATCATACTTAGCATCAACTCTATTCCTTCTTAAAGTAAATCCTATGCAATCTTGAAAATCTTGTAGATGCTTCAAAATTTGTGCGCCAAAGGTCAATCCAGTACAAATTTTGCTGAATTTACCAATAGAGTAAGTGACAGAATGCACTACATCGCAGGTTTTAAGAATACATTTATCTGCACAAATGTCTAGCGATGAATACAATTATCTTCCAACTTATAGTATCTAGCCATGAATTCAATTATCTGCACAAATTAACAAAATGGCAGAGAGATGTACCATATTTGAGCTTGAGCTAAGCTCCTTAATAGTATCACATAAGCATCCACCAAGCACTCCTCATAACCAAACCAGAGTCCCCGCCATTCCTTAATTTCCTCTATCAGGTTTGGCAATTAGGAAACGAGTGAGCCACGATAATCACTCACGATAAGAAACACATCACATTAAGGAGAAATTCAGAAACCTCTCAGCCAAACTGACAACTGACTTGGTAGCATGTCATAAACGGAAGTCATAAACTTATGAGACAGATGTGGCACTGCGCAAAGATGTTTTAAAAGCATACAAATACTTAATTAACCAGGAAGCAGGCCATATATGTGCCCACAGGTTTTATCTACAGGACCAAACTACCATTGAGACGAAATCCAAACAAAGATCGTGCATGCTGACAGGCTGGTCGCACCATACATTATCTTGTAGATTTTTCAGCAAACACAAACCGAGCAAGGCATTAGCTCGTAGACTTTTCAGCCAGCACAAATCGAGTGATGCATCAAAAAGAAACCCACCTTCATAGTTAACAGCACAGAGATCCCAAGAACTAAGAGAGAACTGTGAGTTCCTATATGAGAAAAAACAACATGAAGCGCTTAATGGATCAGATCATAGAACTTCCATCAAACAGGAGACGAGCAAGGTGATGAAGAAAAATCTCACCTTAGGTAAGGTCTGCGGTGTTATTGTGCAAGTAGAATAACAACCGGGAGATGAGGAAAAGAGGAAGAGACAGCTCACATGTGCTGCCGTTTTCTCCATGAACTTGGAGCTGCACTCGCCTCCGGGTTGGGGCTTGACCAGGAGGGGTCCCTCTGATGACACTGCTGCCCTCACTACATCGCAGCCATCATCCTGCGGCCTGCCTTACCCGTGTGCGCCCCCTCCAACTTGCCTGAATGGGAGAGATTAGAGGAGGGACAGCAATAAGGAAGAGCTCATGGAAAGAAGAAATAGAGAGGAGGAAGGTTCACCTGAAGGAAGGCGATGGCAGCAACTGCGCACATGGCTCAGTCTCCTTGTCCATCTCTGCGCCCCGCGTGTGGAGGGGTAAGGATGTACACGGCGTCGTGGACTGCTGCTCCTCCTCCTCCTCGTCCTTGTGCACGGCCCAGCAACGAGGGGACAGCGTCGCAAATGGCTTGAAGGCGAGGATGACAGCGTCGTCCATCTCTGTTTCTCCTGCGCTGAGAGGTGAGGACGATGGCGTCGTAGGTGGCTTGGCCTTCGTACAGCCCCTCCTGCCGCGCCGGTGACGAAGAGAGTAAGCACGAGCAGGAGGGACCGGGTGGCGGCGGCAGAGATTGGGGAAACGAGAGCGCTTTCGCGTGGTTGGGTTGCCTTCGTGGTGAAGATAAGGGAAGAACTTACCTCGGGGAGGTGTTGCCTGGGGTAGACGAGCGCTACAATTCAGGAGGAGAGAAGGAAACAATTGAAAAATCCTTTTTTGTCTCCTAGTCAGTCCGACGTGGACGTCGCCAGGGAGCGCCCCTTGCGCGACTCTTAAAGGGTTGTATTCGTTTCAGATTAGTCGGATCGCTCCTATATAGAGCCGACGGTAACAGAATAATATTCTCACATTAGTAATGTAATAGTCCAGCCCTATATATCTATATATATATATATATATATATATATATATATACCTCTCTCAAGGGCATCTCTCGCTGTGACATCCTATTCTCTCTCTCTCTCTCTCTCTCTCTCTCTCTCTCTATATATATATATATATATATATATATATATATATATATATATATATATATATATACCTCTCTCATTCCTCGCTCTATCTCTCCCACGCCCCATGCCCCTCTATCCTTGGATCCTCGAATCTGAATACATACACATACCTCTCTTGGCCCTGCCAAATACGTCAACTGCACATTCACACATGTTACATCACGTACCAAATTGATCTAAAAGCCCTCTCTTCACATTTATTTCGCATACAACATTCCTTTTGAATAAAACCACAAAAGTGTGGCCGAAAAGTTATTTTAGTATGTCTACATATATACAACACTGGGAAGATGCTCGTGCATTGCACGAAACATCAAGATGCATTTGTATGAGTAGTTTATCTTGTGAGAGAAAAGGATGAATGAGGGAAGGCATTATTTGCAAATGTGGAGAGGGGTGTGGGTATCTTTTTGCCAAATTGTCATGGTTTCCTTCCTATCTGTCAGATATAAATCATACGGCCTATATTGCAGGATGGCAGGCACAGATCATCACCAACTCTGTTTTTTTATAAGAGTAGAGATTACAAAGTTATATGGAGGAGTATGAACATTAATTTGCATTGCATGGTGCACCCAATGATATTTATTCCGCACTATGAATTTTTATATTTTTATACTATATATAAAGTTAATCATATTAAAGAGAAATGAAGAGCATCTCTCTCCATCGCATACACCCCCTCTATGCTTCTTTCACGTACGCACACAAACTATATCCAGGTCCTCTAAAAGTACGCCCCCAGCACATTCACACATGTTTCATCTTTCTCTCACGATATATACAGTGATGATTATTGTATTTGAAGCGAAAGCATGATACGTACATTGGACTCCAAAATCAACTCATTATAGTCACCATCTATGTTTTGGGGTTATTATAGAATCACGGGCTTAGCGTACAGTTATATTTGCTCAAGACATGACTAGTTGTCCAGTTAAACGCTCCACGTGGCACCTCTAGTGTTGCATCATATTAGCTCACTACCATTGGGACCAACCATCGGCGTGTATAAGAATTAAAACAAATGAAAAAAAATATTCGACGGTGCTTCGAAGTCATGACCGCGGGCACAGTGGACAAGGTGGCCTTGTGTTGGTATGCTGAGCCGTCCGTTTTAACACACATGAGCTGGCGCGATGATTATACACACACGCATGCATGCACACGAACTATATGCACGCAACACTCACACGAACACACGCAGCCACGCATGCACGCAACACTCACACATACACACACAGCCATGCACGCGCAACACTCACACGCACACACGCACGCATGCATGCACACACCACACGACCAACACACACTCTCACACTCAAGCGCTCAACCTACATGTGCATGCGCACACATGAGGCCCTAGTAGACACATCAACACAACCAGGTGGTTCCTCCGCACGGGTTGGAGTCTTGTCACGCCTGCGTAAATTTTTGTTATCTTACCTTTTTCCTATGCGAACTGGCAGGTGGGACCCACAAGGAACGTGGTAAATTTAACCTGTCAACATAGTGCCACAAAGATTATTTGGCCAGTCAACAAAGTGCAATCCAATGCTGAACCGTGAGTAAGTGACCGTATAATCACCACAAAACGTATATTGTGACCGTAATGAGCGTATTCTGAAGTCCGGTGACCGTATTATGCTTTTTCTTCATATACACTGACCGCCCATGTATTTATCTCTTCTCTCGCTCTCTCTGTGGAGCCGAGTAGCCAACATGCCAGTGCCTAAATTGGCGCATGCCACCCCATTATTGTTGTACTGGTTTCGTAAGAGCGAACAAGCATTCAAGTCTACTGTACAAACTATAGATATGAGTTACAATTGCTATGAAGACGAAGACAAATATTTGAATCCACTTTATGCCCAATTTCTCTCTGTAGGCCATCCAAAAGTACATCTCTACATGTTATCGCATGTTACATCTAACAACTAAGCAATACAGCACTACAACTGCACTCTAACACAATAAATCATATGTGTTTTTTTGTTTTACTAGATCTCATATTGTCACATAATTATTCAGTTTGAATACATTAAGATTGTCTTTGAAATGTATGGCTAGCATCATCAACCGCGCGGGAAAGGTCCCGCCCTTGCCTCTTTAATCGGGTTTCTATCAATGGATCGCGCGAAACAGCAAAACTATAGTAGTACTACAGTACAAGTTACAATTCATTGGGCCGCTAAGTCGTGTACTCCTCCGTCGTAAGAGTGGAGCACTCGCTTTCATAAATGTTCTAGTCCCTTTTGCTGACATGTGAGACATCAAGCAACTGGGTCTACATACCATACTAAAATAACAGTGCAAAGCAGCATGGGTGAAGCACCCCATCCATGATGCCGGTGTAGTAATGAGCAATGACGCGTCAAAGCACAAAGTTTCACCTTTCCTACAATTAAGTTGGAGGGACGAAGTAATGCGAAAAAATAAGTTGGAGGGATAAAGAAACCATCATTTCACTCATTGCTGAATCCGCTTCTCCCTCATCTTCTTCAAGTTAACCACGTGTTGCTGCTGCCGTTGTTCTGCCTCATGTGGGACGCGGATCGGCTTGGTAAAGAACTGACACATGGGACCGCATGTTAGGAAACCGCCAGGCCAACATCCTCTAGAAAAGAAAAATCCTGCGCCTTCCGCGCGACAAAATCACCTCGTTTTTACTAATCTTGATACCATAATTTTTAGATCAATACAATCGAGATTTGTATAGATAACACATAGGAGCAAAACCAAGTGGTACAGTTAAGGGCATCCACAATGTCTATCCAAATGTGACAATAGCTTTTGGCATCGATGGGAACAATTGTGGATGGTGTTGCCAAAGCCAGAAATGGAACCAAATCTCCCTAATTGATTGATTGAAGGAATAGAAAAATGCAACCTCTCTCCTCTTTCTCCCATGCTTGGACACATGTACAGTATAGAGCACATAGTCTACTCCCCTGTCCATTCTATCACAAATCACAAAGCAGTGAGGCATGAAATCACAAAGCACGGACGAAGCAACCATCATTTCACTCTTCGCTGACTCCGCTTCTCCATCGTCTTCTTCGAGAAACGACCTTACCGCACTAAGCTGGACGGACGACGCTATTGTGTAGTACTAGTACATTTACGCGTCCTTTGGTTCAACGGACTTCCTGGATGCAAAGAAGGCGCTTGTCTTGGCTAGCAGGCGACACTTGCAAATGACTTATCGTTGTCTACCTCAATGGTTTTCTCCGTCGAACGCACTTCGCCAAACCACAACGTTCGAGATGTCATCGACATCACCGCAATGTGGAAGGAAGTCAAATAGTTACTACCTCCAATTTTTTATACACAAGACTAGTATCAAAATTACAATTTGCAGAAGGCCACTATCACTAATCGAGGCAAAATTGATGGGGTTTGCCTCATACTAGAAGCCAAGGACATTAATAGACCCTTACATGCATGCGGAGGTGAGAAGGTTTGTTTGCATGGTGTTGCATTAATCAAGTGACGAGGAGTGAGATGGTTAGCTCTTTGGGCGTTGGAGAAAAAAATACGCATTAATTGACACGTCAAACGAGGATTTCTATCGATCAATCCCGTGAAGGGAAACCCCGCCTTTATTTTTTTAACACAAGTAGTACGTACATACTTGTATCCTGTTTGAGTCTAGGCCTTGCATTTACATACTAAGCCACACATTTTTCCAAGGTTGCCTAAAGTTTTCAAAATGAGAAGGAGGTACACTTGCACGCGGCTATCGCGGTCGCACCGCACGCTCACACAGTCGCTCCTGCACGCCGCAAACCCAACCAAGGGAACACACCCTCACTAACACGTGCTACCGCATGTGATCAAACCAAACTCAGCCATCCTACCGCTGACACATAATTTCGCTCATACAATATGTTTATCCAGCCGCATGTTGGGGAAGATCCGTATGGCCCGTGCGATGGTCTGTTGGGGAAGAAGAAGAGGTGAGAAAGAAGAAGGGTTAGGAGACGTAGCATATGCATCCAACCGTCTGAAATGGTTGAATGACCCAAATGATGAAAGTTAGGCGACTTGCATAAATATATATTTTTATACGGCAAAAGATCCCTAAAAACAACAACATAAAGAAAAACTATCTCTGCTCACAGAACGAGACGGCCTTATCGTCTTTGGCTGCAGGCGCGAACCAGCCATAGCTGCCGACGTGTGTCTCCGCACCGTGGTTGTCCTCGGCCTCCAGCTACTCGTTCATGCGGAGCATGCGGGCAATCTGCACGGATGCAAGCACCGCCCAGTTCAAGTTCAGGACGTCCGGTTCCGCATGTAGGAGGGCCTCGATGCCAGTGGCATCCGCGCGCTCCGTGTCGAGTTGAGCCTCCGCCGTCCGGTTCAAGTCTAGGACGTCCGAGTCTACCTGCAGGACGACCTCGATGGCGGCAGCACCCGCGCGCTCCGCGTCAAGTTGAGCCTCCGCCACCCGGTTCACATCCACGACATCCGGTTCTGCCTGCACGAGGGCCTCGACAGCAGCGGCATTCGCGCGCTCCACGTCGAGTTGAGCCTCCGCCTCCCGGTCCTCCTTTAGGATCACTAGGTTGAACCGCTGGTCAGCCTGCACCATGGGGGATCCAGACACCGACATGAAGTTGACGCCCATCGTCCAATATGCATCATGGGCCTTCCGTGCCGCAACCACCACCATGAACATTGGACCGGCTTCCTCCTCCTCGGAGCTTGGCTCCAGAGAACTCAGGATTTGGCCCACCACAAAGCAAGCTTGGGAACGGAGGTCTGTGGTGCTGACCGCCGCCATGATTTGTGCGCGGTGCTCTGGCATCAGCATCTTGTAGTATGTGATTTTGTAGTGCACCATGGTTGTCTAGCGAACTAGGGGATGGTTGATGCTGTCTAGGGGATCGAAAGGTGGGGGAATGGGTTGGAGAGGAGGTGGGGCTTTGTGGCAGTGGTGACCGGCCGACAAGTAGTTGGTGTTGGCTGAGCAGCGAAGGTTTTCGTGTGAGTAGTGCTTCCGGTGACGACCGGTCAATCAGTTTTGATTGTACATCACTCTTGTCGCGTTCGCGTTGCAACCCGGCACGCTGGACCTCGACGTCGCTCACTGAAAGGAACACGCTTGGTCTTGCGTTTTCGCTCGCTTGGGACCGCAGTTGTGAGGAAACCGACGTACCTCCTGATGAAGCCATGTACCTAGGGTAGGGTCATAGACCTGTCCAAGGTACCCTCCCCAAGGACATCTATAGAAGAAACTACCTTTCAGTCGACCTGGAAGGATTCCACTCGACGGACTCGAAGACACTCGACCATGAAGCCATTCACTCGACCACCAGGGTATCTAGAGTCACTCTGCACACAAACGGCCTGTCCTTAAGTAGTCTTTATGGTCATGATAGCACTTTATGTAGGGCGTTACCAGTAACGCCACACCTTAATGTACCTTAAACCCTGCATAACTGAGGGCAGGAGGGGTCTGGCGGACTCTATATAATCCACCCCCCTCCTCGGTGTAAAGGGTTCGTACCCCGGTAACTCATACGCATATAATCCAGTCGACCGCCTCCGGGCTCCGAGACATAGGGTTGTTACTTCCTCCGAGAAGGGCCTGAACTCATAAATCTCTTGCGTATACAACTAATCCATAGCTAGGATCTTGCCTCTCCATACCTACCCCCCTATTCTACTGTCAGGCTTAGAACCACGACAGTTGGCGCCCACCTTGGGGCAGGTGTCTTAGCGACTTATTGGAGAAGTTGCGATTGTTCCGATCACCTTCATCATGGTTTTTGGCGGAGTTTTGGTTGAGGGCCGCGAGATCCGTCTCGGCGCGCTCACGTTCATCGCCGACGACTCCGCTTGGCTTCAGGAGGCTCCACTCGACATCGACGTGCTCCCCGTCTGCGGGGCGACGCACTTTCGTGCGTGCAACCGTGGCGTTCTCCTGCGGCAACCGTCAACCCAGTATCGGTCGACCCCTGTGTCATCCTCCCTCCCTGGCTCCTGCCAGCGCAAGCGCTCCGGCCGGTTGAGGCTTCAGCGGTGGGTGTGGCACGCAGTGGCCCGCCAGTTGGCCACCCCCAAGTCGTGGTGATCGAGCTCGACGAATCTCTATGGCTGCTCGATCCGCCGACCGGCTCAGAGAGATCGTGATCCGAAAAGCGACAAAGAAGATCCAAAGGCGGAGGTCCCGATGGTTAATGGACCGCAGTCCTCCGGCTTCCCTCGCGCCCGACGGAGGGGACGGCGGAGGTGACCAGCAACAGCAGTCCACGAAGAGTATCAACCCGAACCACTCACTTCACGCAAAGGAAGATCTTCGCCACGAACATGGATGCACTACATACTCCTATCGAGGAGAAACCCCGAGGCTCGTGCCCTAGAGGACGCGAGTTTGGCAACTTATTGAGCGCACTCGACTAGAGAACCTCCAAATGAGCACTCGACAAGCGTCTTGCGACAACGATATCGACTCAACCAACGCCAACTCTTTCCACCATCGACTCGTATATCGAACTCCGATTCGAATCTAGCGAGTGCAGCCCGTATAGCGTAGTCGATTCAGCCCTCTCACGAGGCGTCGAGGTTTGATGCAGATCGAGATTTACTCCGCAGCAGGAGACCAAAATTCAGCTGTATCGCAGTCGCGAAATAGGATTCACAGCAGATCCATCGCTGCGAATACAGTCCAGTCGGCCCATAGTCCAAGATCACCCCCGAGGGTGAGGGACGTGGGGGCCGGCGTGATCAGTACGATGACCGATTCGATCGCGATGATCAGTGTCGAGTACCCACCCCTTCCCCAAGGGGTGGGTCGTACGCCCCTCGACAACAAGATGACAGATGCCAGCATAGTGTTGGGCGAAGGGTCCCAGTCGACCCCAGAGAACCAGGCGTTGATGCGAGATCCATTATCGTTCAAGGTTTGGTCGACCGGAACAGAGCTCATCAAGAAGGCCATGACAGAGATGTGCCCACCAGCAGTAGAGTTGATGTCTCAGGACCAGAGTGTTTTAGCAGAGCCATCAGGGCCGCGGTGATTCCTCCCAACTTCAGGTTGGCGACTGGAGTTAGTAAGTTCGCTGGTGAGTCCAAGCCCGATACTTGGCTTGAGGACTACCTAGTGGCTGTTCAGATTGGTGGCGGCAATGATGAGGTGGCCATGAAGAACCTACCTCTTATGTTGGAGGGCTCAGCCAGAGCATGGCTGAATCAGTTGGCACCTAGCAGCATTTACACTTGGGAAGATCTTGCCCGAGTGTTTGTCAGGACATTTGAAGGAACTTGCAAGCGACCAAAGCAGGTTGATGAATCTGCAGTTTGTGTGCAAAAGTCTAATGAGACTCCTGGGATTACATCCGAGGTGGAACACATTGCATCACATGGTGGAGAACGATTCGATCACTGTGCTTTGTGCCTTCAAGGAAGGCGCCGAGAACAGGAGTTAAGTTTGAAGTTCGGTCGGACCGTAGATATGACTCGAGTCGAATGATGGAGATTGCCACCAAATATGCCAATGGAGAAGAAGAGGATCGGCCCGAGTGGCAAGTACAAGCCGACCGCCATGAAACCGGGAGGGAACTCCAATCCGAAGCGAAACGAAAGCCGAGCCACCGCTGCTCGGAGAAGCCTTGGCCATGACTCAAGGAAAGTTCAAAGGAAAGCCTAAAGGGTCTTGGAACCCTAAGAAGGTGAAGGACAAGGAAGGAAATGACGGATGGAGTTGCCATGCCACATCCACACGAAGAAAGATGAGGAGGGTAACTTCATTTACCCAAACATACCACTCGGCGAGGTCGGCTCTTGATCCAAAGAATTTCTGGGGAAACAGCCCAAAGATAAGGAAAAGGAGTCGGACAAAGTTGAGGACAAAGAGGACAGTGATGAAGGATACCCCCATGTCAATTCCACCCTGATGATTTTTGCTGATGTTGAAAGCAAAAGTCGATTGAAAGTTATCAACCATGAGGTGAATATGGTTGCTCTGTCGACACCCAGTTATCTGAAATGGTCTCAGACCGCCATCACAATTTGACCAGTCTGATCATCCGACACACATAGCCACCCCTGGGAGGCAAGCTTTAGTGGTCGACACAGTCGTCGAAGGCACTCGACTAACTAAAGTTCTGATGGATGGTGGCAGTGGCTTGAATATACTATATGCGGAGGCGCTAAAAGGGATGGGCATTCCGATGTCCAGACCCAGTACCAGCAACATGAATTTCCACGGAGTCATTCCTGGGAAGAAGGCTGAGTCACTCGACCAAATTGCTCTCGATGTGGTTTTCGGCGATTCAAAGCATTTCCGCAAAGAAAAGTTGACATTTGAAGTTGTGGATTTCCAGAGTGCTTATCACGCTATTTTAGGCAGGCCAGCTTATGCACGCTTCATGGTTTGACCATGTTACGTATACCTCAATTTGAAGATGCCTGGTCCCAAGGGTGTGATCACCATCACTGGTAATCGGAAAAAGGCAGAAGACTGCTTTCAGAAGGGCTCAAAGATCGCCGATGCTCAGATAATAGTGGTAGAGCTGCAGGAATACCAGACAACTGTAGATCTGAGTGATTTATTGCGGGCCAAGAAGGCCGCCACAGAGTCAGCGTTCCAGTCATCCGGTGAGACGAAGCCCGTTCACATTCACCCGACCAACCCAGTGCTGCTCCGACTCACATATCCACAACACTCGACTCTAAATAGGAAGAAGCGCTCAGCCAGTTCCTCCATGAGAACTGGGACATCTTTGCATGGAAGCTCACGACATGCCGGGTTCCTGTGGGTCGGTGAGCATCGCTCACGAAGTCGACTCAAAAGTGAAACCTGTCAAAGAACATCTTCGACGGTCCGCCGTCCGGAAGAGAAAGGCCATTGGCGAGGAGGTGGCTCGGCTCCTGGCAGCAGAGTTTATCTGAGAGATTTACCACTCCGAGTGGCTCGCCAATGTTGTCATGGTCGCCAAGAAGGACAAGTCACTTTGCATGTGCATTGATTTCACACATATTAATCGGGCCTGCCTGAAAGATCATTTTCCTCTCCCCCGCATCGACCAAATAGTCGACTCGACTACGGGATGTGAGCGCCTGTCTTTTTTAGATGCCTATTCCGGTTACCATCAGATCCGTCTGTATGGACCCGACGAGATCAAAACAACTTTCATCACTCCATTCGGGTGCTTCTGTTATGTCACCATGCCATTCGGCCTCAAGAATGCCGGAGCCACGTTCATGAGGATGATTCAGAAGTGTTTACTCACTCAAATCAGTCGAAATGTGGAAGCATACATGGATGATATTGTGGTCAAATCACGCAAGGGTTCCGACCTGTTGACTGACCTTGCTGAAACATTTGCCAATCTCAGGAGGTATGATATCAAGCTTAACCCATCAAAGTGCACATTCGGAGTTTCCAAACAAGGAATCGAGGCCAACCCAGAAAAAGTTGGCACTATCCTCCGAATGAAACACCCTGTGCGTGTGCACGATGTCCAGAAGCTTACTGGATGCTTGGCCGCTTTAAGTCGATTCATCTCTTGCCTCGGTGAAAAGGCATTGCCTCTTTAC
Source organism: Aegilops speltoides (assembly GCA_021437245.1). Classification (NCBI taxonomy): domain Eukaryota; kingdom Viridiplantae; phylum Streptophyta; class Magnoliopsida; order Poales; family Poaceae; genus Aegilops; species Aegilops speltoides. The sequence continues at coordinate 195,103,780 of CM038144.1, read as the reverse complement.
CGACTGATGAAGAAGTCAGACAAGTTCGAGTGGACTCCTGAAGCTGATGCAGCGTTTGCAGAGCTAAAAGCTCTGCTCTCCACCCATATGGTGCTTGCTGCCCCTGTCAGCAAAGAGCCTTTGTTGCTTTACATTGCAGCCACAGGACAAGTCGTCGGTCAAGATTTACGGTCGAAAGCAGAAGAAGGAAAAGCCTTCAAAGTTCAGCGCCCAAAGATATTATCTTTCCAAGTGTCAATTCTATAGAAGCAAAGATACCCTCATTATCGAAGCTTGTATATGGGATTTATATGACCACGAAGAAGGTTGATCATTATTTCTCCGATCATTCCATTACGATCGCCGTGACGCCCATTATCGAGATTCTCGCACAATGAGATGCAACGGTCGAGTGGCAAAATGGGCGATTGAACTCCTTCCCCTTGATATCAAGTTTGAGGCAAAGAAAGCCATTAAGTCCCAAGCAGTAGCAGATTTCATCGCCGAGTGGATTGAACAGCAATTACCGAGTCAAGTTCACTCGGAGCACTGGACCATGTTCTTTGACGGTTCTAAGATGTTGAATGGTTCCGGTGCTGGGGTAGTATTGGTTTCCCCCCGAGGAGATAAGCTCAGATATGTGCTCCAGATCCACTTTGATTCCTCCAACAATGAAGCAGAATACGAGGCAGTTTTGTATGGGTTGCGTATGGCCATTTCACTCGGCGTCCGTCGCCTTATGGTCTATGGCGACTCAGATTTGGTGGTCAATCAGGTGATGAAGGAGTGGGACGTCAGAAGCCCAACCATGATCGGTTCTTTGCAATGCAAGGAGAAAGCTTGAGAAGAAATTTGAAGGGTTAGAGCTCCATCATATACCCCGATCGGAAAATCAAGCAAATGATGATTTGGCAAAGATAGGTTCCAAGAGAGAAGCCATTCCCAGTAATGTGTTTTTGGAACACATCCATACTCCATCAGTTCAAGAGAATCCTTTCACCGAAGAAGCTCCATAGCCAAAAAGTATCACAGATCCGACTGAAGTTGAAGTTCCAGCGGTGGTCGACCTGATCATGGAAGCTTTGGTCATCACTCTCGACTGGACAGAGCCGTACATCGCGTATATCCTAAGGAAAGAGCTTCCAGAGGACGAAGAAGAGGCTCGACAGATCGTCCGTCGATCCAAAGCCTTTACCGTGATAAAGGGACAGTTGTACAGAGAAAGTGCGACTGGAGTAGGTTAGAAATGCATAACACCAGAAGAAGGTCAGATAATCCTTAACGATATCCACTGGGGACCTGTGGTCACCATGCGTCTTCTCGGACCATTGTGGCTAAAGCATACCGAGCGGGATTTTACTGGCCAAGAGCAAATGAAATGGCAAAGGAAATAGTCGACAAGTGTGAAGGATGTCAATTTTATTGCAATATGTCACACAAGCCCGCCTCAGCCTTGAAGACCATTCCACTCGTCTGGCCCTTTGCTGTGTGGGGATTGGAAATGGTTGGACCACTGAGAATAGGCAGGAGCGGCTTCACCCATGTGCTGGTGGCAGTCGACAAGTTCACTAAGAGGATTGAAGCTAAACCTATCAAGAATCTTGATGTCGGCACTGCTGTCAGCTTCATCAGGGAGTTGATATTCAGATATGGAGTTCCACATAGCATCATCACTGATAATGGGTCAAACTTCGATTCCGACGAATTCAGAGCCTTTTGTGCCTCTCAAGGCACACGAGTCGACTACGCTTCAGTCGCTCACCCCCAATCGAATGATCAAGCAGAAAGAGCAAATGGTCTATTTCTCAAAGGACTGAAACCCCGGTTGATGCGTGATCTTAAGCATGCAGCTGGTGCGTGGGTCGACGAACTCCCTTCAGTTCTTTGGGGATTGAGGACCACTCCTAACCGGTCGACTAGGAGAATTTAATTTTTTCTAGTTTATGGAGCTGAGGCAGTCCTGCCGAGTGACCTGCTTCACAATGCACCCCGAGTCGAACTCTAAACCGAAGATGAAGCAGAGCAAGCCCGACAGGACGCAGTCGACCTTCTAGAAGAAGAAAGAGAGATGGCCATGATCCGATCGACTATCTATCAGCAGCACTTGCGTCGATTCCATGCCAGAAACGTGAGGATTCGAGCCTTCCAAGAAGGAGATTTGGTTCTCCGAGTGGATCAGCAGAAGCCACACAAGCTTGCTCCTACTTGGGAAGGTCCTTTCATCATCACCAAAGTCCTCCACAATGGAGCGTACCGTCTTTACAATGTCGGTCACCAGATTGATGAGCCTCGAGCTTGGAACGTGGAGCTGCTCCGCCCCTTTTATACTTAAGTATTCACTCGGATGAGATGTAATAAAAGTATTTATGTAGCTTATTTATCAAAGACAAGAGTATTATAATTTTCTCCAGTGATTGTTGTTACTTTTGTTTACATGAGAAATCCCCCAGTGGGTGGCTTAGCTGCGAATCCGTTTCGCCTAAGTTTGTAAAAAAATCCTTGCCGGGTGGTGAGCCAGCCTCCCACTCGGGGGCTTAGCTGCGAATCCGTTTCGCCTAAGTACTTTAAAATCCTACCGAGTGATGAGCCAATCTCTCACTCAGAGGCTTAGCTGCAGTCCAAGTACTCGCCTAAGTGTTTGAAATCCTACCAAGTGATGAGCCAGTCTCTCACTCGGAGGCTTAGCTGCAGTCCAAGTACTCGCCTAAGTGTTTGAAATCCTACCGAGTGATGAGCCAGTCTCTCACTCGGAGGCTTAGCTGCAGCCCAGTACTCGCCTAAGTATTTAATACAATGTGCGCTCTGCAAGGAGGACGAGGTGCAGGTCGACTGCTACCTTCTCCTTCCGAGCTATGCCACAAATACAATGTGCGCTCCGCAAGGAGGACGAGGTGCAGGTCAACTGCTACCTTCTCCTTCCGAGCTACGCCACAAATACAATGTGCGCTCCACAAGGAGCACGAGGTGCAGGTCGACTGCTACCTTCTCCTTTCGAGCTACGCCACAAATACAATGTGCGCTCCGCAAGGAGGACGAGGTGCAGGTTGGCTGCTACCTTCTCTTTCCGAGCTACGCCACAAATACAATATGCGCTCTGCAAGGACGACGAGGTGCCAGTCGACTGCTACTTTCTCCTTCGGAGCTACGCCACAAAAATCCTACCGAGTAGAGAGCAAACCACTCACTCGGGGGCTTAGCTGCAGCCCAGTGTTCGCCTAAGTATTTGAAAATCCTACCGAGTGGAGCGCAAACCTCCCACTCGGGGACTAAGCTGCAGCCCAGTGCTCGCCTAAGTATTTGAAAATCCTGCCGAGTGGAGAGCAAACCTCCCACTCGGGGGCTTAGCTGCAGCCCTGTGCTCGCCTAAGTATTTGAAAATCCTACCGAGTGGAGAGCAAACCTCCCACTCGGAGGCTTAGCTGCAGCCCAGTGCTCGCCTAAGTATCTGAAATCCTACCGAGTGGAGAGCAAACCTCCCACTCGGGGGCTTAGCTGCGGCCCAGTGCTCGCCTAAGAATCTGAAAATCCTACCGAGTGGGGGGCAAACCTCCCACTCGGAGGCTTAGCTGCAGCCCAGTGCTTGCCTAAGTACTTAATTTATTCTGCTCTGCAAGGATGATGAGGCGCAGGTCGATTGCTACCTTCTCCTTCTGAGCTACTACACAAATACAATGTGCGTTCCATCTTGACCCGCAAGGACGTAGGTCGACTGCAATCTGTGCTCCACCCCTACCTGCAAAAAGTGGTGAAGTCCAGGTCGACTGGGCTTTCCACCTCAGAGCTGCATCTCAAGCATTAAAATATATCCCGAGTGAAGAAGAAAATTCGCTCGAAGGCAAATGCAAGCATATTCAACGATAAGCAAAGTTCAGATAACGGATTCAAAACTGCTCAGGAGTCAAGCCTGTAGAAGTTTATCGGTTACAAAAACCACTCGGCATACCGAGGCAAATTTAAGGTGAAGCATAGAAGTTTTTTACTCCTCAGGTGGAGGACTGGAGGGCGCGACAAAGTGGTCCAGGTTGATCCCGTCAGCAATCCGAGTGGCAGCAGCAATGAAGGTCTCCATGAAAGATTGGAAATCATGCTTCTTGGTATTGGCCACCCTGATGGACGCCAGCTTGTCCTCTCGAGCATCCTTGCAGCGGACACGCACCAGGGACAGAGCAACATCAGCACCACACCTGGCGGAGGAATTCTTCCATTCCTGCACTCGACCTGGAACGTCATTCAGTCGAGTCATCAAGGACTCGAGGTCACTGTTAAGCGTCTCTCTTGGCCAGAGTGTCGTGTCGATCCGCGACACCACAACCTTCAGTCGAGCAAGGTAGTCAACCACTCCAGCAATGCGAGACTCCATTCGGAACACGTTCATAGCAGTCTCGTCCTTCACAGGAGAGTTAATGGGTCCAAGTTTGGCTCCAGTCGACTGGTCTCCTCCTTGAAGTTTTGACAGAATTCTATAAACATAGTTTGAAGTTAAGCAAACGGTTCTACGACGAGTCGACAATAACATGTCAGTCGGATGGAAAAGATTACGTTCAAGCATAAGGATAACTTCTTGGCGAGCCCTTCTAGATAAGACTCCAGATCGTTCTTCTTCCCCATCAATTCACTAGCCTTGTCACTCAGGGCTATCTTGTCGTTCTTCAGACGGCTGACCTCCTTGTTGGCCGCGTCAAGAGCAGCTTGCAGATTGGTATTCTTTTCTTCAAGTTTGCCGACTGAAGCCAGCTTTTCTTCTGCGAGCTTCGTCTTGTCCGAAGCCGCTTTCTGCGCCTCGACAAGGTCAAGGTCCTTCTTCTTGAGAGCCTCCTTTAGTTTATCTGCAAAGTGACAATGAGATCAGACTCAGGATTGGACAAAAAATAAAGGCAGTCGTCAAGATTCTCACCAAACATACCTTTTGCCTCCTCCTTCGCCTTCGTGAAGTTCTCCTGGACAAGCTTCAGGTCAAGTTCGAGCTGCATATGTTTGTTCTCCAATTCAGTATAGCGAGCCACAAGCTCGCAAGATTTCTGCGAAAGGACAGTGGACAGATATCAAAGATAGGTCACTTCCGAGTGACTAAGAGAAAATGAAAAATTGTAGCATTTCTAAGACTAGAGCCGAATCAAAATATTCAACTGTAGTCTCAGGGACTACACCCAGTGGGTGCACTCAGCGTGCCCCCACTGGTTCTAACGACACGGTTTGATCAGTCGACCGGAAGAGACAGAAAGTTATGATCCTAAATCATAGCTAACTAACAGCAGTCAGCCAAAAAAAGATGTTCTTCAGACCATAGTCGACTGCCAGCAGTCGACCATGGTCTCGGGGACTACACCCAGTGGGTGCACTCAGCATGCCCCCACTGGTTCCAAAATTCCACTCGACTAGATCGAGTGGAGAACTTAGATTGAACAAATTCAAAGTGTAGAGACTATAGTCGACTGCCAGCAGTCCACCATAGTCTCGGGGACTACACCCAGTGGGTGCACTCAGCGTGCCCCCACCAATCCAAACAGTCAATCGACACACCCAGTGGGTGTATAGATACTAAGATTTTCAGGAAGAAGAGTTTTCAGGTACCATATCCTAACAGAACAAGCGGTGATCAACTAACCTGGACATTGCTCTGAAGAGCTGAGATTGCATCATAAGCTGCTTGGCTAGCGTCTCGGATCGCCTTCACTTGCTCCATCATGACCCCCGCCTGGCGTATAGCTTCCTTAGCAGCACCTGCTTGGTCCTCCGGGACGTGGTGTGTGGCGAGGAGGGAAGGCGGATCAGCACTCGACGACGAAGGGTGAGCACTCGTCAGCGGCACAGCAAAAGACACGGTAGTCCGAGTGATGTTTCCTCCCTCCGGTACCAGCATCTCAGGTGCTGATATGCAGTCTTGCTAGCAGGCGCTTCCTTGTTCCTCCTCTGCCTCAGAGGCTCCTCATCGTCATCGTCAGGGAGATCAATGACATGAGGTGGAGCTACAGGAAAGATTCAAAGTTAAAAATGAAGATCCAATCGACCAAAAGCGAAACTACAAAGATCATACCAGGGTTGGAAGTGGCAGCATCTTCCATTTCTTGATCTTCGTTCCTGGCGGAGGTCTCGGAGGTAGCAGCACTGCAGATTTCAAAAAATAGTCGGTTAACCAACGAGTCGACCAAGAGTTTGTTCATGTCAAACAAGAAAACACAAGTCCTGCTATTACCTGGAAATAGTGGGAATCACCATCCTCATCTTCGGCAGGGCCTTCGTCGGCTTTGATGACGCCGCTCGGGGTTGCTTCGACGCTTTCCTAGTCGGTGCTGGAGAGGTCGTCCGAGGGCGTTTAGTCGACTGCCCAACAGGCACGGCCGCTTTGCCACACTCGACTGCGGAGTCATGGGTGAGCTTGGATCGCCTTTCAATACGGGAAGGGATGATTTCCTCCTCCTCTTCCTCCTCCTCCTCCTATTCATCAGAGCCGTCGTCTTCTTCATCCTCCTCACCACCAGATTGCCACTCTTCCTGACTTTCACCTCCGCTTCCCTCCTCCTCTTCGATCTGTTCCTGCGCCCCGTTGGGCATAGAGTACATCTCAGTAGTAACCTGGAAGACAACAAACAAGACAAAAATCAATCGACTGAATTCTAGCAAAAAGGAATGAAGGAATCAAGATCACAGTCGTAGATTCATAATTGGACCTTGTCTGGCTCGTATGAGTGGTCGAGTGGAGGGATCCTCCTGGCTCCTTGGGGGTTGTCCTTGTTCCCTGTGATGGCAGTCATCCACCTCTGCAGTGTGGCATCCTCGACCTCCTTCGGGTGGACCCGAGTGGTGTCCTCAGTGCCAGAATACATCCACATCGGATGGCCTTGATATTGAAGTGGCTGGATGCGTCGTTGAAGAAAAACCTCCAGAATATCCATGACAGTCACCCCGTCTCGGATGAGCTGGACTACACGCTCGACCAGCACCTTAACCTGAGCCTTCTCCTCCGGGACCAGCTTCAGAGAGGACGGCTTGCTCACTCGAGCCATGGAGAAAGGAGAGAGTCCAGTCGACTGCCATGGCATCGACTGGTCTTGGCAGTAGAACCAGGTCGACTGCGACCCTCGGACCGACTCAGGAAGGACCATGGCTGGAAAAGCACGTTTACTCCTCATTTGAACCCCAAGACCCCCACACATCTGAATCACTTGGGGTTTCTCATCACTCGGATTAGCCTTTTCACCGTCTGGGAGCGACAGGTGAAAATGTGTTTGAAAAGGCCCCAATGCGGCCGACAACCCAAGAAGTTCTCACACAAGGACACGAAAGCAGCGAGATAGACGATAGAGTTGGGTGTGAAGTGGTGGAGTTGTGCCCCAAAGAAGTTCAGAAATCCCCGAAAGAAAGGGTGGGGTGGCAGAGAAAACCCGCGGTCAACGTGGGTAGCTAAGAGGACACACTCACCCTCCTGAGGCTGCGGCTGCCACTCCTTCCTCGGGAGCCTTGCTGATCCATGAGGAATCAGTCCCTCATTGGCCAGGTCGTCGAGATCTTTTTGGAGGATGGTCGAGCGGATCCAGTCTCCATGGATCCAGCCTTGCGGCAGACCGGCCCGCGACGAGGATCCGCCCCGACTGGTCACCCTCCCCTTCGCCTTCGCCGTCGCCTTCTTCGCCCGCTCCAGAGCCGCCGTCTTCTCCTTCACCATCATCGCCGGCGAAGCAGGAACAGAGCAGCAGCGCTGGGAGGGTGGCGAATGCAGCAGATGAATCTGAGGAAGAGTGATGAGAAAATGAGGGCGCACTGTTCAAAAAACCCCCGTCCGGCACCTTATATGAAGTCGCTTCGAGTGGGTCGATGGTAGGCCCGACGATCTGTCAAATCCCAAGAATCAGCGCGCGATACGTGGCGAAAAAGGTGGCGCGAAGATCGAGGCATTCCTGCCTTATCCCATCCGAGTACCGCGGCCTCCTCTGCCTCGTGCGCTTCCCAAAATTCGGATCCCGCTAAATCCGTGAACAACAGAGCAACTTGTCAGACCAGAGATTTCCTCCGATCCGTCGCTCGGAAATTCCAAGCACTGAAAAGTCACTCGACAAATACAAAGAATGGATCAAGGCGACTGAAAAAATAAGTTGGTGCCGTCACTTAAAGTCATTGATCCATAACAAGACATACTCATAGCACGAAAAACGGGTCGGAAGAATTCTCAACTCCTTCCTCACTCAAACCTCGATCCATTCGGGGGCTAATGATGAAGCCATGTACCTAGGGTAGGGTCATGGACCTGTCCAAGGTACCCTCCCCAAGGACATCTATAGAAGAAACTACCTTTCAGTCGACCTGGAAGGATTCCACTCGATGGACTCGAAGACACTCGACCATGAAGCAATTCACTCGACCACCAGGGTATCTAGACTCACTCTGCACACAAACGGCCTATCCTTAACTAGTCTTTATGGTCATGATAGCACTTTATGTAGGGCATTACCAGTAACCCCAGTCCTTAATGTACCTTAAACCCTGCATAACTGAGGGCCGGAGGGGTCTGGCGGACTCTATATAAGCCACCCCCTCCTGAGTGTAAAGGGTTCGCACCTCAGAACTCATACGCATATAATCTAGTCGACCGCCTCCTGCTCCGAGACGTGGGGCTCATTACTTCCTCCGAGAAGGGCCTGAACTCGTAAATCTCTTGCGTATACAACTACTCCATAGCTAGGATCTTGCCTCTCCATACCTACCCCCTATTCTACTATCAGGCTTAGAACCACGACACCTCCCCCTTCTCCGCTCGCCATCATTTATACTACTACTAGAAGAGAGAGAGGTCGGCCGAGTGTTACTAGTACTACCTCCATTTTATGCGGAGTAAATAAAAATAGGGGGAGCAGTGGTGGAGAACGGGGGACCAGCAGGGGCCCTAGCCCTCCTAACAACCCTGATTTAGTCCAAATTTGGAGATGAACAATGTACAATTTCGAAAAAATACATGTATTACTCTAATTGGCCCCAGTTATCAAAATTTTGAGTCATTTGGCCCCCCTGATCTTTAATTCCTGGCTCCGCCACTGAGAGGGAGTATACTACTAGTACTATGAGCACTGCATACTCTACTACAGATGTTGTCAGTACTCCACTAGTACTATTGGACAGGGAGCTTAAAAAAAATTACTATTGGACCGGCTATACGTGGCGAAATCCTAGTAATAAGAGCATGCGCGAGAACAAGCACATTCACGTGTTTGAAAACAAATTGGAAACTATCTCTTTTTAAATACAAATCTAGGAGTACGTACGAATCTAACAATATTGATTAGGCGTTGTTGAATGTTCATACTTTTTTCTGTAAGTTTGATCAAAGTAGAGATACTTTGACTACACATAAAACTTATATGTAAACTAGAAAGGATCGGAGGGAGTATATTGTACGTTCAAAAGCGAAACGAACATTGAATACCCTTTTTATATGATTTGCTGATGCTATGATGACCGGTTCAAAATTTTGCATCCGCCTTAGATATCACACATGCACCCACTCATTCTCTCTCGGTTACAGCTCGGAGTCCGAAGATCGATTGAGAGAGGACTAGGGTGGGTACAGTAAGTTCATTTCACTTTTGAACGTACAATATACTCCCTCCGATCCCCACAGACCCCCTGGGCCATTTCTATCATATAAACACACCAAACCTTTATCTCCTTGCACGAGACGCACTTGATCTCTCAACATCAATCGATTTCGTCAAGTTGTGTCGGGGCATGAACCGAATGGGATGTCAAAACTAAGATGGGAAGCGACACATAGTGGAGGCAATGTGAAACTTTAAACAAACCGTTTGTCTGTATGCATGTCAGACAAATTAAAACATTGGAAATATAAGCATGCTCTGGGCCCACGTGTGAATGATACTCGGCGGAATGTTCATATGAGGCATGCGGGAGGATGGACTTGCCCGGAGGGCGGCATGATCGATGGAGAAGGGGGTTGGAGAGGAATGAGAAATAAGCAACATGACATGATTATACTTGAACGGCTCAAATTAACAATAAGTCATCTCATTTTCCCTTCCGTCTTGGTCACGGAGTAAGATACTCCCTCTGTTTTTATTTACTCTGCATATTAGGCTTGACTAAAGTCAAACTTCACAAAATTTGATCAAATTTATAGAAAAAATATGAACATTTACAGTAGCAAATCTATATGATGTGAAAGCATATTCAATAATGAATCTAATGGTATTGATTTGTTATTGTATATGTTATTATTTCTGTGTATAAACATTATCAAAGTTTACAAAGTTTTACTTTGAGCAAAAGTAAAATGCGGAGTAACTAAAAACGGAGGGAGCATGCACAGACTAGTATAGTTACTACTGCTGAAACATGGTAAGTCGGACCCCTAAATGCAGGCACAGACTGGGCACACCTCAATTATTCCTTCAAACAGTCGGACAACTACATTAGCACACCATCCGACTAGTTAATTAAGTGTTAAGCTTCACTAGCTGAAAAGTAAAAGGGTGGTACCGTACCCAAAGCCACCACACTTGGGGCTAGGGTAACAACTTGGTACTGTACCATACTTGAACCAGGGCACAGAAACCAGCTTTTCTACGCCTAATGTGCAACGCGGAGCACTGACACTCGAATTTGCCTAGGTAAATAGGGAAACCGACATGTGGGGCACACCTGTCGGGATAACGTGTTGTAGACTTCTCCAATGGAGGAGCTGGCCCACGACCTCCTCGCCACCGGCAACCGTTCATGTGGGTCATGGGGCCCAGCAACGTGGCACAGCTCCCCCACTGCCTCTGGACACGGCGATCGCAGTGAGCGACACACTCATCGTCGCTGGACACGCTCGTCTTCAGGGTGCCAAGGGTGGTGTCAGTGTCAAAACTGGCGGATCTCGGGTAGGGGGTCCCGAACTGTGCGTCTAGGCGGATGGTAACAGGAGACAATGGACACAATGTTTTTACCCAGGTTCGGGCCCTCTCGGTGGAGGTAAACCGTACTCCTGCTTGATTAATATTGATGATATGGGTAGTACAAGAGTAGATCTACCACGAGATCAATGAGGCTAAACCCTAGAAGCTAGCCTATGGTATGATTATTGTTCGTCCTACGGACTAAAACCCTCCGATTTATATAGACACCGGAGAGGGCTAGGGTTACACAGAGTAGGTTACAATGGTAGGAGATCTACATATCCGGCTCTGCAAAATAGGTTCCACATACCACCGTAGAGAGAATAATATTTACACAAGTTCAATCCGCTGACGTATTCCGTGGCGTGACATCACACCATGGCCAAGCCTTTATTCGTTTTTACTGTTCCACCTCAGCGCATTTAGCGAAGCGGTTTCCTTGGCACGTCTTGTCAAAGCAGAGATCGTGTCCCCTTATTCCGGGATTCTCATCAATACGGGCGTGGTTAACCCAACCGCGCCATTGATTATGTCGCTTGGGAGATAAGCGAGTTTTACTAGGCTGGTGGGGACGCATAGTTTCGTCCGCCCATATAAGGGGATAGGATCCACCTTTTTACCCACGCCTTCTTCCTCCTTCGCTTATCCATTTCCGCGTACTCGAGCTCTAGCGCCCAAGTCCGCACATCTCGCCTCAACCTTCCCCAGCCATGTCCGAAGCGGGAGGCAAGTGGATGGCCTCCTCCGTCACGGAGGGGCACATCAAGAAGTTAAGGAAAGCCGGATACTGCACAATGATATTGCGCACGGCTTCGAGACGAGGGGCTTCGTCCCACCCCTCAGCCCCATGAGAGGGTGGTGTTCCTCCCCATTTCCTCCACGGACCGGGCTTCCCTCCACCCATTCTTCCGGAGCTCATGTTCTACTATGGCCTGGATTTCCATGATCTGGCCCCAAATTTCATCCTCAACATCTCAGCGTTTATCATTGTGTGCGAGGCCTTCCTCGCATCAAACCCCACTTCGCTTATGGTGAAGACCTTCAATGTCAAGCCAAGGTAGTGGGCGGCCGAAGGCGGAGTCGGAGGCGCCATGGTGGGCAAGATGCACAACGTCACATGGCTCGAGGGCGCCTTCGTGGAAACCATCAAAGGGTGGCAATCGGGGTGGTTCTACATCACCGAGCCGCGTGACCCTGAATGGGCAGCGGCCCCCGAATTCAGATCTGGCATCCCCACACGGCTCACCTCCTGGAAAGAGAAGGGCCTGAAATGGGGCGATTTAGAAGAGCTGACCGGACTCCAAATCTATGTCCAAGACCTCGTGAACAAGAAGACCAAGCTCGTCAACGTGGTCCAGGTCATGCTCGTCCGCCGAATCCTCCCCTGCCAACAACGGCCTTTGAACTTGTGGGAGTTAGATCCGGCCCAGCACCAGACCTTGAGCAGGCTCTTCGACACTATGTATGAAGACGCCTGGAGGGTGATGTTCAAGGGCGCCGAGGCTCCCGCATTCGCTACCGAGGATCGCGGATTCAGCTCGCGGCGTCAAGCCGGCGAGGTAAGCTATTTTACCCTTTACGGGACACTTGTTTTTCATAGTTTGACTCTATGCAGGATCTGAACTCCCTTACCAGAAGACCCAGCGGACGCCCGATTGACGGGGCTGCTGGCTTCGGCGCCTTACGTGGTGCCCGAGAAGAAGGCCAAGAAGAAGGCCACGGGAATCCGAAAGAGTTCCCGGCATCAGGTGTTATCGGACTCATCGTCCGATGACTCTGAGGCAGACTCCTCCCGTGATAACGAGGAGGAGAAAAGGGAAGCCTCTCCCCCAGCAGGGGGAGAGAAGAAAAGAAAGGACTCCCCAATTGGGGAGGCTGGAGGGTCCAAGAAGGGAAAGACCCTTCCTCCGGACTACTCCACCAACGCCGACGACGGCGAAGAGGATTGGCCCTCGAGGGCCAAGCCCCTGGCAAGATCGTAAGTGTCCGGTTTCCAGAATAACTCATTATTTTTCCTTTGTTGCGTAGTGTCTTCTAACGCCGAATACACCCATGTAGCCCGCCCAAGGGCGAGCTTCCCGCTTCGTCGAGCGGCTCCCTGGATTCGTCGGATGTGAACAACACTTCACTTCCGACCGCCTCCTCCCCCCGTGACGCAGACGATGCGGCTGTAGAATCCCAAAAGGGGCCTGATCAGGATGAGGTGGTCCCGGAGGCGCCGCAAGGCGACCTCCCAGACTCCGGGCGCAAAGAGGCGAAACCCCAGAGGGCTCTCAGTCCGGCCTCATGCCGGACTCGTCATCAAACTCCTCTGATGGTTCCAAGTCCGTGGGCGGGCTCTTCGTAAGAAGGGAAAGACTGCGACACCAGTGGCCTCCGTCCAACCGGAGGCGCCAGATAATTTGCTAGAGGCGCTTAATGGCGCTGCCATCGACGAGGAGCACCACATTGTTATGAGTGCGGTGATCCAGAAAGTTCAGTCCGCCAAGGGCAGGCTGACTGAAGCCTGTACCAGCCTTCTAACAGGCTTTGAGGTATGTAATTAAGATATATAAAAATAGTACCGCATAGACAGTAGCCCCTGATGCTCAGTTAAGTGTTCGGAAAGAAAAGCCGAACTGAGGATCTGAAAAGATATACTCAGGAGTCTAACGTAAGTATGTCAATATGGGAATGCAGGCTGCGCTGCTGACCTTTGCCGGACTGACTGCAGAGGTCAATGCATTGAAGCGGGACCTCGAGCAGTCCGAGAACGAGCTCGGCCTTGCCAAGAAGCAGCTCGAGGACAAGGAAGGTAAGTAGTACCTTATAAAAAGTAATACCTTAAAAAGGGATTTGGTTGCAAGAAATGACAGGAATAACGTGAGTATTTGTAGGGCCACGAACGAGGTGGCAACCCTGAAAGAGGCGGTGTCCAAGGACGAAAAAGGTGCGGCCGCGGAGCGCGCTGAGCGAGAGAAGCAGGAGGCGTGGGTGGCGGAGGTGCGGCAAGAGCTCCAGGCTCTCGTTGAAAAACACGAGAGTTTGGAGCGTGACTCGAAGACTCGAGAGTCCGAGCTCGCCTTGGCTCTTGAGAGTGCCAAAGCCGCTAAGGCCGAAGCCCAAAGAGCCCTCCAGGAGATTGAGGCGATGAAGAAGATTGCGGCGGGTAAGGCATTCTTCATGCAAAGCAAGCATGTAAAAGTGAATTATCTGTTACTTACCTGAATTCGGAGCTCTCCAGGAGCATTCGCAGATCTGCCCCACAGTGTGTCCGATGCTGCCGCGTTCTACCGAGCCGAGGAGGAGAGCTCGACGGAAAAGGTGTTCTGGTCTCAATATGCTGAGGCCGGGCATCCGGTGCCCCTGAGCGACCAGCTGAAGAAGCTGGTCGAGCTCCTCAAGGTGGCCGAATAGGCCATGAAGGGCCTCATAGTTGGTGTGGCCTAAAGAAGCCATGCACAGGAGCTACTTGATGCGGTGTGGCGGCTGGTGGATGCCTGTCCATGGATTGAAGTCATCAAGCATTCCGTCTGCATTGAAGGTGCCCGTTGGGCCCTTGCCCGCGCTAAAGTGCACTGGGGCAAGATGGACGCCGAGAAGCTTGTGATGGACGCGCCACCGCCGGTCAAGGAGTATCGCACGCCCGAGATGTACTATAAGGGTGTCCTGAAGGGTGCCCGCCTTATAGCGGGTGAATGTTCCAAAGATGTAATTTTTTAGTAGACTCGCATTTGTTATCTTGTGCGCTGAAGACTTTGTTCATATGCGCTAAGCAACGCTTGTTAATTTAAAATATTACCTTCTGTGCGGCCGTTTATCAAATTTGAGAGATGGCAAGTCGTTGGCTTTAGCCCCCATGCCACAGTCTTTGGGTGTTCGAGATAAACTTGAGCGCTTGTTCCCATTTTGGGTCCTTGAGGCGCTCAACACAAATGACGAGGCAACTGGACTTATAATGCTTGAACACTCCCACTTAGCCATAGAATTCTATAATTTTAAATTTCGGCGAAACCCCTAGTGTTCTGAGGACCGAATTCGGGGCGCTATCCACGCCTAGGCCGGACAAAGCCGGCTCCTCGCTCTAAGCGGCATAAGTCTTTAGGGACTCGAAAAAACTTCTCGAACAGCGACCGGCTCTCGCCCTATCATGACGGTCACTTTTAGCTTTCTCCACTGAGGTGCTCAACCCAGCTCAACTGGGGCACAATCGCAGTGGTTCTCCCAGCACTACCTTAGCCGATATAACGGAACGTAAGGTACCAAAACATGGGAGCCGGGCAAACCCAACTATTGACCCAAGACATGATTCGGAGCCGATGCATATAATGCTATAAGTTTGGGGTGCCGCACTTGTGAAAGTGTTCGGACTTATCACACCATATTTTGGGGAACTTAAGCCCCTGGTGTATTTGGCCGTACCAAAGCGTACGGATGCGACATGTCATAAGTGAACATATATAAAAAAAGGAATGCAATAATAGGCAAAAAGCGATGCATTGTTTATTCAAAAAATACTGCAATGAAAGCAGAACGATGCAAATAATGTGATAAGCAAGGGATGGGACTATTTGACATGTCCCCCTCCAGGGGTAGGCTGCGGTATTGTATGCGAAAGCAATTATATTGCTCAGTATAGAGACCACCTGGACACTCGATGTAGCTTTTCTGCTTCCCTGGCTGTTGCATCGTGAGTTCGGCGATTCTACTGCCGGACAGGGCTTCTGGAAAACGGAGTCCTGAGGATAAGAAAAAAAAGAAGAATGACAAAATTGGGAGCAACTGGTGCGGTTGAGCCGCTCTCCGGGCGTGCCGTGGTCGTGCCCCTACCCCTATGCCCATGGTATCTCGAGAGCGTAGTTATGTACGCGTGGTACTGATCTCGCGATTTCGCGCGGGCTGGGGTTGGGGCCGCATTGCTACGCGTGCTCGGAACATGCCAGGCGGTCTTGTAGTGGGTTACTCCGGGCGCGCTTGATGGTGTCCGGCCGCTTAACGACCGAACTTGAGAATTGCCTTAAGAGGCTGCTTTGTACTTCCGCCGCGAGAGCCGCTGTATGCTCCTCCGTCCGGAGAGAGTGTTCGGTGTTTCCGTTGACCGTAATGACTCCTCGAGGGCCTAGCATCTTAAGCTTGAGGTATGCGTAGTGCGGCACCGCATTGAACGTTGCAAATGCGGTTCGTCTGAGTAGTGCGTGATAGCCGCTGCGGAACGGGACTATGTCGAAGATGAACTCCTCGCTTCGGAAGTTATCCGGGGATCCGAAGACCACTTCAAGTGTAACTGAGCCTGTACAATTGGCCTCTACACCTGGTATGACGCCTTTGAAGGTCGTCTTTGTGGGTTTAATCCTTGAGGGGTCTATGCCCATCTTGCGCACTGTATCCTGATAAAGCAGGTTCAGGCTGCTGCCGCCGTCCATCAGGACTCTTGTGAGGTGAAATCCGTCGACGATTGGGTCTAGAACCAATGCGGCGAATCCGCCGTGGCGGATGCTAGTGCGGTGGTCCCTTCGATCAAAAGTGATCGGGCAGGAGGACCATGGATTGAACTTTGGGGCGACTGGCTCCATCGCATATACGTCCCTGAGTGCACGCTTCCGCTCCCTTTAATTTGGGTATGTGGGTTGCGTATATCATGTTCACCGTCCGCACTTGTGGGGGAAAACCCTTCTGTCCTCTATTGTTCGGCGGCCGGGTCTCCTCCTCGTCATCGCTATGCAGCCCCTTGTCATTGTTTTCGCAATTAACTTGCTCGCTGTTGAACACCCAACAATCCTTGTTGGTGTGATTGGCTTCAACTTTTGAAGTGCCATGTATCCGCACGAAGCGAATGAGTATTCGGTCCAAATTGGACGGGCCCGGAGTATTTCTTTTGAATGGCTTTTTCCGCTGACCGGATTTAGAGCCTCTGAATCCGGCATTGACTACCGTCCTCAGTATTGTCGCCATTAATGCGGCGCTTGTGCTTGTTGCGACGCGACCTGCCGTTGGTGTCCTTGGTATCCGAATTACCGGGGCTCTTGGCCATGTTGTTACTACGAGCTAGCCAGCTATCCTCTCGCGCGCAGAAGCGGGTCATGAGTGTTGTGAGGGCTGCCATGGATTTCGGCCTTTCTTGTCCTAGGTGCCGAGCAAGCCACTCGTCGCGGATGTTGTGTTTGAAGGCTGCAAGGGCCTCTGCATCCGGACAGTCGACGATTTGATTTTTCTTGGTTAGGAACCGTGTCGTAATTGTCCGCCGATTCTTCAGCTCTTTGTATAATGTGGCTTAGGTCATCGGCGTCCGGTGGTCGCACATAAGTGCCCTGGAAGTTGTCGAGGAATGCGGCTTCCAGGTCTTCCCAACAACTGATTGACTCTACTAGCAGGCTGTTAAGACAATGCCGCGCTAGTCCTTTAAGCTTGAGCGGGAGGTATTTGATGGCGTGTAGATCATCACCACGGGCCATGTGGATGTGAAGGAGATAGTCCTCAATCCAAACCGCAGGATCTGTTGTGCCGTCGTATGATTCGATGTTTACGGGTTTGAAACCCTCGGGGATTTGTTGATCCATTACTTCGTCTGTGAAGCTTAGTGGGTGTGCGGCGCCTCTGTATTGGGCTATATCACGACGCAGCTCAAATGAGCTTTGTCTATTGTGTTTGGCCCGGCCGGATTTGCTGTATCCGACGTGATGGTTGTCATCACGTATCATGGGAGGCCCACATGATCCGTAGATTGATCTTGTTTGTCTTGCCTTGTCCTCCAATATGTCTCGCAAGTCTGGTGCACTCCCCCGTGGTTTTGTACTCTTCAAGCGATGCCGGGGTGTGGCTTTAGCGGAGGGCCTAGAGGCCTCTCTGTCGTGGCCACGGGGTGGCCGGTCGGCCGCATCCTGCATTGGTGATGTAGGTTTAAGTGCTTCCTCCTCTAATCGGGGTAGCAGCCTGCATTTTGGGTAGCTCTTGGAGGGGCATTCGAGTTCATACTCTTCAGCCGCAAGGACTTCAGTCCATCTATCGGCTAGCAAGTCTTGGTCAGCTCGAAGCTGTTGCTGCTTTTTCTTGAGGCTGCTTGCCGTGGCCATAAGCCTGCGTTTGAAACGCTCTTGTTCGACGGGATCCTCAGGCACGACAAATACATCGTCGTCGAGGATTGCCTCATCTTCGGAGGGAGGCATATAATTATCGTCCTCTACCTCTCTGTCTGCCGCTCTCTCATGAGGGCTGGCTTCTCCATCCTCCTGCGTTGAATCCTGCTAGAGGGGTTGTCTTGACCTTGTCAGGGGTGTTATTGTCTCCGTGCCGAATCTCCATTTTGTTGTGGCGGGATTTAGGCGGCGCCACGACGCCGGCGCTTAGGCTGCTTCTTGGAGGGGTCGTTCTCCATTGTTCCATCGCCATTCCCATCCTTTGGGATGTCCACCATGTAAATGTCATATGACGAGGTGGCCTTCCGAGGCTCTGTGGCGCTAGTTCTTGGTCATCTCTGCGCATCGCCGTCCATCTTGTCGATGTCTTGGTCGAAATCTAGCATGTCGGTTAAGTCATCGACAGTGGCTATGAAGTGGGTGGTGGGTGGGCTTTGAATTTTTTTGTCGTCCGCATCCCAACCGTCCTGACCATAGTCCGGCCAGGCTCTCCGATAAAGAGAGACACTTTAGCGAATTGAGGATGTCGCCAAAGGGCGAGTCTTGAAAAGATGTCCGCAGCGGTGAACTCCATGATCGGCGCCCAATCGATTCGATTAGCGGTAGCGGAAGGTTGGTCGGGAGAGGAGTCCGGCACCTTGGAGTCACGAGCTTCACAAAGGACATGGTTGGTATTTGGTTCTATCGCCAGAGGTAGCAGCCCCGAGGCGGTGTCTAGCTACCGTCCTCGTCGGCGCAATCGGCTCGAGCTAAGGGTCGGGCGGACACTTCTTGACCTCGAGTGCCTTTGTCCGCAGCAGAGCTAGATCATGCCCGTCGTGATAATCTTGGTAGCGCTTAGCGATGCTCGAACCCGTCGAAGATCAAGTCTCCGCGGACGTCGGTAGTATAGTTCGAACTTCCAATCGACACGATGGCGGGCGTAGCTTTCAATCTGCTCCAGATGGCCAAGCGAGTTGGCCCGCAGCGCAAAGCCGCCGAATACAAAGATCTGTTCGGGGAGAAAAGTCTCACCCTAGACCGCATCGTTGTTGTTGACAAAATAAACATCTGTCTGAAGAGTAACAAAATATAGCCTAATGCAATTACCATCTGTCTGAAGAGAAACAAAAGGTCAGGCAAAGCTTCAAAGAGAACATCTAGCAGGGTTCAATCCTCGTCCTTACTTCACTGCAGGCAACGGTGCATAACTTCACTGCAGGAAACGGTGCATAATTTTCTGTTATGTGTACTTGCATAGGTGTGTATGGGTAATTCAAGAAGCAAGGCGGTTGATCACAAAAAGAAGAGGATGTTACTACGGGTATGATGCATTTCTACAAGAAAGTGCTACACATAGGTTAATTGCATAAACGAGCATTCTCAATATTTCATAAATTTATTGCGGTCCTTATAAGCGTGATAACTGTTGATCCTAATACTACGGGCATGCTTTTACCTATCATGATGTGGTACACATGGGTTCTCATCGATGCTAATAGCATAAGGCTTTTCAGGCCTTACCAGCTCTACGATAGTTGAAGATAACAATGCAAGCATCTTACCTAGGTCTCAAAATGTTGGGGAAAACTCAACGGTGGTTCCGGGATTTTCCTTGTGTTGGGAATTTCTTTATGTAGATACGACGGCAATATCATTGGCCTTACATTCATGATGGTTATAACTCTACAGATGCATCGTTATCGCTTTGGACGGAGATCAAAATGTGGATACTTTCACAACTCCTAATATACATAATTTGGAAATTAACAAATATGTAAACGGTACTCACTCAACCGCATTTCATCTGGGAATATTGTTTAACTATATAATGTCACATATGTGCCAATGATTTTATTTTCTTAATGGGTACAACCCTACAGATGGATCAAGTTCGCTGCGTATTAAAGACCATCATGATGCTTCGTTGTTGGGTTCCAACGATCTAACTCTAGATGGTTACACAAGTGTAGCTGGCAAAAATACCATTGGTACCATTTAATACGCCATTTTTATACTTATGGTATGTCATTTTTGTTTACAACGTGTCGCAATTTTTTCATATTATGATTCTATAGGTGGTGAACCTCCAAACGAAGATATCGATGTTGCGACAAAGCTAACAGGTATTCCCACGGATGCTTATCTAACATCCATTATGACCTCATGTACAGTTGGTGCGACAAAGCATTATGGAATTTTTGTTTTATAATTTTGTCATGTTGCAGACGACATCAGGTCCATCGATCGAATCCATATATCAAATGAACAATTGAACACAGAAAGGCCTGCAACATATCATAAGAAACCAGTCCAATATGATGTTCAACAGACATCATATTCGAAATCTGGTAATTTGTTTAAATGCATGTTGATGACTACTATTTGCGGCATCCAACTTATGTAATAGTAGTCGTAGATTTTGTGTCAAGAATATCTACATGAGTTGTAAACATAATCTTGCTTCATGCAAATTTTTTTGTTTCACTAACAGCCATATTTTTATTTCATATCGTAGATCATCTGGAACTTAACAACGCGTGGAGGCGGGAATCTTATCGCATTAGGTCGACACAGGGTTTGAGAAAAAAACAAGTCGATAGCCATATGCTTCAATGTCGTACGCTAGGTGATATCACGAATGTTCGTCAACCTAATCGTGTGATCTCGGGTACATCAATTACTCATTATTTATAAATTTTCATGCGTGGCGTCCCCTTGTTATTACCTCATATATTATTGACCTATCCGGTTGAATCAGATAACTTGAATGTCACTAAAGAGAATACGGCAATAACGAAAGAAGAACGCAAAAGAGAACATAGAAACGCCCTGAGGAGAGCTTCTATCGGAGGAAAAAAGAGCGGGGTCTCCAAGAAGATAAACTCCGGACCCATAATGAGACTGGTAAAATCTAATGACCTTTCAATCATCATTGTTATCTTCGTGTCATTTCTTAACCATATAATTTGGTGTGTAATTTCCTAACCATGTAGTAGCAGACAACCAACCTAGCTCCGCCCATACAACGTTATCGCTGTCTGACACAACATTTACTGTTACAACTACGGAGACATCCGGTCTGGTTAACGACAATGATCTACATGGTAATCGACTCGTGAATAAGATGTCATCAATGTGATCAGATTATGTTTTACTGACTAACATTTAAATTATGTCCAATATGACACCAGACGTTGAGGAGACTATACTTGAAGAAACTTGTCATATAAAGGAGGAAGATCGCAAGAGAGATCATAGAAATGCACTAAGGAGAGCAGCTTATCGGAGGAAAAAGGAAAAGATGATAGCACAAAAATATAAGTGCAATATCTAATTCAGGTAAATATGCTTATTATTAATGCACACTGCATACCTTTTCATATCAACATTTGCTTTAATGACACGTTTAGTGATAATTGATAATTGCCGTTTACCCAACTTAGTATAATTGATGCATTTAGCATTGTGTCATATGCTTGATCTTAATGCAAATTATTTATGTTTGAGTACGTGAAGAATGTTATGAAATTCATTAGTCACTAAAACAATATTTATATAATGATGCTTGCACACCTGCTTTTATAAAGCCACCGCTGATAGCCCTAAATATACAGACTTATTGCATGATGATGCAACATTACCCCCTGAGTCATTAGACGCCTCCGTTCTTACCCATGACAACGACCTAGCTAAGAGGATATAGAGAAACTCTCGTAGCCAAGCATGTTATCAGAAGCAAAATGTAGAACTAACAGTTGAGGATAGAGAGGATTTGAATGGAAATGTACGAGGGAAGCGCGTGCAGCGCCGCAAAAGCATGTCGGAGATTGACAAGGGGCAGTCAAGTGCTCAAAGGAAGGCCAGTTATGCTAAAAGGAAAAACATCCCGTGCAAAGAATCCCTCGCACTCCCACGTCCAGACATTACTAACCTAATATCTGATAGTCTCGCAATTCCCCTCTCTCGGTCTGCCGAAGATGATTCATCAGATGGCAACCCTCCTCCTGTCATGCCGAATTACGGTGTTTGCACCAATGGTATGTAATAGCTTTTCTTATGTTCTGTTGCAACTTATCATCACCCTTGTTAAAACCTCGTTAGTACTTTGACACATTCTCCGCAACATAAATGCAGACGACATCGATGTGTTAGCTGCGCCCATCATGGGCGATGAGCCGACACCAGCCGAATTGATGGATGAGGAGTACTACATGTATCGCGGCCAAGGTATGGTCATCTCGAAACGTAGAAAGCCAGGAGCTTCATTGTAGTTGTAATGCCCGTGGGTTTGATTTTAATGATCATGTTTCAATGTATTCCTGTAGGATCGGATAATGACACGTTCGAGGGTGACGAGGAAACGAGCATGTCGTCTGTTATACCTAGCGAGGTTGATCCATTAGACTGTGTGTACACAAACATACCAGACAAGACCCACATCCTGAAGCTCGGCGGAAACTGCATACACTGCAATGCCAGAAAGTTTGTGTCCGAGACTGACGGATTCTGCTATCACAATGGACAGATCGAGCTTAAACAGCCGGAACCAATCCCAGAGCTTATGAGGCTATGGTCCAGCATGGATGCCGATTCTAGACATTTTCGTGAGAACATACGGTTCTTCAATGGGCATTTCGCCTTCACAACCCTTGGTGTCAGCCTTGATGAGAACTACACAAACATGAAGTCTGGTGTGTACTCATTCCGAGCACACGGAACCATCTATCACAATGTGCATTCGTTTGGGCCTAGCTCACGTCCAGAACATTTGCAGTTGTACTTCTATGATGACGACCCAACCTTAACTCATCGTAAGGCGGCCACAAAGCAATTAGACCAAGATGTTGTGAAGAAGATAGTAGACATACTTAAAGAAAACCCATACTCCCAGCAATTTAGGAGTTTGGGTGCGCACAAGGACAACCTTGATGATTATAGGATTGACCTAAACACCGATAAGAGGCTTGACCAAAGAGTGTATAATAGACCATTGTCATCTGAGGTTGCTGCAATTTGGGTTGAGGGCACCGACCTGGCAAAAAGGTTTGACAGGAGAATAACACTTTATGGCAACAACAATGAAAGGCATAGTATACGCGTGTCATCCGAAGCATATGACCCGTTGTCTTATCCCCTATTCTATCCAAGAGGGGAATTAGGTTGGCATCCGAAACTACCTAAACGTAATGTTCCTTGGGAGGCTATACTACATCCTCAACTGGTCCTTGATGTTGATGATGATGATGATGATGATGATGATGCAGGTATGACACATGTGTCCATTTTTGTTTCAAATAATAACTTGTTCTTCATCTGCGTCTAGGTTTTGATGCTATTACATTATTTGCAGAGGGTAATAGCAGGTTGTGCGTCTCCGTCAGAGACTACTACTGTTATATGCTGCAAACACGACCTGCAATCTTCAACCCTATACTTTGTGGAGCACGACTGCTGCAGCAATGGGCTGTCGACATGTATGTTAAGATTGAGAGTTGTCGGTTGCGGTGGTACAGGAAGAACCAGACGGAGATTCGTGCCGACTTGTATAAAGAAGTGGTTGATGCCATCACTTCGGGGGAGACGCGAGCAAGTGCGGTTGGAGTTAGAATAGTGCTCCCTGGAACATACCCTGGTGGCGATCGCGACATGAAGAAGAGGCATATGGATGCCATGGCAATTGTCCATAAATACGGGAAGCCAGACATCTTCCTCACCATGACTTGCAATCCTAAATGGGAGGAGATCACGAATGAGTTGCTTCCTGGTCAGACGGCGCAAGACCGACCTGATATTGTGGCACGTGTGTTCTATGGCAAACTAGAGCACATGAAATACATGTTGTTCAAGAAGCAAATCCTGGGTGTTGTGGTCGATTACGTATACATAGTCGAGTTTCAAAAAAGGGGCCTCCCCCATGCACATTTTTTGTTGATCATGGACTCATTTCCGCGGAGCTCCCAGACAAGCATAAGTATCCAGATTTATATGCTATGGTTGTAAAGCATATGATGCACGGACCATGCGGTGCTCTCAACCCGAAGAATGTCTGCATGCAAGAGAACGGTTGCAAGTGCAGATACCCACGTCCGTTCAATGAGAACACAGCACAGGGGAAGGACTCATACCCAGTTTATCGTCGGAGAGACGATGGAAGGCGTGCTAAGGTCCGAGGAAAGATGTTGGACAACAGGTGGGTTGTTCCTTATAACCCATACCTACTGCGGATGTTCAATTGCCACATCAACATTGAGGTCTGCTCTAGCATAAAGGCCGTGAAATATCTTTACAAGTACATTTACAAGGGCCATGATAAGGCTTCTTTCAGCATCGATCAGCCTGACGCCGATGGTAACATTGATGAGATCAAGAGATACGTTGATGCTAGGTGGGTCACCCCTCCGGAGGCAATGTGGAGGATCTTTGGCTTCCCACTTTGCGCCAATTACCCGCCTGTCTTGCAGTTGCCCCTTCATCTCCCGAATATGCACAGGGTTGCATTCAATGCCCAGGCTGACTTGAAGAATGTTGTCGCCTCCGAAAATGCTTCAAAATCCATGTTAATGGAATATTTTAAGGCTAATTAGGAACACCCTCGGTCTAGACATATATTGTACAAGGATTTTCCCGGAAGCTTCACGTGGCAGAAGAAAAAGAAGTATTGGAAGCCGCGGGTCGAGCGTTTTCAAATTGGGCGCATAGTATCTGCCAATCCTGCCGAGGGGGAGCGATACTACCTGCGTGTGTTGCTTAACCATGTGGCTGGCAAAACATCCTTCGACGACTTGCTCACCGTGGACGGCGTGCTATGTGGGAGCTTTAGAGAGGCTGCTGAAAGGTTGGGACTGATCGAGGCAGACAACACACTCGACGAATGTCTTAATGAGGCTGAGCAGTGGGCAATGTCATGCTCACTTAGGAGGCTCTTCGCAACCATTTTGGTGCACTGCGAGCCAGGCGATGTGCGTGGTCTTTGGGATCGGCACTTCAAGCCTATGTCGGATGACTATCGTCGATCACGCACGTCCCCTGACGAGGTGGAGCAGATGGTGTTGCTTGACATTAGGGGGATGTTGCAGTCCATGGGTAAAGATATTGTTGATTTCACTCTTCCAAGCATAGATGGTGCGTTCGACCCTACAGAGGGCGAGGCAAGAGAGGTAACCGAGGAATCAACCGTTGAGTTTGACATGGATGACACAAAATTGGCAGATTCACTGAACATGGAGCAGAGGGCCGCATACGAGGAGATACTAGGGGCTGTTGGACGCGGTGATGGGGGTGTATTCTTTGTTGATGGCCCTGGAGGTACAGGTAAGACCTTCCTATATAGGGCGATGCTTGCCAAGGTGAGGAGCCAGGGCAAGATTGGTATCGCTACCGCAATGTCCGGCGTCGCCGCTTCTATCATGCCTGGCGGCAGGACTGCCCACTCGAGGTTCAAGATCCCATTGAGTTGCGATGATGGAGGCTCGTGCAGCTTCACCAAGCAGAGTGGGACCGCCAAGCTTCAACGGATGGCCTCATTGATAATATGGGACGAGGCCAGCATGACGAAGCGACAAGCGGTTGAGGCATTGGATAATAGCATGCGCGACATCATGGGAATACGCGACCGACCCTTTGGAGGAAAGACTGTAGTTTTTGGTGGGGACTTTAGGCAGGTTCTTCCGGTCGTCAGAAGGGGGTCGCGGGGCCAGATAATTAATGCAAGCCCCCGAAGTTCTCATCTATGGAAAGGTATGCGGCAGCTATGGCTCATCACCAACATGAGGGCTCATAATGACACATGGTTTGCCGATTACTTGCTAAGGGTCGGCAATGGCACTGAGGAGGTCGACGATCAAGGCAACATAGTACTCCCAGAAGATATTTGTATGCCATCTACGGGCGAGGCTGACGACCTAGAGAAGCTTATTGAGCACGTATTTCCGAGTCTGGACGACAACATGGCTGATCCAAATTACATGACATCTCGAGCAATCCTGTCCACAACAAACGACAACGTCGACAAGATAAACATCCGCATGATAGAGCGTTTTCATGGAGACGAAGTAATCTACCATAGTTTTGACAGTGCGGAGGATGACCCATATGGCTACTATGCTCAGGAGTTTCTGAATGGATTGACCCCTAACGGTCTCCCTCCGCATGCTCTCAAGCAAAAGTTGAATTGCCCTGTCATACTTCTAAGGAACATTGATCCAGCTAATGGTCTGTGTAATGGCACTAGGCTTGTTGTTAGAGGTTTTGAGAGGAACACCATTGATGCAGAAATCGTGATTGGACAACACGCTGGTAGGAGGGTCTTCCTTCCTCGAATACCTCTCTGCCCATCTGAAAATGACATGTTTCCGTTCAAGTTTAAGAGGAAGCAATTTCCTATAAGGCTTAGCTTTGCTATGACCATTAACAAGGCTCAAGGACAAACTATCCCGATTTTTGGTGTGTACCTACCCAATCCCGTGTTCTCACATGGTCAGCTCTATGTTGCTTTGTATCGAGCCACCGCGAAGAGAAACATAAAGATTCTCATTCAGAAGGAGAAGCCGAAGGAGAAGACCAACAAGCATAAGGACAATACAAAGAAGCAAAAAAGAACGACCGTGTCCTTACTGACCTCGATGAAGAACATCGTCTACAAGGAAGTCCTTACAGGTTGATAACCGGTTAATAGCAATGCAGGTTTTGTAATGACACGGTCGATTACTTTTGCTAATGTCAATACATGCTGTTATTCGTTTTTCTACATGTATCTTTCTATTTGTTATTTTTATAGACGGAGGTATATTCGATGTATTTGAGCTACGCACTGCAGTTCAATAATCAGCCTTCATATTGGCATCATCATCACCACTATGGTTTTTGCACTATTGTTGTTTTTATGGTGTTGTACATGTCACACAACGTATTATTTTAGTGTACAATCTGTGGTACATATCTATTGATTTGCCTGCTAAATACCATGGACATGCAACGAACTTTTTTAATTAAGCCAAGTTATATACCCGTACTTATATATTTTGGTAATTTGATAATATGCTGTACTGTAAATTTATTGGCGTCCTTACTATCTTTATATTATAGTTATCATACCCGTTGTACTCTGTAGATTGTTACAATGCACATGTAATTTTGCTGAAGTGTGCAATATTTAGCAAAAGTTATATTACTTGTACTTTCAGGCAGTTGTACTAATAAATTTATAGTACAATTCAAGTTACATATTATTCTATTCCATTGGTTCATTTACGTTTATGAGATTACTGCGGATCTGAAAGAGTTCTAAACTATAAATTTAAACAAGGCTGCATTAATCTTGGACCTAGCGAGGATTGGTTCAAGCATCGCTTCATGGTTTTCTGGTCCATGAGAACTTGTGCTAGGCTGATATGGACCGTCCTACACGTAATGCCTTAGCGGGACAGCAAAGATTCCATTAAGATGGTTAGTTGGTTTGAGGGTGGTCGACTTATAGTTGCACCCAGCCTATAATATTTTGCTGTGCTGGCATCAAATAATTAAATGTACATCAAAATGTGTATCCTGTTCTAGATGCCATGTAATACTAGGATTCTCATTTTACCTTATGATGGGAGCATGCACTAGATGTTTCTTTTGGTTACATCCGTACAAACTAACATGTCAACTAAGGCTCTTAGCTAATTTTCTAGAGCAACATTATACATCTCATTATATATAGAGCTACAGGTCCATGCCAAATAATTAAACCGTAGCAACATGGAACTATGAAGGAAATTACTACATATATGTAATGAGATAGGAAATTTGGTGTCAAACTTGAAGCAGGAGTAGGATATACAATAATATTCAATGAAGGAACAAACCACGTTTGATACAAGTGTTGATTATAGATTATCATATTTTCCTACTATTTCGCATGAAGTTTATTCTTAATGGCATGTTTCAAAGATAACCTCAAACCAAAATTAGAAATAACTTAATTTTACTATATGCAGTCTTATTAATATATATGGAAAATAGAAGATGCCAATATCCAGATATAATAACCGGAAACAAATAATATATGAGTCGGCATACTTAGTATATATTAAGGCATGTGATCTTATCCGGTATTTACAAAATGGCAAGTTAGCTGTTTTTAAATGTATTATATTACTGTGTTGACCACGCCGAATCACAACTGTGATTCCATTGAATTTTTAGTGATTGTGATCGTATGAGTTGATTCATTTACCGATTTTGTAAATATTGTTTCCTTATAAACATCTATAAAAGCCGTGGCAACGCATGGCCAAACCCAAACATATCGCTCTAAGACCCTTGCCGCTATAGCTAACTTTGACATGTCGTCATCCAACAGCATCGATGTGGCTGATGATAGACATGATGAACAAGAAGAAAATAGGGAGCTGCAACCTGATGATATTGGTCAGCTGGAACAAGATGTGGAAGAACAGAGCCGAAATTGGATTGTTGGTGAGGGATCTGCACCTAGACGTAAGAAACTAAAGAAGCATGATTATATTCTGCCTGTTCAATTCCCATCCTTGCTTTCGTCGAACCATTTTCATAACCTAATCCGACGTCGCGAGGTGCATCACATCCCTCATGCACATGTCCCTCGGCTAGGATATCCAGCGTGGCACGGGTCAAGTGCATCAAGGAAAGATGTTTGGGGTACCAACAACTACGAGCTTCTGCAGGCACAAACGAAGGTGGTCCAGAAGCACATTCAAGGATGTGACAAGAAGCCACCACCAGCTGATAAGGACGAAGCATAAGTAGATCTACAATAATGTTGAGATGATAGGTTGTTTTTTTTATCCCGTGTAACCGTTCGGACTTGAACAATAACAAAGTGTCATTTTCAGTTCATTTATGGATGCTACGTGTGGGCTAAATATGCACAATGTCAATCTGATTTTCCCTTATATCTTATTTATTCCTCTAATTACGCTCTAATTTCTTAAAATAATTATACACGATGATAATGTGGCAAAACAAATAGCTTAATATCAGACTACAATTTCTCACCCTAATTCTTAGCCGAAAGTCCTCATTGCAGGCATGCACACAATCTCTCCCATCTCTCTATGTGCACCTTCTGCATAATATGGTCTCTCGCTGCCGTCCAGGTTGCTTCTGGTGCCGCTATGTCTTTGATCTCATCCACCAATCCACTACGATCCTACTAATCCATGTTCAGGTTCACGCCTTCCCTCTATTGTTTATCTCAAAACGAGCAGAACAGAGTGGCTTTTCTGGATCTGCACTTTTCAGCCAGGGGGGCCGACGCAGGCGTGTGATTGCTGGTTTATGTCGCTCCGTAAGGCAGAGAGAGCGTGTGTTTGTTAGAAAGGCGCAAGGGCCAGAGCAGCTCTATCCTTCTGTGTATTTTCCATGCCGACGAGCAGCAGCAGCCAGGCCTCACGCGTTGAAAGAGAAAGAGATATGAGCTATAATTTTTAAGTACTAAATGATCCCGCTCTTATGATGCTTCTGCAGATGCATAAACAGAGAGCATTTGCCTAATCAGGTTGTTGCTAATGCATATGCACAAATAGACAACATTATGACGTTTCGGTGGCTAAAACGTTGTGTGCTTGTACTACTATCACGAGACGTGCTCTACTATGTGTGTCATTAAGACAGTCGTGATGAAAAAGAATACACAATATCCTCCCGTAGTGGCAATTATATTATTTGATATAGATGATGATAGTAAAGTTATGTGTTAAGCATGATATATTATTTGTCCCATAGCTACGCACGGGCAGAGACGTTGTCGCGGCCGGATGGGTGGCGCGGCACCTATGGGGCCGGGGCCCCTTCGTGTGTTGATGCACGGGCGGAGGTTGCGGAGAGCGGATCGAGGCGATGCACGCTGGGATTTTACCCGGCAGGCCGCGATGGTCGCGTAAAACCCTACTGCTGCATTGTGTTGTATTTGATCTTGCTCCCGAATGCGAGCAAATGGTGGAGTGGTGTGTGAAAACCTTCGCGAGGGTAGCCAGTGGTCGAACCCCTTCGCGTGAGTAGCCAGTAGTCCAACCCCCTCTACGTTGTGCATGGGCCTCCTTTTATAGGGCAAGGGGTCACCGACAGTGTCAGCGTGAGGTAGAGGGGTAAAACGTAAAAGAGGTGGTAGTTGGAGCAGTCGCGGGAACAAAGCAGCTCACAAATGCTTTCTACCTACTTTTGACAGAGGGGGACAAGGGCATTAAATGCCCGTCGCCGTCGCCCCAAAAGCTCCGCCATTGCGTCTTCTTTTCGCCACGGCTGCGGCCACCACCGTGGAGTGCCACCGCATTCCTCATGCAAAGACGCCACCCGCCACGTCTCTGGAGAAGGCCGGAGGCGACGCGTGGGCGATGAGCTGGAGTGCGGTCACGTAGCATAGCTCTCCCGGCAAGCACCTTGCCGGGCCTTGATCTTGCCGGACCCGGGGCTTGTCGGCTCTGTGACTTGCCGCTCCCGGGTCCTCGCCCAAGCAGCAGCCGAGGCGTGTCTTCGCGACATGATCTTCTAGTCCTCCCGACGAGCTCCTCTCGCCGGGATCTGCAGGAGTAATGTAGCCTTGAGCCAGAATGGCCTTCCGGCAAGCTCCTCTTGCCGGGTCTTGAGCTTCTATCTTATATACTTTGTTCTTGAGCGGCTTGGTGTGGAGCGGAGATGGTCTCCGCAAGCATTTGATGGATCTGGCTGCGGGGAGTGGGGTGCCCGTGCACAAGTTGGGGTCTTGAGGTACCCCTACCTTAGTACACCGACAGAGCCCCGGGCTGGGCCACACACAGTGCCGAAGCTGTTGGGCTGGCCCAAGACAAGGCAGTGGCGCCAAGCCCATGGCCCGTCGAATCTGCTGTGCAGCATCTGTCGTCTCCCTCCCGCAACCGCACGCGTCGATTGCGGCGTCGTGGGAGAAGTGGGCGGCGCATGCAGCCTTTAAGGCACCCACCCGTGATCGTGGCGCAGAGCGGGTCGCCGCTGTCGCTCGGCTCGCTTTTTTACCACGCCCTCATGCATGGGGGTCGTGGGCGGCGAAGTGGGAGACCGAGCCGTCCACGGGCGGAGAGGCGAGTCGGCCCGCTCCTCGCCTTCGCTTCTGATTGGTTGAGCGGGCGGTTGAGCCCCACCTCGCCTCTTTAAATAGGGCGGAAGGGGTGCACAACAGCCACACTCATCCATCTCTCCTTCCTTCGTCTTCTTTCTTCTTGCCGCCATGGAAGGAGGGAACCCCAGTTCTTGACGGTGGCGGCGCGGGTTGCTTCTAGGCAGCGCGCGCTCCTCGCCTTCGCCCGTGCGAGAGGGAGAGGGAGGGGCGGGCGTGGCCGAGGCCGAGGGCGTGGCGAGGCGGTCGAGGGAGAGGCGGTCGAGGAGAGGCGGTCGTGGTGAGGAGCCTCCCCGTCTCCTCCGGCGTCTCGACCACGGCGCGTCCACACCGGAGATGACCCTGGGAGTTCTTCATCAAGCTTCGTCCGGGCGCCTCGTCGTCGCCTCCGGTTGCCGCCCCGTTCGCGGGACGCAATGGGGCGGATCCGCCCGACGTGATGGAGCTACGCATGAGGGGCTGTGGGATCACCGTACTCGGGTGAGTGTCGTGTCCCAAGCCCCGGCGTGATGTTCTTCGACCGAGGGTGGAAGGCGTTCGCCGGATCCATAGCTTGACGGGGGGTTCACCCTCCATTTCAAATTCTTGGATGGTGACCTCCTCGCCGTCAAGGTCTTGGCGACTATGGAACCCGGTGCGCTGCTGTGTGGACAGCTCCTCGGATAGCGAAGGCTCCTCCTCGGCGAAAGTGACGAGGAGGAGAGCGGCAGCGGCGACGAGGGGATGGCGGGCCCGACTAGGCGTCGGACACCGCTGCCTCGCGCCACCGGCAACCCCATCTTCAGGTTGCGGGCTCTCGAACTCCCGGGGCCGTCTCCTTGGCGGCCGGCGTGGGAGGCAGCAGAAGAGGAAGAGGGGAGTGGCGGCAATGCCGTTCACATGCGCAGCACGAGAGCGAGTAGCCCTCGAGGCGTCTTGGCGTCCCACTACCCGTCTTCAAGCTCTGCCTCCGCGCCGACTCCGCCAAGCTCTGGGCGGCTCCCGGTGTTCTCTTGGGGTCTTCGGCGCCGTGGCTCTCGGCGGGCTTGGGGCTTGCCGCTGGCTCTCTGGCATCGTTCCCCATGCCCGTCACCTTGCGCAGCTCTGCGACACGGCGGCGCCACCGCCACGCTCCCTAAGCGCTCCTTCCCCTTCCCGACAAGCTCCTCTTGCGGGGTCTCCTCTCCCGGCAAGCTTATCTTGCCGGGGCTCCTGACCTACCTCCCGAACTCCCGAGCAGAGAAACAGGAGAGGATCACGGGCACCTTATCTTTTCAAATTGTAAGCCCTCGGGCAATTAGCTGCATTTAAAACTTGTAATCCTCTCTATCATGTTTTTCATCCTCTATGGACTTGTACTAAATTGGATGTTTTAATGAAAAGAGGGAATGCTTGCGGACCGAGCCTTTTACTTGACTGCGTGCCTTGTGTGTTCTTACGCTATCGGGAGCTTGCCGGGGTGAACACGCTTAGCGACCATGGACAGCCCATTGGTGGTGCCACTTCCGCAAGCAACCTTGTCGGGCGATTCTGACGCCTATCTTGCCGAAACAAGCTCGGAAGCAAGATAGGTGCAGCAACACACTTGGGCTTGTTGAGCGGACTCGAAACAAACCAAATGCGAATCGGGTCACGACTCGGTTCCTCCACGTCTGAGTTTTTACAAGACACGGTCGTTCAAAGACGATCCGCATCTCCGGTCCATGAGAGGATGCATGATGAGGATGAAAAACTTATCTGAAATCGCAGCCCCGGCGACACTAGCTTGCCGGAGACGAGTCTCGATGCTCGCAGCCCCAATGAGGCGGCCCGCCAAGAAGAACCTTGGCATCCGCAGCCCGGCGACCACGACTCATTGGGCCCCGGTATGGTGCGATCTTTTGGTTCCTTCTTGTTGCTGCACAAGTCGCTACGAACTTATTAGTTACCGCGACAAGTTATCCTTTGCAGGATATTTACCTTTATTTCGATCAATGATCGCAGAATCAACTCCCTTGTTTTGATTCTCAACTCTGTACGCTTTAACCTTATGCTTCCAGGAAAGACTTGCCGCGGCCAGTCGCAACACACTTAACTTGCAGAGTCGGCTCGAACGCAAGATAAGGGCACGGCTGTTCGTCGGTAGGTTCCTCCGAGCACAGGTTTTCCATACAAGGTGTGGTTGTTCAAGGAAGGCAATCTCAAAATTTGAAATTTTGGGCTGCGCAAATCCCGACAACTTAGCTTTAAGTGGCTGCACGTTCTCCGTGAGCTTCTCTTTCTTGAACAGCACTTGAGTGCTTGGTTCACCCTTCATTCCTCCCCGGCAAACTTGTGCGGGAGGAACGTTTCTTTTGCTTAAGAAATAAGGAGAAAAAAAGAAGATGACGGGCACGTAGCTTTTTGACGTGCTATTGCTTGTCGGACATGCGTGCCATACGAAAAGATGCCAAATAACTCATGCAAATAGCAAAGAAGAGCATGGAAAAAAAGGCAAATAACGCAAGGCACGGAAACTTTATTGCTGCACGGGTCTCGCGCCAGCTTTGTACAAAGGGTTACATGCAACGGCGGCAAAGCTTTTGTACAAAAGGTGGTTGCGGAGCGGATCACGGCAACCGCGCCTTATGGGTAGAACTTGCGAAGATGCTCTATGTTCGGGAATTACTCATCGGCAAGCCTTCTTCGGTCTCGAGTCGGACAGCGCGGGTCTCGTGACTTGTCTCACCCGATAAGGGCCTTCCCACTTCAGCGTCAACTTGTTGGAATTCTTGGCGGATGAACACGCCGAAGAACAAGGTCGCCTTCCTCGAGGCTCTGGCTTTGACCTTGCGGCTATGGTAGCGGCGCAAGGCTTGCTGGTATCGAGCAGCTCGTCTGACAGTTCGAGACGTCCCTCCTCGAGGAGCAATCGTCATCTTGTCGCGCTTGCTCTTGCTCAAGCTCATCATAAGCGAGCACTCGAGGAGATCCGTGATCTGAAGTTCCGTGGGGAGAACTGCTTGCTCCATAGACTAGAGCAAAGGGTGTCCGCCCGGTGGCTCGGTTTGGTGTCGTTCGATCGACCAAAGAGCCGCCGCAGCTCCTCTATCAATTTTTCCGCACTTGCGCAGCCTGCCGAAAGTTCTTGTCTTGAGCCGCGCGCACTTCCGCGTGGCCCTTTCGCTTGACCGTTGCTCCTTGGGTGAGCAATGAAGCTAACAGACCTTTGGCGCCAAGGTCTGGACATATTGCATGAAGGTGCGGCTGGTAAATGTGTACCGTTATCGGTGATAATCCGGTTGGGGATCCCAAACGGCATACAATCGACCAAGAACTTGATCTTGATTGTCTTGTCACCTTTCTCATCGCTCTACTTCGGCCACTTTGTGAACTTGTCGATTGCTACGTACAAGTACTCAAAGCCCCGACGGCACGGGGAAGGGGCCGAGGATGTCGAGCCCCTGCATCGAGAAGGGCCAGGACAAAGGGATTGTTTGGAGAGCTTGAGCTGGCCGATGAATCTGCTTTGCATGGGCCTCGACACGCGCGCACTTGGTTACTAGTGCGGTTGCATCTTGGAGGGCTTCTTGCCAAAGAACCCTTGCCGAAAGCCTTTCCGGCAAGTGCCCTTGCGCCAATGTGGTGGCCGCAGATGCCTCCGTGAATCTCGCCAACAGGCTGTTGTCCATCTTCCCTAGAGATGCACTTCAATCGACACCATTGAGCCTTCTTCGTAGACAGCTCGTTGTCCACTTAACCGGTACATACTTGACTGTCTGGTTATCTTTTCTATCTCTTCAGGGTCGTCAGGAAGTTCTCCAGTTTGCAGGAAACGGACGATCTGCTGCGCCCATGCCGGAGCCCGGGGCTCGACGACAAGGACTAAAGGCATGAGGGCCGCTGCGGGAACCTTCGCTTCTACGGCAAGAATCTCTGGCTCCGCCGGAGCTGAAGGTTCCCCGGCAAGCTTGTCGGGGCAAGTCTTGTCGGGAACACTTGCTTCGATCGCACAGATCCGATGATCGGCGGGAGCAGATTGTTCCTCAGCGTTCTGGAGGTTGATCCTGGGGACTTTGGCGGCGGCCTCAGGGAGGTCCGTCGGCAAGTAGTCGCCGGACACCAACTTTCTCTTCTTGGACTGCCCAATTGATGGCGCCACGGAAGGTTGAGTCAGCCTGAGCAAGAAGGTCCCTGGTTCCACAGGTAACTTCATTGAAGCACACTTTGAGAGGCCGTCTGCGATTTCATTCTGAGCTCTCGGAATGTGTTCCATCTGCAGACCTTCAAAGTGCTCCTCAAGCTTCCTTACTTCATCTACATAGGCCTCCATCAAAGGGCTCTGATAGTTCTTGTTAACTTGCCGGACCACCAACCGAATCCCCGCACAATCAGCTTCTTGATCCCAAGCTCGGCCGCAATCCTGAGGCCGGCAAGCAAGCCCTCGTATTCAGCGGTGTTGTTTGTCGCTTGCTCTCTTGGAAAGTGCATCTGGATAACATACTTGAGGTGCTCTCCGGTTGGCGCGATGAGTACGACGCCGCACCGCGCCTTATAGCGAGAAGGCACCATCGAAGTACATTACCCATTCGCTCGTCGCTCCTTGTCGGGCGCGTTTGTTTCTTGAACTTCTTCATCGGTGTTGGGGTCCATTCGCTATAAATTCTGCCGAGCCCGCTCAGTATGGTTGAAGTACTTTCAAACTTGAGTCCGAAGCTCGACAACTCCAGTGCCCACTCAACGATCCTGCCTGTTGCTTCTGGGTTGTGCAATATCCTTTTCAGCGGGAGGCGAGTGACCACTGTTATCTCGTGTGCTTGGAAGTAATGGCGCAGCTTTCTTGAGGCCATGAGAAGGCCGAAAAGCAACTTTTGTACACCAGAGTATCTTGATCTGGCTCCCTGGAGAAGGGAGCTTACAAAATACACCGGACGCTGCACCATCTTTTTCCGCACCTCACCTTGCTCCTGCGCAGGGCTGTCCTTGCCGGGGCCAGGGCTTGCCGGAGCAGCCCCCTGCTTGTCGCTGGGCTGGCTTGCCGGTGATGTGGCCTCCTCGTCGGACTCCCTCTCCGCTACTAGCGCAGCACTAACCACTTGGTTGGTTGCCGCTAGGTATAGCAGCAATTTCTCCTGTGGTTTAGGTGCGACAAGTATTGGAGTGGAGGACAGGTAATGTTTCAAGTCTTGCAGTATGTGTCTCGCTCTCGAGTCCACTTCATGGGTCCCGCCTTCTTCAAGATTTTGAAGAAGGGCAGGGCGCGCTCGGCAGACTTTGAAATGAATCTACTGAGGGCAGCCACACAACCTGCGAGTCTTCTGACATCCTTGATCCGCTTTGGGGCTTGGATCTGCTCAATGGCTTTAATCTTGTCGGGGTTGGCTTCGATCCCCCTCTGCGACACAAAGAACCCGAGAAGCTTGCCGGAGGGGACCCCAAAGACGCACTTCTCAGGGTTCAATTTTAATTGTATCCTGCGCAGGTTCTGGAATGTCTCTTCTAAATCTTGAATCAGTGTATCCTTGCTCTTGCTCTTCACCACGATGTCATCCATGTAAGCTTCTACATTTCTGTGGATCTGTGGCTCAAAAGCAGTATACACTACCCTCGCAAACGTTGACCCTGCATTCTTCAGCCCAAATGGCATGCGTATGAAGCAATAGGTGCCACATGGAGTGATGAACGCAGTTTTCTCTTCATCTTCTTTGGCCATGAAGATCTGGTGATAGCCCGAGCACGCATCAAGAAAGCGAGTAGCTCACATCCGCAGTGGAGTCAACAATCTGGTCGATCGCGGCAAGGGAATGGATCCTTGGGACATGCTTTATTCACATCGCTGAAGTCTATACATAGTCTCCATTTCCCATTGGCCTTGCGCCGACAACCGGGTTTGCTAGCCACGTCGGATGGATCACACCGACTAGGCCAGCTGCCTCTAGTTTCTTGATTTCTTCATTGATGAACTCTTGGCGCTCCACGGCTTGTTTCCTCACTTTTTGCTTGACGGGCGCGCGCATGGGGCAAACGGCAAGCTTGTGCTCAATTACCTTCACAGAACACCGGGATGTCGATGGTTGCCAAGCAAACACATCGACATTCGCCCGCAGAAAGCAACGAGCGCTTTCCTATTTGTCAGCGTGGCAATCGATGGTGAAGGTACCACCAGTGCCGTCCTCCTTGGCGGACACCTTCTTGGTTGCCGGCGGAGCAGCCATCCCCTTTTTATCCTTGCCGGCGGAGCTCGACGGGGCGTCCTCGCTAGCAGCGCAACACTCAAAGGGTGCGATTCTTTGAGTGGGCCCCGAGCGCTGCCGTGCATTTGGTCTTCATCTTTTTTTCTTTGGGAACTTCAGCGGCAAGTGCATCCTTGTCGGTCGCCGCGGCCGCATCCCGGTAAATCTGGCCGGGTCCGATAAGCGCCAGAGATGTCGCGGCCGGATGGGTGGCGCGGCACCTATGGGGCGGGGCCCTTCGTGTTTGATGCGGGCGGAGGTTGCGCGGAGAGCGATCGAGGCGATGCACGCGAGGATTTTACCCAGCCGGGCGCGATGGTCGCGTAAAACCCTCTTGCTGCATTGTGTTGTATTTGATCTTGCTCCCTAATGCGAGCAAATGGTGGAGTGGTGTGTGAAAACCTTCGCGAGGGTAGCGGTGGTCGAACCCCTTCGCGTGAGTAGCGATAGTCCAACCCCCTCGTTGTGCATGGGCCTCCTTTTATAGGGCAAGGGTCACCGACAGTGTCAGCGTGAGGTAGAGGGGTAAAACGTAAAAGAGGTGGTAGTTGGAGCAGTCGGGAACAAAGGCAGCTACGATGCTTTCTACCTACTTTTGACAGAGGGGACAAGGGCATTAAATGCCCGTCGCCGTCGCCCCAAAAGCTCCGCCATTGCGTCTTCTTTTCGCCACGGCCGCGGCCACCACCGTGGAGTGCCACCGCATTCCTCATGCAAAGACGGCCACCCGCCACGCGCTCTCTGGAGAGAAGGCCGGAGGCGACGCGTGGGCGGATGAGCTGGAGGCGGTCACGTAGCATAGCTCTCCCGGCAAGCACCTTGCCGGGCCTTGATCTTGCGGACCGGGGCTTGTCGGGCTCTATGACTTGCCGCTCCCGGGTCTCGCCAAGCCTTGGCGCCGAGGCGTGTCTTCGCGACATGATCTTCTAGTCCTCCCGACGAGCTCCTCTCGCCGGGATCTGCAGGAGTAATGTAGCCTTGAGCACAGAATGGCCTTCCCGGCAAGCTCCTCTTGCCGGGTCTTGAGCTTCTATCTTATATACTTTGTTCTTGAGCGGCTTGGTGTGGAGCGGAGATGGTCTCCGCAAGCATTTGATGGATCTGGCTGCGGGGAGCTGGGGGTGCCCGTGCACAAGTTGGGGTACTGAGGTACCCCTACCTTAGTACACCGACAGACGTATATCATAAATTTATGTATCATCAAGTTAATGGAAAATTAAAATATATTATAATTAATCAATATACTTATGTGTATATAAGAAAGGTTAATAAGTATCCATAAAATAGAAAGTTTGTTTTTCAAAGGCAAGTGATAAATCATATCCGTTTTCATAGGCAAGTGATCATGCTTGAGTATCAAACTGAAGATCATGGACCGATTATGTTATCTACGTTTCCTTGTTTAACAATCAATATTTATTAGGTTGCCGAATATTACATATCTGAATATAGATATGTCACCCACGGTGGCCTAGCTAGCCAAAATCAAAATTTCTTTTTCCCGCCGCCCACTATGCTTATATAAATAATGCCCGCTGCCCACAAATTTTCTGTACACAAAAAGTCATCTCCTCCACGACGACCATGGTGATCTCATACGGATCGATCACATCTAAGAGGGTGGTGGCGCCGCCGCCAGCTCCTGTGACCAGTCAACTCATCTCCCCTCCCATGAACAGGCAAGATTGAATAATCTTTTAATACGTCTATTTGCCATCACCATATAACTGATTTTTTTCTTCGAATAATCACCACTGTTTTTCCACTTGTTCTTTTATGTAAAAAGATGGAGCACACGGGATACACTAGAACATAGTAATAGGCTTGTCGATCAAATCATCTATTGTCTGCTTGTTTTCATCTTCTATATTCCTTAAAATCAGATGGACAGTGAGTCTGAATTACATATAGTGGGATTTTCATCGTGTACAAACCAGATGTAGCAAGCACTAACACAATCACCTGAGTATATTAGTATTTGATTAGCAATCATTTATATAGTTTTTAAGTTACATCTTGATGGTCTGGCTGTGATCTCATTAGGGTTGTTTCTTATAACCAGTACATACTGCATGTTGACAAATCCATGTTTATCCCATATGCAATAGTTCTGATTGCAAGAAGAAGAAAAAAGCAGAACATGAATAATATGTATCAATTTGGCATGATTAGTGTTGGGCCACTAGAATGTTATGCTGCTTGTCTGTTAACTTTTTTGCTCCCCTTGGAAAATATGGATACCTGATCCTTTTTGTTTTTTTATATGCACATGAATATTAGTTTTCATCGCGTCCAAATGGAACACATATATCATAATTGCTGGATTATTCAAGCTAGGGTCATGTGGAAGGCTCACATCAAAGAGAATGGAATGGGAAGCCTGTACCTTCAATGCATACTACTCGATCGACATGTAAGCATACTTTATAGCGCATATTTTTTAAATACAATTTTGATAAACATGTTTATTTTCTCATTGTAGTTATGTTTCATGAAAAAATTCTAGGGAAC
The DNA here is from genome assembly GCA_021437245.1 of Aegilops speltoides. Lineage (NCBI taxonomy): Eukaryota > Viridiplantae > Streptophyta > Magnoliopsida > Poales > Poaceae > Aegilops > Aegilops speltoides. The sequence continues at coordinate 195,064,050 of CM038144.1, read as the reverse complement.
AAAGATGGAAGCCATTGCATACAACAGCCAGGCTATCCGTTTCAACAGCGTGCTAGAAACCGGTAGGACCTACGATTTCAATCGCGTTGGGTTCAACCCTACAGAAATGCCAGATGGACATTTCTGGTACCTAGCCATGGACTTTGTGACCACACTAAGTTCTACGACCGAGGTTACAATGTCGTCGCAACAGATAACGTCGATAATTTGCCCCCCGTGCTTCCCACAGTTTGGAGAAATCTTTGAGCTACGGGACAAAACCATCACGGGTGCATAATTTAATTTGTTGTTTTTCCATATTACTCTTTACAACTCAGAGTCTCATTGTGATTTCAAATTTGCAGATGTGGTTGCTATCCTTGCCTATGTTGGTCAGATAGAATTTAGGTTGGATTCAAGTATATAGGCGCCGTCCCCTCCCTCGAGATTGGCCTCATGAACTTTCGATGGCGCTAATTATAATATGAGATCATCATATGCTTCTTTTTGTAATTCTATTGTTGCAATGTTACTCACATTTGTATTTGTTTGTAGACGGCAGATAATTTTCTTACGTGTATGCGTGAAGAGCACGTTAGGCCTAACTTCGGCGTTTGCAATGCACCGACAACCTGTTCGACAAGTTTCTTTGTAACTTACGTCACAGTAAATCGAGGCAGCGTTGCTTGCAAACTATGAGGGAGAGCACATTCTTGTTCTCTCCCAACATTAATGATGATCATCATTATCTACAAGGTAGTTGCTGCCTTCTATTTTAAATTTGTTTTCAATATATTTTGTCTGTAATACTATTTCTGTACCATATAACACTGATTGTTATCGAAGATATCCATGAAGCCAGTCTGACGACACTTGATGAAACACGTGCTTACGTCAATCGTGTTGTTCAAGGTAGTAACAATGGCCATCAGAACTATCACAACCGAAATTAGAGCATCAATGAGGGTTTTGGACGACTGACTATGTACTGATGCATATTGAAATGTCACAAATAGATGGCTTCTACAGTTTTGTTATGGATCGAATTGAGAATTACCATTTTGGCATTATGATTAATGTATTATACATATATATACCTGCATAATACGCAGTGTTCAGTATATCGGCTTACGTCTTCGTCCTTGAGCCGTCTCTCCCCCACCATTCCTTTTTTCATAAAAGCCATGAAAGGAAACAACAGATCCACTTAGTAGTTTTTTTATTGGAATAACTCACTAAGTCATCTTCCCCTCGTGCGATCCCAACATAGGCATGATCGAGGGATAACAACACGCGCACCCATGCCTCCGCCGACGCATGTTTAGACCCATCCGCCAGTACTATGGTCCATGTTCTCCCTCTCTTATCCCTCCTCCATTTATGCCTTATTGATCGTAACACTGTAGTGCACAAACGGCGCGCATGTAAGGATTATGTTGAAGTTGGAATATATAACAAACAATAGTTGCTTCATTTTTACCTTTACGACTTATATGTTTCTCATGAATATGATCATTATAAACTCTTACGTTTTCTTTAAAGACTTGCGGGACTAAAAGGCCATTGTGCGGTGTTTCATGCACTAACATATTGTTACTAGACACACTGCAGCTGTATTTTATTGATCAAGTAAACTCTAGAAATAATTTGCGGGAATATTTCTTTCTAGAAGGCTTCCTATGTGTATCTGTAAGGCATAAGTAGATGTGTCTTAGTTATTACGTGGCACTCAAACATAAAACTAAATGAAAACGCTACCCACACCTAGACGTGCATCGGCAAGAACGAGGTTTTATAACTGAAAATTTTCTCTCCATGGAGATATACCCATGCGTTTAAAATATGGATCAATGCATGTAAAATAAGTGGATTGTAGTATCATAATTCAATTAAGGGTAAAGATATAGATTATTCCACATGGTATAGGTTAGATCATGTTATATGTACCCCGTTGCAACGCACAGGCGCCTATGGACCATATCATCATGTCTACAGTTTTTGTTATGGCAAATTTGAATGAGGTGTTCATGCATTTGAAGAAAACACCGTTCAACATATAGTTCAGAAATTCCCGTGTATTAGAAAATTATAGAAGTATTTTTTGTTAAGGAACATCATGCACTAAAAAAATAGTAAGCGCTAATTATATTTAACCAATCTACATGCAATACAAAATATATTGTGTAAAATTATTCTAACATTCCTATAAACACGTTTGCCATGTCTTAACATATTTATATAATTTTGTATTATGCACAATGATTTGTAACACACGTTGAACAGTTTGCAAATAAATGTAGACACAATTTTAGAGTACACCTGAACAGATTAAATATACATAAATTATATAGAAAGTTTGTTTGGTAATAGAAGGCCAATTTCTTCATATGTTTTGTTTCGGAAATGTATGGGACACCTTCCACTTATGGTACAAAGATATGATCCGTTCACAGCTGAAAATATTTTATACTAGGAAATGAATAATATAGACATTGTCGGATGGAATGATATGTGGCACCTTCCATCTGCCTTATGTACTATGTGTTGTGACACTTAATGCATCCGATGCTGAAAATCAGGCGTAATTAAAAGTTTGCTTATTATGCGGCTTTCAACAATGGAAGTTTCCGTATTATTTGGAAGGCACACAAGTCTATATGATGCAGCTGCCATAACATATACTGATCCCTTCATATAACCAACGACGAACTCCTGTTTCAACACCACCCCAGTCTTCACCAATTTTCGATCACTCATGACTCTCATCAATGGAGGCTGTGCACGAGCCAGTGGATGTTCGGCTGGCACCAGAAGAGGCGTTGCCCGCCCCTCAGGAGGCTGCGGGCAACGCGCATGCCCTAGAAGATGTCGTTGAATATATTTTTCAGTTTATCACTGTTGTCTAGGACGATGAGGCACTAAAGTAAGTTGTTTTGCTCTTCATATTATTCTTGTACACATCAGGCTAGATATCGGTTGGGCAACACAGCAGGCTAGACATAATTAACCATGATAGTCCACTAATTATGTTTGGTTGTCTAGGTGTTATATATATTAGTGTCTATATCTTTTGCACTGTTTCACCGTTGCTAAATAATTTATGTGTGACTGTATCACAGCATTTTTGATGTGGTACATGTGCCCATTTTATTTTTATTCATCTCTAACATTATTAAATACAAAATAGCTACCAGTTTATAACAAAAGATCTAGCGTGTTTTAAAGTACTTTTTTTCACTGCTTTATATTATACAAAATAGTGTGTCTAAATGTGATTTGGTAAAGATTGGTCTGCATTTTTTGGGCAGCACAATCTGGATTAGAAGCGAACGACCATATTAGATTGAAATCAGCCTACGGATGCTCCAGGAAACAATTAGCCTATTTGGAATAATTCATCCCAAGTGCTTCAATCTTGCAGTTCGTAAGCTTGCTAGCGCTGAAGTAGAGAGCACTGCAGGTACAAGAATGCTTGGAAACAAACATTTTTCGACTTGCAGTTTCATTCTCTGGCACGGGCCCTCAGACACTCTTCGATGGAGCAAGAAACACGCACCGCGGTGCTGATTGACAATGCCATTCTTCGGCCGTTTCCTAAATATGATGTGTTCAACTCTAACATTGTAAGAGACTCATTCTTATAATTTAATTTGCTAATTCCATTTTGTACTAACATGTGTCTATTTACGACAAAGATCTACTACCATTTGCTTCATGGATTCTTCGTGCGGACTACTTGTAGTCGACATGGAAACTAGGAGGGTTCTCCCAATTGATCCAAAGAATCGGCGTCTATGGTGGATCATACAACTTTCATAACACTGAAACGAGGAAGGAAATCACAATGTTGAAACAAGAGTTCAACAATGTGTTGCAGATGAGGATCCCTGGTTGGAATACCAATCTCACGGACTGGTCAACGCACGACATCGTTTCAAATGGCAGGCGGTAATATAGTATATCGATCACACGCGTTATGAGCAGACCGTTATAGTTTTAATATAGTTTTTTTGAAACAGCAAAGACTCCGCTTTACTTGTCCTACAGGAGATGGCCCACCAGAATGGTACTACTAACTCTGGTAGGAAGACCACTCGCGTAAGTACACAATAACGAGCTTTATCATGCGATCTATTTTCCAGCAATTTAAAAATGACTATTTCTTTCATCTTCTCTAGGATTCAATACAGCTCAGAAAGAACCTGCTGGTCCAGATGCTCACGATAAGAAACAATGAAGCTGCTGGAAACATACCAGTTGAAATTAAAGCGGCATTGAGGGTTTTATACGACTGAATATGGTCAATTGCATTTTCGTATGTCGCAGATAAATGGCTACTATATCTTTGTTAGGGATCGTATTGAGAATTATCTATTTGGCAATACGGATAGCTATAATATGCATTGGATCGTATATATAGGTTTAAATACTTTTTTTGTTTTCGATATATTAAACATTTGAACAAGGGAATAAAATGCCCATCAGGGCCAGAGGTTGCCTTCCGGTTGGCAGAGTTAATGACCTCCCAGACCTTCATCAGACAAATGAATCATTAAGGCCTCATTCTCGATGTTTGACATCATGTTACAATTGTCACATATAGAGGGAGAGATAGAGAGACCACACTCCTGCCTATCCCGCAAAAGAGAAGAGAAGAATTCTACAACATGGCATATGATGAGGGATTGACCCGAAGTCGTAACTACATTAATGATAAGGCTATCTAAAACATCATCTTCTCCTACCATTGTATGGGCGCTGAAGTAGGTCATTGGGGAGTCCCCTTTAAGAGTCCAATTGAGGGTACCATGCTGACGCCAATTGATCTCTCACTGCTGATGCAGCTGCACCAGAGCGGATTCAAGGTTTTATCGGACTGACCAATCATGCTCCGAGAAGCCTATAGCATCTGCTAAAAGGTGCAAGCCCGCGATCTGGCCCTATAATGAATTTTACTCCCTGCGGGTCTCCACTTCTCTGTTAAGAGACCAGCCCCTAAGAAACTTACGAAGATCATATGAGCATTTGTGCCAGTAGTCCATGGGACCAAAGGATCAATGTGAATTGTTAAGAAGGCTAGAAATCTTGGTGGCAATAATATTGATTAATCCCACCACTAGAAGCCAGGAAGCATCGAACTGGAAGCGGGAAGAGGTCATAGGTTGGTTTAAGCCAGCGTCCAATATGATGGGAGCATCAACTACATACTTTTAAATTCCTTTTTTTATTTTGGATATATTAAACATTTATTCTCATGACGCAGCCTATAACTCAAATATCACGTCAATTATAAGCGTAAAGTCATGAACTAGCCTTGATGGCAATACTAACTATATATAACTAACACGTCAATGCCTACTTATCAACATCGGTGTAAAAGAAAAGCACTTGTCATAAATCTATGGCTGATGGAAAGTAATTACCTCATATTCAAAGCTTATTGTAAGTCAACAATCATTTCCTGCATGCTTTACCTCCAAATTAAAGTGGAGCTTGACCCTATTATCATGATGTAATGGACTCAAGTTATTTAAATGATGTGGATCTTACTCTTACATGAGAAGGCATCAAGGCTGTCCCTGATTGTAGATTGACCAAGCTTAGGTTGGTAAATGAACACATTTACACTGAAAACAGAAACATGTAATACCATACATTAGTATCAAGTAATTCCCATGTTACCATGAGCACGACGAGTTCAACAAAGAAGAAAAAATCTCATACCAGTCTAACGGGATTTATTATAATAGCTTCATGTCGAATGTCTTGTAAAGTGAGTTCATATGCAATCGAGCGGGATGTATAATAAAAGCTGCCAAATCAAAACATCAATAGATAACTACAATTAGTTTATATACAATCAACCAAACAAGTGACATAAAAAGTCCAAAGCATTATTTTTAGTGAGAAAATAAGTGATCAAAAATTCAATATAATTTCACTTTTACAACTTTAATATTTTAATAGACAAATCACAGATTGTATCTATTGCATTTTTTTTGTGCAAAACTATTTTGTTTTAAAAATATTTTGTAACTTAAAGAAATACTAAAGAAATACATCGTAAAAACTATTTTGTAACTTAAAGAAATACTAAATAAACAAATTTGTTTTAAACATGTTTGGATCTTTTACATCTTCTCTGATTTATTAGCAGACGTACTCCGTTGCAATCCTTCAGTGTATAGATTATTATGAGTTAATAAATTAAATATTTCATTTGTCTGTGATAGAAAAATAAGATTGTATTAAATCTACAGATATGATTACCCTAATAAAGATATAATGCTTGTACATACAGACGACCATGGGGAGGAGGAAAAGGAAGTTTCTTTTACTTCCTTTCCTGTTGTATTCACAGACAAAGTGGGCTGAAATAATGTAATCGGGAATATATTATCTGATACTGGGAGAAAGATCAGATCGGTCCACAAGTTATATCATGTTATAGATGGAAATGAATAACTACTTTAATTAACGACGTTGATCATTTGGAAGGCAATATCAACTCTCCAATTTATTAGATGTCACGGTAACAAAATTATAAACTCCATCTGACTACTATTTAACCACCCACCCAAACTCACATATATCCCATCAGCAATTTCCGATCGAGAACTAAATAACTAAATTTCTATCCAATGGAGGCGATCATTGGGAACGCTGCACACGCACCCCAAGAGGGCGCTGCTCTGACAGAGGATGTTCGGTCCCTGTGAGGATGTGCTCGCCCATGGATGTTTTGCACCCACCAATGCATGCCGTTGAAGATGCACTCAATACATATTTCACTTTATCATGGGCATTCGAGACCAAGATACATTAAAGTAAGTTGTCTTATTATACATTCTTTTACTATATACAGATAATGCTGGAAAACTGTTTTACACACCAAGGAAAGATAGCTAGATGGGCAATCTTAAAACATTCATAGGTACATGTATAAGTTTTTTAGTTGAATCCGACGCTACATGAAGAGTGACATGCACAGCCCATGAATTAAGGTTCTAGATTTGATACGTGTATGTACATCTAGGTGAGGACAATCTGACCTCGTGCAATGTGATGCAATCTAAAGATGAATTCGGTTTATAGGTTAGTATAGACAAAGTTAAACTAGAAGACGACCATTGATGTCTTTTGTTGGGCATTTTTTCAGCTTAATATGGATAAGAAGCCCCGGCCGTGCGGATCGACATCAGCCTCCGAATGATCCAGACACCCTTTTTTCATACAAAACTTCATCCCGAATGCTTCAACCTTGTTGTCGTAAGCTTGCCAGCTGAATTAGAGAGGACCGCAGGCACCAACTGGGTTGGGAGCAAACATTATTTCGACTTGTAGTTTCATGCTCAGTCACAGGCCCTGAGGTACTCCTGGATGACTCAAGGAGAGCGCATCACGACGCTGATTAACTATGTTGTGGTCCAGCCTCTTCCTAAATATGATGTGTTCAACTCTATAATTGTAAGAGAAGCTCATTCCTAAAGTTAGTTTTACTTATTATAATAGCAATTGATATGTGTCGATCTGCCACAGTATCTACTACCGTTGAAACTTTCGGATTCGTCATACGGGTTACTTGTAGTCAGCCGGCTAAGGAGGAGGGTTATCGTGATGGATCCATCCTTCAACACGTTTGATCCTGAAGATAGCACTCATAACATATTGATGAGGAAGGAAATCACACTTCTGAAGGAAGAATTCAACACTGTGTTGCATACTAGGATCGCTGGTTGGAATAACCAAATCATGGATTGGGAACAAGATACCATGTCCTGTGCTTCTCGTCGGTAAAATACTAAATTTATCGCATACATAAGATGCAGACCTTTATAGTGTTTAATATTTATTTATTTTGTCGCAGCAAACACTCCGGCTTCTTTGTGCTACAGGAGATGGCCCACCAGATTGGTCGTTTGCGTAGCATGGGCTGGATGAACACTACCGTAAGTACAAAAATGATGAGCTGATGTGTGCTAATTAATATCCAACCAGTTTATTAAATGATTTGAGTTTTTGCACCTTTCCTAGGATCCTATACAGCTCAGACATCAAGCTATGGTCCACATGTTAATGTTCAAAGACAATGAAGCTGCTGCAAACATCCCGCCAGAGATTAGAGCGGCCTTGAGGGTTTTAAGCAACTGAAGAAGGACTGATGCATGCAGATATGCCAAGAATGTTTGCCTACACTACAGATTTGTTATGGAACGTTTTGATAATTATTTATTTTTGATATGAATAATTAGATAATAAGTTAGTGGGGTCCTCTATAGACGTATGTTCAAAAAGATTAGGATGTGTTGGTATTATCAACCTATTCGAACTTTATGGTGTTTTGGTATTATTGAAGTTTGGTTTTATTACCATATTGTTGGATTATTAATCGATTTTGTTGCAACATCATGAACGAATTATTCGGTTTTCTGCCATGACTGAGCATTTAGCTCCATTTCGAAAGTTGTACTGGGGTAATAGGGCTTGACGCTAGATTAGATGAGCAGTCAGAGTTTAATGTTTGTCACATACTAGGCAAATGCATGTGTGTGCACAGGATATTTACATCCTTCGGCGGCAACATTGTGCCTCCAACTGTTTCTGCACCTACTGTCATTTTCCGCCGTTAGAAGATCAATTCACGAAAAAATATTCTGAGGATCACTCCCCATGCCGATCTTGATAGTAGATCCCCGTGCCCCTCTCCCGATCGCTGCACTTTCCCTAAAAAAAACCACTGGTTTCCAGCGCCTCCAACCACAACTAACTCTCGCCCACACTGCTCATGTCGCCTAAGGCAAACCGAAGAAGGATGTGGAGGTGGAAGTGGGTTAGATATGGATCATTATTGGCTTGGACGTCGACGAGCGGTCGTTGATGGGGCGGGGGTGGCGCATCAAGAGTTATCCTTCTTCCTCCATTATCATATTCCACTCGCCTGCCGGTACCATGCCCCTCTCACTCGCCCTTTGTTCTAACCTCTGCCACGCTAGGAATTTGAGATGTGCAGCAATACTATAAGGAAGAAGAGAACGAGCAAGAAGCCGAGGTATTGGGTACAACATCCAGGACAAGAGCAGGTCTTAGCCACGCATTCATGGCGCGGGTCAAGATAAATTCAGCCATTTCCTCAGACAGGCTTTGCTCTGTCGGCGGCGCGGTCAGAGAGCATATGGCAGGAGCGCGCGGCCGGCCTGCTGTACGCAGTAGGTGCCTTGGGAGATGTGGCACGACTGCGCCCAAGCATGGAGATGGGTTTCCTGTAAGGTCGTGAAGCATGTGTGTTGTCGTGCTGCCGGCTGTGCTCTGCTCTGCTCATGGAGGATGCAGAGGGGTTGGTGGCTTTGGCGCTGGGAAGAGGAATCTGGTTGTGCTCTATGCGGTGGTTCAGATAACATACTATGTAGCCTGTACTATTCCTCTATGTCTTCCTCCCCGCTAATTGCTCTGTGTATGACAGTTATTCCCTGACTATTTGTGTGCACAGATCAAAGTAACAATACCAAGGAAAAATTGAAATATGTGGGACCATGATTAAACTCGATCTGTTTAACTCCCTCTCAAGTCACAGTTTGGTTTGGACTTTTTTGGGGGAGCTAATGTCGATTTTTAGTGATTAATCATCCATTTGATTGAAAGAACAGGTGGTCTTGGGGATCTCTAGGTGGCAGAAGATAGACATTTGGTGCCTTTTTGTTGCAAATATTTATAGGTTGCTAGGTAGGCCAAGATTTATCAACTTGCTGGAATATTCATATGTTGTATGTGGTCCTAGGTTGACACGAAATGCTGAATCATAGCAGTGAATGCAATTTTTATTACATGTATAGTACGTAGCAGATTTATAACTTAATATACTTGTACAAATCCTACAACTCCCACATTAACACACGAGCAACCCTAAATAGTAAAGTACATCCACGATATGTCAAAAGATCCATAAAGTCATGAATTATAATTGGCAAAAATAACTATAGGTAAATATAACGTCAATTATTACTGATCAACATCAACGCTAAAATAAAATGTTGATTCCATAAATCCACAATTAGTATTGGTTACCTTTGGCATCGGGAAACCATGGATAATCTGGAATTGACAGCATTCATCTAACTTGTGTGGTCTCTCAGATATTACAACTGCAACAAGTATAATGAGACTGTACATTACTACCAAAGTATGGAATGAAGTATTAGTACAAACTGTTAAATCATACAAAAATAGTAATTGCGGAAGATGAGTAGTGTGCATGCTGTGATTTTTGTTTGCTGTAGCTAAATTTGGCATGCAAGCAATGAAAATCTTTTTATTTAATTAATACAATAATTTAATTATTTAGAAAGTTATGATTATTTAGTTATTTGCTTATTTATTAACAGGTGTGCATTTTATGGAAAAAGGAAAGAGATCTGCACCATCAACAGTGGTATATATGGTAGAAAACATTGTTATATATGGTAGAACTATATTCAGCTTTGATCTGCTACCCAGTTATTCTCCGCATGTCCTACCTATATATGTTAACCTTCTCTGCCATCCCTCCTCCCCCTCCTTGCTCTTCCTTCGGCCATCACAACAGCTGACCTGGACGAAAATTTCCCAAGGAGTACCTTGTGTAAGCAAGGAGCTTCTTTAAGGCGAGTTCCTCTAGGTACGAACAATTTTGGATCTTTATATTCTCTAATAGTGTTATATTTGTTATACTAGGATCATGTTTGGTTGAGATATTCTATCAAAAGTATGATTTATCTTGCATTTCCTGTATGTTCACCTACAAATTTTTGCATGCAATTCTGAACACGTCATTTTCTTAAGCACGTTATATAGCAAAATTAGCATGCATGGAATTCTTAACATGGCAGAGAACAAAAAAAACAATTATGTAAATCTTAATATTATGATAGTCATAATAATAAGTCCTTTCATGTAATAAAAGCCCTGTGCGTTGCACTGGTGTTAAGAATTTTTGGGTTTTATTTAATTCAATCCTAAAATTCACAAACAACAATTATACACTGCTAGAAATTAAAAACAAATCACACATGAAAATAGTTTATACTAATCTTAGTTCTACTACGGTTACTTTCACATGAAGAATTTGTCCTCCATACAACATTTCCAGTAAAATGCATAGGCATCAAAATATGAAGAGTAAAGCACCCACATTAATAATAGGAGCTGTCAATATGGATAACTTCCAATTGCAAGAGGACATGGCTAAGCATTAAATTAAAAGCGAGGACACAACCTAAAATCTTTTTCCACATGGATAATAAAAATTAAAATTGGAGAACGAAAACTAAGAAGAAGCCCTCACATATAATCGACATGTTGAAGGTGAGGGAGCTGACATATACATCCTCTGTTCGCCACATGCATCCCAGTTCGCTCTGGCCCTCATCAGTACAGCAGGGCAATAGGTGCCAGTGCTGCTCCTGCAAATGTTAATGTGGCCTTCACAAGTGGGTCTGGTTCGTAATAGCAGTGGCTAATAATAGGAAATCAGTAAACATGTTACTTTGAGATATGCATTCCAAATAATTCATCCTCAGGTGACAAATTTTCTTGGGAGTGTACTTTTGTGATAATTTGGTAAATTTGCACAAATTCAAATCAAAGCAGTTGATTCTGCATAAGCTAATTATATGCCACACCACAATCTACGATAGTTTAACCTCCATTGGTTCATGACTTGTTTTCTGAACATCTTATGGTATTTGATAACATAGCAACAGCTGACCAATAAAGGATTTCTTAGAAAGTTAAGTAAAAACATACACCATACCTAGCAACAGGTGCATGAAAGGTGCACAGCTGTACCCCTTCTAAAAAAAGGTCAATGTCTTCTGTTATCCGTCATGCACAGCAAGACGGTCTGCAACATATTGAAAAAAAATGCTCAAAGTTGTAGCAAACATCTGCACAAACCCTATAATAATGCTCAAGGTACTATAGGTACATCTCCAAAAACCCTAGCAAACATCTAGCAAACATTAGCAGAAACCCTAGCTAACATCTAGCAAGCATCTACACAAACATATGGAAACTAAAATGCTCAATGTTCAGTTCAACATCTGCACAAAACCTACAAAATATATCTAAGGATGCAGAGATGCTGCCACAGATTAAGGATAAATGTTCTTACCATCAGATAAGCGGGATCCGTGCAAGCTAGCTGTTGCTGAGAGGGAGTTGCTGCCGAGGGGTGCAGCAGCATGAGGCAGGCACAGAGCGATGTCTTGTGACTGGCTGGCTGGAGCGGTGTGGATGTGGAGGTGTGGTCAGATGCGCCGTTGGTTGAGGTGGCCGTGTCCCCGCGGCGCATCGGTCGGTGCACAGCGTGCTTTCTGCTTGTGCATGTCATCCCTCCCCGCCGAGGGCGGCGGCGTCGGCAAGCAGTCGTCGTCCTCGCCGTGCATGCAAGGTTTGGTCACCGCCCCGCGCCACAGATAGAATAGAGAACCACATCAGCACGCTATAAACATTCGATTAAGACTAGGAGGGGGCGGATCTGCCATGGGGAGTGTCGTACCGGAGCTGTGGCATTGCAGATCTGGACACAACTCCTCGGATGCACATGCGACATCGCCGGAGAGGAGCGCCGCTGTGGATCCGTGCTGAGTGCATGTGCATGTCATCCCTCCTTGCCGAGGGCGGCGGCGTCGGCAAGCAGTCGTCGTCCTCGCCGTGCATGTCAGGTTTGCTCATGGCGCCGCGGCACAGAGAGAACAGAGAATGAGTTTAGTGGCTAAGAAGACGAGGAGGGGGCGAATCTGAGCAGCCCGCGTTGAATGGATTTTTGAGGCATAGGTAGTGGCTTACCGGAGTTGTGTCGTTGCAGATAGTGACGCGTCGCTGCGGATCCAGCTGCAACGTCGCCGGAGAGTAGCGCCGCCGCGGATCCGACCGAAATGGGACCGCATCCATCACCCGCAGGTGCTCTAGGAAGCGTGCCCCGTCCGTCTCGCTCGGTCGCGCAGTCCACAGCAGGCAGCCCCAAGGTCAGTGGATGCAGGAGACCGATGCGGTGGCCGGCGGGCGGGAGAGTGGGGCTTCCTGCTCGTCGACGCGGGCGGCGATGCGGCGGGGGGAGGGGAAAGGGCGAGAGGGTTCGCGTGAGTGAGACGAGAGGAGATGAGAGAGTGAGGGAGACGAGAGGATAAGGTATGTTAGGTAGATGCGGCGGGGGGGAACGGCGGCGGCGCTTGCTTTTAGTTCTCGCTGCCGCCCTAGAGGCTGCGTGCTGTGGGCCGTCTTGACGGGCACAAGAACAGTCGTTGCTGCTGAGCATGGCGTTATTTTTGCTTTTTTCTTTTCATTTGTCTCTTTATGTTTTTGGGTTTCTGTTTATATTTTATTTCCTATTATTTTTATTTTTTAGTTACATTAATTTGTTTTAGTTATAATATACAGCGTTCGTCGCATGTCACAAAAGTGTTCAATAGTATTAATGAAATGTGCATGGTTTTTCTAAACAGTTCATCATTCATTACAAAATTGTTCCATGTTTATTATAAAATGTTCTATGAATACATAATCATTCTGTTTTTTAAATTTTGTAACTGTATATTACAAAAATTCGAAATATGTATTAAAAATTTGTTCAACTTATATTACAAAAATATATAATCATTGCGTTTTAATGTTTATTTTATTTTCCTTTTCTCTTTTTAATTTTTGTTATGTTTAAATTTTTACCTATACACTTTTATTCTTTATTTATAATGTTTGGTTTTTATTATAATATACAAAGTTCAATGCATGTCACAAAAGTGTTCAATGGTATTAATGAAATGTTCATGTTTATTCGAAAAGTTCATCGTCCATTACAAAATTGTTCAAAATTTGAAATATATCTTAAAAAATTGTTCAACTTATATTACACAAATATATAATTCATGTGTTTTTTGTTTATTTTATTTTCCTTTATCTCTGATTTTTTTTTCTGTTTACATTTTTTTCCTAAACTTTTTAATCTTTATTTAGATTGTTTTGGTTTTTATTATATGATGCATACAAAAATCCTATTTACATTTCAGCATAGATATAAAGTGATGGGTTCCGACATACACACTGATGTAACGGTGACAGTCCACACTGAAACGCCACGAGAAGAGGTGCATATAGCTAACCTTACTCTGTATGTATACTATAGATGATAATATGATTGGTCTATTTATAGTCTTGTTTAATCAGAATATAGGAGACATGGATATGGACATTGGAGATGCACAAAAAGAATACATGGAGGTTTCAGATGCAACGTCAAAAGAAGGGGCCGTATATTCACAACATAATAACGTTGAAGAGGTTATATCTCATAACAAACCAAAAAAGGATGCTAATTTGCGTGTTATCCCACTAGGTATATGTTTATATTATTATCAATCTTTTTTTGTGATATTGCCTTTTGTATCCAACTAATTTGGCTCATTTTTTTAGCTAAGTTGTCTCACTTTTTATGAATTTGACAGACTATGTTTGTACCCCTAGAGATATTACAATCATCGAATCAATAAAGTCTGCCCGCAAGGATACCCAGTTCATGGACATTGGAGATGCCTTGTTAGCAACCGACGATTTGAAATGCCTTATAAAAAATGATATGTTCTTACATGACGGTGTAAGATCAATTGCACAAACTTTTTAATCAATTATATGAACAATATATAATATCATAAAATATAAATATATCCTAAATGTTGTTTACAGGTGATAAATGCTTACATATATTGCATCCAGGCTCACGACCATCTACAAGACAGAGCGGGTGATAAGGTACACATTATTAGCACGTTTGTATCAGGCCAGATAAAAGAAGACGGTGAAAGAGACATCAACCCATCAAAATATCGTCGCATTGTGCGTCATGTTAATAATTATCTACAGCAAGATATGGTTAGTTGTTGTCTTCATATCCATGCATGGATTTTTTTATGTAGTTCTTATGTCTAATGATTTATTAAGAATTATGTATAATTGTGATTGTGATTTGTATGATATTTACACCAGTTATTCATTCCGATAAACATGCGGGGCTACCATTGGTATCTAGCAGTCGCCAATGCCAAAAAACGAGAGATCCAAGTATTGGACTCACTTGGTGAGAATGTCAAACGCAATGACCTTGCTACTACGGTAACTATCTATTTTTTTACTCATCTTTAACATAAAATTTGTTTGACTTCATCCCTAACATTTCTCATATGATAGTTACGGGGGCTCGAGAAATGGCTGAAACTTACAGAGCAAAGTCCGGAGTTTATCAGAGGTGATAAGTGGCCCGATCTCAATGTTACAGAATGGACGGTTGAAGAGCAAATTCAGAAGGTAATACAAACCGATGGGTAAGCAATTGTTAAAATGGTTTGTTTATTTGATTCATCTGTGTGATATTCTAAAGCACACTTACCAAATAATATAGCGTATCATGTGGGTTGTTTATGCTAAATTACATGAAATATTGGACATCACATGGACTGTCAGACCAGTTCACCCAGGTATTTCATTTTTATACATTATTTCAATATTTTATCTGAAAATATAATATAATTTTGTTGTATAATTTTTTTTAGGAGGATATGAAACATTTTCGTCAAAAATTAGCAGTCATTTTGCTTGATTCTGAGCTTAATTTGCTAAAAGGATGTCCCATATACCATAAACCTGTCAGTGAAGAAACTTTAGCTAATTCTGATCTCGAGATCCTGGATAATCCTCCTGACATAGTCGAAGAAAAACGTCCTGCCCCACTCACTATCATTCCCACGGACCAACGTCAAATACTTGCCGATCTCTGCAAGTACATCATGTCAATTGATGATGCCGGGTGTTTGGAGTAAGCATCATGTATCAATATTTAATGTGCGGATGTATATTATTGTTCTTCTTACCATCCAAATTACAGGAAGGTATGGGTCCGGAGCTGCACACCCGATCCAATGAGCTTAAGTCTTAAGAAACTTCAGTGCATACTTAAGATGGAGCAGCCTATGGACAATGATTGCTTCAACACCGCCATATGCGTATCTTTGGCATGTGATGAGGGAGTATTGTTCACAGGCCCTCCTATACTCTACATGGATCTACGATTTTGTGTAAGTTATCGTAACTGTTCATTCTGTATGCCATGTGTATCAACATGTTTAAACAATATTTCTTCTTTTACTTAGTCCATGATGCTAGAGTCAACACGATGTCAGAAGTTTTGTGAGAAGGAAACTATCCAGACGTTGGCAACATTATTTGATAGCTGGCCTGGAATGGAGAACGGCATCTCATCTTGCAATAAGGTAAATAAAATATTTTGTCTATCGTTATGATGGTTTGTTGTTGTTTCTACTAACTCCACTTGTAGATTTATCTTCCCTATGCATCCATCGGCCAATACATATTGTACGTCATCGACAAAGAGGCACGTCGTATATATATTATGGATCCTATTCAAACATCACAATCGCCGAGGATAAAAACTTGAGGCATTCACTGAAATTAAAAAGTTTTGCAAGGGATTTCAAAGAAGCACTCGAAATAAAGATGCCTGGTTGGAATTATGATATATCTAAATGGCATCGTTTATTTCTGTTTGGTGTTCCAACGAGTGTAGACGGGTAATGAATTCATATCAAGAGTATTTACTTTTGTTATCACTATATTTTTTATATTATTAAATTAAATTTTTTCAGGAATGTGTCTGGCTATTTTATTTTTCATTTTATGTTCTGGTGGAACGGTAAAGAATTGGTGAAGCCGATTTGCGCGGTGAGTATTGTGCGTTACATGTTTTAAGACCTTCGGCGTGAAATTGTCATACTAACTACATGTCTTGTTTCTACAGGATGGGAATGAATTGAGGAAGCATTTTTTATTATACTTACTAAAACATCGTGGGAATGAAGCTAGAGGAAACTTTCCTGATATTGTGAAAGAATATCTTAAGTGCATCATCTAGATATTAATAGTTTTATAATAGATGTTTAGTTGGAACATCACTCAATTGTTACATGGACATCTCGTTACTTTTTCTTTTATGTTATCCAATTACATTGCAATAATGGACTTCCGTTATTAAATAATTGTGTTTGTGTTATATTGTTTGTATGTGTGAAATATTTCAAGAGCCCGTGGCAATGCACGGGCACTCTACTATATGGGTAGTACAAGAGTAGATCTACCACGAGATCAATGAGGCTAAACCCTGGAAGCTAGCCTATGGTATGATTATTGTTCGTCCTACAGACTAAAACCCTCCGGTTTATATAGACACCGGAGAGGGCTAGGGTTACACAGAGTCGGTTACAATGGTAGGAGATCTACATATCCGTATTGTCAAGCTTGCCTTCCACGCCAAGGAAAGTCCCATCCGGACACGGGACGGAGTCTTCAATCTTGTATCTTCATAGTCTTGGAGTCCGGCCAACGATGATAGTTCGGCTATCCGGAGACCCCCTAGTCCAGGACTCCCTCAGGTGGCGTTAGAGCCGTGGCACGACCAGCAGATCAACACCTGGCTCGTCGAGGATGCATGGGGTTCCGAAGTGCGTGCACGCCGCGATGCGTCCGTGGAGTGTTCTAGCGCGACCAACTACATCCACAGGACCTGAGACCATGCCGGGTCGTCTTCAATTTTGAATGACATGTGGGGATCGCATATGAGCAAAGGGCATCTCCAGTGTTGCCACGACCGCAACTAACTACCCTGGCACACCGAAAACCTCGTCCCTCGCGCCATCGCACGATGCGTTCCTAGTCAGCGCCAGCTGGCTGCATTCTTGCCGTCCATCCATATGTCATCATTAAGGGGCTCGGTCCCCGAGGAACCAACTCCAGCGACTTTATCAAGCACCCAGACGCTTGGCCTCTCCGGAATGTGCTACTTAAAACGGCAACGCCCAGCTAAACTCCACACCATAGCGCATCCTCCTACTACCTCGCACCACATCCGTCATGACTGCGAGCACGAACGCTCTGCGGGAGAGGTTGTCTTCGGGGATGAAGCTCGAGGTCGCGTTCTCACTCAAGTCGTCGCTCGCAACGCAATAGAAGCGTAGTCGGACGCAAACGCGGCCGCACAAGCGGTGGCCACGCTTGCGGCCGACGACGGGAGCACCACCAACCATGCGTCCTACTTGTCGCCGTCCAATGTTTGTTGGCACATGTGGCAGGTGCAGCGATGGACTGTCCATCATCATCAACCTCATGTCCACTGGAACCACCGAGGTCGGGTACTCCTCCGAGGATGAGTAGGGCATGGGAGGCGGCAGGGCATGGTGTGCCAACTGGCCAGTCCGTCTCCCGTGTTCTACTCTTCATCGTCGAAGACTGCACCTTCACTTCACGGGTCTTGAACCCCGCCCCCGTACATGGACATGACAAATCGAAGACGTCAGTCGCCGCCGTAGAATAGGTTTAGGGTCGTGTTTGCATGAATCTAGTCTGGTGTATATGAACTTTTGCAATAATAGTAAGATATATCGTAGGAGGATAAAGTATATGGAATGATGATTCATTTTTGTGTTTATAAACTTAGAAGGGTTGACCCGAGACAAAGCTAACATGCGAAGTAAATAAACACATAGGGTCAACATACATAATTTATCTTAGGCACTCCAATAGTACGTCCACTGCACATTCATGCATTTCACATCTTTCTACATCTACGGGAACCTACGAAAGGGTTAAGGTAAATTGTCTCTCTGTCCCCACTGATTTTCATGGTTATGGGCCCCTCCCTCCCTCCAATCTCCAATCAATAGCCCACATTTTTGACATTATGTTAATTACATAACTAGGATTACGTAGGTGTAGCATTACTCGTCCTAAAAGACCAACTAAGCAAACCTCCCAGCATATCACGCGGGAAAAGACCCGGCCGCGCCGTTTTAGTCGGGATTACCAGATTACTAGTAGTAGTACCGATGGATCACGCGAAGCACCAAGTTTAAAAGGAAAAAAGGCGGTACACTCATAGCACGCCTGTCGCGGTCGCATTGAACCCCTTACATCGTCGGTCCTGCACACGGCTCACGCAAATGGAACACGCTTTGGCTTGCCTCTTCACTGACACGTGGGACTGCACTGGAAGAAACCGACCATGCGCCAAACTCCCCCACCCACCTCGCAAAAATTACCCCCAAAAACTCCATCCAAATCCCAAATTTAACCGCCCTTTGGTCAACTAGCTAATAATATTCCCCAAACCCCCCCTCCCCGGCCCCTTCCACTCCATTCGCTCCGACAAAGCTGCCATCCCCACCGCGCCAATACGTCGGTGCCACGGTTCGCCGAGGGGACGCACGGCGATCCTCTCGCTCCCATAGTACGTTCTCATAGACTGCCGTCCTCTTGCCACGCCGCCACCTCTGGCGACATTTGTCACACCCTGATTTTCATGCCACAACACTTAAGCTATTAAATCATGATAAAGTGTGGTTTGACAAAAACCTTTACATTATTTGGCTTTTTATTTGAGTTGGTTTTCTCTCTGTGATTTTCAAGTGCTCTTTAAAGTCAACACAACCCCGCCTTCTCTACTTCATCCCCTTGCTCCAAACTTTTTCCCCAATGATCATGCCATGTGTATAGTACAATATAGAATTTTCTGAAAAGTAATTTGGCCAAAAAGCATTTTTCTAAATTTAGTTTTCCAAAAACCACTAAATTGAGGTTTGCACTACAAGTACTTGATTTGGGGTACGAAAAATCTTTCAAAGAGTACGTTTGACTCCTATTAGATACAGGACTCCCACAAACCACAAAAAATATAATTTTAAAAGTTATTTTGCTATTTTATTTAAGGGCTTTTTCTTTAGGCAAAAATGGTCTTTAATAGGTTAAAATTATTTTAATGCTTTAAAAATATTTGTGAAAATTTAGGGAAACTTAGTGGACATATATTGTCCATATATAAGAGTTTCAACACATGGTCATGTTCAAAATATTGGTCAAACCCCTAAAGAACCCTTTCTGAATATTTCAAGCTTTTGAAATATTTACAAAGAAAATATTCTCTAAAAATTCCAAGAAAATTCTAGCATGTCACATATGACATATTGGATGATCTTGCCAAGCCTCATGTCTTGGAGAACAATATAACATCACCAAAACCCTCCAAAACCATTTCTGTCCATTTTGAAGTTTGAGCAACTCTACATTGCCAAACATGTCCAAATGTTCTCAAACTTGGTGCACATACTTCAATAGTCTAATTATGCATCTAGACCAAACTGCACAAGTTGGAGAAAATAATATCTTGATTAAAGTGCCCCAAAACCATCTCCGACCAGAATCAAATTTGAACAACTTTGTACTACCAACTTTTACTCCTTGACCCCAACTTTTGTGAGCATGTTCACATGACCAAATGCGGCCACTACACTGAGTGGTGCATCAACGGGAAGTGTTTGCTCAACTAGATCTACACAAGTTCATTTATGCTAATTTCTAGGGTTTGCCAAAGTTTCATTAGCAAACTCTTCCAAATGAGCTCATCTTCCTTCTACCGTGTCATTTTTTCATGACAAAATGGCACAAGAAGGAAATTAGTGCAAGTACCCCAAAACCATATCAAACACCTTTTGCATGTTAACTAAAAACCATGTTTGGGCCTCTTCCACTAATCTCCATGAGTTCCACTTTTTACCACAGCCCCTCCTAGTCCCCTTGCACCTCCGGTAACAATGGCAAATCCACAGCTCAATAATTGGAGGGATAAAACCCCACTTTCTCTCTCTGTACAGCCCATTCCCCCTCTCTCTCAACCCCACTCCTCTCCTACTGGCCATCCATGGCATCCAAGGCCCCTCCCCCTTTCTTTACTCCTCCCTAGAGCTACCAGACATGCTTGGCCATGCCCACTTTGCCAAAACAAATGGCATACCGGCCATTTGCACGCTCTAGAGCGCGCTACAGTGCGCTCCCGCACTGTAGCCGCCCCCTGCCAACCACCTCCGGCCTCCCCAGCGCGCACGACGATGCTCTTCGGCGTCCGCAACATGCCACAGCCTGGCCCCCTCCTCCTTCTCCCTCCTCTCGCCCCAGCTCGCACGCGCGACGACTGCCCGAGCGCACCAGTGAGCGTACTCACACGCGCGGCGCCTCTGGCCCCGACTGCTCCCTCTCTCTTCTTTCCCTTGCTCTGGACCGAACCCACGAGCACCCCAGACATGTCCATGCGCGCCCCCGTCACCCACAGCAACGACAACAACCTCGTCGGCGCATGGGTCTATAGTGAGCCATGGCTCACCTACTTAAAGGCCTCCCCGAGCCTCTCCCTCACCACCACTCGCTCCTACCCACTCCAAATCGGCCCCCTGTGCCCTCAGCTCTCCTCTAGGAGCACCCAAGCTCGAGATCGAGCTCGAGCTCCGCCGCTTCGACTCGCGGGAGTTAGCGAGGTATAGGCCTCCCCCGCTCCTCCTCTGCCTTGATCTGGAACCCCCAAACACCACTGACCATTTCCCCACTGTTTCCCCTCTCTTTAGCTGCCGGAAACAGCCAGAACCGCTGCCACCCGAAGCTCTTCCACCGTGCCTCCTCGTCGTTGGCGAACCAGGCCGCTCCGGCGACCACCTCCACCACCCCCCAAACGGAGACTCGACGAGGAGTCCAACGGTGCCATCAGCTCACACCGCCGTGCCCGGAAACATCGCCGGTGAGCTCGTCGGCCCTCTGTCGTAGGGTTAGGGATGACAGTCGGGTCCCGCCTGTCAGCCTCTCCTCTCCCTCGCCTCCCTCTCTCTCACCGGCGCCTGGGCCCCTCCCGTCAAGTTCAAACCTAGCGAGCGCGCGTCGCTCGGCTCGCCTGGGTCGCCTTTGGGCCTGTGCACTGTGGCTATTCTGGCCCAGTTGCATAGTGGCCTTTTTCCTTTTCTTTTTCTGTCACTTCTCTAAAAATTCTAGAGGATGAAATATTTATCCAAATGCAATAATTCCAACCCCTAAAATCTTAGAATATTACCACCTATTTATTGATGTAACTTTCATACACATCCATTACACTTTTCTGCACTGTTCAAATTTAAATTCAAATTTGAACAATAAAGTCTATGTTTGAAAATCCACTACTCTGTCCCCCTAACTCCAAATCCAAAACTAAGAATTTTCCCCTTCTTAGTTTTCCTCCTAGTATTTTGCAAAAATAAGTTGACATTTTTCTAAGCACTTTGACTTTTCTGTTTTTATTATTGTCTTATTTTTTCCCGTTATTTTCTTGCGAAGTTGCTGAAGAAGAAGGAGGAGAAGGATTTGAAGACCTCGAAGAACAAGCCAATCAAGGCAAGAAACCCTTTGACCATGACACCCCTCTTGTTCATCGGTACCCTTTTTCTGATTGCATGATGATGAAATATGACGGTGGTGAACTTGTTGTGAACCACCACATGATGCATACCCTTACTCATAACTTTACCTTGTTCATGATTGCATTGTCAAGAGACTAGTTGATGCATAATGATGCATGTGTACCATGAACTGTTCATGGATACATTCTTTCAAAAACCCCATCGGGTGCCCCTAATGCCCTTGGGAGATGTTGAACTAAGGTCACCACTTGAGGAAGAAGTGGTGTACCGAAGAGAGATTTTGGTGTGTGTGTGTAAAATGATGGATTAGATTTATGTGTGATTACCGTCCCAACCAAACTTGTGCAGCCACTCTACCCCTTTATGGGACGGGGCGGTATTGATTACTTAGACTGATACTAGCATGGTGCCCACATTACTAGTGACGGGGATGACTTGAGGTCACTCTCGGGACGGGGTCGTGCTTGGATAGGTGGCCATGACTGTTTTCACAGGGCACCGGACACACCGTTGGTCCCTTCGTGTATGCGTGAAAAGGGCAGAGTCCCACGATCTTTTGCTTATACACGAGGTCCGTGTATTAACGAGTGGACCCTATGTTAGTGTCGTCTAGGGAAAGGTAATGATCGGGTGCTTCCCCGGAGTACTTGAGGTACTGCAGGATCGTGGATGACACGAAAGCTTCCTGTATCTTGTGGGTAAAGTGTGCAACCTCTGCAGAGTGTCAAACTATTCGAATAGCCGTGTCCACGGTCATGGACAATTGGGAGGTGCTACTTAAACTATGTCCAGAAATTTTTCAATCTCGGTGCATGTGTGTAGGAACAATTTGTGTCACGGTGGTGACCTGACATGTTGAATGACATGGCATTGATTCA
Organism: Aegilops speltoides; assembly: GCA_021437245.1. Classification (NCBI taxonomy): domain Eukaryota; kingdom Viridiplantae; phylum Streptophyta; class Magnoliopsida; order Poales; family Poaceae; genus Aegilops; species Aegilops speltoides. The sequence goes on along the minus strand of CM038144.1, from coordinate 195,040,892 downwards.
AACTCTATTTATGTTGATATATATAACCGGTTCTCAAGGTTACCCATGTTCATTGATGCATATCTCACAAGTTGATAGGACATCTCAACTAGCTTGAAGCTAGGTTGCTTACTTGTTGTACAATTGCATTGTTACTTTGAACCAAATCATGGGTTGCTTGTGAGTACATTCAAAGTACTCATTGGCTTGCCACTGGTTATTTAATTGACCAGGCATGGAAGAGCAGGAGTTCGAGGAAGAGTTCTTTGGTGACGAACACGCGAACTAGGACGCTTCCCAGTCAGAATGCCTGTAGGGTTAAGGTAGATGGCATGGGTTCTACTTAATCGACGAAGATTTCTGCTACTTATGTTTCCTTTGATGTTCAGCCCTTGTGGCTTTATCTATGTAAGACTTGACCATAATGGTCATATTTTGTGTAAGACGGTATGTAAGGATGTAAGACTCTTGTTATTCAGCTTCTATGTGTTTAGTGAGCATTGATCTCTGGACTGTACTTGTGCATTCGGTGATCACGACTTATGAGTCGGGGTCCCAAAAACATTCTTGTGGAGAAGCACGGCGGTCAGCTTCTTCCATGGTACGCGCGTTCTAGGCTAAGGCCCTGTGCATGTCGGAGTAGCGCTGAATGCTAGCTAATAGACGCTGTTAATCTCACTGTTTACCAAAGTAGTTTATAGTCAATATGCCCTGCTTAAGAAGCTTCCTTGCCCTATTCTGCACTCAGTCTGCTTAGCTGAGATGGCATGCCCTATTCTGCACTCAATCTGCTTAGCTAAAATGTCCTGCCATTTATTTATTGTGACGTAGATTGCCATGGTCTTGTAGCCAATCTGTTAGGTGAAATAGCTCTACCCCATTTTATACTCAATCTTTGTTGCTAAGATTGCCTTTGATGGCTGTGTGCTTGGCCTCATTGACTGCTGAAACAGCCTGCCATAATTTAGCGCTGAAATCTGTTTACTAAATTAGCTTTACATATGTTTCATTACTTAGATCTGCTTGTCCAAATATCTTGGTAGCAGATCACCAGCTTGATCTGCCTGATGCCCAGGTGGAAGTGGAGGAGGAGGTGGTGGAGGCGGAGCCAGTGAGTTTGACCAACATTGCAAAGCTACGAAATGCTCGCGCATTTAGTGAACTTTCACCCGTAGAAGAAAAACGATGGGCCCGCACGTTGGAACAATGCAACATGGCTGTCACCCCAGGAAATAAGCTGTCAATATTCTCAGCTATGGTCACCTTTCTTTGGGTGAAGACATCTAAGTGGATGACCAACAAATCATTCGATGCGATGTTGGCTGCTTTCCATAAATCTTTCCCAGATGCGTCTGAGCTGCCACACACCTATAGTAAAATGAAGAATTTTATTTGTGCTGTTGGAATTGGATATGTATGATCCATGTTCGTATGAATAATTGTGTTCTGTTCTAGAAGGATCATGCCAACTTAAGTGAATGCCCAAAATGCAAATCATCAAGATGGAAAGATGGCGATGCTATGAAGAGGATTCCTCATAATGTTCTGAGACATTTTCCAATTATACCAAGATTGTAGAGGTTGTTTCATGATGTTGAAACAAGAGAGGATGTGAAGTGGCTTGCTAGGAACCAGGAGTACAAAGATCAGAATGTAATGAGCCATCCATCTCATGCTAGTGACTAGAAAAGCTTCAATCAGAAACACACAAAGTTTGTTGCTGAACCGAGAAACATTAGACATGGCTTAGCTTCAGATCGATTTAACCCATTTGGCCACTAGAGCGCCACATATAGTATGTGGCTAGTGCTTGTTATCCCTTACAATATGCCTCCAAATGTCTGCACCAAAGAATCAAACTACATGGTGGCCTTGCTCATCCCAGGTCCAAAGAGTCCTGGAAAGGATTTTGATTTATGCATGGAGTCTCTTGTGGAGGAACTTCAACATCTATGGAGGGGTGTTCTAACTCGAGACCTATATAGCAGCCCACCAGTCGATTTCTTTCTGAGTGCTATTATAGTTTGGTGCATCCATGATTATCCGGCTTTGGGCACTATGTCAGGGCGAACGACACATGGTTACAGTGCATGTGTTCGCTATGACAAGAATCCGTTGTCATATGTACTTATCAAGATCTGTTACATTGGACACTGTCGTTTCCTTGCCAAGGACAAGCCGTGTCCTACAAAATACCGAAGACATCTATTCAATGCGAAGCATGAAAACCGTGATGCGCCAAAGAGGCTCACCGCTGATGAGTTACAAGTGGAATTAGAGAAGGTCAGGCATATTACATCAGGAAACCATCCTGATAATGGTAGTGGGAAAATGAAGCGTGGCAGGGCAGAAGGGAGCTTATTATTTACCCGCTGGTCCACTTTGTGGGACATGGAGTGTTGGAAAGATTTGGATCTGCGGCATAATATTGATGTGATTCACATCGAGAAAAATATATGTGACAGCATTATCAGCAAACTTCTTAATACTGAAGGCAAGATGAAAGATACCTTAAAATCTAGGATTGATTTGACACACCTGGGTATTAGAAAGGATTTGAAGGTGGAAGATGAAACTAAACCACGGGATATGGCACCAGCTATGTACGTATTGGACAAGGTAAAAAGAAAAGAATTCTGCAAGGTCCTGTCACGTGTGAGATTCCCACATGGATTTGCTTCCAACCCTGAAAGGAGAGTCAGTGCAGATGGAAACAAGGTACAAGGGTTGAAAACTAATGACTGCCATGTCCTACTTCAAAGGGTTTTACCTGTTATCCTTAGAGGATTGGTCCGCCCTGACTTATACAAAGCAGCTGCAGAGTTGGGACAATTCTTCAGGGAACTCTGCAGTAGAAATATTAGGATATATGGTTTGGAGCATCTTAGAGACAAGATACCAACTATCCTATGCGACCTTGGGAAGATATATCCTCCAGTCTTCTTTGATGTGACGGTGCATTTGGTTGTTCATCTACCTGAAGAGGCACTACTTAGCGGTCCAGTACAGTATAGCTGGATGTAACCTATTGAAAGGCGGCTAGGAACTTTCAAGGGCTATGTTAGGAACAGAGCTACACGTGAGGGTTCCATTGCAGAGGCCTACATTGCTAAGGAAGTGTTGACATTCTGCTCAAAATACATTGAAACAGTTGATGAGCTTAGCAATGAGGTGGGTGAAGACAATCCCGAGCTCAATGTTTTCGATTGTTTTGTTTGAGTTACAGGGGAGAGTCAATAAGATGACAAACCTAAAGATTTGGAGAAAATGGTTTGGTATGTGTTGAACAACTGTCATGAGATTCTACCTTATATCGAGTAAGTGGTAAGTACTCCAGCTTATACATCGTAATCTACTAAACTTGCAGCACATTCTTATATATGTAGATGTTTGACGTGCTCACTATGTTGTGCAGCATCTACGAAAAGGAGTTACTGCCACAAAATCCAGGAAACATTGACAAACTAGTTATGGCAGGATTTGCGAAATGGTTCAAGAGACATGTAAGCTTTTGAATTGCACTGTCAGTTTTTAATACATTGAGTACATAAGATGACCAACTTGTCTATTTTCTAACCATAGGTTAAGAAGATGCGGGAGGATGGTCAGGCATCTATGATGCCCTTTACGCACTAGCAATGGGTCCTGATACTCGGGTAAGACATTATGAATCTTACGTTGTTGGAGATGTGTGCTACAACACCCTTGCACGCGATGAAGGCAGGAAGACACAAAACTGTAGCGATCCGACCTCAAACGGTCAACTCTGTGCTTACGTGTCATCCTTGGATCGGTAATGCTGACACACAGTACTTGAAGGATTTATAACAGAGTGCAATCACACACTTATTACATCGAATGTCTCAAAAGAGAACTTATTACAATAATATGGCTTAAGGCCATCTAAAATAGATAACAGCGGAAGGCTTGGAAGATAAAGTGAGTCCATTAACTCCAACGCCATAGTTGAGTGAACGGCAACGACCTAGCGCACCTTACTCTTCGTCTGAAAAGTCTACAACATGATATGTTGCAGCCCGAAACGGTTCAGCACATGGAATATGCTGGCAAAATAACACTGTAGAGCAATGAACATGATAAATGCTAACACTACATGCATATATGGCTGGTGGAGGCTCTAAGTTTACGGTTTTTCATAAGCCAATTTTATCCTACAACAAAGGAATATATTTTATTTAACTATCATCGTGGTTGTTAAACATTGAGAAGGTTCCTCCAACTCAATCCCAATTAAAGAGTATTAATAACCCAACAAATTAATTTAGAGTGATGAGATCAACATGATAATCCAAGAACCAGATACTCAAGATGTCCATAACCGGGGACATGGCTAACCATGATTAGTTTGTACACTCTGCAGAGGTTTGCGTACTTTTCCCCACAAGACTCGATCTCCTCCATTGGATTTCTCCCACTACATGGTGTTTGAGAAACGGATGACCGAGACACAATCTTTCAGAAACATTAACTCTTTACTCTGGGTGGACAGTTACACCTACTTTCCCCTACATCTGCTATCCCACCACTGAAAGAGGTCATGCAACCTACTCAACCATGCTAGAGCCCATAATTGCTTGTGGCTGCACACGGAAGTTTCTAGCATGAATAATCTTACGATCCCTTTGAGCCTGGGTGGCGAACCGTAGGATGATCACACGGGTACTCCGGGATATCCTAGGACAACACTGGATTCTCCAGGTGCCCGCAACCAATCCACCCAGATGTGTATTAAGTAGCCACCTTAAGTTAACCATTAAATAACAGCTCTCACATCTGTCATGGATACACTCAACCAATCCACGTCTACGAGCATAGCATAGCAATCTGAGCATAACGTAGAAGTAACTCCCGAGGGTTTGATAATAAAAAGGCAATAGGTTCTACCTCATCATCTACTTCCCAAACCCACATGTTATTCAGATCCTAACCATGCAATGTTTGAGGATCGGAACTAATGCATAAAAACTGGATAATAAAGATATGATCAAAGTGTTACTTGCCTTGCCGACGATCTGCAAACCCTAGAGACTCGTAGTAGCACGCTTCGCACTCCGGGAATTCTATCACAAACAAACAATAGCATACATAAGCACTCAAGCATAGATTCACGGGTAGAACTCAAATAAGAAGATCAAAACTGAAATTTCAACTAAAGAGCTTCGATTCACGAAAAGAATCAATCGAATCGGAGCTACGAAACTCAAACTATGATCAAAAGAAGTTCGAATTCAAATCTGGTTGAAACCAAATTTTAATTTTGTCAAATCCTGTTCATGTTGATTAACCGGAAAGAGGGGATCGAGAGGAAGATTTTGGCGTTGGTTTCACTGGATTTGACGAACGGTTAAAAAGTTGCGAGGGTTTGAAGATCAGGGTCTAATCTGTGATAAAAATAATCGCGGATAGGTCCCTGATGAAAAAAAACAGAAAAAGAAAAAAAATCTATCGGACGAACGTCCGCTAACAGAGACAAATCGACAAATTCGTTCGTTAAAACTAGCTAACGGACGAATGTTTGCAAATTAACCTAAACCGCAGAAAACCGATCTGATCTAAAAAACCGAACTAGGGTTTAAAAAACCGAACGGACCGGAACAATACTGGCGGCGGTGATGAGTTGACGGAGACGGCGAGCGGCGAGGCGGCTCCGACGGGGCTTCGGCTGCGGCGGCAACGTCGGGCGATGGTGGCACGGGCGCGGCGGCGGCGGCGGCGGGCGGCGGCTGCTTGTCGCGACGGGCGGTGCAGGCGGCGACGGCTTGCGGCGGTGGTGGTGCGGGTGGGGGGAGGGGAGAGGGCGGCGGGGTGACGGTATTTATAGGAGGCCGGGGAGCTGCTTGCGGGAGGGGTAGAGGGAGTCTGGGGTGGCGACGGCATCGCAGGCGACGGCGTGCGGCGACGGGACTCCTCGTGGGGGTCGAGGTCGGCCGGGGCAGCGGCTCGGGCCGTGGCCCACACGGGCACGAGCGAGGCGCGGGGAGGCGGCGCGGTGTGACGGCTGGCCCAGCTCGGATGGGCCGTTGGCCCAGTCGGGCGAAGCGTGTTTTTTTAAAATTGTTTCGCCAAAACGAAAAAATCCAAAAAAAATAATCCAAAAATCCCAAAAATAATTTTCACGGTCCTCTCCTAATATTTAGGACAATATGAACATTTTTCTAGGGCTAAAATTCAATTTTGAAAAATGAATATTTTTTTCTAATTCAAATAAAATAGCAATAAAGATCTAAATAAAATATTTATCTGAGTTTTAACATTTTTCCTCCAATATTTCTTTTATTTTGGAGAAGCCATTTTATCTCCTCCATTTATTTAATATTGGAAACATTCGGGGAGAAAAACATTAAAACCAAAATGATCCTCTTTTCAAATTTGAGAAAATTAAAATATGAAAATAAATGAAATCCCCAACTCTCTCTGTGGGTCCTTGAGTTGCTTAGATTTTCTAGGATCAAAACCAAAATGCAATTAAAATATGATATGCATATGATGACCTATGTATAACATTCCAAATTGAAAATTTGGGTTGTTACAAACGTATCCCCCTTAAGATGAATCTCGCCCTCGAGATTCGAGTTGGCTAGAAAATAGGCGTGGGTGGTCCTTCCGTAGGTCTTCCTCTCGTTCCCATGTGGTTTCATCCTCGGCATGGTGGCTCCACTGAACTTTGCAAAAGTTGATAACCTTGTTGCGTGTGACTCGGCTGGCAAACTCGAGAATCTTAACTGGTTTCTCCTTGTAGGTCAGATCACTTTCCAGCTGAATCACTTCCAGTGGTACTGTATCTCTCAGAGGAACATCGACGATCTCTGCGTGTCACTTCTTCAATTGGGAAATGTGAACTACATCGTGAACTCCTGACAATCCTTCTAGCAATTCCAACTTGTCGCTACCTCTCCCATACGCTCCAAAACTCGGTATGGATCTACAAATCTTGGGGCTAACTTTCCCTTAACTCCAAATCATTTAACACCTCGTAGAGGTGACACTCGTAGATATGCTCTGTCTCCTATTTCGTAGACTACTTCCTTGCGTTTGGACTATTCATAACTCTTCTGTCTGCACTGGGCTACCTTGAGTCTATCGTGAATCAACTTAACCTTCTCTTCAGAGTCTTTGATTAAATCTAGTCTGAACAACTGTCGATCTCCAACTTCATCCCACAATAACGGTGTCCTGCACCTCCTACCGTACAAAGCTTCGAAAGGGGCCATCTTCAAACTGGCTTCATAAATGTTGTTATAAGAGAACTCTGCACACAACAAGTTGTCGTCCCAACTAGATCCATTATCTAGCGCACAACTCTCAACATGTCCTCCAGAATCTGATTGACTCTCTCGGTCTATCCATCTGTCTGCGAATGGAATGCTATACTGAACTCTAGCCTAGTACCCGAAGTCTCATGCAACTGATTCCAGAACTTTGAGGTAAACTGGGTTCCTCTACCCGATACAATGGTCCTCGGAACTCCATGCAGACATATGATCCTGGTCATGTATATCTTCGCCAACTTAGCACTCGTATAGGTGGTCTTCACCGGGATGAAATGAGCTACTTTCGTCAACCGATCAACTACAACCCAGATAGAGTCATAGCCTGAACGAGTCCTGGGTAATCCAGTGATAAAATCCATGCGAAGCTTATCCCAATGGCTGTAGCAAACCAGCTGGCTTCTGATGCACTACCTTAACTCTCTGACATACATCACATACTGCTACATACTCATCAATATCCTTCTTCATTCCTGTCCACCAGAAACTTTCCTTCAAATCCAGATACATCTCAGTGTTTCCTTGGTGAATCGAATACGGCGAATCATGGGCCTCCTGCAGAATCAATTTCCAGATCTCGTGGTCATTAGGCACATATAGGCGATCCTCAAACCATAAAGTATCGTGCTCATCCCCACGAAATCCTTTAGCCTTTCCTTTCCTCATCCTTTCCTTTATCTCGGCAATCTCCTTAGCCTTCTAGGCTTCTTTGATCTTACCCATCAAAGTGGACTGAATTTCTAATGCTGCTACATCACCTCTCGGAACTATTTCCAAACATAGCTCGCGAAGATCTTTGGCTAACTCCTTGGGTAATCCTCCGGTCATGATCGTATTAACATAACTCTTGCGACTCAATGCATCTGCTACTACATTGGCCTTTCCGAGATGATAGTGCAATTTCATATCATAATCCTTAATGAGCTCCAACCATCTCCTTTGCCTGAGGTTCAACTCCTTCTGTGTGAAGATATATTTCAAACTCTTATGATCCGTGTATATCTCAAAGTGGTTTCCGATGAGAAAATGTCTCCATGTCTTAAGCGCATGCACTACAGCTGCTAACTCCAAATCATGTGCAGTGTAATTCAGCTCATGAGGTTTAAGCTGTCGTGAGGCATATGAAACAACTTTTCCCTCCTACATGAGCACAACTCCAAGTCCTTGACGTGAAGCGTTGCAATATACTTGATAATCCTTTCATTGGTCTAGATGAATCAGCACTGGGGCTGTAACCAAATGTTTCTTCAACTCCTGAACACTGGCTTCACACTCCTCGGTCCATTTTAACTTGGTGTCCTTCTTCAATAATGCTGTCATGGGCTTTGCAATCCTGGAGAAATTCTCAATGAACCTCCGATAATATCCTGCGAGTCCAAGAAAACTCCTGATCTCTCCAACTGATGTGGGTGCCATCCATTTAGTCACAGAAACAACCTTGGTAGGGTCTACTGCTATTCCTTCTCCTGATGTAACATGTCCAAGAAATCCAACTTCCTTCAACCAAAACTCACATTTGCTGAACTTGGTATATAACTGATGTTCCCCGAGCTTCCCGAGAACTAAACACAAATGTTCCTTGTGCTCTTCTTCATTCTTCGAGTGTACCAAAATATCATCAACAAACACCATGAAGAATTTGTCCAAAAACTCCATAAAACTTTGTTCATCATGTTCAAGAAATAGGAGGCGCGTTAGTCAGACCAAATGACATAACCGTATATTCGTATAGCCCGTACCTTGTGGTAAAAGCTGTCTTAGGTATATCCTGCTCTCGGATCTTCAGCTAATGGTATCCTGATTGCAGATCGATCTTGGAAAATACTTTAGCTCCTTACAACTGGTCAAACAAATCATTAATCATCGACAGTGGGTACTTGTTCTTGATCGTCACCTTGTTCAATGCACGGTAATCAACAACCATTCTCAACGGTCCATCCTTCTTCTCCACTAGAAGTACTGGGGCTCCCCAAGGTGATGAACTTGGTCGTATGTAACCTTTATCCAGTAACTACTTAATTTGCTTCTTAATTTCTTCCAAATCCTTTGCGGGCATCCGATACGGTGTCTTTGATATTGGCCAGGTGCCTGGTAATAGCTCAATCAAAAACTCAATGTCTTGATCCGGTGGCATGCCTGGTAATTCCTCTGGAAATACATCTGGGTAATCTTTCACTACAGGCACTTCCTCCTGAACAACTCCTAAGAGAGAATTTACTTAGGTCCTCCTTGGCGCATGCCTGGATACATACTTAATCCTTTTTCCTTCCGGGGTGGTGAGCATAATTCACTTACTGGAGCAATCGATGTTTCCCCCATACATTGATAACCAATCCATGCCCAATATCACATCCAACCCTTGTGACTCTAGAATTATTAAATATGAGGGAAAACCATGCCTACCCATGGTCAATGGCATCTGAAAACATCCTTGGCTTGCCATATACTCCACTCCTGGCGAGCTTACTAACATAGGTGTCCTAAGAACTTTGGTGGGCAACTTATACTTATCCACAAATCCCCTTGATATGTATGAATGCGATGCACCAGTATAAAAAAGAATGATTGCAGTAAATGACTTAACCAAAAACTTACGTATAACTGCATCTGGCTGCTCTTCAATCTCCTCCACATTAACGTGGTTCACTTGTCCCCTGTTGAAAGGGTTGGGCTTCTTCCCAGAGCTTCCATTGCCATTTCCATTCTTTGCTTCAGAACACTCGGTGGCGTAGTATCCATTCTTCCCGCACTTGAAACAACTAATGTGACTTAGATCCTTCTTGGCGGGCGTTGCCGGGTTGGAACGATTCTGGCTGCTACTTCCTCCATTCCCATTCCCATTCTTGGGGCCACTAGCGAACTTCCTCCATTGGAATTTTGGCCTCCATGGTTATGGTGAGTGTGTCCTCCCGAGTTCGGGGTAAAACGTGGTCTCTGCTGAGCTCCTGAATTGTACTTCCCTTGTCCATACTTGCTCTTGCGGCTCTCTATCTGTTGTTGTTTCCCTTCAATCATAAGATCTCTATCTACCAACTCCTGGTACTTGTTGAATGTTGCCACCATCAACTGCATGCTCAGCTCATCATTTAGTCCTTCTAGAAACTTCTCCTGCTTAGCGGCATCTGTAGCTACGTCATCAGGGGCATAGCGTGCTAACTTACTAAACTCATCCACATACTGGCCCACATGCGTCCTACTTGGTGCAAGTTGCGAAACTCGCGCTTCTTCATGTTCATAGCTCCGACTGAAACATGGGCAGTGTGGAAAACCTGCTGAAACTGGTCCCATGTAACAGTGTGAATGGGGTAAGTGGCTGTGAACTTCTCCCACCATGATGCTGCGGGTCCATCAAGCTGATGTGCGGCAAAACGCACTCTCTCCGCATCTGTGCATCGTGCAATGGTCAGCTCCCTTCCAATCTTGTGGAGCCAATCATCTGCAACTATGGGCTCGGTGCTACTAGAGAACACCGGCGGGTTCAGCCTTAGGAAATGGGCTAGGTGATCAACAGGTGGTGGTGGTGGTGGGTTGTTGTTGTTTTTGTTGCCTTGGTTCTGATTTTGAACTAAAAGCTGCATCCAAGTATTCTGCTGCTGGATCAACTGAGTGAGTTCCGGTGGGAAGGCAAATCCATTGTCACGTCTAAGAGGCATCTTATTAGAAAGGGTGAGAAAACAGAATAGAATGTGGTCTAGAGGAAAAACACTACCATATGCTCATGAGACAAACACATTCATATCACACCAATCAATTCAAACTAGGGCATACAATTGATCTAACTATTGTTACAAAGTGCTCGGACTAATACTATATACATGGGGGAATACTACTAATAATATGGTGGTCAACTAGAAATTTTGATCGATGGAAGACTCCATGATATCCGCTCCAGCTTCATCTTCATAATCATCATCACTACTGTCGGTGTCAGAATCGGTGTCCTCAACGATGATGTAGTCGACAGAACGGATGTCCTTGGAATGGTTGTCATCTCCTCCTGGTGCGGGGTCTCCCATGAATACTCCTAGCTTCCTCGTCAGGTCATCATTCTTCTCCACTAGTGTAGACTTGAGTTCCTCTTCTAGCTCCATGTTCCTGGTCATCACCTTCTTCAGATCTATCATGCTTGCGCACATCTGGTTCTCACTACAAAAAAATACACTTCCGTGATGATACGTGTTTGTCACAGTAGATCAGGTTTTTTTTCATGCATGTACATCCATGACGATTTTATGAACGAGTCAAGATAGTCATACCTGTGCTGTCATAGAAGTGTTCCATGACATTACCAAAATTATCATCACGGAAGTGTTCACTTCCATGACGATAAATCGCGCGTCATAGAAGTGCTTTCGTCAAGTGTGACCAACACGTGGCATCCACCATAAGGGAACGCCGTTAACCTATTGAGTCCGGTTTTGGATCCGATAACCCATTAATAGCCCCGACCAATGGGGATTTTCCAGGTGTAAAATCATCATTGGCTGGAGGAAACACGTGTCGGCTTGCCGTCGGGACAGATGTCATCCACTCATTGGACAGAAGGCGCCTATGATACGTCGACACGTGGCACAGCCCAACAGAGGCCCATTCCTGTGAAAAGGCCGGCCCGTTTGACTTGGTCAAAAGGTGGCAGGCCGGCCCACTGAAAGCCTGTTAACGGCCTGTTCACATATAGCCCATTTACAACCCGCTAACCCAGGGCACGTTATGACCTATCCGAATTAGGCCCAGTAGCATCATATGTGCCATCCAATATGATTCCAGCCCATTTTAACTTCCGGCCCATGTATGGCCCATGACGTCTTTCGGCCCATATGAGGCCCTTTGTAAATCTTGGCCCATTAACGGCCCGTGGTGAAACTGGCCTGTAATGAATAGTGTATCACTTTATACCCATTAAAGACCCATTATTCCATTGGGCCGTTTCCAGCCCATGTTATCTTTCGGCCTTCTCAGGGCCCATTTATTCTTGGGCTCATTTCCAGCGTTTGGTTACTTACGGCCCATTACTGTCATTTCTTGCTTGTGGGCCAAATTCAGCCCATTGTTACAGTCGGCCGTTTTGTGGCCCGTTAGTACGTTGGGCCATTTTCATAGCGTCATCAAATATGGCCTATTAATGACGGCCCATTATGGTCGGCTCATGAACGGACGATTCCAACTCTAGCCCGTTTACTGCCATAATGCGGTCTATTATTGGCCCATGTTTGGCCAATCGATCATACGGCCCATATAAGTCCCATTGATGACACGGCCCGTAGAAGTCCCATTGTGTCTATGGCCCATAGAAGGCACATTGTTTCTATGGCCGGTAGGAGGCCCAGTGTCACTAAAGTAAATATGTAGCCCATGGTTATTGTGGCCTAGTTTAAAAAAATAGGTTATTGCGGCCACTAGCAAACAGCGGAAAAAGAACTGCACTGACTACAAGCTAACAAATAAACAAGACAACAAGGAAATAAATAAGCTAGCAACTTATGCTAGGATATCACGGCTATTACACATATTACATCCACTGGGCATCAAAGTTCGCCACCAGTGCAAATATAGGGAACAAAGCAGCATATCATATACACTGGTTGTCAAAGTTGGTGACTAGCGCAAATAAACACCGCAGCAAAACAAATCCAGAACTGAAACCACTTCAGAAGATCTCAAGAAACAATATCCTATGTACCCATAATGCTGGCAAGATGCTTATCAAGCTTATTAACTTTCTCTTGTTTGGCGCTTAAATCCTCCAGCGCTTGTTGTTGCACCAGGAAGTATGCATCTGAATTCTGCAAGGACTTCCTCAGTCCTTCAGCTTCCTGTTGCAGCACATCTGATCGATGTCTTTCAACTTGAAGTTGAGACTCAAGAAGACGAACTGATTCAGGTAGCAAGTTCGAAGAGCTTGTGCCAACAGTAGTGGCCAGTAACTCGAACACTACATCAAGATAGGACTTTTGGGTTCTCTCACTTTCGTCAAGATAGTTTTTATCAGCTTTCTTGGAGACCAACAGGGATGTCTCACTATCTTGAACCTTATCCGCATTACTTCCTTTACCGTTGCATAACGGGGTACTGTTCTCCTATATTTTGTCCGCATTCTAAAAGAGAAACAAGCAGACACATCACATGTTCACCATGTTGTATATGAAACTCATTTTGGTAAATGAGTTCAGTAGTAAAGTGGACAGGATAACAGCATGAAAGAAACATATATCTATGTACCATGGTCACTTTATGGTCTATATCATTCTAGTTTTTGTTACCAAATCAAGATAGAGACACAATTCAAATAATATTTGTTCAAGACAAAGCAGAATAGACAGAATATAAGTGTGGGAAACTATAGAGCAATGACAACACTTGTAATGTGCATGACATGAGACCATAACTGCTTATTCAATTGAAAATGAAATCAACATAGAGCAGGTTACAACAGCAAACCAGTTAAATAAACAAGTTTAAAACATACCTATTGCGCCATTGGAGTTTCAATTCGATCCTTAAAATTTGAAAATAGTTGGTATGAGTAAATACAGTAATGCAAGAGCAAAGGAGTATGAACCATAGCTACAGAACCTGACCTAAGAACAAATCTTCTTCTCCTTTAAGCGTTGAGTTGGGATTCGGAGTGGTGGTCCTCATGCTTTGGGCACTACAGCCCCTTACTAACTCGCCGTGTTTGGGTGCTCTGTGGTGGAGACGGTCTTGGTCAACTGAACTGGGTTAGTATCTGCCGGGTTGGTGTTAGAAGGTGTAGCTGGTTCTCTTTCCAACTGGGTAGGGGTACAATCATGAGTCCGGGTTATGTGTGGTGGATCTGGTCCTTGGGCAAGTACAACCGTGGTTCTATCTGCATCAACTGGTAGCACTATCTTTTCTGAAGACCGTGTTGTTACTACCTTAGATACTGCCATCACCCTCTCCAACTCAAATGGCTGATAAAAAAGAAAAGTAATTGAAAGTACATACATTGTACGATAGACATGTGCAATGGATAGTGTGGAATAAAATAGGGCATGAAATAATTCACATTTATGTTTTCTAACCAAACAGGATAGCATGACACAATTTCACATATATGATGGCTAACTAAACAGGATAGCATGACACAATTTCACATTATGATGGCTAACTAAAAAAAGATGGAAAGACATAGTTCAAAATATGATGACTATGTAAACAGGATGACATGATATAACTATATAATGTGTCTATTAAATAGGTTGGCATGCCATAGTTCACATACATTCACGGATAGAATGCCCTAATTCAAAATATGATGACTATAAACACTAAACAGGATGAGATGGTACAACTATATGATATCTTTATTAAATGGGTTGCCATGCCATAATTCAGATAGATGATGTGTATGTACTATGTAAACATGATGGCATGATATTCAAATATATGATTTATATAGTAAGCAAGTAAGCAGATGGCAATCCATATATGATGTAAAAACTAAGCAATGCAAGACAACATGCATGACATGGGTAATGTCGTGGAATTGTCACGTTAGATGTCCTAGTGTGAGGACTTAGTCGTGAGGCCAACGCATCTATGTGGTAGCTTGAGAGGGGTTGAGTGAAATCAAGAGACGCAACACACAAGACAAAGATTTAGACAGCTTTGGGCCGTGGGAAATATCATCCGGTACCAACCCTATATGTTGTTTATGGCTAGATCTCATTATCATCATGAGGGAGTCGTCGTAAACCGGCTCTCCTAGTTGTGTCTAACCCTTAAGATTATTTTTCTCCCTCCCCTTGGGGTGCCCTGCCCCTCCTTATATAAGTTGAAGGGGTGGGTTACATGTAGTGTCCATCTCAGACTAAGACATAAACTATTCTGACTTCTCTTCATGGGCTTCTTAACATCTTGGCCTTCTTAACGTCTCGGGCTTGTTAACCCTAGGCGACTTTGTCTGCCGGGTTATGACTGCCTGCTGGGTTAAGACTATCTGCCGGGTTATGATTGTCTGCCAGGTTATGACTGTCTGCCGGGTTATGATTGTCTGCCAGGTTATGATTGTCTACCGGGTTATCATCTGGCGTAACATCTGTCGGGTTATCATCTGGCTTAACATCTGCCGGTTTATCACCTGTTGGTTTACCGTCTCTCTTAGCCACCTGTCTTAACTGTCAGCCGGTTTATCACCTGCCGGTTTACCAAGTCCCAGCCGGGTTATAACTCCGGCCGGGTCATATCATGGGTTATATCCCCGACATTAGCCCCCAGTTTAATTTGGATTTATCCAAGTTAAACTGATCCTGATCATCCTTAAGTCCTTGTCATTTCCTTCTTCTAGAAAATCCGGGTCAATAGACCAGCTTCATAATCAATTTACTGACATTGGTTTGTCACAAAGAAAAATTACGAAGAATAATTCATTTGACTCAGCTCCCAATGCTTAAAAAATATTAGTCCTTGAAATACTCATCTGATCTTCATCCGGTTTGAGGATGTAGAACTTGCCGGTTTATCATTGCCAAAATTGTCGGTTTATAAATACTGATGGCACCGGGTCATAATTGTAGTTAACATCAAGCTTGAAAATATACCTCTTATATGCCTATCACTTGTAGCCCCCAAGTCTTAAGAAGGTAGCGTAGCAATAGCTTAAGACTTGCTTCAATATAAATGTCACAACCTTGAAAACATCCAATTTGTTCATCTCAGTCACGAGTCATAAACTGAGTATTACACATATGTAGCCCCCAAGTGCCGGGTTGTCATGCTTGCAGCGACCTGGGACTTGAATTTGCCTTATGCTCATAAAAACTTCAACCAGTGTAGCCCCCAAGGACCGGGTCATTATGCTATAATGAGCAGGGACTTTGTAAATATAATCATGTAGATTTGAGAAGTGATGTGTAGCCCCCAAGGGCTGGCTCAGTAAGATAATATTGAGCTGGGACTTTATATATACTTCTTTGAAAAGAACATCATATGATGTAACCCCCATCATGGGGCTTGAACCCACATCCACAAGGTTAAGAGCTTTGTGCTTTACCAACTGAACAATGGACCCTTTAATTTAATGGAATAAACTTGTGTATCTTGAATTGTTGACAGGAGAAATTGGTAGCCCCCAAGGGCCGGCTCATTATGATGTGATGAGTCGGGTCTTCAATAAGGCCAGTAAAATGACTTTGCATTAGCCCAAAGTGTCATGGTGCATGTTTGGAGTGACATGAGACTTGCATATTTGATGTAACCTCAACTTGAACAATGTAGCCCCCAAGTGCCGGGTCATAAGCCTTCAGCGACTCTGGACTATTCCTTTGTAGAATAAATCATACCCATTAATAAAATAATATCCATTGCATTTAAGAAACTTTGAAAACCTCAATCATAATATTGGTTATTGATAACCATAATAAAAATCCAGCTATGTTAGCTATTTGATTAATATAACCTAATGATTTATGAGCGCATGATTCCAATGGCGCAATCCAAATATATACTGGCGACTTAACGTCCAAAGCCAGACCGGGTTAATAAACACCGAATATTTTCTCATCATACACTGGCGACTTATAGTCAAAAGCCAGGCCGTGTTAATAAACACCGGTTTATCTTCATATACGACTCATGAAGCTTTATAAGCCTTATTTGGCTTTCAAACATGTATTACTATGTCATTAGAGAAAAATTGCAAAAAGACGTTCAAAGCAAATCAACAGAAAAATCCAAGGCATACATAGGCCGTCGAGCCAAAATATCTTCTTCAATGAAACTAGTAGTAACCACTGGAAGGTACGCGCTTTCCGTGAGCCGGCCCTCACACTACCACTTTGACATTTTAACCTAGATAAGTTCAGTTCTTATTTAAAGATAGACTTATCAGGAGTACGCGGGGTTAGAGTGCATCAAGCATCACAGGCCGATTTATCCAAGTTTCAAGGAAGGCGGCTTTAACAGCCTGAGCTTCTCCTTGCTATCCATAAACCGTGCCCTCTCATGACAGACCAGCGTTTTAACCTTAACAAGTTCAGGGTCTTTTCTGAAAAAGATTGAATGTTAAGAGTTCGCCGGGTCAATCAGGATTACCTGATGGAGAAGCTTCTGGCATACAGGTAGGATAACCCGGAGTTTTAGGTGAATACACCTGGCTTCCAAGCCTGGCTTTTATATCCTATCACAAGGGTTATAGCAACTCTTGTTCTTTAGAACAGAAAGAGCCCCCAAGCAATATTTTGTGCTGTGCTCAAGGGGCACCTATGTTTGAGTTGTGCTTTTGCAACAAACTCTCTTTGGTGCCTTTAACTTTTTCTAAGAACTCAAACTTTTGTGAGAAATAATATTCTTCTTGAGCTGGAAATTTTAAACTGGATATTGAGAGCTTCAGAACTTTGTGGGAGACAACTTTCCCTTGAGCCGGATTTTAAACCAGAATCCTTCTTTTTAAGACGGAAATTTTTTGACGGCTTTTGAATTTGCACCAATATCGCGGTTTAGGGTCCTGCATTGGACAAGTTTGCAAGATGGAGTAATTGCTCTCTTAAAGAAAGCAATATATAATATAAAAATATACTGGATCGATTTCACCTAATATGTTAGGCCAGAAATTATCCGCTGCAGAGTTGATGATCATTACAGTGAAGCTGAAAGCCATCACGGGCAAGTTGGCCGCAGGTACAGACAGATGAATCAGCCGCGGCGGTTTAAACCAGAGCGGACGGGCGAGTCAATCACGTTGTGTTGACATAGCAGAGGCCGCGATGCACACGTACCCGTCGAGCAGCACAGTACAGACAAGCGCTAGTGCAAAAAATAATTTGGCGCACGCCCCTCATGACACCTTTGTTGTCGGTGTACTAAAGTAGGGGTACCTTAGTACCCCGAACTTGTGCACGGGCAGTCGCAGCGTCCCCGCGGCAAGCCTTGCCGGGCGTCCGCCAAGATCCTTCGCTATTCCTATTACTGCCATTCAAGAACAAAGTGTTTAACTGTGAAGACAAGGCCCCGGCAAGAGGAGCTTGCCGGGAAGGACAAGGCCCCCGCAAGAGGAGCTTGCCGGGAAGGCCAGCCAAGGCATTTCAAGAGACTTGCCGCAACGCGCTGCGCGTCCCGGCAAGACCCGGCGAGCAACAAGCTTGCGGGTGCGACAAGACAGCGACCGCGGCAAGGCGCTTGCCGCGGCGAAGCCACCACTCAGCGCCCACACTCCAGCGACATCCGACGATGTGTCGCCGCAGGATCGCTCCTGGTGCACGTGGCGGGTAGCTATGCAGCCAAGCGGTGCGAGGTGGCAAGTGAAGATGACTAGAAGGCTATCGTGGCGATCGGTGGCGCCTCTAACGGTCGTTTCTTGCACTGTTTGGGCGACCGGACGGGCATTAAATGCCTTTGTCCCCTGCCGTCAGAGTTAGGTAGGGGACACTGTTGATAGCGGTTGTACCAACCCCTGTTTTTACTTTTTTACCCCTCTCTGCGTTGCCACCTATCGGTGACCCCTTTAACCTATAAAAAGGAGGCCCATGCGCATGTAGAAGGGGTTCGACTCATTCGAAACTACAACACACCCACGCTTTCGAGCAAGAACAGAATAGAAACATAGAGCAGCGAGAGGAGTTTTATCTCTCGGAGAGCTCCGAAGCTGGGTAAAATCCTCGCGTGCTTTACCTCGATCCGCTCTTCAGGCGCCCTCCGCCCTTGCCGGACGAAAAGGGCCCTGCCCCATAGGTGTTCGCTCCCACGACATCTTTGGCGCGCCAGGTAGGGGGCGTCGAGGTTGTGCGAACCTGATCCGGTCTTCACGCGCGCTACATCAACATCGTCATCGACATGCCACCGAAGAAGAAGGCTTCGGAGGTGGCTGCTCCGTCCACGTCGATCCCACCGCCACCGGAGCAAACGGGCGGTGGGGTAGATGCCGGTGGAGGAACGGGCGTCGATGGGGGGACTCACATTGTCACCAGATCCAAGGACAAGGCCCCGCAAGCTTCGGCATCCGTACATGCAACGCACCCCTCTCAGGAGGTGCGGGATCAACAACGCCATGGTGCTCCTGGCACCGTGCTCGCGTTGGAACAAGGCCAAGCCGGCGGATCGCGGGACGCTCAAGGCCAACGTGCACGTCAACACGTTGGCACGAGTGCGGCATGGTCGCCTGGACGAGATGCTGCTCCTTCTAACACCGTTAGAAGTTTGAGCATATCCCGCTCCTCTCGCCGTTCGCCCCCACCGCTAAAAACCCTAGAAGAAGCGTTGACCTGAGCCCAACTACTACTAGACTACCCTCCAGCGCCGGACAAGATCGACGACTGGAGGGCCACCATTCAGAGCCTCATCGGCTTCGCCAACGGCGACAAGCCCCGGCAACCGAGGACATCAAAGCCCCGGCAAGACGCCCAGGTGCAAGCCGACGCCGACAAGACTGCAGGGGGTGCCACCACCATGCACTCCCCACCACGAAGGCCAAGATCGCCGACTCGCCGGGCCAACCTCGACACCGACTCCACTGCATCGTCGGACCCGCGAGCTCGCCGCGATCAACGCCAAGTTCTCCAAGAACGACGACAAGAAGACGCCAGACGTGCTCGCATCGAGCGTCGGAGAGAAGCGCGACGTCAGTCTGACCAGCGCGCTGGGCCCACTGTCGATATGCATGCGCCGAGGGAACCAGCGACTTGCCGACGCGGTAGGTTGCCTGCGCTCACCCGTGAGCTACGGCAAGTCCAAAGGCCCAAGACCAAGAACTTCAAACCAGACGTGCCCGAGAAGTACGATGGCAGGATACATCCGTCAGAGTTCCTCAGCGTCTACACCATAGCGGTGCAGGCTGCCGGAGGGCGCGACGAGAAGATCCTCGCCAACTACTTCCCGCTGGTGCTCAAGCCCAACGTCAGATCTTGGCTCATGCACTTGCCGGACAACTCCATCTCTTCATGGGCGGACCTGTGCCATCAGTTTGTTGGCGCCTTCACAAGCGCCACAAACCCCATGGCCAGAGAGCGATCTTCATCTGCCGCCCGAAAGAAGGAGAACCCTAACGCAAGTACATACAGAGATTCAGCCAGTGCGGCAAGAACATCCCGAGCGTCCACCCCGCGCGGTTATCAGCGCGCTCCATCGAAATGTGCGTAACGCGGGATGAGGGAGGAGATGGCGATGTGTAAATCAGAGATGTCAGCGAGCTATATGCTCTGGCCGACAAGTGCACACGTGCTGAAGAGGGGAGGAAACTCCCAGGAGAGAATGCAGGAGCAGAAGGATCTGACAGTGTGGACGCCCTTCCGGCAAAGAAGAACCGGAGGCGGAATAATAGAAAGAGGGAGGCTAAGGATGTGCTAGTTGTCGAGCAGTCCGGCAACAGAGGCGGCGCCGAGAAGACCAAAACTGGTGACTCCGGCGAGGCTGTGGTGGCCGCCGACAAGCAGGACGGCTCTGGCAAGCAGTACTGCAAGATCCACCGCACCAAGGGCCATGATCTTCAAGCCTGCAAAAAGGTTGAGCAGCTTGTGGAGCTACAGAAAGCTGAATACGAGCGCCGCGACAAGAAGAAGGCCCAGGAAGGTGGCGGAGGATCCGGCAAGAAGCGTCCCGCCCGGGGAGGGCGCCGCGGCAAGGCCAAGCAGCGGCAAGGAGATAGGCCTCCCCGCAGCCGCGACAAGGACGAAGATGAAGACGAAGATGACGAGATAGAGGAGGATGAGACCGATGAGCAGGAGTTTCAGAAAGCGACAGAGGTTTTGTGCGTTGACGGCGATGCTTCTCTGCACACCTCGCACCGCCAACTCAAACAGTGGGTGCGGGAAGTGTACGCAGCAGAACCATCCATTGAGTCGCGCAAGCCTCTCAAGTGGTCCAGCACGCCCATCATCTTTGACGTTGAGGATCACCCTGATCGCATAACTGCAGTCGGGTGCTTGCCCATGTTGGTTTCGCCAACAATCCGCAATCTCAAGGTAACAAAGATGCTGGTTGACGGCGGGGCCGGCTTGAATCTGATCTCTTCTGCGGTGCTCAAGAAGCTCCAGATCCCCCACAGCGAGCTCAAAGAGACTGGTACCTTTCAAGGAATCAACCCGGGAAGGAGCAAGCCCAAGGGGAAGATCACTCTGCCAGTGACGTTTGGCAGCGAGCTGAATTTCAGGACAGAGAGAGTCATGTTTGACATTGCTGATTTCCCATTGCCCTACAATGGGATACTTGGCCGTCCAGCGCTTGCCAAGTTCATGGCAGCCTCTCACTACACCTACAATGTGCTCAAGATGCCCGGTCCGATAAGTGTCATTTCTGTCCAAGGCGACAAGAAAGATGCACTTATCTGTACCGACAAGATCTACCAGGAAGCAGCAGCCGCAGCAGAACGCAAACCACTTGCCGATGAAGCTCCCGGGGGGAAGAAGAAGACCAAGTCCGGTAAGAGTAGCTCTGATGCCCACTCCGGCAAGCGCACCTCTTCGGAGTGCTGCACTACCGTCGAGGACGCACCATCGAGCTCCACCGGCAAGTGCAAGAAGGCGAAGACAGCATCACCAGAGACCAAGAAAGTGGCCGCCAAGGAGGACGGCACTGGTGGTACCTTCACCATCAGTGCCACGCTTGACCCTAAATAGGAAAGCGTGCTCGTTGCTTTCTTGCGGGCAAATGTCGATGTGTTTGCATGGCAACCATCCGACATCCCCGTGTTCCTGTGAAAGTAGTTGAGCACCACCTTGCCGTCTGTCCTCACGCGGCCCGTCAGCGTAGAGAGTCGAAGCAAGCGGTGGAACGCCAAGAGTTCATTGCGAAGAGATCAAGAAGTTGGAAGCAGACACCTTGTCCGAGGAGTACTCCATCCAACGTGCTTAGCCAATCCAAGAGTCGAAATGCGCAAAAGCTTAACGGAAGTGGAGGCTTTGTATTGACTTCACCGATGTTAATAAAGCTTGTCCCAAAGATCCATTTCCTTGCCGCGCATTGACCAGATTGTTGACTCCACGGCAGGATGTGATCTGCTTTCGTTTCTTGATGCATACTCAGGATATCATCAGATTTTCATGGCAGAAGAGGATGAAGAGAAAACCGCATTCATTACTCCATGTGGCACGTACTGCTTTGTATAGATGCCTTTCGGACTAAAGAATGCCGGTTCAACATTTGCAAGGGTAGTCAGTCATGCTTTTGAGCCACAGCTGCACAGAAATGTAGAGGCCTACATGGATGACATAGTGGTCAAGAGCAAAGACAGAGCAACTTTGATCCAAGATTTGGACGAAACTTTTGCAAATCTGCACAAGATCAATCTCAAGTTGAACCCCGAGAAGTGCGTGTTTGGAGTTCCTTCCGGCAAGCTTCTCGGGTTCTTTGTGTCCCAGAGGGGGATTGAAGCCAATCCCGACAAGATCAAGGCCATCAAGCGGTCGAAGCACCGAAGCGCGTCAGGATGTGCGAAGGCTTGCCGCTGTGTTGCTGCTCTCGAAGAGGTTCATCTCAAAGTCTGCTGGCGTGCCTCGCCATTTTTCAAAATTTTGAAAAAGGCAGGTCCAATGAAATGGACTCCGAAGCGGAGGCTGCGCTCAGACTTGAAGAGATACTGTCCTCCACTCCAATACTTGTCGCACCTAAACCACAAGAGAAGTTGTTTGCTGTATCTAGCGGCAACCAATCAAGTGGTTAGTGCTGCGTTAGTAGCGGAGAGGGAGGCGGATGATGAGCCAGCGCCACGGCAAGCGAATCCAAATGACAAGCGGGGGCTTCCCGACAAGCTCGTCCCGACAAGGATGGATCTGCAACTGCGGAAGAGAAACAAAAGAAGATGGTGCAGCGCCCAGTTTATTTTGTCAGTTCCCTTCTGCAGGGGGCTAGATCAAGGTACTCTGGGGTGCAGAAGCTGCTTTTCGGCCTTCTCATGGCCTCGAGGAAGCTGCGCCATTACTTTCAAGCACATGAGATCACAGTTGTCACTCGCTTTCCGTTGAAGAGGATATTGCGTAATCCGTAAGCAGGCAGGATTGTCGAGTGGGCACTGGAATTGTCAAGCTTCGGCCTCAAGTTTGAAAGTACTTCAACTATTCAGAGCCGAGCGTTGGCAGAATTCATAGCATAATGGACGCCAACACCTGATGAAGAAACTCCGGAGAGGAGCATCCCCGTCAAGGAGGCAAGCAAAGAATGGATCATGTACTTTGACGGTGCCTTCTCGCTGCAAGGCGCTGGTGCTGGTGTGCTGCTTGTCGCACCCACCGGAGAGCACCTCAAGTACGTGGTCCGGATGCACTTTCCCAACGAGCAAGCAACAAACAATACTGCAGAGTATGAAGGGTTGCTTGCCGGACTCAGAATCGCAGCAGAGCTTGGGATCAAGAAACTCATTGTCAGGGGTGACTCGCAGCTTGTCGTCCGTCAAGTAAACAAGGATTATTAGAGTCCGTTGATGGAAGCCTACATTGATGAAGTGAGGAAGCTGGAAGAGCATTTTGACGGCCTGCAAATGGAACATGTTCCAAGAGCTCAGAACGGCATTGCAGATGGCCTGTCAAATGCGCCGCACTTAAGTTGCCTGTGGAACCAGGAATTTTTGTGCTCAAGCTGACTCAACCATCTGTGACACCATCAAATGGACAGAGCAAGAAGAGAAAGTTGACTACTGGCGACTACTTTTCGGCAGAGCTCCCCGAAGCCGCCGCCAAGAAGGTCCCCAGGATCAACACAAAGAGTGCTGAGGAGCAGTCTGCTCCGACAAGCCCTAGGGTTTGTTTTGTTGAAGCAGACGTTCCCGACAAGCTGTGTCCCGACACGCTTGCCGGGGAGCATCACGCCCGGCGAGATCCTGTGTTCTTGCCGTAGAAGCAGATGTTCTCGCAGTAGCATTTGCGCCCTTAGCCCTTGTCGTCGAGCCACAAGCTCCGGCATGGGCACAACGGATCGTCCATTTCCTTCAAACAGGAGAACTTCCCGAAGAGCAAGAAGAAGCAGAGAAAGTAGCCCGGCAATCGAGTATGTACCAGTTTGTCGATGACATACAGTACAGAAGAAGATTCAACGGAGTGAAATCGAAGTGCATTTCCCGGGAAGAAGGACAAGAGCTGTTGGCGGAGATACATGGAGGCATATGTGGTCACCACATTGGCGCAAGAGCACTTGCCGGTAAAGCCTTCCGGCAAGGCTTCTTCTGGCCGACAGCCCTCCAGGATGCAACTGCACAAGTAACCAAGTGTGAAGCGTGCCAGTTCCACTCCAAACAGATACA
Source organism: Aegilops speltoides (assembly GCA_021437245.1). Taxonomy (NCBI): domain Eukaryota; kingdom Viridiplantae; phylum Streptophyta; class Magnoliopsida; order Poales; family Poaceae; genus Aegilops; species Aegilops speltoides. The sequence continues at coordinate 195,016,442 of CM038144.1, read as the reverse complement.
TCAACCAGCTCAAGCTCTCCAAACAATCCCTTTGTCCTGGCCATTTTCGGTCTGGGGGCTCGACATCCTCGGCCCCTTTCCCCGAGCTGTCGGGGGCTTTGAGTACTTGTACGTGGCAATCGACAAGTTCACGAAGTGGCCGGAGGTGGAAGCAGTGAGGAAGGTGACAGTACAGTCAGCAGTCAAGTTCTTCAGATCAATTGTTTGCCGTTTTGGAGTCCCTAACAGGATAATCACCGACAATGGCACACAGTTCACGAGCCACACCTTCATGCAGTACGTCCAAGATCTTGGCGCCAAGATCTGCTTCGCTTCTGTTGCTCACCCGAGAACCAACGGTCAAGGGGAGAGGGCAAACGCTGATGTGCTGCGCGGGCTCAAGACCAGAACTTTCGACAAGCTGAACAAGTGGGGAAGAAATTGGATCGAGGAGCTGCCAGTGGTTCTTTGGTCGATCAGGACGACGCCAAATCGAGCCACTGGCCAGACACCTTTTGCTCTTGTCTACGGAGCAGAGGCAGTTCTCCCCATGGAACTCGTATACGGATCGCCTCGAGTGCTCGCTTATGATGAGCTTGAGCAAGAGCAGCTGCGGCAAGATGACGCTGCTCCTCGAGGAAGATCGCCTTCAGTGCTGCTTTGACGAGCTGCTCGCTACCGACAAGCTTAGCGCCGCTACCATAGCCGCAGTTAATGCCAAGCTTCGAGGAAGGCGACCTTGTTCTTCGTAGCGTTCAATCCGCCAAGAATTCCAACAAGTTGACGCTGAAGTGGGAAGGCCCTTATCGGGTGAAGCGAGTCACTAGGCCCGGCGCCGTCCGCCTTGAGACCAAGATGGCTTTCCGTGAGCAACTCTGGAACATAGAGCATCTTCGCAATTTTTACCCATAAAGCGCGGTTGTCGGACCTGTTCCGCAACCACCTTTTGTACAAGCTTTGCCGCTGTTGCATGTAACCCTTTGTACAAAGCCGGGCGCAGATCCCGTGCATAAATAAAGATCATGTGCTATACAAAAGTTGTCAGATTTCATGCCTTTTTCTTTTTTGCATATATAAACTGACATCTTGTGCAGCACCAACCCCCGGTAAGCAATAACGAGCCTTAAGGCTCCATATCATTATTTTCTCTTCTTTCTTTTCCTCAAAAAGAAGGTTCCTTCGCCCACAAGTTCACCGGGGAGGAGAGGATAAAGGTGTGGACCAAACGTCGTTCAAAGAAGTATAGCCTTGCCGGGACGCAGATGACAGAAAAAGCTAAGTTACCAAAGTTTGAGCATAATCAGTTTTAAAATCCTTAAGTTATATTGCTTGAACGACCGTGCTTTGTATGGAAAACCTGTGCGTGGAGGAACCGGCTCGTGGCTAGTTGTGCCCTTACTTTGTTTCGAGTCCGCTCAACAATGAAAGTGTGCTGCGACTAGTCCCGACAAGGTTTCTTGCCGGAGGCAACACCGCCAGTAGGCTGCTGATGTTCCGCACTCAGCGCTTTCATGGCAAGTGTGCTTATACCGCAAGTTCCCTAAAAGCGTAGGGTAAAAACATACAAGGGATGGAATCAAGTAAAGGAGATAACATAGCAAGCATTGCCCAAAATAAAGTTATATTACAATAAATAACTTGCCGCGCTCTAATGGATTGTTCCTATGACATATCTAGCGGCGGCAAGAAAAAGGAGGAAAAGGGCGGCCTAATCTACACGATCGCCATCGACCCTCTTGACTTCATTGACCTTGTCCACAATGGGTGCGACAATGGCTTTGAGCTCTTCAAGATCAGCACCCGCCGGCAGCTTCTTGAGGACGCGGGTGAGGTCGAGGCCCGGGTTGCGGAAGAGTATCTTCACCAATACCTTCTCCAAGACCCTGGCGCAGATTGCGCGCGACTTGTCAGCCAACTTCTTTGGGATCCTTTCCCAGAGCTGCTGGAGAGCCGTCGCCACACCCTTGAAGAACAAAGTAAGCTTGACGCTGGGCTGGAGGTTCTCGTCGGTGGAGTACCCGAAGCCCGCCAAGTCCAGTTGCGCCAGCTCCTCGTCGATGGTTCCAGCGATGTTGACGAGGCCCTCCGTCCAGAGCTCCACCGTAGCCCTGAAGGTGTTTTGAGTCTCAGCGGCCCTCGTCAGTAGCTCCTCGTTGCCCTTGATCTCTTTCTTCAATTCATCTTCCCGCCTCTTGGCACCATCCAGCGTCTCCGTCAAGGCGGCCAGCTTTAGCTCCAGATCAGCGCTTGAGTCCTTGACGGCGTTCAGTTCCTTGACCTTGTCGGCAAGTTGAACTTGCAGATCGCCATGGGCAAGTGCATCCTTCTCGCGTTCGCGCTGGAGTGCGGCAAGCTCTTCATTCTTCTCTTTCATGTCCGCCTCCAGCTGCGTCACCTTCACTTCCAGTTCCTTCTTGGCAGCCTCAGCAGACGCGGCGGCATCCTTCGCCTCCTTGAGTGCCCCGCCAAGTGATTGCTCCCGTGCGTCAAGCTCCTCCTCGTGGCTGTCCAGATTAACCTTCTTCTGCGTCAGCTCACCTTCCCGCCTGGACAGCTCCTCGGCGGCGAGCCTCTGCTGCTCCTCGGCTTCAGCCTTTTCCAGGATGAACGCCTTCTTTGCCTCGACAAGTTGCGCCCTCTCCTCCACAATGGATCGGAGGGCCTCACAGTTCTTGCTCTTAAGCTCCTCTCGCATGCTTCTCTGTCAACTCCGCGCTCGCGACAAGCGCTTCCGGGACTCAAGCTTCGCTTGCCGAGCGTAGAGTGACACCAACTTTGAACAAACCTCCTCCTCGGACTTCGCCATTGCTTTGCTTGTCGCGTCAACCACTGCCAGCCCAGCAGAAGCGAGTACTTCCCCGTCAAACTCCTCTCCTTCGACCGGCGCCCTGGAGCTCGACGCCCAGGGAAGCTTGATGTATACACCCTCACCGGCCTTCAAGTAGGCGCCTGGCTGGGGCTCCTCCGAGCCCGGCGCTGCATCAGCGGCGGAGGGGTTGGCAGTCGGTGTAGCGCCTTGCACTCCTGCACCCTCCGGGTCGTCAGTACGATCGCCGGACCCCTCGCCAGCTCCTGCGCCAACAGCCTTGGCGGCTTCTTCGTTGGCGGGTTCATCAGCGCCGGCCTCTTCCTCGTCAGCGGCGGCGTCTTCAGTATTGCCGCGTGCGCCTTCCTCGCCGGTGGCCTCAGTCTCCATCGGGTATGTGAGAGGGGGATCTGAAGACAGGAAGAGGGAGAAAAAGTCAAGCAAAGATCCAAAAAGAAGATCAGAAAAAAAAACCAAGGGAAAATTTCCGACAAGGAGGGTTACCTGTGCTGGGCTCCGTGACCATGGGCTCCGCCACTGAAGGATCGCTGGTCCCGTCCCTCGCCGGGGAACTGCCCCTCGCCGGGGATTGCTCCCTTGCCAGAGAGCGTTCCCTTGTCGGAGAATTGCCCCTTGGCGGCGTAGTCGAAGCAGATTGCACCTCCGGAGCGGCCTCTGGTTGCTCTTGGTGGGCCTGTTCTGCTCCTACACAGGTAAATCAACAATCAAGATGTCAGCAAAAGAAAAAGCACCCATGCGCGCCCCACAACAGGAAATGAACCAAACACTTATGCTGGGGGCTGTGCTGGGGGCTGCTGCGAGGAGAAGGAATCGGGTCCGTCAAGGTGGTCTTGGACGTGTCTTCTGCCATCACAGCAGGATCGTCCTCGATGACAACCACAGGGACCTTGGCCCTCTTCGCCGCTCTCTCGGCCAGAGTCCTGAAATGGAATAGGGATTCGAAGAGAAGCAGATCAGATGCAAGACAAGAAACAACAAAGACCGAAGAAATACAAGTACACCAAGGAGAAAGCCTTACTCCTCCTCCTCTTCTTCCTCCTCGTCGGAGCTCAGCGCAGAGGTCGGGTCTGCACCCTTCTCTGTGGCGAGGCGGAGGAGTAGGCTCCCTTGGACGTTTGCCGGGAGCTACGGCAGGATCGGGTGTGGCGGCCCGGGAAGACCCCGCCTCAGTTGCCGGCACGGCCTGAGATGCTCCCGCGGCAATGGTACTTGCCGCGGTGGAGCGTGTCCCATGGCGCCGCGGCTGTTGGCCCGCCTGCCGCCCTGCTATATCTCCAACTCGACGGAGGCGCCTTCTCGGTTGAAATTGGGGCTCCGCTGGGGGCTCCGCCCGCGGCAAGCTGCTCGAAGACGGCTGGCCGCTCGCGCCCTCGACGGGCTTGCTGGCTTCGGCTTCGGGCTCCTCCTCGCCAACGACCCCTCCGGCAAGGTCCTCCCGGTCGGCAAGGCTTGCCGCCTCGGCCGCCTCTGCCTCCTCCAACGTGAAGCCAAATTCGCACGCGGCGGCGGCTACCGCCGCCTCTTCGGCCCTGGTGGCGATGTACCGCATCTCGTCGTCGGTGGTGTCGCGGGTGAGGAGCCTCTGCTCGTCGGCACGGACTGCTACTTCCACTAGGCTGTCGAAGAATTGCCGCACGACGTCGTCAGCGGGCTCCCTCCATGTCGGGATAACCCCGTGCGAGTCGCACTCCGGCATCATTGCATGGATGCGATCAAGACTGGACTTGTTGCACAGTGGGATGACGCCCTGTGGCAGCCTGAACCACTCCGGGTGGTGGGCGTCATGCTTGAATAGCTCCTTGAGCATCCCGTCAAGCTCCAGAACTGTAAAGTTGAAGTTGAGGCCCGGGCGCAGCCTCATGATATCCGTCGGGCCGCCAAACAGCCAGGCGGGCCTCCTCCTCTCCCCGCAGAGGGGCGTCGACAATGAAGGAAATCAGCAACGGCCCCTGCTGTGAGCCCGGCAAGCCTGAGCCGCAGGATTCGGGTGGTGGCGATCTTCAGCTTGGCGTCGTCCGGCGACAGAGCGCTCCAGTCGCCGCCACGCACTATCCGGGTCCGGCACAAGTTGGTGAATGGCTGCAGGTTGGCGTCAACAATCCAACACCACTCCGCCCTCCACTCGTCCCACTTGCTGCGGAGCTCCCCCTCCAGATACACCTCCTTCATGCCGACTCGTGAGATCCAGGCGACCCCGCCAGCTAAGGGCTCTCCTTTCTCGGCTCGGGGGATGAAATAGTGGCGAAAAAGAGCAACATTTGGGTGGATGCCAACGAAGTTCTTGCAGAGGTGTGCGAAAACCGCCATTGTCAGAACGGCGTTGGAGGTGAAATCAAGAAGATGAAACCCATAGGTATTCATGATATCACAGAAGAAATCAGAAAAAGGTGGGCAGAGCCCGCAGTAGAAGAACACCGGAAAGAAATGGTACCCTTTTGGGCACCGCTTCGAAGTAGAAGCTTCGGCGGAGAGCACCGGCGTGCGCGGATGCGCCCGCGTCTCCGTCGACCAGAAGAGGTAGAACTCCTCCCGCAGCGCCTTCGGGGTGAGCTCGGGGGGGAAAAGCACTCGCTCCTTGCGCAGCGCCTCAAGCCGCAACGCCTCGGCCGACTTCGTGCTCTTGCCGGTCTTCGGAGCCATGGCGGAAGCGGTGGGGGAGCGCGGAGGCGTTGGGGGCGACGGCGGCGACGGGCGGCGGAGCGTCTCTCTCTTTCGGCTTGAGAAGCGGAGGGGAGCGGCGGAGCTTTCTGAGGAAGAAACCGCAAGTGGCGAAGGTGGGGAACGGCCTGTTTCTCTCGCTTATAAGCAGGGAGGCGAACGTTCGCCTTTCCTGATTTAAGAATTGCCCGACCTCTCCCACAATGCCGCGATTGACGCGTCTGCTACTGGAGAGCGCGCGGATCTGAGTCGATTTGGTTTGGACCCAGTGCGCTGCGTGCCGTGCCTGTTTTGGGCTCTGCCCAACAGCACTTCGGCACCGTGTATGGCCCGAGCCTAGGGGCTCTTGTCGGTGTACTAAAGTAGGGGTACCTTAGTACCTCGAACTTGTCACGGCAACAGCGATCGCGGCGTCCCAGCAAGCCTTTTACCGGGTCCGCCAAGATCCTTCGCTATTCCTATTACTGCCATTCAAGAACAAAGTGTTTAACTGTGAAGACAAGGCCCCGGCAAGAGGAGCTTGCCGGGAAGGACAAGGCCCCGACAAGAGGAGCTTGCCGGGAAGGCCAGCCAAGGCATTTCAAGAGACTTGCCGCAACGCACCGCGCGTCCCGGCAAGACCCGGCGAGCAACAAGCTTGCGGGTGCGACAAGACAGCGACATGACAAAGGCGCTTGTCAGGGCGGTTACCACTGGCGCCCACACTCCAACAAGATCCGACGATGTGTCGCCGCAGGATTGCTCCTGGTGCACGTGGCGGGTAGCTGTGCAGCCAAGCGGTGCGAGGTGGCAAGTGAAGATGACTAGAAGGCTATCGTGGCGATCGGTGGCGCCTCTAACGGTCGTTTCTTGCACTGTTTGGGCGACCGGACGGGCATTAAATGCCTTTGTCCCCTGCCGTCAGAGTTAGGTAGGGGACACTGTTGATAGCGGTTGTACCAACCCCTGTTTTTACTTTTTTACCCCTCTCTGCGTTGCCACCTGTCGGTGACCCCTTTAACCTATAAAAAGGAGGCCCATGCGCACGTAGAAGGGGTCCGACTCATTCGAAACTACAACACACCCACGCTTTCGAGCAAGAACAGAATAGAAACATAGAGCAGCAGTAGGAGTTTTATCTCTCCGGAGAGCTCCGAAGCTGGGTAAAATCCCTCGCGTGCTTTACCTCGATCTGCTCTTCGTGCGCCCTCCGCTCCCTGCCGGACCGAAAAGGGGCCCTGCCCCATAGGTGTTCGTTCCCACGACATTTGTAATGAATAATGATCCTGCGAAAAAATATCACAGACCAGAGTAATTGTTCTTTGACAAAAATAATATGTCCTAATAAAACAAATGTAGATGGATGTCACCTGTTGTTCGGATGACCGATGATCCATAAGTGGCATATCTTGCTGAATTAAATACTTTAGCCAGATGACCACATCCATCGATACTGATTTTTATCTCTTGATGGCAGTTCTTCACAAGATGTAATATCTGACGCCGTTGCCATGGGGCATAACACTAATGCACATATTTAGATAGCAGCAACACACGAACGATTCGACAGCCAGGTCGATGAATCAATAGTAACCCCTGTCCACAGTCTTAGATGCAACTCGCCAGAACTCAGGCCGGGTCACACGAGGCGATTCAGGCCGGCTTGCGGGTCCAATCCTGGCGGGGTGCGGCTGAGACCGAGCCTGTCCAGCTCAGTCGCGACACGAAGTGGCGCAAGGTGAGGCGGAACAAGGCCGAGGTGGTACAACAATGGGGTCAACGGCTCAGAACAAGGCCGCGGGCGTCTTAGCACGGCTGGGCCATAGCAGCGGCGAGTTAGCGCCTAACCAGTGGCAGACTCAAATTTCCATCGTCTTGACCACATCCATGGGGTTGGAAGTGTTCCTGTCCGCAGACGTACAGAACGCTCTAATTTCTCAAGTGTAAAATTTGTTCCATCAATGAATGACTTTCAGTTGTTTCTTCTGCACTCCATATTGCCTAAATTTGCAGCAGATGTCCATATTGATTTCGCAACCAAGGCAAGGCTGGCTCAGAGTGGTCTCGGCGAAAACAGGGCCGGCGACTCAGCAGGCCGCGGGAGCAGCAAGGTAACCTGATGGAGACAGGGTCGGCGACTCAGTAGGCCGCGACAGAGATGTGATGCGGCAGAGAGGTAAACCGGCAGTAGCCGGCTCAAGGGACGACGACGGCTTGCTGCAGAAACAGCGTGTCACGCCCAAGATGCGACCCTATCCTAAAGGAACTCGAAGGTCCCACCAAGGATAGAAGCGCATCTTGAAGACGCTTTTGCAAGGTGGATATCATTGCATCAACATTACATAATAGATGGGGATACATACAAAAGGCATACAGTGACACACAAATACAACATCATCTTACATAAGAGCACCATCCGACTACGGATGAAACACAAACAAACTCAAGCGACATCCACCACCTTAGCCCAGTGCTGCCGACTGAACCTATCCCTCATCAAAGAAGAAGCGTAAGAAGAACTCCAAAACAAGCAAACATCGCTCTCGCGTCATGATCATCGCATAACCTGTACTGCAAGAATCGTTGTTGTACTAATCAGTGAGCCACGAGGACTCAAAGAATCCCATTACCATGGGTATCAATACTAGCAAAGCTTAATGGGAAAGGAAGGGGTAAAGTGGTGAGGTTGCAGCAGCGACTAAGCATATATGGTGGCTAACATACGCAAATAAGAGCGAGAAGAGAGCAAACGGGACGGTCGTGAAGCTAGCAATGATCAAGAGGTGATCCTGAACTCCTACTTCTGTCAAACATAACCCGAAACCGTGTTCACTTCATGGACTCCGCCGAAAAGAGACCATCACGGCTACACACACGGTTGATGCGTTTTAGTTGAGTCAAGTGTCAAGTTATCTACAACCGGACATTAACAAATTTCCATCTGCCACATAACCGCGGGCACGGCTTTTAAAAGTTCAAACCCTGCAGGGGTGTCCAAACTTAGCCCATGATAAGCTCTCGCGATCAACGAAGGATATTCCTTCTCCCGGGAAGACCCGATCAGTCTCGGAATCCCGGTTTACAAGACATTTCGACAATGGTAAAACAAAACCAGCAAAGCCGCCCAGATGTGCCGACAAATCCCAATAGGAGCTGCACATATCTTGTTCTCAGGGCACACCGGATGAGCCAGACGTCAGGTTGGCATAGACCTTGGTTGCCCAGGGAGCGCCGGACATCGCTCGGTTCGGACCAGCACTTAGAGAAGCACTGGCCCGGGGGGGCTAAAATAAGGGACAATTGCATTTTTACCCCTAGTTGGTTCCTACCCACGTGTTTTGCCCTTACATTTGGAGCTCGCTCAGTTTTGCCCTTACTTTTTCTGTCGAGGTCCCTCGAATGCCCTTTGACCGTTTGACCAAAACTTTGAAAATTCATAACTAATTCATATGAACTCAGAAAAATGCAAATAAGATACCAAAATGTTCAGATAAACATTACCTTCATGTGCATATCATTTGCATTCATGACGAAAGCACCGTTTAAACTACCCGAGGTAATTATGTTATTAACATTATTAAAAATAAAAGGTATAAACAATTTTTTTGTCATGAATAAAAATTACATGCAAATATATGTGATGTTTTCTGAACATCCTAATATCTTATCTGCATTTTTCTGAGTTCGTATCAACTTGTTATGAAGTTTCCAAATAATGGTCAAAGTCGTTAGAACATTCATAACAAGTTGATACGAACTTAGAAAAATGCAAATAAGATATTGGGATGTTCAGAAACATCACCTACATTTGCATGTAATTTTTATTCATGAAAAAAATATTGTTTATACCTTGTTATTTTTAATAATGTTAATAATATTAATTAATTCGGGCGGTTTAAATGGTGCTTTTGTCCTGAATGCAAATGATATGCTCATACAGGTAATGTTTATCTGAACATTTTGATATCTTATTTGCATTTATCTGAGTTCATATGAATTAGTTATGAATTTTTAAAGTTTTGGTCAAACGGTCAAAGGGCATTCGAGGGACCTCGGCGGAAAAAGTAAGGGCAAAACTGAGCAAGCTCGAAAAGTAAGGGCAAAACCCGTGGGTAGGAACCAACTAGGGGTAAAAATGCAATTGTCCCCTGAAATAAAGATGACCCTCGGGTTGGCCGACCCAAGGGAAAGGTATAGGTTGTGGTGAGGCAAATGGTAAAACCAAGGTTGGTCCTTGCTGGAAGAGTTTTATTCAAAGCGAACTATCAAGGGGGTCCCATAAATCACCCAACCGCGTAAGGAACGCAAAATCCGGGAACATAACACCGGTATGGCGGAAACTAGGGCGGCAAGAGTGGAACAAAACACCAGGCATAAGGCCGAGCCTTCCACCCTTTACCAAGTATATAGATGCATTAATAATATAAGAGATATTGTGATATCCCAACATAATCCTGTCCACCATGAAGCAATCTTCAACTTCACCTGCAACTAACAACGCTATAAGTGGGGCTGAGCAAAAGCGGTAACATAGCCAAGCAACGGTTTGCTAGGAAGGGTGAAAAGGTTAGAGGCTGACATGGCAATTTGGGGAGGCTTGAAAAACAAGCGATAGGAAGCGCAGCATATCGATAGAACGAAGCAACTAGCATAGCAATGATAGTAATGAGATCCAAGGTGACGGTCATCTTGCATGAAATCCCGCTAGGAAGAAGAACGAGTCCATGAAGAAGAAGAAGCCACGAAGACGAACCAAGCGTAGACGAAAGAATCCTCACGATCGCAACGAAACAGGAATTATCGAGAAGAAGCACACAACATAGTAAGCACACCACATATACCCATGACATGACACACAACCAAACATGATGCATGACAAAGCTACATGGAGCTACTCATGGCAAAAGATGATGCATACAAGACCAACACATCAAAGCAAGTTTAAATGAGGCCGAAAACAACATATAACAAATCCGGTAGGTCCTCATATGCAAGTTTCAAAGTTGGTCCAGATCTGAACAAACATTATGTTCAAGTTGTTAAACAGCAAGTTGATATGCACCAAGATGATCTACACGAGATTCTAGTCAAGTTACATATAAAGTTCATTTAATTCGGAGCTACGGTCTAGAAGATATGAGCAAAACAAGTTAAACATGGCATTGATGCAAAATACATACAAACATCAAGCAAACACCTCAAAACGAGGATGCAACATGATAATATGAAACTCCATGCAAAATTAAGAAAGTTTCATATAGAGCACACTCAAAACGGAGCAACGGTTCAACGCATACACTCTATACAAGTTTAAAGGACAAGCTGTCCAAAATAGCAACTAGGCATCTAGCAAGCATCAAAAAAATAAGCTACAGAACCCCAACATAATAACAAAAGGCATGGGCATTAATTACAGGTAAAGCATGACAAAATGTGAACACTGAGATAACACCAAAAAACACTATAACATGCTCAAAAGGACATGGCAATATTGCAAATAATAACAGTTTCAGACTTAACAGAAATAACATCAGGTTGCAATGTTTAGAGCTTTCAAACGACATGCTACAGGAACTTATCAGGGCAAAAAAGGCATAGAATGAATCTACTAATTGCATAGAACCAAAGTCTCTTACTGACCATGAGCCAAAAGGGCACAGACAATATGATGGCACCCATGTAAACATGGCAAATGATATGACAGATTCATACATGGCAGGAACAACAATAAGTAGGCATGTTGGTGAGCTTGAACCACTCACCACAGAGCAATACATGGCATCGCAAGGTTACCAACAGTAATAAGACATGTTTGTGAAGTTAAGCATGGCAAGAGAAAGTTCATAGGGTGCATGGATCACTAGCAAAACACATGGCAAAACTGAACTTAAAGTTAATCAGGCTGACAACAACATTATTTAGCAATTTGAGAGCAAGATTACAACAAGCTACAGAAGGCTATAAATGCAACCAGGGGCACGAATGGATAGAGCATGACATGTATAACAAAATGTCCTTAGTGAACATCTCCAGATTATGCATCGAATGACTTGTAGAAGCAGGTTTACATAGCATCATGATATAGCAGATTCAGCCTAGCAAAACAACAACAGCAAGTACCCAACTTCACGAGCTTGATGCACTCACTACCAGACTCACAAAAATAAATGGATGGCACCACTGTAAAGATGGCATGATGTATCACAAAACACATGTAGATCTCAAGTTCATAGGATGCACACATGAAATGCAACAAAAATGACAAATCAACCAGTTATAACAGTTTCAGCAGGTTAACATCACATAGCACTCCTGCAACGATGATTAGGACATCAAGATGGACTCAAACAAGCATGGCACAATGGAATAAAATGAAGAGCATCTCACAACAAACATTTCGATATATCACATGCATGAAACGGAGCAACACACATGAAGTTATGGCATGTCAAAGTATGCACCAGAATGTTGAAAATCAGGGACTTAGGATATTTTTGGGGTCAACCTGCGGGATAGATCTGGATAGCGCGGATTCCGAGGCTCGCCAGAACTCGTCGCCGGAGACGAGGAGGAAGATGCCGGGGAGGCTCGGCGAGGCGCGGGGACGCGACCCTCCAGCCGGATCTCGCCGGATCCGGCACGGGACGGCGAGGAGGGCGGCGGGCGAGGAAGCCGGGCGGTGCGGTCGGCGACGCTTGGGCGGCGAAGCTCTGCTAAGCTGCATCAGCGGCGAGGCACCGCGGCGGAGGCGAGGCGGCGCTGGTCCTCGGCGCGCGGAGGTAAGCGGGCGGCGGCGGGCGGATCCGCCAGGCGGCGCCGCTTCGGGCGGCGGTGGCGGCGAGGCACGGCACGGCGGCGGCGGCTGGGCGGCTTCAAGGCTGGCGGCGAGGCGCGCTGCCCGGCAGCGGGCGAACGGGTCATGGGGCAGGCGGGCAGTGGCCCGGCGGCACGGGCGGTGGCGAGCCACGTGGAGGCGCGGATTGGAGGCGGAGACGGTTGGACGACGTGGCACGACGGGATTGGCTCGGGTGAGGTGTCCGGCGGACATGTCCGGCACGGGCGGACGTGTCCGGCGGCGCGAGGATGAAGATGGCTAGGGTTAGACCGGGATTTCGGGGGAGATGCACATATTTATAGATAGAGGGAGCTAGGAGAGTCCAAATGAGGAGCGGTTTTCGCCCACACGATCGTGATCGAATGGCCGAGAGCATGGAGGGGGTTTGGATGGGTTATTGGGCTGATTTGGAGGGGCGTTGGGCTGCACACAAAAGAGGCCTTTACAGTTCCCCGGTTAACCATTGGAGTATCAAACAGACTCCAAATGGCACGAAACTTGACAGGCGGTCTACCGGTGGTGTACCAAGGCCTCTTGGCAAACCTCGGTCCATTACGAGAACGTTTAACACATGCACACGAAAAGAGACAAGAAGGGGACGCCGGAGCACATAGGAGTGCCGAATTGCAAAACGGACAACGGGGAAAATGCTCGGATGCATGAGACGAACACGTATGCAAAATGAGATGCACATGATGACATGATAAAATGCAACACGCAAGCAAATGACATGGCAATGACGGCGAATAACTGGCAGACACCTGGCACATCGAATCCGGGGCGTTACACAGCGCGACAGAGGAGTCCACTTGGCGGCGTCTTGTAGTAACACAACAAAAGGCTCGGACAACGGCTCACGGTGGATCGAGGCCGGTTCTACGCAAGAGTGATAACGAGGGCACTCTGGCGGGTCATTGAAGTGCATCTGCCATAGCGGAGAGGTTTGTCGAGGGGACCCGGTGAAGTCACAAGGTGGAGTAGAGTCATCGGGCCTGTGTGGGGGGCGGCAAGAGCCGGCTGGGTGCGCGAGAGTTGGCGTTACACAGGCCAGGCACGCACTCCATCCAGCAGGGGCTAAATCCATTGCGGCGGCGGCTTAGTGGAGGTGACGGCAACTCTACACACGGGTGCTGGACAGGGCACCACGGCGGTTCATATGGAAACTATGGCAATTCATATCTCAGCAACGGCGGCTCACGGAGGTATCGGGGTCACAGAGGAGACGGAGACGCGGTGGCGGTTTGGACAGCGGCTCTATCAGATTACAGTCGGGGTGGGCGTTCGCGGCGGTTTGCAGGCACGGCTCGGTTTACCGGACTACGCATCAACGGAGGGTCAAGGCAGGCCAACGGTGGTTTTGACAGAGGTGGCCCGGTGCGGAGACGGCTCGGCGGAGCTGACGTTTTGACCCACAGCGGTGGGCGGTTCACGACACTGGGTGGCTCGACTGGTCCGACCACTACAGAGGTGCCCGGTTTGGTGGTCGACCAAACAGAGGCAAAATGACGAGGTGGCGTCTGCGACGAACGGCTATTCTCACCACCCACGGAGGGCGAGCGGAGACGCGGCTGTGGCAAAGTGGCCCACGGACGACCCGACAAAGAGCGACGGCGGTTTAGCGCTGTGGTGACGGGGGCAAAGGACCATGGTGGCTTAGAGATGAAGCTGAAGGCAGACCGCACAACATGTGAGCCGGAGGCTGCGGCGGAAGCACGCAGACCACGCGTTGCTAGCTCACGAGAGGCAGCAAGGGAGGCTCAAGGTGCTCGGTGATTTAGCGAAGACGAGGGTTATCCGGCGACATGAAGAGGCCGGTTTGAAGAGGCCAGCCAACTCAGGAATAGAGGAAGCCTGGAGCGCGGGCTGTGATTCATCTGTGTTGGAGGTGGAGCGGCGATTTGCTATGTCGGCGGTTCAGTGGCGATGATAAGGCCGCATTGACTTTGTCTTGTTGCAGCGCAAGAGAACCGGCGTTAGAGTAAAGCAGCCGGCGGGTCAACAGTCACGGTCGACGTGCAATAGGCCGAGGAGGCGTCCGAGGCGGGGCCAGTCCGGGTTGGAAACAGAGAATAAACCGGGTGGCTATTGGACCGGTCCGGTCTATCTTCGACTCCCTTCAGGTAATTGGTAAAATCCCCTCGTGACTTCCTAAAAAAAGGATTGCCTTGGGACCTCAGATTGGCATTGCCTTGGTTGATGCTACCGTAACATATGGCGACTGGTAGGATCAGTAATCCAATAGAGAAAAATAGAACCCTAGTCCTTGGACAACTCGAGGATGCACGACTTGACAGCAGTTGTTGCTCGGAACTAGACGATCCGGCGAAATAGGTTGCAGCAGAAAATGCTGGACTCAGCGACCTTTCTATTTGACCGCTGATCCAGACGAACGACGGTTGATTTCTTTTGAACCCAGATCTCATGATCCCAGATCCAAAGTTGAACAACAAATTTAATTCACCCAGCAATCGCTCAGATCTGACTTAAACTGCTGATACAAAACACAGCCCACGTAGATTTCTTTCCACACTGGCTCTCCCTTACTTAGAAAAACCGCGAACCTCTCAATCCTTGAAAAAGATGCCTTCAAGAACTCAACACCACTGTGCGCTCGCCCCATGGTGGGCACCAACTATCATGGAATTATCACGTCAGATGTCCTAGTGTGAGGACTTAGTCGTGAGGCCAACGCATCTATGTGGTAGCTTGAGAGGGGTTGAGCGGAATCGAGAGACGCAACACGCAAGACAAAGATTTAGACAGCTTCGGGCCCCGAGAAATATCATTCGGTAACAACCCTATATGTTGTTTCTGGCTAGATCTCATTATCATCATGAGGGAGTGGCCGTAAACCGGCTCTCCTAGTTGTGTCCAACCCTTAAGATTATTTTTCTCCCTCACCTTGGGGTGCCCTGCCCCTCCTTATATAAGTTGAAGGGGTGGGTTACATGTAGAGTCCATCTCGGACTAAGACTTAAACTATTCTGACTTCTCTTCATGGGCTTCTTAACATCTTGGGCTTCTTAACATCTCGGGCTTGTTAACCCCAGGTGACTCTGTCTGCTGGGTTATGGCTGTCTGTCGGGTTATGACTGTCTGCCGAGTTATGATGGTCTGCCGGGTTATGACTGTCTGCCAGTTTATGATTGTCTGCTGGGTTATGACTGTCTGCCGGGTTATGATTGTCTGTCGGGCTATCATCTGGCGTAACATCTGTCGGGTTATCATCTGGCTTAACATCTGCCGGTTTATCACCTGCCGGTCTACCGTCTGTCCTAGCCACCTGTCTTAACTGTCAACCGGTTTATGTCCTGCCGGTTTACCAAGTCCCAGCCGGGTTATAACTCCGGCCGGGTCATACCACAGGGTATATCCCCAACAGGTAATATAACCCTGCCAAGTTTGAGCATAAACCTCAGGGGGGAAATAGGACTGGTTATCAGTCTCTGAATCCTCCTCTGAGGAGCTCTCTGTAACTAGCAAGATGTCTGCTTTAGCAGGTAGCATTGTCTGCTCTGAATACCTTGTTTTCACTCCAGATACTTCCATCACTGCTTCAAATGGCTGATGCACAGGAAGAGTATTTGAATATACAAACGTTGTCGACAAATGGAACACGTAATACAAAAACATGGTAGCATGATATAATTCACATACATGATGATTGTCTAAACAGCATGACATTGCATAATTCACATATATAATGCCTTTGCAACAAGATAGCATTGCATAATTCACATATATAATGTCTTGCAACAAGATGGCAATGCATAATTCACATATATGGTAATTAGACACTGAACCGGTGGCATTCACACAAAGGATGTCTAAACTAATCAAATGACATAGCAATGCAAGACACCATACGCACGATATGAGCAACATAACCCTGCCAAGTTAGAGCATACACCTCGGGGAATAGGACTGGTCATCTGTCGTTGAATCCTCCTATGAGGAGCTATCCGTAACCAGCAAGATATGCGCTTCATCAGATAGCATAGTCTGCTCTGAAGACCTTGTTTTCACTCCAGAATTTTCCATCACCGTGTCAAATGGCTGATGCACATGAAGAGCAGTTGAATGTACTAACATTATTGACAAATGTAATACGTAACGAAAGGAAAGGATGGCCTGATATAATATACATATAAGATGACTGGCTAAGCAAGATGGCATTGCAAAATTCACATATATGATGCCTGGCTAAACAAGACGGTGTTGCATAATTCACATAAATGAAGAATAAACTAAACAGATGGCGTTCGCACATAGGATGTCTAAACTAAGCAAATGACATATTTGATGTACAAAGTAATCAATGCAAGGCACCATATGCATGATATAACCAACATCACATGCCAAGTTAGAGGGAAGACCTCAGGGGGTAAATAGGAGCGGTCTTCTCCTTTGAATCCCCCTCAGAACATATATCTTCCTCTCGATTACAATCCGAAATGGGTGGAGGGGGGCTTTCTTTGCGTCTACCATGGAGCGATGCCTGCATGAAATTTTATTGCCACGCAAGGCTCGTCTCTTTTGCTCTACATGTTCAGTTCCATTGTTTACAATAACTGTCATGCATAGGAATAAAACATAGTGAGATTATGTAAGGAGTGCATGCAGAAATCCGGAGTGATGGTAGCAACCTGTGGATAGACCCAAAACCAATAATAGCAGGTAGATAATGGCTTCGGTTAAAAAATACAGATAATGGATTCTTTATTGTTTGTTTCCCACCCAACATGAAATTCATAGTAGACACCGAAGATTAACCAGATAGTAGATAGACACTATTGATTGCGGCCCCGATATGTACCCCACAACCATTTAAAAACTCAAGTTTGACCATTAGTTTGGAGCTGACTCAGAGTCTAATCGGTGAACAGGACGATAAAGTAGCATGTCATATTAAGCGATGCATAACGTAAGCAGACACGAAAGAGTGCAACCTCTCTTGCGGACCCGTGCGGTCCTCGAGGTCATCTGCTCGGTTGATGATGGTAATGCAGTTTTCATGGCTGCCGGCGGTGGGGTAGAAGAGCTAAGGCAACGAAAGACAGTCTGGAGGCTAGATCCCTGCTGTGTTGGACCCTTCTTTCATTGGAGAAGCTGAGCTGGGGTGGACGACGGCGCAGCAGGAGCGGGTCAAACCACGCAAGGTTTTCTTTGACAACTATCTGTAAGAGAAGTAATTCTGTAAGGGCTCATATGAATTGGAGGATTCCAACAATGCAGGGATAGGAAATAGGCAGGAATAGGATAGGAATGCACGTGCAAAATAGAGAATTTAAAAACACATGATTTCTGCCAATCTGGGTGTTTGATTCACAAGAATTGGAAGATCACAGGATGCAAAGAAGCATGGTGAGATTAAGTCAAACCACAAGAAAATGTACGGTTATAATGCTATTATGCTACTATCTCTTAGTCTTGTGCTTCATGAATAGGAATTTGAAAAGGAGGACAAGTGAAAACTAAAATTCCTATGTTTTTTCTTTCAAGGAGACACTAAAGGAACAAATCCTACAATTTTCCTTTGCTCCATTCCTTTGAACCAAATTCATGAATAGTAATACCATAGGAAACTTTTCAATTCCTATGTTTTTCATTCACTTTTCCTTTCAAGCAATGGCGATTCTAGTAGGCAGGCTTGAGCAAGGAAAAGCCTACACTAAAAAAATGTCTTTGTGCTACTTCTATTACTTTGGACCCAGGCCACTGCCCTACTAGCTCAACTCCGAGGGCCATCGGCAAATGCGCAGCTCAAACGCGCAGAGATAAATAATGATGGCGTTCAAGAGAGTCCATCACGGATAGCTAAGTTGCCTGGTACCTCACTACTTGTCAGTTAGTAGGATAAAATAATCGTATTTCCCATTACTACGGGTGCTCAGTGGACAATATATATAACATGTAGAGTAAAGAATAGATGCAACAAGTGTACAACCTCTTTGGCGAAGCCATGTCGATCTCAGTGTGATTGGGTTGCCGGTGAGGATGCTCTGGCTGACTTGGCTGTCGGAGGAGGGGAAGAAGATCTTAGGCATCTGGAGATGGAGCTCGACGTCTTGCTCATTGTGATGGAGGGTTAAATCGTTGGAGCAGCTCCGGTGAGTTGTACGACGCCAAGGCAGAAGCAGGACAAGAGAGACAACTTTAACCTGAGTGGAACTCTAATAGCATCTCCAATAGATGACGTAAAATACATAACCACAAAGTGCTAGATGTAAAATACATCAGCCGCTCATCTCTGAACTTAACTGTCGAAACTAAATTTAACTGTCGAAACTGAACTTAACTGTCGAAACTGAATTTTGCCGTCGAAACTGAATTTTACTCTCGAAGCTGAATGCACTAGAAAGGTGAGGCTACATGTCAGTCGACTAACTTTTTCATCTCTGGTCAGTCGATTTTGCAGCCGTTAGATACGAAATCAAGGGCCTATAGTTCATCTTCAACCTCCCCCCTTAGTCACCAGCCCTCACCGGCCAAACAGCCGCACCCACCGCCTGCGGCCGGCGGTGCGCCGCCCCGCCCGCCCCAAAAACACTCCCCACCGCCGGTCCGCCGCCACCCCGACATCCTCTACCCCCCCCCCCCCGTGCAAGCTTTTTCCCCCGGCGATCCCCACGCAACCGCCCCACCATCGCCGGCGACCACCGCCCCCACCCTAAACCCTAAGATAAATAGTGGGGTACCTCTCCGTGAGCCCCCCCTCCCTTCTGGTGGTTCTTCCTTAACTCCAGCGAGCCCCCCCACCCCCTGAAAATCGACTGACCCAAAATTCGATTCAGTCGACTGAAGTGTAGCTAAATCGAAGGAGCATCGCAAGCAAGAGCGAGAGCAAGAGGAGCAGCGCGAGCAAGAGCAATAGCAAGAGCAGACCAGGCAGGGGACCGAGAGCAAGAGCAGACCAGGAAGGGGACCGAGAGCAAGAGCAGACCAGGCAGGGGACCAAGAGCAAGAGCAGAGCAGTAGCGCGAGCGAGAGCTAAAGCAGCATCAGCTCCTACTAATGTGGACATCGCCGACGAGGGAGCGACGGCGTGGAGGAAGTGGCAGGCGACGCCGCCGTGGATGGGTCCGTGCTATGTCGTCTCGCGACCAAGCACCAGCAGCACCGTGAGATCGAATCAAGAAGAAAATGCGGAGATTAGTGTATGACCTCTTTGGTGGCGCCGATTAGGCCGCAGCTTCATCCGAGGAAACGGTGATGATGATGCTCTTCCGGTGGTGCGGGTGAAGACGACGGTGTGGGAATGGAGGTGGCGCGAAAGACGAGGGGAACATCGGGGCAGCTCCTTGGAGGTGGAGGACGGGGTGGCTGAACCGGTGGGACAACCAGATTGATGACGGATCCTCATCTGGTACGATGGATGAGGGACGTCGAGGTGTTGCTGTGGACGACATCGTCGGGGAAGAGGCTCCGGTTGG
This sequence comes from Aegilops speltoides, assembly GCA_021437245.1. Taxonomy (NCBI): domain Eukaryota; kingdom Viridiplantae; phylum Streptophyta; class Magnoliopsida; order Poales; family Poaceae; genus Aegilops; species Aegilops speltoides. The sequence continues at coordinate 194,996,731 of CM038144.1, read as the reverse complement.
GTGGCGGACAGAGGAGGGTGTGGGGCTTCGCGGGTTTTCCCGGCCTCGGTGTACGAATGGGTGGGCGGATGGGATGGGAGGCGGTTCTTTCGGTTCAGGGGTATCACAGGCATTTTGCGTCTCGGGATTTCATAGGAGGTGGGAGTTTTCGCGCGCGTTGTAGTTTTGGAATAGCAAGGTGCGGGTTGAGATGGAGGGTGTTGTCGGAGCACAACGAGACAAAGATATATCTTAAATATTTCGGGCTAACAAGGCGCGGGTTGAAATTTTCGAACAAGCCTAACGTGTCTTCGCACCAAATCAATTCAAGACTACAACTGTCATTCAAAACTTTGAATTCATGTTATGTTCAATTAAAATATTTCACTACGTGTATAATGCATGCAACCTACTACTCAAATGAACGTTTTAGTGCATTCCAAACGTATATACTACCGCTTCAATATGAACTAAATTTGAATTCGTTTCTCTATTTCAATAAGATCTACAGTAATGGTTGTTGTGAAGTCAAAGCATTTGAATTTATTTCTCTGTTTTAATAACATCTACAATCATCATTATTGTCAAGTTAAACCATCGTTTGTGTATTATCTTCACAACACACCACATGATTAGTCTCGAGTTACATCTGAACTATGTGTACTATATGAACTCGAACTCGATCTTTTGAATCCTCTTTATGTTGATTTCAAATCACATTACATTTCTAGCTCTAGCTTGATCTTCATAATCTAAACCATGTCTCATATGTGTAATGTGTTTATCACATTATGTGTGGTGCCCTGCCCCCTACGCCTACAAGTATTTAAATGTGAGTTGCAAACACCACACATTACCACAAATTCAAATAAAATGTGAGAATGTTCGATATATAGTATTGTTTAGATTGTTCGATATTTAGTTGTAAGCTGCAAACGCCACACATTATCACAAATTGAAATAAAATGTGAGATTGTTTGATGTATAGTATGGTTTAGATTCTTTGACATTTAGTTGTGAGTTGCAAACGCCATGCATTATCACATTATTGTATAACATGTGGAAAACCATAGCACGCGTATCACCTCTATATTCATGCATGCATGTGTTTAAAACACTATGATCTCCTATTCAAATATATGAATCCACTTTCATATCAAATTATGATCTTTGTTAGTCTCTTACACCCACACAATCCTCTAACCTTTGTAGCTACCACTAACTTTCTCTCATGCATGCACACGCCCTCCTCGCCCTCCCCTCCCTCAGCATTCTATCCATCGCGCACATTCATTTTTTTTCTTTAGGTCGTTCTCCCAGAGTCTCCACAACTCCTTTACGACACACACCGATCGATAAACCTCTCCAGCGATGTCTGCCTACAACATACACACACACCTTCAATCTCCTCCTTTATGTATCCTTGCCTCGTGTCTCTCATACGGTCCCACAAACGTGTAAACTCTCGCCCCTCTTTTCATCGATCTCACATCCGCACACGCCTCCCCCTATCTAGCTAGTAGCTGGGCCTCTCGCACTACCTCCTAGCTCCATTCTCTCTGTCTATCCGTCTCGCTGGGCCTTACTTGCCTCTAACAAATGGACGTACACCGACCGATCTCCCGCTATACATATAGCTAGCTAGGTCCTTATAACTCGTTTTCCCCACGCGTCGATCGATCTACCTCATTAGTTATGTCTCTCCCTTCCTCCGACAAACAACAATTGATCTACCAATCTAGTTAGGTTTGCCTACCAAACACATGGTTCCCCTTCATCATCCATGGATGCGTCCCAACAGATCTATCACGCACAGGCACACACAGAAACACATCCCCACTCTTATTGATAATATTGCAGTTCCACCCTCAGTTTGTCTAGTAGGCCCCTCCCACCATCTTCAAGAAGCAACTCCATCACCCATCCAGCACTCTACCCCTCTCCCTCCCTCTCTCTCCTCTCTCTCTTTGTCCCATCCTATTTCCCGTCCTTCAGTTATGTATGGATATCGACCGATCTCCCTCAAGAAAAAGCTGGGTCTCTCCTTCTCAACACATATACGAGTCGTTCTACCTCTATAGCTAGGCCTCTGCCTACCCCTCCCCTGCCCCTCCCCCACACACACATCGATACATCGAGCACTCTAGTCATATCTCCCTACCACACACAAACTTGACATGTGCCCTCTGACGTTCCGGTAGGTCAGTCGCCCTATATCTTTGACTTGCACACAAACACACACACACACACAACACAATTTCGATGGCTCTCTTCATCGATCTCGCACCCACCCACGTGATCCTTTCTTCGACTCTATCGATATCTATGACCCCTCCCTCTCTTCTCGTGGATCGCCCGACCCTCTATATATGATATGGATAGGCCTCCATTTCACACACATTGCATGCAAAATTTTGTTCGAGATGTCATCGACACATATTCCCAAAAAATACATTCACTAAATCAACCCCACCCCTCCCCCCAAAACAAAAAACACTCACAAACACGATTTGTATCTCTCTCACACACCCACGTAGGTGGGGGACGTGCACGAAGAGAAGAGGTGCACGTACGGCGCACGTACTCCCGTCTCTTTCCCAACCACACCCGCACGGGTACACGGTGGAGCTCATTTCTGTACGAAAAGGCAGCCCACGTGGTAATTTGGCACGTGTACTGGTTGTCCACTTGGTGGAGGGAGGATCGTCTACCATGGGTGAACAAACAAATTACGACTTGACGCGTTATGTTAAAAAAGAGGCAAACCATGTGGGGCCTACCTTAGAGGCAAGGCTGTATACACTGGAGATTTTTTATGTGTCCCGTCAACTCGCAGAACAAGGAGAAGCTTGCTTAGTACGCCTTCTCCCCCGCCCACGGGTGTGGTGGCTCGCAGGATGAGGTGAAGCTTCCTTACTAGTAGTAGTACTAGTGTACGCCTTACGCCCGCTCCCTCGCCGACGCGCACGGTGGCTCGCAGGACGAGGAGAAAGTTTTACTACTCTCTCTGTTTACTCCTCGTCCCTACTACCTTGGTTAGAGAGATTATCATATTGTTTGGAATATATGTCCTTTAGTAGATTTCAATATGAACTACTAGTACATACTCCAAACACTAATGTATATAGACGTATTTTAGAGTGTAGATTCACTCATTTTGCTCCATATGTAGTCCATATTGAGGCCCTGTTTGGTTCATAAGTCCTAGGACTTTTTCTAGTCCCAACTAAAAAGTCCCTGCTTCTTAAAAAGTCCCTCCCTGTTTGTTTTCAGGGACTAAAAAGTCCCTAGTCCCACCCTAGAGGTTATTGAATGACCATGTTACCCCTAGTATACAAAAAAATAACAACCAAACAACACCATGGGGCAGGGGGGCAATGGGTGCAGGGAGGGGCATTGTTGGAAAAGTCCCAAAAAAGGCTCTCCTTGAGAGTATTCTTCATTAAGTCCCAAAAAGCAAGTTTTAGTCCCTAGTAGTCCCTCCTGTTTGGTTAAAAAGTCTCTAAGAGGGACTTTTTCTAGCCCCTACACTAAAAAGTCCCTGGAAACAAACAACCCCTGAAATGGACGTAATAGTACGCCCTCTCCCTCGCCCCTCGACCCTCGCCCACGTGGTGGACGTGCAGCAATTCATTTGGTCTCATATAGCCAGAATGATATATACTGCAGTACCATTATTACTCGACTTTCCAAAGGGGCGAAGATCCAATCGCAAAGTTAATATTTTGGAGATGCCAAGCGCAAGGTTATAGGAGAATGATTAGTAGGTGCCGCGTCATTTATAAATAAATTTTTTTAGTGGCACGTACGCAATATGATAGGTTCATATAGAGAGAAAAGGAAACCGCTCCACTATATACATAGTCAGGACGGGCCAGCCTACACGGTTGCTTGCTGGGGTTGCTCTCTTCACACTCTCCCGCACAAAATGACTGTGGCCACATCTCTAACATCCCGGCGGATCACGTCCGCCGGGGGAAGGGGTGGATGCTTAGTGTAGATGCGGTCGCCGTCGTCGACAATGAAAACCCGCTGTCGGCACGTCCCGATCAGGGGTCCCTGCCGTTCTCTCTCACAAAGCCTATGAGGTTTCCTATGTCCCTTGCTCACTATCGCGACGTCGGCAGTTGCCGCCTCCCGCTGCCCTCCTCAAGGTTGAGCTATGTCCCGACATCCCTCAGGTACAACTCCCTTTACAGCTGGCTTGCACCACTGCTCCAGCTGCCCACATCACTCCATGTGTATATTTCTCTACTTCTTTGCCCCGCACATACCTCTATTAGCTTCTACGTACTGTATTTGTGATGAGTTTATGTCTCATCAACTAGTCCCAGTAATCTTATTCTAATCAAGCTTCTTTAATTTCTTTGCCACAGGGATGCTCATCTCGATTCTGGTGAAACTGCACAAAATGATCCGATGGTCAAAAGGTTGCAGACTTCATTTCTTAGGAAGCTGGAACGTTGCCAGCAAATTGAAGACTGGTTAGGGTTTACGGTTCAAGGGCTAGGGACTGCATGGATCAATTTTTTCTTTAGCTGCCTCTGTTCCAAAATAAGTGTCAACTTTTAGTAGTAGTACAACTTTGTACTAAAGTTTGCATAAAGTTGAGACACTTATTTTGGAACAGAGGGATTACATATTTGCTATGATCTATCAATCATTGACATGCAATAGCATGCATGTTAGTCTCCTTTGTATTTGATGAAATATTGCAACGGGTAACCTTGGACGCAAGATACATGTAACATAAGCTGGAAGCTTCATAGCATTGTACAAATTTATCTCACTGATAAATTACAGTACGTAATATACTAGTACTTCCTCCATTCCTAAATATAAGTCTTTGTAGAGATTTCACCATGAACCACATGCGGATGTATATAGATGCATTTTAAGTGTAGATTCCTTCATTTTGTTCTGTATGTAGTCCACCTAGTGGAATCTCTACAAAGACTTATCTACTATATCTAAATAGCTAGCCCCCACTACTAGGAATTCTCTATCCTCTCCTTGAGTCACATCATCAAAATTAATGTAGCCGTTAGATGAACAAAATCAGTCCATAATAGCCATCTGATCTAGATGTTGAGAGGCTCCGCACTAAGCCACATGCAAGCATGCAGAAATACCGTGGCATGCATGTGAGTGGGTTTTAAATCACATCAACATGTCTGCATGCAAGCATGCACCGGTAGCATGCATGTAAGTGAGCTTTTAAGTCGCATTAACATTTCAAAAAGAAAAATATAATTCCATTATGCCGTAGGAGTTGGCTAATATTTTTTCCTTATGTAGGATGATCTAAATGATGATGGGAGTTTTTTTAGTTTGGCTACCACATTTGTCATGCGGTTATAGAGTTTTTTTAGTTCTATGAAATCAATAATTTTACGCATAGAGATATACGGCTGTTCCACGGCAACACGCGGGGACTCATCTAGTATTCAGGAACGAAGGGAGTACTATGCAAAGAGTTAGGTGTCACACGGTGTCCAAAAAATATGGTGATAGTGTGAGGTGGGCCATGTAATCATTGAGCCTGCGTGTTTTCACTGCTCTTGCACTCCTCCACTGTAAGAATGGAGAAAATTGTAATCTAGTAGTACCTCCTTTCGCCGAAAGCGTGGGACATCTAGCAGTCCTACCACCTCAGTAATAATGACCAATGAGCCATCAAATCACATAGACCCAACAGTAAGTTGGACGGACGAAGCAACCATCACTCTTGAATCCGCTTCTCCCTTCAACACAGGCGCCAGTGAGAGGTTGCATCCGCTCTGCCCGGGCATGAATGCAACACCAATTCTTTGGAGCGGCGCTGACTGTTTCGGGCGGGAAGCGCACGCGGGAGATGGAGGGGCTTTGGGTGGGCCAAGCTGGCCAGGAGCGGGCATGGCAGCTGTCTGCCTGTCCCTACCGGACGCCCGAAAACGAGAGGATGCACCGACTCTTGCGGCTAAAATCGTACACTACACACCATCTCTCTGTAGGAGTAGGTCGATCTGTCGCTCTCTCTAACACACACATGCTGTTAAACACCCACCCACACACACACACACACGTTCATAGAATAGGAAAATCGTGTCAGTGCGAAGCCACAAGAAGTGAGATACAAATGGAGTACGTACAAGAAGAGAAGAGGTGACGAATATTCCATCAATCCTGGACTAAGGAGTAGTACTCCCTCCATCTAGGTGTTAAGTCATCTTACGGAAATCAGATATTCCCAAAATGTTTAGGCGTCGTCCATTAACTTTGCATCTCAATCCCCTCCTGGCCTCGTTGCTAGTGAGCGTTGTTACTTAGGGAGCGTTTGGATACTTAGCCAGAACAGCTTATAGCATAGACGGGCAAGGTTAGGCGTTTGGAACTGTTAAAATATGTTAGCTTTTGTGGGCCAGCTTGCTTGGTTGGGCTAGAAAAACCTTGCTAGCTCAGGAGAGCTAGATCGGCTCGCTTCCGACGGCAAACTTCACATAGTAGTAACATAGACTAGTAACATATGCACGTTACTAGTCCAAGATACTCACCACTATGACTAGCCTAGCTAAGCAATGTAACCAAACGCTCCTTACTCTGCCTTGTTATCTCCCCCGGAAACCCAATGCATGGAGCGCAACTACGCGTTGATCAGTCAAGAAATCAAAGTTGGCTTGCATGCGAGTTAATACAGGGCCCTGCATGGTAGCTAAAACGGCATCTCTTAGTTGTTTTGATTAATTGTTGCGTTTAGAGACAGTAATCAGGGCTTTGATTGGTGGAATGACTGGTCAAGTTTCTCCTTCTCCTCCAATCTGCTTGCACCTTGGTCCCGCTGCACCTTCTAACATGACTTATTACACCTATACAGAGGGAGTAGTACGAGATACAGTGGAACATTGACTTAGGTCAAATACAAGTACCCAAAATTGTGAGCATGTTATAATAAGGATTCACTTAAAATAGTACGTGAGCTAACAGAGGGATCAATTGGACAGTGTTCCCGAGCAGTAGCGAGATGTGTGAGGTAAGATACACCGCTGGCGCTTTTAATTTTTCTTATTAATTTGTTTGTTTCACCCTCTGACTAGTGGGACCCAACGTACTACGTGGAGAGAGGTAAGGTGACTAAGGCTGCACTATTTCTGCACCACCATGGATAGTCTTACCACCAAAGGCACCTGACATGATTATGATTTAAATCCCAATGACTCCCACACAAAAAAAACACGGCATGCTTGTCACATGAATGCAGGAATGTATAAAAGGTTATTTTCCTCTTGTTGAACATAACGGGAGGGTTGTGTAGCTGTTTAGCCTGTTCGCTCATCAAAGTTGAGGTTTTGGGTTCGATAACTACACTTCAGCATAATTCGTGCCAGGAGGATTCTTTGACTGGTCAAAATGGATGGATACAGAGCTATACGATCTCGTAGTGACCATATAATCACCTCATCATGTATAAGCTGCAGCCTCGGCACTTGTTTTCTAGGGTTTGCACTCTTCACACTCTCTTGCCAGTATATATACACACGCTGGAGCCTCAACGCTTGTAGTTGCTCTCTTCACAATCTCTCACCCTCTCCAGATATAAACAAGACTTCATTGGCCTCTCTCTCTCAGCGCTTGTAGTTGCTCTCTTCACACTCTCTCACCCTCTCCAGATATAAACAAGACTTCATTGACCTCTCTCTCCCCTCACTGCTGGTCAAAGAGCCGGCAGGATCCGTCCGCTGGGAAGGGAAGGAGGCTTAACGCTGTCGCCGTCAGTGAGGGAGGGAATCCACTACCGGCGTAGCTATTCACTTTCATCCAGCGGTGACGCGGAAAGGTCTCTGACCCCTTCTTCTTCGCCGCCGTCAGGTCACCCACCGAACCACGCCCAAGAACCTTAAGGTATAATTTACTTATTCCACATGCATGGCTCTAGCTGCATGTGGGCTTTTTCCGCTTCTGCACTCGAATCTAGGTGTTGGATCAAATAGGAAAGTAGTGGGGAAAGTTGTATACCATGAATCTAGGACGTGGTTCAAAGAGGAAAGGAGTGGGGGAAAGTAGTAGGAAAAGTTGTATAGCATGAATCTAGGACGTGGTTCAAAAAGGAAAGGAAGGGGGAAAGTAGTGGGGAAAGTTGTATCGCATGAATCTAAGACGTGGTTCAAGAAGGAAAGGAATGGGGGAAAGTAGTGGCGAAAGTTGTATAGCATAAATCTAGGACGTGGTTCAAAGAGGAAAGGAAGGGGCAAAAGTACTAGTACAGACTGGCTATCCAGCACCTACGTTGGTCGAAAAGGGAAAACAATGACAAATGCAGTACGCACATTTGTAATGAACTGATCTTTTTTTTTCAGAGACAAGGCTGTAGAGTTTGAGCAGGACTAGATTTGCTGTGCTCACATAGGGAAAGGTGTCTAAAGATAACAAAACTGGGACCAACACTAATATGCTCCTTGGTTGTTTGTTCTTTGTTGCAACAGACTGTGCATCACCCCAGTCCATCGGTAGATGCACATGGTGTTGGTGCGTCCACTGTCCCGTGCAACTCTTTAGCTGTTGTTAATCTAAGGCCCTGTTTGGTTAAAAACTCCCTAGTCCCAACCTGCTTGGTTCCAGGGACTAAACATGGACTAGAGGTCATTAAATAACATGCTAAAAGACCATGTTACCCCTAGTAATGAACTAATAGAGACAAGGTGCGATGCATGGCAGGGGCAGCTATTGGAAAAAGTCCCAAAAAGACTCTCCCTCGGGGTCTTCTTTCTTTAGTCCCAAATGCCCACTTTTAGTCCCTATAAGTCCCTCCTGTTTGGTTTAGATGGGACTAACACGGAGTTTTTTTAGTCCCTACACCAAAATGTCCCTGTAAACAAACACCCTCTAATAATGCCGCTGGAAAATTGATGCAATGCCACGCTTAAAAGCAAATTACATGTTTAACGAATTTTATTGTTAATATAATCTCATTGTTAATATTAATCAATGCCATCATTTGAGAAATGCTACTGTCTTGCTTTCTTTCCCATTTAGATAAGGTAGATGCTTCTTTTTGTTGGCTTCTGTGTCATCCACCGTTATTGACCACTAGTTGTTTCCTTTGCACCTCTGTGTAAACAGGGTTATCTACTTCACCTCGTTGCCATTCTGACCTTTTGTTGCACTGCACAAAACACTTTTGTTTTATGAGTGTTTTGTGCAGTTCAACCAAAATGTCACACCGACAACGTTGCTTGATTGCTTGATCTTAGTGGAACTGCACAAGAGGAGATCTTACTTCCTATCCGTGTTGGCAAATTTGGTTCAGATCTTCTTCTTGTGAGTTGTTTGAATTCCACGTCATGAGAGGTAAGTACTAGCCTTCTTTCACATGATTCTGCAGCGTGCTTTCATATGTTGTGCTACTTGTACGGTAATGTTGCTTGATTTTAGTGAACTACACAAATGGAGACAAGACTTCCAATCTTTATGTGCACCGTAATATCCCACTGAGGTAAGATAAGGATATTTCACAACTGTTGGCCTGTATTTTGCCACTTTCATCAGAAAATTAATGTCATTTTTAGGGCCATACTTGTGCTCCCTAATTGACATGCCAAATCTTACATTGAAGGCGAAGCTTGTCTGTTATTGAACCAAGTGATGAAGGGGAAGAACAAGAGGAAGAAAAACAAAAAAATCAACTCCCGATGTTGTAATGAAGCACTGGAACTGTGACGACACAAGTAATGATATAGTTTTGCATCTTAATTTATTGCTATGGCTGGAACGAGCAATTGTTTTGCCACTAATCGAGGATTATATTGTAAGCATGGCCACCATAGTAGATAGCAACAGATGGTTCCGGAGAAGTGCTTCATTTGTATGCTCTACACAATAAGCCTTTCGACAAAGGTTGGTACTCGCCCACTGATTTCATCCATATGATTGAGCTTTGTCATCTCTATTGTTTTTGTGCTACTGTTTAGATACTGTTATGAAAAAGTGGTATTGTCCTTGAGAAGTGCTTCATCTATGCTGTTTTAAATATTTCCTTTCCTTTTTTTGAGCAAACAGGGATGCTAGCATTTAGTTGTCCTCCTGTCTTTGCACAACAGGATCATCCTCCTCTGAAGAAGAATATGGAGTACGTGAAGTGACTAGTTCCGATTATGCCAGGATGAAGAAGCCCTGTCTATCTTCTCATCAGAAGGAGCAGTTGAAGGATGGTTACATTACTCCCCACAAGACCAAACTAACTTCAGCTCAGAAGGACTGACGAATCTCCATTTTCTTGCTGTGATGCACGAGTAAAATGTTGTTCTAGGATTCTTTCCGGTGAGTTCCATTTTTCTAAAAGTGTGCTCTACATGGACCATGTAGGTGCCTGTTTAAACTGTCAATTCATAGTATAGTTTGCTTTATACTAATCACTTTTTTTGTATTTGTGCAAACAGGGATGCTCAGCTTGGTTTCAATGGGAACTGCACAAAATATTCATGAATACATTGAATCATTCATTTCTACCACAAGAAAGGAGGTGCCGATAAGTTCAAGGCGTTGCAACATATAAGGGAGAAATAATACAAGCTACGCGCAAATTTGGTTGATTTTGGTGGAACTGCACAAAAAGAACATCTGGTTTATTTAGCATGAGGTGCCATGTCAATGTCCGAACTGATGGCAAACCCTGTCCATTCCACAATCGTAGGCATTTGATATTTTGGAATGGGACAACCTTGTCAAATTTTGCTCATAGATTTTAGCAAGAAGACATGCGTTTGATACTTTCGAATGGGATGCCCTTTGCTATCAGCAGCGTCGATCAATTTTTTCTTTATTCTTCAGTTGTGAAGTAAATATTTGCTCTAACATGTGAATCGCTGAGATGCATAATCATCGATTGTTTTGAATGTTCTCTACGAATTGCCAGGCCTGTGTGTTTGATTGCAATGTACAGGAACGCTAACAAGCTGCTCAAACTCATTGTACTCCTTCTGTTCCTTTTTACGTCGCACATTGTGAAAGTGCATAATTTTTCTATAAGATTGGTCAAAGTAGAGATACTTTAATTGCAGACAAAACTTGTATGCAGACTAGAAAGGACCGGAGGGAGTACATGTGAAACTGCTGCAAACGAGGTGATCACCCTGGGAATAATGCTAGTACGTATTGTTTTGCATGTTCATTCAATGCCAGTGATACAAGAATTCGAACTAATAGAAATAAATTCATTCATACACGATCGTATTTCATATAAACATGTTGGATTTCATTACATTTCATATATTCTTCAACTAAAAAGGGCTGCGCTGGAGTTAAAACTAATTAACCGAAGCTACCCACCTGTGTCTGACTAAGCCGAACAGAAGCTTCAATGACTTAACTGCAGGTGCAATTGCATAATTGACATGTGGCCTGTTGGGCCCATGTGTCATTCAGCCAACTGCACCAGCAGTTAAGTAGAAGCAGCGTCCTTCTCCAACATAGCTCTCTCACTCCACGTCGCCGTCAAGAAGCTAACCGGCCATCAATGGTCAACCCGCCTAGCTTGGCTTCAACCAGAGGGTAGCAGTGGTGGACCTACTTAGACTCGAGCGGCGGCGACCTACCGTGTTCAACTCTTCCTCGTTTTCTGTGTGGCGCGACCTCTTTGGCAGTCGGGCGGGGCCTCAGCGGAGCCGGTGATATCCTCTGTCTCATTGCCGGTGGGCGGCACCTCGGCGGAGCGGTGGAAATCCTCCCCCTCGTTACCGGCAAGGTGGGGCCTCGGCTGAGCCGGCGATGTCCTCTGCCTCGTTGTTGGCGGGGCGAGGCCTTGGCAGAGTCGGCGGTGTCCTCTGCCTCGTTGTTGGTGTCGTGGGGCCTCGGCGGAGTAGGGCCTCATCGACGCCATCGGAGCGGGGACTCAGCGGAGCCAACATTGTCATCTGTGTCGTCCTCGGTCTAGCCAAACAGCACCTCGCCCGCTTCATCGCCCTCTTTGTAGGCGGCCGCAGCCTCCGCCACCCGCATGTGGTACCGCTAGCGCTCGAGGTTGCCCTCGTGGGTGGAGCGGTATGAGTCGAGCAGCGCCTCCTTCTCTGCCCGCTCCGCGACAATCTTCTCCTCCGCTTGCAGGTGCTCCTGGAGGAGGTGGTGGTTGCATCGGCCAGCGCCTCCCGGAACTGCTCCTCACGCTTCTACCTCACCGTGTCCATATATTGGGCACTGGCCTCGCTGATGGTCATGGTGCAATGCACCGGCGGGGATGGCGCGGAGGAGGGGGTTGGCGCCGGATCGTCGACTACCATGTTCTCCATTGGGACGTCATCGTCCTCCGGCTGCCTGTCGGCCAGCCAGTCGGCAGCAATGGCTGCCATCTCCTTGTGTCCGTCGTCCGCCCGTCCCAAAGAGCACTGGAGCGCGAGGAAGCCATGGTGGGCAGTAGTGGTGTGGACAGGAGAAAGGGAACGGATGTGGATCACTGCGTCTATGGCCGGCGCAACAGTTTATATAGCAATGGTGGGCGGCGGAGGGACGGACATGTGGCACCGGAGTAGCTGCCTCGGCAACCGCGTACCATTAATATGCGCGGTAGACGGACGGACGGACGTCACTTGTGTCGTTTGAAGGCGGAGCAATCGCCTGCACCGGGAAGCGGGGCGGGCGGCGCTGACCGTTTCGGGAGGAAAGCGGGCGCGGGCGAGGAGATGACTTTACTTGGAGAGGATGACAATGGGGACCCACCAGGGCCATAGCCTCACGTACGCAAGTGCCTCCTTATTATATAAGACTATAATTTTTTTGCTTCCTCCTGGTTTCGTGACATCACGGTCCCACACCATTGTCAACCTATGTAGTCAATGAATGAAGGAATTGCACAAGAAGCAGCCGACAGCTGGGACCAAGGAGCTCAAGCAGTATTTGTGTTTTTGAGGTGTGATCACTGTAGAGTTTTTCTTGAGCGATGTTTAGCCCAGATATTAATTTTTCTCCTCTGAACAACAATGAAAACATCGATGCAGGTATTAACTGGGCGGGCTGTGGCCCGTCTAGCCCAGGCCAGATATCCAGCCCAAATATTAATTTTTTTCAAGCTGAAAATGGCTAGCCCAGCTATACCTTTTTTTTGGGAATACCCAGGCAAGGTCAAGTTGTTATTCTCCTCCCTGCTGGGCTGCAAATCTTTCCTAGGAGGGATGCATTAGGTTAACAAGAAAATGGGCTTTAAGAAATAATAAATGGGATGTAATTATAAAAACTTGGCAGTAACTATAAAAAAGGCACGAAACACGTAATTAGTTTATAAAATATTATTTTTGGATATTGAAAATTTTAATTTCATTAATTGTTGCGAGCGCAATGATTCGTTGGATTTTGACATAATATAAATTTATATTGAAATTGTATTTAATCTGACTAGAAATTTTGGGATAAAAATATTTCGGATCCCATCAAAATGTGGGAAATTTTATTGAATTCTGTTTTGAACGGTTGGTTGAAATGGGCTGTACTTTTAACAAACTATAAATGGGCTATAATAAATTCAATTACAATTCAAAAATGGGCTGCACATTCTTATGAATCTCAAATGGGCTATAAGTTCTCTGCCACACACTTGTAGCCTTACTAAGTTAACGTGTCCCCTCAAAAAAAAGAGAGTTGACGCATATGCAAGGCTTTGTCAACTTATAGTCAACACACGGTTCTAGCAGCAGTGGCCGTTGGATGTCCATCCAATGGATGCCGTGCTTCTTCTTGAATCTTGGATATTCTAGCTTCACCCGCCCAAAAAATGATACCTCCCCCTGACATCTGGGGCGCACTGATACGTCCATTTTGCATCATGCTCTTATATCAATATTTATTGCATTATGGGCTGTTATTACACATTATATCTCAATGCTTATGGATATTCTCTCTTATTTTACAAGGTTTACCATGAAGTGGGGGGATGCCGGCAGCTGGAATTCTGATTGGAAAAGGAGCAAACGTTGGAAACCTATTCTGCACAACTCCAGAAGTCTTGAAACACCACGAAACAACTTTTTGGATTTAATAAGAATTTATGAGCGAAAGAAATAGGCCAGGGGCCCACACCTTGTCCAGGAGACAGGGGGGCACACCCCCCTATAGGGCGCGGGCCCCTATCTCCTGGGCCCCCTGGTGGGCCTCCGACGTCCATCTTCTGCTATATCATCACTTTTACCCTGGAAAAATCATGCATAGCTTACAGATTGAAACTCCGCCGCCACGAGGCGAACCTTGCAGAACTCAATCTAGGGCTCTGGCGGGCTGTTCGCCGAGGACACTTCCCTCGGGAGGAAATCATCACCAACATCATCACCAACGATCCTCTCATCGGGAGGGAGTCAATCTCCATCAACATCTTCACCAGCACCATCTCCTCTCAAAACCCTTGTTCATCTCTTGTATCCAATCTTGTATCAAAACCACAAATTGGTACATGTGGGTTGCTAGTAGTGTTGATTACTCCTTGTAGTTGATGCTAATTGGGTTACTTGGTGGAAGATCATATGTTCAAATCCTTTATGCATATTATTACTCCTCTGATTTTGAATATGATTATGCTTTGTGAGTAGTTACGTTTGTTCCTGAGGACATGGGTGAAGTCTTGCTATTAGTAGTCATGTGAATTTGGTATTCGTTCGATATTTTGATGAGATGTATGTTTTCTTTTCCTCTAGTGGTGTTATGTGAACGTCGACTACATGACACTTCACCATTATATGGGCCTAGAGGAAGGCATGGGGAAGTAATAAGTAGATGATGGGTTGCTAGAGTGACAGAAGCTTAAACCCTAGTGAGGGAGTCCTGGACTAGGGGGTGTTCGGATAGCCGAACTATCATCTTTGGCCGGACTCCAAGACTATGAAGATACAAGATTGAAGACTTCGTCCCGTGTTCGGATGGGATTTTCCTTGGCGTGGAAGGAAAGCTTGGCGATACGGATATGTAGATCTCCTACCATTGTAACCGACTCTGTGTAACCCTAGCCCTCTCCGGTGTCTATATAAATCGGAGGGTTTTAGTCCGTAGGACGAACAACAATCATACCATAGGCTAGCTTCTAGGGTTTAGCCTCTTTGATCTCCTAGTAGATCTACTCTTGTACTACCCATATCATCAATATTAATCAAGCAGGAATAGGGTTTTACCTCCATCGAGAGGGCCCGAACCTGGGTAAAAACATCGTGTCCCTTGTCTCCTGTTACCATCCGCCTAGACGCACAGTTCGGGACCCCCTACCCGAGATCTGCCAGTTTTGACACCGACATTGGTGCTTTCATTGAGAGTTCCTCTGTGTCGTCACCTTTAGGCCCAATGGCTCCTTCGATCATCAACAACGTCGCGGTCCAGGGTGAGACTTTTCTCCCCGACAGATCTTCGTATTCGGCGGCTTTGCACTGCATGCCAATTCACTTGGCCATCTGGAGCAGATTGAAAGCTATGCCCTTGGCCATCAGGTCAGATTTGGAAGTTAGAACTACACGGCTGACATCCGCGGAGACTTGATCTTCGACGGATTCAAGCCACAGCCAAGCGCGCCACACTGTCTCGCTGGGTATGATCTAGCTCTACCGCCGGACAGTACCCTGGAGGCCGCACCAGCGTCCGCTCCGACCCCTAGCTCGGAGCCGACTTTGCCGGTCGAGGACGAGTGGCTAGACACCGCCTCTGGGGCAACGATCTCTACGGCGATTGAGCCGAACACCATCCCTGTCCTTCGCAAAGCCCGTGACTCCGAGGTGCCGCACTCCTCTCCGGACTCCGAAACTCCCGTGCCCCTGCCAATCAAATCCGATTGGGTGCCGGTGATGGAGTTCACTGCCACGGACATCTTTCAGCACTCACCCTTGGGCGACATCCTGAATTCACTAAAGTCTCTCTCTTTATCAGGAGAGCCCTGGCCGGACTATGGTCAGGACGGTTGGGATACAGACGACGAAGAAATTCAAAGACCACCCACCACCCACGTCGTAGCCACTGTCGATGACTTAACCAACATGCTATACTTCGACTCCGAAGACATCGATGGTATGGACGACGATGTAGGAGACGACAAAGAACTAGCGCCTACAGGGCACTGGAACGCCACCACGTCATACGACATTTACATGGTAGACATCCCAAAGGATGGGAATGGCGATGGAACAACGGAGGACGACCCCTCCAAGAAACAGCCTAAGCACCGGCGTCAGTGGCGCCGCTCTAAATCCCGCCACAGCAAAAATGGAGATTTCAGCACCGGAGAAAATAACACCCCGGACAATGCGAAAGACAACCCCCTCCAGCAGGATTCAGTGCAGGAGGATGGAGAAGTCAGCTCTCATGAGAGAGCGGTAGACAAAGAGGTAGAGGATGATAATTATATGCCTCCCTCCGAAGATGAGGCAAGCCTCGACGACGACGAATTTGTCGTGCCTGAGGATCCCGTCGAACAAGAGCGTTTCAAACGCAGGCTCATGGCCACGGCAAGCAGCCTCAAGAAAAAGCAGCAACAGCTTAGAGCTGACCAAGACTTGCTAGCCAACAGATGGACTGAAGTCCTTGCGGCCGAACAGTATGAACTCGAACGCCCCTCCAAGAGCTACCCAAAACGCAGGCTGCTACCCCGATTAGAGGAGGAAGAACCTAAACCTACATAACCAGCGCAGAATACAGCCGACCGGTCACCTCGTGGCCGTGACAGAGAGGCCTCTCGGCCCTACACTCAAGCCGCACCCCGGCGCCGCTCAAAAAATACCAAGGCACGGGAAAATGCGCCAGACCTACGGGATATACTCAAGGACAAGGCAAGGCAAACAAGATCGATCTACGGATCGCGTGTGCGCCCCACGATACGTGATGACAACCGTCACGTCGGATACAGCAATTCCGGCCGGGCCGAACACAGTAGACAATGCTCATTTGAGCTGCGTCGTGACATAGCCCAATCAAGAGGCGCCGCAAACCCACTATGCTTCACAAACGAAGTGATGGACCATCAAATCCCTGAGGGTTTCAAACCCGTAAACATTGAATCATACGATGGCACAACAGATCCGGCGGTCTGGATCAAGGACTATCTCCTTCATATCCACATGGCTCGTGATGATGATCTACACGCCACCAAATACCTCCCACTCAAGCTTAAAGGACCAGCGCGGCATTGGCTTAACAGCTTGCCAGCAGAGTCAATCAGTTGTTGGGAAGACCTGGAAGCCGCATTCCTCGACAACTTCGTGGCACTTATGTGCGACCACCGACGCCGATGACCTAAGCCACATAATTCAGCAGCCGGAAGAATCGGTCGACAATTCGACACGGTTCCTAACCAAGAAAAATCAAATCATCGACCGTCCAATCGCAGAGGCCCTTGCAGCCTTCAAGCACAACATCATGACGAGTGGCTTGCGGCACCTAGGACAGAAAAGCCGAAATCCGTGGCAGCCCTCACAACACTCATGACCCGCTTCTCTGGCGGAGAGGATAACTGCCTAGCTTGTAGTAACAACATGACCAAGAGCCCAGTAATTCGGATACCAAGGACACCAACGGCAGGTCGCGTTGCAACAAGCACAAGCGCCAGTATTAATGGCGACAATCGAGGATAGGCGGTCAATGCGGATTCAGAGGCTCTAAACCCGTCGTGGAAAAAGCCATTCCAAAGAAATACTCCGGGCCTGTCGATTTGGACCAAATACTCGATCGCTCGTGCGGATACGGCACCCCGGCGAGCCAATCACACCAACAGGATTGTTGGGTGTTCAAGCAGCGAGCAAGTTAATCTGCGAAAACAATGACAAGGGGCTGCATAGCGATGACGAGGAGGAGACCCACCGCCCGAACAATAGAGGATGAAGGTTTCCCCCACAAGTGCGGACGGTGAACATGATATACGCAACCCACATACCCAAAAGGGAGTGAGCGTGCACTCGAGGGCGATATGCGATGGAGCCAGTCGCCCCAAAGTTCAATCCATGGTCCTCCTGCCCGATCACTTTTGATCGTAGGGACCACCCCACTAGCATCCGCCATGGAGGATTCGCCGCATTGGTTCTAGACCCAATCGTCGACGGATTTCACCTCACTAGAGTCCTGATGGACGGCGGCAGCAGCCTGAACTTGCTTTATCAGGATACAATGCGCAAGATGGGCATAGACCCCTCAAGGATTAAACCCACAAAGACGACCTTCAAAGGCGTCATACCAGGTGTAGAGGCCAACTGTACAGGCTACCCCTGGAGGGGGGCATGCTAAATAGTTCCACCCCTTGCTTATCGCACTATTTGTATCGTTCTGCATTCACGGCAGTATTTTTTGAATAGACAATGCATCGCTTTTTGCCTATAATTGCATTCCTTTCTTATACATATGTTCATTTATGTCATGTTGCATCCGACATTTTGGTACGGCTAAATACACCAGGGGCTTCAGTTCCCCACATTATGGTGTGATAAGTCCGAACACTTTCACAAGTGCGGCACCCGAACTTATAGCATTATATGCATCGGCTCGAATCATGTCTTGGGTCAAGAGTTGGGTTTGCCCGGCTCCCATGTTTTGGTACCTTACGTTCCGTTATATCGGCTAAGGTAGCTGGGAGAACCATCGCGATTGTGCCCAGTTGAGCTGGGTTGAGCACCTCGGTGGAAAGCTAAAACGACCGTCATGATAGGGCGAGAGCCTGTTCGAGAGGTTTTTCCGAGTCCCTCAAGACTTATGCCGCTTAGATCGAGGAGTCGGCTTTGTCCGCCCAGCGTGATAGCGCCCGAATTGGTCTTCGAACACTCACGAACTTCACCAAATTTAAAATTATAGAATTCTATGGCTAAGTGGGAGTGTTCAAGCATTATAAGTCCGGTTGCCTTGTTCTTTGGGTTGAGCGCCTCCCTCGAAGGACCCAAGAATGGGAACAAGAGCGCTCAAGTTTATCCCGAACACCCAGCACTCGTGGCATGGGGGCTGAAGCCAGCGACTTGCCATCTCTCAAATTTGATAAACAGCCGCACAGAAGGTAATATTTTAAATTAACAAGCGTTGCTTAGTGCATATGAACAAAGTTTTCAGCGTACAGGATAACAAATGCGAGTCTACTAAAAAATTACATCTTTGGAGCCTAACCCGCTATAAGGCGGGCACCCTTCAGGACGTGCAATACTCCTTGCCCAGTGGTGGCGCGTCCGTCACAAGCTTCTCGGCGTCCATCTTGCCCCGGTGCACTTTAGCGTGGGCAAGGGCCCGACGGACACCTTCAATGCAGGCGGAACGCTTGATAACTTCAATCGATGGACAGGCGTCCACCAACCGCCGCACCTGACCGAAGTAGCTCCCAGGCATGGCTTCTTTAGGCCACAGCCAAACTATGAGGCCCTTCATGGCCTGTTCGACAAGTAATTCACTTTCATGTGCTTGCTTTGCATGAAGAATGCCTTAGCCGCCGCTATCTTCTTTATTGCCTCAATTTCCTGGAGGGATTTTGGGGCTTTGGCCTTAGTGGCTTTGGCACTCTCAAGAGCCGAGGCGAGCTTGGACTCTCGAGTCTTCGAGTCACGCTCCAAACTCTCGTGTTTTTCCACGAGAGCCTGGAGCCCTTGCCAGACCTCCGCCACCCGCGCCTCCTGCTTCTCTCGCTCGATGCGTTCCGCGGCCGCATTGCTTTCGGCCTTGGACACCGCTTCCTTCAGGGTCGCCACCTCATTAGTGGCCCCTGCAATACTCACGTTATTCCTGTCATTTTTTTGCAACCAAACCCTTTGTATAAGGTATTACTTTAATAAGGTATTATTTACCTTCCTTGTCCTCGAGCTGCTTCTTGGCACGGCCGAGCTCGTTCTCGGACCGCTCGAGGCTCTGCTTCAAATCATTGACCTCCATGCATCGGTCTGCGGAGGTCGCAAGCCGCAGCCTACATTCCCATATCGACATGCTTATGTTAGACTCCTGCGTATATCTTTTAGATCCTCGCCCGGCTTTTCTTTCCGAACACCAAACTGAGCATCGAGGGCTCTGTCTATGCGGTACTATTTTTACATATCTTAATTACATACCTCAAAGCTCTGTTAGAAGGCTGGTGCAAGCTTGATCGGCCCGCTCTTGGCGGATGAACTTTTCAATCACCGCACTCATAACAGTGCGGTGCTCCTCGTTGATGGAGGCGCTGTTAAGCGCCTCCACCAAGTTATCTGGTGCCTCCGGTTGGACGGACATCACTGGCGTCACAGTCTTGCCCTTATTACGAAGGGCCCGCCTGCCGGACTTCAGAATCACTGTAGGTTCCGGTACGGAGTCTGGCATAGGGCCGGACTTAGAGCCCTCTGGGGTTTTGCCCTCTTTGCGCCCAGAGTCTGGGAGGTCGCCTTGCGGTGCCTCCAGGACCACCTCCTCTTGGTTGGGCCCCTTTTGGGACTCCACCGCGGCGTCGTCTGCGTCACGGGGGGAGGAGGCGGTCGGAAGTGAAGTGCTATCCACATCCGACGAATCCAGGGAGCCGCTCGACGAAGCGGGGAGCTCATCCTTGGGCGGGCTACATGGTTGTATTCGCCGTTAGAAGACACTACGTGACAAAGGAAAAATCATGAGTTATTCTAAAATCCGGACACTTACGATCTCGCCAGGGGCTTGGCCCTCGGTGACCACTCCTCTTTGCCATCGTCGGCGTTGGTGGAACAGTCCGGAGGAAGGGTCCTTCCCTTCTTGGACCGTCCAGCCTCCCCAGTTGGGGAGGCCTTCCTTTTCTTCTCTCCCCCCGCTGGGGGAGAAGCCTCTTTTTTCTCCTCCTCGTCTTCGCGGGAGGAGTCCGCCTCGGAGTCATCGGACGATGAGTCTGATAACACCTGATGCCGGGAACTCTTTTGGGTTCCCATGGCCTTCTTCTTGGCCTTCTTCTCCGGCACCACATAAGGTGCCGGAACCAGCAGCCCCATCAATCGGGCGTCCGCTGGGTCTTTTGGTAAGGGAGCCGGACAGTTAACCTTCCCGGACGTCTTCTGCCAGGCCTGTCAAAGGTAAAGGAGTTTAGATCCCGCATAGAGTCAAACTATGAAAAACAAGTGTCCCGTAAAGGGTAAAATAGCTTACCTTGCCGGCTAGATGCTGCGAGCTAAATCCGCGATCTTCGGTAGCGGATGCGGGAGCCTCGACGCCCTTGAACAGCACCTTCCAGGCGTCTTCGTACGTAGTGTCGAAGAGCCTGCTCAAGGTCTGGTGTTGTGCCAGATCAAACTCCCACAAATTGAAAGCCCGTTTTTGGCACGGGAGGATCCGGCGGATGAGCATGACCTGGACTGCGTTAACGAGCTTGATCTTCTTGTTCACAAGGTTTTGGACACAGGTTTGGAGTCCGGTCGGCTCTTCCAAATCACCCCATGTCAGGCCCTTCTCTTTCCAGGAGGTGAGCCGTGTGGGGATGCCAGATCTGAATTCGGGGGCCGCTGCCCATTCAGGGTCATGCGGCTCGATGATGTAGAACCACCCTTATTGCCACGCTTTGATGGTTTCCACAAAGGCGCCCTCGAGCCATATGACGTTGGGCATCTTGCCCACCATGGCGCCTCCGCACTCCGCCTGCTGGCTGCCCACTACCTTTGGCTTGACATTGAAGGTCTTCAGCCATAAGCCGAAGTGGGGTTTGATGCAGAGGAAGGCCTCGCACACAACGATAAACACTGAGATGTTGAGGATGAAATTCAAGGCCAGATCATGGAAATCCAGGCCGTAGTAGAACATGAGCCCCCGGACAAATGGGTGGAGTGGGAAGCCCAGTCCATGGAGGAAATGGGGAAGGAACACCACCCTCTCATGGGGCCTGGGGGTGGGGACGAGCTGCAACTCGTCTGGAAGCCGGTGCGCAATGTTGTTGTGCAGGCATCCGGCTTTCCTCAACTTTTTGATGTGCCCCTCCGTGACGGAGGAGGCCATCCACTTGCCTCCCGCTCCGGACATGGCTGGGGAAGGTTGAGGCGAGATGTGCGGACTTGGGCGCTGGAGCTCGAGTACGCGGAAATGGATAAGCAAAGGAGGAAGAAGGTGTAGGTAAAAAGGTGGATCCTTATCCCCTTATATGGACGGACGAAACTATGTGTCCCCACCAGCCTGGTAAAACTCGCTTATCTCCCAAGCGCCGTAATCAATGGCGCGGTTGGGTTACCCACGCCCGTATTGATGAGAATCCCTGAATAAGGGGGACACGATCTCTGCTTTGACAAGACGTGCCAAGGAAACCGCTTCTCTAAACGCGCTGAGGTGGAACAGTAAAAATGATTCAAATAAACGCCTGGCCGTGGTGCACGCCATGGAATACGTCAACAGATTGAACCTGTGTAAATGTTATTCTCTCTATGGTGGTATGTGGAACTTATTTTGCAGAGCCGGACACTATCCTTGTGTTCAAAATCTTCTACGAAGTATTCGGAGGAGGAACCCGCCTTGCAATGCCGAAGACAATATGCGCGCGGACTCGCGTCATTGAAGCCTGGTTCGAGAGCTCTTGAGGAGTCTGGAGTAGGGGGTGTCCGGATAGCCAAACTATCATCTTTGGCCGGATTCCAAGACTATGAAGATACAAGATTGAAGACTTCGTCCCGTGTCCGGATGGGACTTTCCTTGGCGTGGAAGGCAAGCTTGGCGATACGGATATGTAGATCTCCTACCATTGTAACCGACTCTGTGTAACCCTAGCCCTCTCCGGTGTCTATATAAACTAGAGGGTTTTAGTCCGTAGGACGAACAACAATCATACCATAGGCTAGCTTCTAGGGTTTAGCCTCTTTGATCTCGTGGTAGATCTACTCTTATACTACTCATATCATCAATATTAATCAAGCAGGAGTAGGGTTTTACCTCCATCGAGAGGGCCCGAACCTGGGTAAAAACATCGTGTCCCATGTCTCCTGTTACCATCCGCCTAGACGCACAGTTTGGGACCCCCTACCCGAGATCCGCCGGTTTTGACACCGACACCTAGTTTATGCATTGCTTCGTTAGGGGTTGATAGGGATCCATATGCTTAATGTTGTGGTTAGGTTTACCTTCATACCTTCTTTTGTAGTTACGAATTCTTGCAATAGGGGTTAATCATAAGTGGGATGCTTGTCCAAGTTAGGGCAGTACCCAAGTACCGGTCCACCCACATATCAAATTATCAAAGTACCGAATGCGAATCATATGAACGTGATGAAAACTAGTTTAACGATAGTTCCCAATGTGTCCTCGGGATCTCCTTCTTCATTATTAGAATTTGTCCAGGCTTATCCTTTGCTACCTAAAGGATTGGGCCACCTTGCTGCAGTTTATTTACTTTATTTACTTTTTGCTTGTTACTATTTATCTTATCACAAAACTATCTATCACCTACTATTTTAGTGCTTGCAGAGAAAACCTTATAAAAAACCGCTTATCATTTCCTTCCGCTCCTCGTTGGGTTCGACACTCTTACTTATCGAAAGGACTACGATAGATCCCCTACACTTGTGGGTCATCAAGACTCTTTTCTGGCGCCGTTGCCGGGGAGTGTAGCGCTTTTGGTGAGTGGAACTTGGTAAGGAAACATTTATATAGTGTGCTGAAATTTTCTGTTACTTGTCACTATGGAAACTAATCCTTTGAGGGGCTTATTTGGGGTATCTTAACCCCAACCAGAAGAGCAAAGAGATGCTCCTCAACCTACTGAACTTTATGAAAATATTCACTTTGAGATTCCTTCGGGTATGATAGAAAAACTGTTAGCTAATCCTTTTGCAGGAGACGGAACATTGCATCCTGATTTACACCTTATCTTTGTGGATGAAGTTTGTGGATTATTTTAGCTTGCAGGTATTCCTGATGATGTTGTCAAAAGGAAGGTCTTCCCTTTATCTCTGAAGGGAGATGCAATGACATGGTACAGACTATGTGATGATACGAGATCTTGGAATTATAAGCGATTGAAGTTGGAATTTCACCAGAAGTTCTATCCTATGCATCTTGTTATCGTGATCGTAATTACATATATAATTTCTGGCCTCACGAAGGAGAAAGCATCTCTCAAGCTTGGGGGAGGCTTAAGTCAATGTTATATTCATGCCCCAATCATGAGCTCTCTGCGAAATGATTATTTAGAATTTTTATGCTCGGCTTTCTCTTGATAACCGCAACCTGCTCGATACTTCTGTCTTTGGTTCCTATATCTTTGAAGACTATTGATTTCAAATGGGACTTATTGGAAAGAATTAAACGCAACTCTGAAGATTGGGGTTGCGACGATGGTAAGGAGTCGGGTATGACACCTAAGTTCGATTGTGTTAAATCTTTTATGGATACCAATGCTTTCCGTGGATTTTGCTCTAAGTATGGACTTGACTCTGAGATAGTAGCTACTTTTTGTGAAACTTTTGTGAAAGCACAAGTGCTCCCTAGGTGGTTTCGGTAATTAATGTCAACATATCTCTTGTTGGACTAACACTTTTATCTAGTATATTTCAGATGAGTTCAACAATGGAGTGGCATGGACTAAAGGATGTGTGAACTCCTTCAAGATGCTAAGGACAAAGGATTGGCTCAAGCCTCAAGCTCAAGACTCTTCATTTTACATTTTAGTGGTCCAAGATCACATTGAGTCTATAGGAAAAGCCAATACTATCAAGGAGGGATGAGGTGTTGCTTAATGAGCCTCTTGCTTCATGTGCTTAGTGATATGCTCCAAAACCCTCAGCTACTTTCCCACATCCACAAATGACCTAAACCTAAAGCCAAAATTGGTCACACCAATTCTTCCCATCCAGCGCCACCGATTCCAAAAGTCATAGCCACAGCCACAAAACCTAAGCAAATCGGTCTTACCGATGGGGATCTCGGTCTCACCGAGATGGGATTGTAATCTCTTTGTGTATGTCCATTATGAAAATCGGTCTCACCGAGTTTGAGCAATCGATACTACCGAGATTACAATGCAAACTCTCTGGATAACTTATTACCAAAATCGGTCCCACCGAGTTTGAGTAATCGGTCCCACCGAGTTTGCCTGACCAACTCTCTGGAAAGCTTATTACCAAATCGGTTTCACCGAGTTTGTGTAATCGGTCTTACCGAGATTACGTTATGCCCTAACCCTAACCGAATCGGTCTCACCGAGTTGCATTTCGGTCCCACCGAAAATCCTAACGGTCACATTATTTGCTAAATCGGTCTGACCGAGTTTAACGATTCGGTCCCACCGAGTTTGGTAGATTGTGTGTAACGGTTAGATTTTGTGTGGAGGCTATATATACCCCTCCACCTCCTCTTCATTCGTGAAGAGAGCCATCAGAACGAACCTACACTTCCAATTTACCATTTCTGAGATAGAACCACCTACTCATGTGTTGAGGCCAAGATATTCCATTCATACCATATGAATCTTGATCTCTAGCCTTCCCCAAGTTGCTTTCCACTCAAATCTTCTTTCCACCAGATCCAAAACGTATGAGAGAGAGTTGAGTGTTGGGGAGACTATCATTTGAAGCACAAGAGCAAGGAGTTCATCATCAACGCACCATTTGTTACTTCTTGGAGAGTGGTGTCTCCTATATTGGCTAGGTGTCACTTGGGAGCCTCCGACAAGATTGTGGAGTTGAACCAAGGAGTTTGTAAGGGCAAGGAGATCGCCTACTTCGTGTAGATCTACCGCTAGTGAGGCATGTCATTCGTGGGCGACGGCCATGGTGGGATAGACAAGGTTGCTTCTTCATGGACCTGTCATGGGTGGAGCCCTCCGTGGACTCGCGCAACCGTTACCCTTCGTGGGTTGAAGTCTCCATCAATGTGGATGTACGATAGCACCACCTATCGAAACCACGCCAAAAACATCTGTGTCTCCAATTGCGTTTGAATCCTCCAAACCCTTCCCTTTACTTTCTTGCAAGTTGCATGCTTTACTTTCCGCTGCACATATACTCTTGCATGCTTGCTTGATATGTATTGTGAATGTTAAACTTGTTCCTAAACTCCACTTAAACTTAAAGAAACTTAAAAACTGCAACTTGATACTTAGTGTCTAATCACCCCCCCTCTAGACACCTCTTCTCAAGGTCCTACAAGTGGTATCAGAGCATTGGTCTCCATTGCTTTGGTTTAATCACCACTGGAAGAAGATGGATGAGTCTACTATTGGGAGTCTTAGACATAGAGTGCCTATTCTTGACGGAGAGTATTTTCATGAGTGGAAAAATGAGATGCTTGTTATTTTCAGTCAATATCATTTTAACAAGTACATTGCTACCTTATGTTGATCCTATGCATCCTACCCATGATGAGTCAATTGACATGATTAGGAATCTTAGAACTGCCGAACTTATCATTAGAGGATTGCCTAGAAACTTGATTGGATGCTTGCCTACTTTTAAGTGTGCCTACACCATATGGAAATTTCTTGAGGAACGATTTCCAGATTATTCCTTGAAAAATCTTGATGAAGTTCTCCATAAGTCTATTGCCTTGAGTAAGATGAATACTAGTGATCCTATGTTTGGTGATCGTCTATTTGAGCTTACAAACCTTATGCGTGCCAAAGGAAATGTTGGTTTTATTAGTGATATTATTTCCGAAGCTATAAAAATTCATAAGCAAGATTATTGTCAAACTCATTCTCATGAGTCACCCTCTCTAGGACTTGATCCACCACATGACGATGTTGAACATGGATACTATGATGAGGATGATGATAGTGACTTCGATCTTGATGATGCAATGAGACATTTTGGTCTTATGGCAAATCTTCGGGGATATATGTCAGGAGGAAAGGAATGGGTTCTTGATAGTGGATGTACCGATCACATGACCGGAGATAAAGACATGTATCGTGAGCTTGCTGATAATGATAGTCCTCAAAAGTATGTCACTTTCGGTGACAACTCAAAGGGTAAGGTGGTTGGCCTCGGTAAGGTGGCCATATCACATGATAGCTCCATACAAAATGTCATGCTCGTTGAATCTCTTGGATACAACTTACTTTCAGTATCTAGACTTGCTGATTCCGGTTTCAATGTCCTATTTACTGAAGTAGACTGCCAAGTGTTTCGTCAAGATAATCATAAAAAGGTCTTCATCGGTGTGCGTAGAGGTGATCTATACATTGTTGATTTCACTAAAAAGGCTCAACCTAAAACTTGCTTCATTGCTAAATCCTCAAAAGGTTGGTTGTGGCATAGACGATTAGGTCATGTTGGTATGCGAAACCTTGACAAGCTTATTAAAGGAAATCATTTCCGTGGAGCTAACAATGTCATATTTGATAAGGATAGACTTTGCAGTGCTTGTCAGACAGGTAAACAGGTTGGAGGAAGGCATCCCGTGAAGAACATCATGACTACAAGGAGGCCACTCGAGCTACTTCACATGGATCTCTTTGGTCCCAACTCTTACAAGAGTCTCGGTGGAAATTCTTTTGGTCTAGTTATAGTTGATGATTTTTCAAGATTTACGTGGGTGTTCTTTCTCGATGACAAATCGCAGGTCCAAAAGATCTTCAAAAACTACGCTAGGAAGGCCCAAAATAAATTTGAAGTGAAGATCAAGAAGGTTCGCAGCGACAACGGAACGGAGTTCAAGAATGCAAATGTGGACACCTTTCTTGACGAAGAAGGGATTTCACACGAGTTCTCGGCTACATACACACCTCAACAAAACAGAGTTGTTGAGAGGAAGAACCGAACGCTCATCGAAATGGCGAGAACAATGCTTGATGAGTACAAGACACCGAAGCTCTTTTGGGCAGAAGCGGTTGAGACAGCTTTTCATGCAACAAATCGCTTGTATCATCACAAGCTACTCGGCAAGACGGCATACGAGCTCCTCACCGGTAACAAACCCCAAGTTAGATACTTTAGAGTATTCGACTCAAAGTGCTACATTCTTGATAAGCATCGTCGCTCTAAATTTGCTCCTAAACCTCATGAAGGTTTCCTACTCAGTTATGGCTCAAACTCTCACACTTACCGTGTCTGCAACAATTTCACCCGAAAGGTTGAAGAGACGGTAGATGTGAAGTTTGATGAATCTAACGGCTCGCAAGTAGAGCAATTGCCAATTGATGTAGGAGACAAAGATCCTTCGGAAGAAATTCAAGACTTGGCTATTGGCAAGGTTCGTCCAACGGAGGTGAAGGAGAGTACCTCGTCCGTCCAAGTGGAAGCTTCAACTTCACAACAAGGTGAACCAAGAGTTGATACGGAAGCATCCACAAGCGGGACACACCAAGATGAAGAAAAGGAGGAAGCGCATCAAGATGAATGTCAACAACCTCCTTCTCCACCATGACAAGAGAACGACAATGCCAACAATGAAGAAGGCCAAGAAGAAGAAGAACAAGATGAAGAAGATGTTCAACGAACACCCAAGCAAAAGCTTTCACGAGTTCGAGCAAGAGGTGCTAAAGATCATCCCGTCGAGCAAATCTACAATGACATTCAAACCGGGAGAATCACTCGCTCTAAAACTCGTTTAGCTAACCTTTGTGAAAACTATTCCTTCATCTCTAGCATTGAACCTATGAAGGTCGAAGAAGCATTGGAAGATCCGGATTGGATAAATGCCATGCATGAAGAGCTACAAAACTTTGAGAGTAATCAAGTTTGGACATTGGTTGAGAAGCCCGACAACAACCACAACGTCATCGGTACCAAATGGGTGTTTCGCAACAAGCAAGATGAAGATGGACAAGTAGTTCGCAACAAAGCACGTCTAAATGCCCAAGGCTACACACAAGTCGAAGGTATGGACTATGGTGAGACTTACGCCCCCGTTGCTAGACTTGAGTCCATTCGCATCTTACTTGCCTATGCTAATCATCATGATATTACCTTGTACCAAATGGACATTAAAAGTGCCTTTCTAAATGGTGAAATAGAGGAGGAAGTTTATGTTAAGCAACCTCCAGGCTTTTTCAATCCTAAGAAACCCAATCATGTTTACAAACTTCACAAAGCTCTTTATGGTCTTAAACAAGCTCCTAGAGCTTGGTATAAATGCTTGACCAAGTTCCTTATTGAAAAAGGCTTTGAAATTGGGAAAATTGATTCTACTCTTTTTACTAAAAGGGTTAATGGAGAACTATTTGTGTGCCAAATCTATGTTGATGATATTATATTTGGTTCGACTAACCCTCATTTTAGTGAAAAGTTTGGGAAGCTAATGTCGGAGAAGTTTGAATGTCTATGATGAGTGAACTCAAATTCTTTCTTGGGTTGCAAATCAAGCAAACTAAGGAAGGTACCTTTGTTTCTCAAACAAAGTACACCAAGGACTTATTCAAGAAGTTCAATATGCAAGAATGCAAAGGTATGTCTACACCCATGCCTACTAGTGGACATAATGACTTGACCAAAGACGGCGAACCGGTTGATCAAAAGGTTTATCGCTCTATGATCGGTTCATTGTTATATCTATGTGCTTCACGTCCCGATATCATGTTAAGTGTGTGCATGTGTGCACGATATCAAGCTGCCCCTAAGGAATGTCATCTTAAGGCCGTGAAAAGGATAGTGAGATACTTAATCCATACACCAAACTTTGGCATTTGGTATCCTAAGAGGGCCTCTTTCGATCTTGTTGGCTATTCCGACTCAGATTATGTCGGAGACAAGGTTGATAGAAAGTCCACTTTGGGTACTTGTCAATTTCTTGGTAGATCTCTTGTGTCTTGGTCCTCCAAGAAAGAAAACTCGGTATCCTTATCCACCGCCGAAGCTGAATATATTGCCGCTGGTTCATGTTGTGCTCAATTACTTTGGATGAACCAAACTCTTAAGGATTATGGGATATATGTGAGACATGTTCCATTGCTTTGTGACAATGAAAGTGCTATCAAAATTGGTCATAATCCTGTGCAACATTCTCGAACTAAGCATATTGAAGTTCGTCATCATTTCATTCGGGATCATGTTGCTAAGGGTGACATTGATCTTAAACATGTTCGCACCGAAAAGCAATTAGCGGATATATTCACTAAACCTCTTGATGAGAAAGTGTTTTGTAGGTTAAGAGGAGAATTAAACATCATTGATGCTTCAAACTTGGAGTAGAAACTCCATTGGATACATGCAAGACATGAGCATATGACTAATCCTTGATATTTCTCTTATGATGAAAATCTTATGTCTCGGATGTATTTGTATCTCGCATGTTATCTAACCCATGTAGGTACTTGGTGGAATAACATTCCATGAGATTGTAATCTACTCATATCTTGAGCAATCTCTACATCACCAAGTCTCTACACTATGGTGGTTGAATACAAGGAAGCACGGAACCACTCAAACATATCCTTTGACAAAATGCCATGTTAAGCTTCATGATTGTCATTTTTGGATACACAAGTGCTCTTCCTTGCAAGAACTAACCCATGTAGGAAGATGGACTCAAATTCCAAGTGGTGCTCCAATTCTTGATGAGCTACGTCAACCTTGCGCAACCCATACAAGTTCAACTACATGGACAACACCACCAACCAAGGTATGTCATTCCATCTTAGAGAAGCTTTACTCCAAGTCATGAGCTAAAGCAACTCGACAAGATGTGAATACATCAAGACGCTTAAACGAAAAATGGCAACCCCATTTTGAGCTTAAACGATGAGTATGACCTATGATCAAGTGATCTCACTTGACTCCTAAGTCAATATACTCTAACATAGGTGACTTTGTCGCCGACCATCTCTAGATGAAGTTCTCTTGTGTTCTTTTCTGTGCTTTTGCATTTGTCACATGCATATTTGTTTCCCCTTTCAAAAAAAACTTCATCTAGATTTCTTTTTGTTTGCTCTGCATTTTCTGCATTCCAATTCATTGCACATCTTTAAGTAAATTCCTTGCAAATCTTTGTGAGATCTTACTAGTCTAGTGAGCTGAGGTTACAAGTGTTTTCTCTGCGATGAACTCGGTTTCACCGATTTGTTATTTTTGGCCCAACCGAAGCAACTCACTCGGTGCCACCGATTTCATAACAGGAAAATCAGTTTGCCACATAATTCTGTGTTTCTTCTAATCCAGCTCCACTCAATGAATCTTGTCCTCTACAAGCATCACATTTTTATCATTGCTTTGTTCTGTGTCTCAAGGAGCAAACCCATTCGAGAGATTCCAGAAGACCCTTCTTGGAAATTGATGTCAAAGGGGGAGAGAGAGAACATCAAAGCTTATCATTTGAAGAGAGAGAGAGAGAGCATCAAAGCTTATCACCTTCTTGAGGGAGAGAGATATCATCTCCTAAAGGGGGAGAGAGACATTCTAGGGGGAGACACCCTCAAAGGGAAGAAAGAGATCTCCAGGGGGAGAGAATACTTAAGTAGAAAGTATTTCTCAAGGATCCCAGATGCGTGGTGTTCAAGAGGAGAGATGCCCACATGTCTTCTTGAGGGGTGTCGGTGTCAAAACCGGCGGATCTCAGGTAGGGGGTCCCGAACTGTGCGTCTAGGCGGATGGTAACAGGAGACAAGGGACACGATGTTTTTACCCAGGTTCGGGCCCTCTCGATGGAGGTAAAACCCTACTCCTGCTTGATTGATATTGATGATATGGGTAGTACAAGAGTGGATCTACCACGAGATCAAGGAGGCTAAACCCTAGAAGCTAGCCTATGGTATGATTGTTGTAATGGTTGTGTGTCCTACGGACTAAAACCCTCTGGTTTATATAGACACCGGAGAGGGCTAGGGTTACACAGAGTCGGTTACAATGGTAGGAGATCTACATATCCGTATCGCCAAGCTTGCCCTCCACGCCAAGGAAAGTCCCATCCGGACACGGGACGAAGTCTTCAATCTTCTATCTTCATAGTCTTGGAGTCCGGCCGATGATGATAGTCCGGCTATCCGGACACCCCCTAGTCCAGGACTCCCTCAGTAGCCCCTGAACCAGGCTTCAATGACGATGAGTCCGGCGCGCATATTGTTCGACATTGCAAGGCGGGTTCCTCCGAATAATTCATAGAAGATTGTGAACACCAGGATAGTGTCCGGCTCTGCAAAATAAATGCCACATTCCACCGTAGAGAGAATAATATGTACACAAGTTCAATTTGCTGACGTATTTTGTGGCATGACGTCGTACCACCACCAAGCCTTTACTTGAATCGTTTCTTATTATACCACCTTAGCGCGTTTAGCGAAGCGGTTTCCTTGGCACGTCTTGTCGAAGCAGAGATCGTGTTCCCCTTATTTCGGATTCCCATTAATACGGACGTGGTTAACCCAACCGTGACCATCGCCACGCCTCCTCTATCGGAGGCGAGACCCGAACGGTCACGGGGACGGCTCTTGGTGTTCTCCCTCTTTATAATGGGACCAAGGCTCGTTTCTTTTCTTCAATCCTCAATCGAATCTACTCCTCGCCCCGAGTTCCAACACCCAGAGCCCTAGATTCGAGCACTTCGGACTTCCAACAGTGTCCGGCTCCGACACTCAGGGCCGGTGGATGCCCTCCTCCGTCATGGAGGAGGACGTGCAAAAGCTGAGAGAAGCCAAGTACCTGACTTACGAGATTTCGCATAGATTGCTCGTCGAAGGGCAAGTCATTCCCACCCCGGAGCCCGGCGAAAGCGTCGTGTTTGTGTCCCACCTCCGTCGGGGTTTAGGCTTCCCGATGGATCCTTTTGTGAGAGGGCTCATGTTTTACTACGGGTTGGAATTCCATGACCTGGCTCCGGAGTCTATCCTCCACATCTCATCATTCATCGTCGTCTGCGAAGCCTTCCTCTGCACTACTCCCCACTTCGGTTTGTGGCGCAAGACCGTCAACGTGGAGCCGAAGATGATCGAGGGGCGTCAAAGGGCTCTTTCCAGGAGGAGCTCGACTTGTGGCGGCAGGAGTGGTTCTACATAACCGCTCCCAGGGGCAGCAAGCAGAATCCGCTGCCCATCTTCCGCTCGGGCCCTCCACAGCGGCTGATGTCGTGGGTCAACCAAGGGCTCAACTGGGGGCCGTCAAAGGATGTACCCTTACTGCAGGGCCAGATTCGAGACCTCCAAGAGAGGAAGATCAATCTGGTGATGGTGATGCAGGTTATGCTGATTCGGCGTCTTCTGCCCTGCAAGCGTCGCCCCCTCCATCTGTGGGAATTCAATCCAGAGGGGCCACGAGCTCTCCAACAGTTCATGGGTACGACACCCGTGGAGATGTACAAATTGTTCTTCGGATCACAAGAACTGTGTCCGGAATTGACCGAGGACACTGGCCTAAGCTGCAATCGCCCGGATACGCAAGTAAGTATCCCTGTGTCCGGACACACCGTTCATTTGCACCTTCTTGAATTTGCTTTTTAACCAATCGTTCCTTGAGCAGGACTGGATAGCACAAGCAAAAATGATACGGTGTCCGGCCCCCCTCCCGGAGACCGCGCCGGATCCCGTGCTGGTCAGGATGCTGGAGGTTGCGCCTTTAGAGGAAGGCGAAGGGGAAAACAGAGGAACTACCACCTCTACCAAGGAGGCTTTTGAGAAAGGGGGATCAAATCCCTCCTTCTAAGGGGAGAAGAGCACCGCTTCCGAAAACCCGGAGGCCAAGGCCTCGAAGCGGGGGAAAAGATCTTCACCACAGGGTCCTGCGTCCGGGGAGGCCCCGCCCGCACTATCTCCCCTAAGGAATCAGCCCTCCAGCGAGCCGTAAGTAGAAAGAGGGGGGTTCTGTAATAAGAGACATCCCTATTTTTGCTTCTGAGGATAACCAAAGTTTTTACCTTGCAGTTCGGATCTCTGTCCTTCTCAGATGAGCTCGTCTTTGGGGGAACTTCGTCCGGAGATGATGGAGAGCGAGACGCCTCCATCTGCTGCACCATCGGATAGGGTGGACGAGCCTGAGGTGTCATCACGGAGGGTATCCCCGAGTCCGGCAAGGCCGAATAGTTCGGCACCAACTGGTGTGCGGCCGGGGGAGCTGAAGGATCTGCTTGAGAGGGCGTCTATCTCAGAAGGTCACCGTACACTGATGAGTACGGTGATTGAACGAATTTCATCCGCTGAAGGCGGGTTGCGTGATGCCGTCAGGAGCTTGCTTGCGGGGTTTGAGGTACGTAAAAATGACATACCCTTTGACAGTTTTGCACACAAAGTGCGCCCTGTATAGATAGTAGCCCCTGAGACTCGATAGGGTGTCGAGAGCTCAAGCGATCGATCTCGTGCTCGGTGTCATCCTGGATCGAGAATCTTGACACCACACAAGACTTGGAGGATTTATAACAGAGTAGCAATCACACAAAAAAGAGAACTTATTGAAATAAATATGGCTTAAGGCCATCTAAAACGATAACAGCGGAAGTCTTGGAAGATAAGCGAGTCCATCAACTCCAACGGCATCACTGAGTATAGAACCACGACCTAAAAGCACCTTACTCATCGTCTGAAAAGTCTGCAACATGAAACGTTGCAGCCCGAAAACGGGTCAGCACATGGAATATGCTGGCAATGTAACACATAGAGAATAACAATGGAGATAGGCTATACTACATGCATATTTGGCTGGTGGTAAAGCTCTATGGTTACAGTTTTTGCATAAAGCCAATTTTTCCCTATTGCAAAGGAATAAATTCATTTAACTATCATGGTGGCTGTTAAACATTGAGAATGGTTGACAGCATCCTCAATCCCAATTAAAAGTACTCATTAAAACCCAACAATATTAATTAAAGTAACATGATGAGATTCACATGATAATCAAGTACTAGATACTCAAGATGTCCATAACCGAGGACACGGCTAACCATGATTAGTTTATACACTCTGCAGAGGTTTATGACTTTTCCCACAAGACTCGATCGCCTCTGTTTGATTCCTCGCACTACATGATGTTTGAGAAACGGATGACCGAGACATAGTCTTTCTAAGCACTAGCACCTTACATGTGGGTAGACCGGTACACCTACTTTCCCTACATCGCTAGTCTACCCGTAAGAGTTCGCACAACTTAGTCAACTATGCGAGAGCCCATAATGGCTTGTGGCTGCACACGTAAGTTTCTAGTTTGAATAATCTCATGATCCCTTTGAGCCCGGGTGGCGGTCCAAGAAATCTGAGCAAGTCCCTAGAAAATAGGTGCCTCAATCCACCCAGATGTGTGTTTAAGTTGCCACCTTAAATAAACCATTAATTAACAATCTCACATCTGTCATGGATATTCACTCACCCAATCCACATCTACTAGCATAGCATGGCATAATAAGCAAACGTAGAAGTAACTCCCAAAGGTTTGATAATAAAACAGGTAATAGGTACTACCTCATCTACTTCCCATCCCACAATTTAATTAGATCCTAATCATGCAATGTTTGAAGGTAGATCTAATGCATAAAAACTGGGTAGTAGAAAGGTATGATCAAGTGTTACTTGCCTTGCTGATGATCCGCGTAACCTAGAGACTCGAAGTAACAGGCGGCGCGCTCTGGGTATTCTATCACAGACAAACAAACAAGCATACAATAAGTACTCATCTAATGCACAGGTAAAACTCGAATAAAAGATCCAACCAGAATGTTCAACTTAAGAACTCCAATTTGTAAAAGAATCAAATCAAAAGAAGCAACGAAAGTCAAACGGCGAAAGAAAACAGCTTTGTTTTACTAATCTGGATCTAAGTCAAATTTTACAGAAGCAAAAACTTGTTTAAGTAGACTATTCGAAAAGAGGGTTTCGAGACGAAACTCCAGGCGCTTGAATCGCCTGATTCCGATAAACGAGCGAAAAGTTATACTAAAACAAAGATCGGATCAGAAATCGCGATCAGAAAATAACCGCGGAAAAATCCGAGAAAAAGAAAAACGACGAACGGATTAACGAAGGAACGTTCGTTAATTTAACGAATCTGACGAAAGCATTCGTTTAAGCAAACTAACGGACGAACGTCCGCTAATTAACCTAACCTGGAAAAAAACCGTAAACTAAAATAAAAACGAATCTAAAAAACCGAAAGAAAAACCGATGTAAAAATCGCCCGGTTTTTCTAAAAAAAAGGTGCGCGCAAAACGAGACGGCGGCGAACCTCGGGATCTTGGGCGGCGGGCGGCGGCTCGGCGAGGCGGCGTGGCGGCGGCGGCGCAGTGGCGGCGCAGCTGCACAGGCTCCCCTAGGGTTAGGGTTTTATGGTGGGTGGGCGGCGGATCGGGCAAGGCGGGGCGAGCTGGCGGGCTGGGGCGCCGGGTCGGGCGCTTTATAAAGTGCCCCCCGAGCGGAGTCCCGCTCGGGCACGGCCCGGTAGGTCGGTGCGCGTTTTTTTTAAATCATTACGCTCGGTAGAAAAATAAAAAGAAATACTAAATGGACTCCAAAAATACCGAGATAAATTTTCCCTGGCTTCTAAAATCAAGCCGGACAAGATGAACATTTATTTGGGCCTAAATGCAATTTTGAAAAACGTGCATTTTTCCTAAATTCAAATAAAAAGCGAAAAACCCCAA
Source organism: Aegilops speltoides (assembly GCA_021437245.1). NCBI lineage: Eukaryota > Viridiplantae > Streptophyta > Magnoliopsida > Poales > Poaceae > Aegilops > Aegilops speltoides. The sequence goes on along the minus strand of CM038144.1, from coordinate 194,960,419 downwards.
AATAAATCTTATTTGATTTTTTTATTAAATCTTCATTATTTCTTTATTTTGGCTGAATTTTTGGTAGTAGAAATAATTGAAGATAAAATAAATAAAATCAATGATCCTATTTTCAAAATTTGAGAAATACTCAAATATGAAAATAACGAAATCCCCAACTCTCTCCGTGGGTCCTTGAGTTGCATAGAATTTCTAGGATCGAGCCAATAATGCAATAAAATATGATATGCAATGATGATCTATGTATAACATTCCAAATTGAAAATTTGGGATGTTACAAACCTACCCCCCTTAAGATGAATCTCGCCCTCGAGATTCGGGTTGGTTAGCAAATAGGTGAGGTGGTCCTTGGCGCGATCTTCCTCTCGCTCCCGGTGGCTTCCTCCTCGGTGTGGTGGCTCCACTGAACTTTGCAAAACTTGATAACCTTGCTGCGGGTAACTCTGCTGGCATAATCCAAAATCTTAACAGGTTTCTCTTCATAGGTCAGATCTTCTTTCAACTGAATCATTTCCAATGGCACGGTATCTCTCAGTGGTATATCAGCCATCTCTGCGTGACACTTCTTCAACTGTGATACATGGAACACATCGGGAAATCCTGACAATCCCTCAGGTAATTCCAACTTGTATACTACTTCTCCCATGCGTTCCAAAATCTTGTATGGCCCCACAAAACGTGGCACTAACTTCCCTTTAACTCCAAAATGTTTAACTCCCCGAAGTGGAGATACTCATAGATAAACTCTGTCTCCGACTTCGTATTCTGTCTCCTTGCGTTTCGAATCTGCATAGCTCTTCTGCCTTGACTGAGCTACCTTGAGCCTGTCGCGAATCAACTTTACTTTTTGTTCAGACTCCTTAATCAAATCTGGTCCAAACAACTGACGGTCTCCAACCTCATCCCACTACAACGGGGTTCTGCACCTCCTTTCGTACAAGGCTTCGAAAGGGGCCATCTTCAAGCTGGTTTGATAACTATTGTTGTAAGAAAATTCTGCGTATGGCAAATTGTCATCCCAACTTGATCCATAATCCAAAACACAAGCTCTAAGCATATCCTCCAAAATCTGATTGACTCTCCCGGTCTGTCCATCTATCTGTGGGTGGAAAGCTGTGCTAAACTCTAGTCTGGTTCCCAATGTTTCGTGCAACTGTTTCTAGAACTTCGAGGTGAATTGGGTTCCTCTATCTGATACGATACTCCTCGGAACTCCATGCAAACATACAATCCTCATCATGTATATCTTACCCAATTTGGCACTGCTGTAGGTAGTCTTTACTGGGATGAAATGAGCTACCTTCGTCAAACGATCAACTACAACCCAAATCGAGTCATAGCCTGAACGAGTCTTGGGCAATCCCGTGATGAAATCCATGCCTAGTTTGTCCCACTTCCATTCGGGTATAGGCAATGGCTGCAACAATCCAGCTGGCTTATGATGTTCTGCCTTCACCCTCTGACATACATCACAAACTGCTACATACTCTGCGATATCCTTCTTCATTCCGGTCCACTAGAATGTTTCCTTCAAATCCAAATACATCTTTGTATTCCCGGGGTGGATCGAATATGGTGAATCATGTGCCTCTTGCAGAATCAACTTCCTGATCTTCGGGTCATTGGGCACATAAACATGGTCCTCAAATCGTAGGGTATCGCACTCATCCTCATGAAATCCCTTAGCCTTCCCCTTGCTCATCCGTTCCTTAATCGTGGCAACTTTCGTATCTGCCTTTTGAGCTTCTCTGATTTTATCCATCAACGTGGACTGAATCTCCAATGCTGCTACATAGCCTCTCGGAGCTATCTCCAAACATAGCTCTCGAAGGTCCTCGGCTAACTCCTTGGGTATTTCTCCCATCATTAGAGTATTGACATGGCTCTTGCTGCTCAACGCGTCTGCTACAACGTTAGCCTTTCCGGGGTGATAATGCAATCTCATATCATAATCCTTAATAAGTTCCAACCATCTCCTCTGCCTGAGATTTTAACTCCTTCTGCGTGAAGATGTACTTCAAACTCTTGTGATCCGTGTACACCTCACAATGATTTCCAATGAGAAAATGTCTCCACATTTTCAGTGCATGCACTACGGCTACTAACTCCAAATCGTGAGTAGCATAGTTCAACTCATGGGGCTTAAGCTATCGTGAAGCATACGAAACAACTCTTCCCTCCTGCATAAGCACTGCTCCAAGTCCTCTACGTGAAGCGTCGCAATAAACTTCATAATCCTTAGTCTGGTCTGGCAGAATCAACACTGGTGAGGTAACCAAACGTTTCTTCAATTCTTGGAAACTAGCCTCACACTCCTCAGTCCAAATGAACTTAGTATCCTTCTTCAACAACTCTGTCATAGGCTTGGCGATCTTCGAGAAATTTTCGATGAATCTTCGGTAGTATCCTGTGAGTCCAAGGAAACTCCCGATCTCTCCAACTGTTGTTGGTGCTTCCTAGTTAGTCACAGTGACTACTTTAGTGGGGTCTACTGCGATACCTTCTCCGGATATAACATGTCCGAGAAATCCAACTTCCTTCAACCAGAACTCACACTTGCAGAACTTGGCGTATAGCTGATGTTCCGTGAGCTTCTCGAGTACTAATCGCAAGTGCTCCTTGTGTTCCTCTTCATTCTTCGAGTAAACCAAAATATCATCAATGAACACCACGACGAACTTATCCAAAAACTCCATAAACACCTTGTTCATCATGTTCATAAAATAGGCTGGGGCGTTAGTCAGACCAAATGACATAACGGTATACTCATACAGCCGTGCACTGTGGTAAAAGCCGTCTTTGATATATCTTGCTCCCGAATCTTCAACTGATGGTACCCTGATCGCAAATCGATCTTGGAAAACACCTTAGCTCCTTGCAACCGATCAAACAGATCATTGATCATTGGTAGTGGGTACTTGTTCTAGATTGTTACTTCATTCAATCCGCGATAATCAACAACCATTCTTAACGATCCATCCTTCTTCTCCACTAGAAGTACTGGCGATCCCCAAGGCGAAGAACTTGGGCGAATAAAACCTTTATCCAACAACTCCTTAATCTGCTTCTTGATTTCCTCCAAATCATGGGCTGGCATCCTCTACGGTCTCTTGGATATAGGCCCAGTGCTTGGCAGTAGCTCAATTAAGAACTCAATGTCTCTATCTCGTGGCATGCCTGGCAACTCTTCTGGAAATACATCAGGGAAATCCCTTACCACTGGTACTTCCTCCTGCACAACTCCTGATAATGAATTTACATGTGCTCTCCTCGGCTCATGCCGTGATACATACTTGATCCTTATCCCTTCTGGTGTCGTAAGCAAAATTGTCTTACTGGCGCAATCAATGTTTCCTCCATACATCGATAGGCAATCCATACCAAGAATTACATCCAATCCTTGGGATTCCAATATAATCAAATCCGTGGGGAAAACATGCCTTCCTATACTCAACGGCACCTGGAAGCATCCTTGACTGACCATAAACTCAGCTCCCGGTGAACTTACTAGCATGGGTGTCTTAAGAGTCTTAGTGGGCAGGCTAAACTTATTCACAAATCCCCTTGATATGTATGAATGCGATGCACCAGTATCGAAAAGAACAACTGCAGTAAATGCCTTAACCAAAAACTTACCTATTACTGCGTCTGGCTGAGCTTCAACCTCCTCCACGGTAACGTGGTTCACTTGCCCCCTGTTGAAAGGGTTCGGCTTCTTTCCTGAGCTTCCATTGCCATTTCCATTTTGGGCTTCAGGACAATCATTTGCATAATGCCCCGTCTTGCGGCACTTATAACAGGTGATATGGCTCAGGTCTGCTTTGGATGGCGTTGACGGGTTGGTGCGGCTTTGTCCATTGCTTCCTCCATTCCCATTTCCATTCTTTGTGCCATTGTGATTGTGCGAGCTGCCTCCTCCATGAGTATGCTGAAAATTTCCTCCTGACTTCGGGGTAAAGTGTGGCTTCTGCTGAGCTCCAGAATTATACTTCCCCTGTGCATACTTCCTCTTACAATTATCAATCTGCTGCTGCTTCCCTTCAATCATAAGAGCACGATCTACTAACTCCTGGTGATTATTGAAAGTGGCTACCATCAACTGCATGCTCAGCTCATCATTCAGTCCTTCTAGAAACTAATCCTGCTTAGCTGCATCCATAGCAACGTCGTCTGGGGCATAATGTGCTAGCTTACAAAAATCATCCACATACTGGCCAACTGTCCGTCCTCCTTGGCGTAAGTTGCGAAAATCACACTTCTTCATGGCCATAGCTCCTGCTGAAACATGGGCAGTACGAAATGCTTGCTGAAACTGATTCCATGTGACAAAGGTGTCTCTGAGGTAAGTGGCTGTAAAATTCTCCCACCATGCTGCTTGCGGGTCCGTCTGTCGATGTGCGGCAAACTTCACCTTCTCTCCATCTGTGCATCCTATAGTGGTCAACTCCCTCCCTATCTTACAGAGCCAATCATCTGCTAGTATCGGCTCGGTGCTACTGGAAAACACCGGCGGATTCAACCTTAAGAAACGTGCCAGATGGTCAACAGGTGGTGGTGGTGGGTTGTTGTTGTTGTTGCCTTGGTTCTGTACCAATGTTTGAATCAAGGTATTCTGCTGCTGAATCAACTGGGTGATCTCTGGCGGGAAAACAAACTCGGGGTCGCGTCTCGGAGGCATCTGAGGGTTTAAGGGGAAGAGTTAAGAATAGAATGAGGTCTAGTGAGAATACACTACCCATATGCACATGAGGCAAACACACAATATCATTCCAATCAATTCAAACAAGGGCATACAACGGTCTAACTATCGTTACAAAAGTGCTTGGACAAAAACTAGTTAAATGGTGGAAAATTCTACTGCTGTTATGGTGGTCAACTAGAAAAACTGCTCCGATGCAGATTCCACGATATCTGCTCCAGCTTCATCAACATAGTCATCATCGCTGTCGTCGGAATCTGAGTCGGTGTCGTCGATGATGATATAATTATCTGGACATGTAGGTTCATCCTCTTCTCCTCGGGGTGCTGAACCTCCCATGAATACTCCAATCTTCTCCTTAAGGTCACCGTTCTGTCTTACTAGAGCGACGATTTCTTCCATATAGTCTTTACGTGTACCCTTGAGTTCTGCTTCTAGCTCCTTAATCTTGGTCATAGCCTTCTGTAGCTCCTCCATATCTGCGCACATCTGGTTCTCCTGGCGTTGGATGTGTTGGTTTAACTCCTGAATATAAGCTGCGATTGATCTGTCCCTCCTGGTGGCGATCATCTCCCAATGCTCATCTCGGCGCCCACAAATCTGGTAGATAGTATTCTTGAGATCGTTGTGGTAAACTTCTCCAATTCGTCCCATGGCGATGTGAGCTGCCATGCTCTTTCCTAGGCTCCATGTTGGCACATCAAAGGTAAATTCTATTGGTTCCGTGATTGGTGCAAACGTCCTTCCTGGAATGTAGACTTGAATCCTCCAGCACTCCTCTTCGGGTAAAGTGGCATTGAAAGTTCCAGTGAAGCTTGGTACTCCTATGTTCAAGTATCTAGCGGCTTCCTTCAAGTGACATCCAAAAGGTGAATTCTCATCTGGTTGCGCGAACTTGATCCTTGCATCTGCCATCCTAAAGAATAGAAAAGATGAGGAGTCAGAAATGAGAAGAAGGAGTAGTGATCTAGGGCTTAAGCTTAGTGGTCGTGTCCTATACCATCGTGTGCTCGATACCACCTTGTAGCGACTCGGACCTCAAACCGTCGGATCTCGTGCTCGATGTCATCCCTGGATCAGTAATGCTGACACCACACAGTACTTGGAGGATTTATAACAGAGTAGCAATCACACACTTATTACATCGAATGTCTCAAAAGAGAACTTATTGAAATAAATATGGCTTAAGGCCATCTAAAACGATAACAGCGGAAGTCTTGGAAGATAAGCGAGTCCATCAACTCCAACGGCATCACTGAGTATAGAACCACGACCTAAAAGCACCTTACTCGTCGTCTGAAAAGTCTGCAACATGAAACGTTGCAGCCCGAAACGGGTCAGCACATGGAATATGCTGGCAATGTAACACATAGAGAATAACAATGGAGATAGGCTATACTACATGCATATTTGGCTGGTGGTAAAGCTCTATTGTTACAGTTTTTGCATAAAGCCAATTTTTCCCTATTGCAAAGGAATAAATTCATTTAACTATCATGGTGGCTGTTAAACATTGAGAATGCTTGACAGCATCCTCAATCCCAATTAAAAGTACTCATTAAAACCCAACAATATTAATTAAAGTAACATGATGAGATTCACATGATAATCAAGTACTAGATACTCAAGATGTCAATAACCGAGGACACGGCTAACCATGATTAGTTTATACACTCTGCAGAGGTTTGCGCACTTTTCCCACAAGACTCGATCGCCTCCGTTTGATTCCTCGCACTACATGATGTTTGAGAAACGGATGACCGAGACACAGTCTTTCGGAAGCACTAGCACCTTACATGTGGGTAGACCGTACACCTACTTTCCCCTACATCTGCTAGTCTACCCGTAAGAGTTCGCACAACTTAGTCAACTATGCGAGAGCCCATAATGGCTTGTGGCTGCACACGTAAGTTTCTAGTTTGAATAATCTCATGATCCCTTTGAGCCCGGGTGGCGGTCCAAGAAATACAGAGCAAGTCTGCTAGAAAACAGTGCCTCAATCCACCCGATGTGTGTTTAAGTTGCCACCTTAAATAAACCATTAATTAACAATCTCACATCTGTCATGGATATTCACTCACCCAATCCACGCCTACTAGCATAGCATGGCATAATAAGCAAACGAGAAGTAACTCCCAAAGGTTTGATAATAAAACAGGTAATAGGTACTACCTCATCTACTTCCCATCCCACAATTTAATTAGATCCTAATCATGCAATGTTTGAAGGTAGATCTAATGCATAAAAACTGGGTAGTAGAAAGGTATGATCAAGTGTTACTTGCCTTGCTGATGATCCGCGTAACCTAGAGACTCGAAGTAACAGGCGGCGCGCTCTGGGTATTCTATCACAGACAAACAAACAAGCATACAATAAGTACTCATCTAATGCATAGGTAAAACTCGAATAAAAGATCCAACCAGAATGTTCAACTTAAGAACTCCGATTTGTAAAAGAATCAAATCAAAAGAAGCAACGAAAGTCAAACGGCGAAAGAAAACAACTTTGTTTTACTAATCTGGATCTAAGTCAAATTTTACAGAAGCAAAAACTTGTTTAAGTAGACTATTCGGAAAGAGGGTTTCGAGACGAAACTCCACGCGCTTGAATCGCCTGATTCCGATAAACGAGCGAAAAGTTATACTAAAACGAAGATCGGATCAGAAATCGCGATCAGAAAATAACCGCGGAAAAATCCGAGAAAAAGAAAAACGACGAACGGATTAACGAAGGAACGTTCGTTAATTTACGAATCTGACGAAAGCATTCGTTTAAGCAAACTAACGGACGAACGTCCGCTAATTAACCTAACATGGAAAAAAACCAAAAACTAAAATAAAAACAAATCTAAAAAACCGAAAGAAAAACCGAAGTAAAAATCGCCCGGTTTTTCTAAAAAAAAGGTGCGCGCGAAACGAGACGGCGGCGAACCTCGGGATGCGGGCGGCGGGGCGGCGGCTCCGGCGAGGCGGCGTCGGGCGGCGGCGGCAGCAGTGGCGGTGGCGGGCGGCGGCTCCCCTAGGGTTAGGGTTTCGCGCGGGCCGGGCGGCGGATCGGTCTGGCGGCGGGGCGAGCTGGCGGGCTGGGGCACCGGGTCGGGCGCTTTATTAAGTGCCCCCCGAGCGGAGTCCCACTCGGGCACGGCCCGGTAGGTCGGTGCGCGTTTTTTTAAATCATTACGCTCGGCAGAAAAATAAAAAGAAATACCAAACGGACTCCAAAAATCCCGAAATAAATTTTCCCCAGCTTCTAAAATCAAGCCGGACAAGATGAACATTTATTTGGGCCTAAATGCAATTTTGAAAAACGTGCATTTTTCCTAAATTCAAATAAAAAGCGAAAAACTCCAAAATAAATCTTATTTGATTTTTTATATTAAATCTTCATTATTTCTTTATTTTGGGAAAGTCATTTTATTCCCTCTCTGAATTTTTGGTAGTAGAAATAATTGAAGATAAAATAAATAAAATCAATGATCCTATTTTCAAAATTTGAGAAATACTCAAATAAGAAAATAACGAAATCCCCAACTCTCTCCGTGGGTCCTTGAGTTGCGTAGAATTTCTAAGATCGAGCCAATAATGCAACAAAATATGATATGCAATGATGATCTATGTATAACATTCCAAATTGAAAATTTGGGATGTTACACGTCAGGAGCTTGCTTGCGGGGTTTGAGGTATGTAAAAATGACATACCCTTTGACAGTTTTGCACATAAAGTGCGCCCTGTATAGATAGTAGCCCCTGAGACTCGGTAGGGTGTCGAGAGCGACAGCGTGCCGAGGATCAAAATCGCAGGTATTGATTGTCGCCTTTCCTATGCAGGTGGCGGATAGTTCGATGGCCAGCCGGACTGATGGAGTTGCCGAACTAAAGCGGCAACTCGACGTTGTGGATGCGGACATCACGCTGGTCAATAAGCGACTTGACGAGTCACAAGGTGGGTTTGTTCTCCGTTGTCACCTAGTAAGGGAGCCGAAGCCCACTCCTTACAACATGTATGCTCAATGCAGATGGTGCCGCTGCTTTGGAGAGCCTTCGGGCAGAACTTGCTCGAACCAAGGAGCAGGCCAGAAGGAGTGATGCGGCTGCCGTGAGGGCGGCCGAAGAGCTGGAAGCCAAAAGGGCTGCCCATTGCCGAAGCAGGGAGGAGATGGCCGAAATGGCCATGAAGTTGAAAGATGTTACCGACCGCTATGAGGTTCTTGAAAAAGAACGCCGAGCGGAGCAAGAAGGCCTGAGGAAGGCCACCGCCGAAGCCATGGATGCCCGTTCTATGATGAGGGCTATAAAGGAGGAGCTGCGCCAGGCCAGAGATATTGTGGCTGGCAAGCCCTTTCGCTCTGCAGAGGTTTACGGATCCGGCACGCTCGGTTTGGCGGTTGTGGGGTCCGGAGGAACCTTATATGGACTTAGCGGCGAGTGCGGCAGATGCTGTTGTGCACTTCCGAAGTCAAAAGGATCACGAGACGGAAGATTTTTTTGGTCTCAATTCCATAGTCCGGAGCGTTCACTTCCGCTGACCGATCGGTTGGCTGAGTGGGCTGAGCTGAATAGACTCTCCGGACTTGCCATGACGGATATCGTGGCTCATGTCTGGCCGGATAGGCTCAAGCCGAAGAGTTATTTTGGCTTATTGCAGCAATTCCTTGGGGCGGTGCCGCATATCAAGGCGATGAAGCGGTCGGCGTGCATAGAAGGTGCATGGATGGCCCTCGCCCATGTGAAGACACACTGGACGGAGATGGATGCCACATTGCTATGCGACCTGTGGTTCGGACGAGAGCCGGTTACCCGCCGAGCACTATTTTGGGGAAGTTCTGCGTGGTGCTCGTGTAATAGAGTCACAGTGCTCAAAACATGTCATGTTCAAATGAACTTTATGGTTTGTAAAACGATGTTTATAATATAAGCGCTTTTTATACTCGTGCGTTCAAGTATTGGAATATCTCCTTTGCGGCCGTTAACATATACTTGTGTATAACCTGAAAGATGCCAGTCTTCGGCTGCAACCCCCATGCACATAGTGCAGGGGTGTTTGCAAAGTAGCGCATTTTCACACTTAATCCAACGTCTTGGCCCTGTGAAGGGGGTAGTAGCGTAGCAAACGAGGCAACCGGACTATAATGCTTTATCACTTTCACTTAGCCATAGGAGTTCGAAGGTGGGGCTACGATATAGCCCCTAGGGGCACCGCGCCTCTCGGATTTGGGGCGCGTGTGTGCTCGACCGAAGCGGTCCTTCGTCAAAGCGGAGGAATTCTAAACATTCGAGAGGTCGATCGAGTGGTCGACCATCTCTCGCTACATCATGACAGCCGGTTTTGGCTTTCATCGAGGTGCTCACCCGCCGAACCGGGCACAATCGCAGAGTTCTCCGGTGCCGTTAGCCGATGATACGGAACGAAGGCAGCAAAACACGAGCCGGGCAAACCCAACATTTGACCAAAGACATGATTCGAGCTGATGCATATAAGGCCTAATCTCGAGATGCCGAACACTCCACGAGGTGTTCGGTCTTTATGATGTCGGGCAGATCAATGCCCTAAGCCCCTAGTGTCCAGGTACACGCAGGATCCTCTGACGCGGCCGATGCCAAAACGTCAGCCTCCTCTCTGGCTATGGTGAGGAACCAGGGGATGTATAGCAACAAGAGACAGTAAAAAAAGGTTTACGCAGGGTCTTAATCTGAAAAGAATCCTTGTAACGGGTCCCTACTGCACATCTGTGCATGTGTCTCCGTTGTGCTGTATCCTAGACGGGTGTAACACGCTGTTCATATGTAAAAGAGAAGAACTTAGTTTGAAAAGAAATCGTGTTAAAAATGTATTTAAAACAGAGCATGAATAAGTGAATAGAGTTGAGCTTTTATTGGCCCTTGATTGCTTATACGCACAGCCCCTTGTGAAAGGGAGTGCGGCTAGGGAGCCCCTAGTCTATTTATGCCGGACTCGCCTAGCCGTGTCCAGGGTCTTTGAACGACCTTTTAATGAGATGATGCCACGTGGACCGGGCATTTTAAGTGTAAGAGACGCGTAGTGCGGTATTGCGTTAAAGCGGGTGAAAGCTTCGCGTCCCAATATGGAAGATCAGCTTTTCGCGATGGAAGTTCTCGGGTGATCCGAACACAACTTCTAGTAGTACGGAGCCCGTGCACTTGGCGTAAGGGCCTGGCGTCACTCCTTTGAAGGAATTGCGGCTACGGCGAATTTTAGTAGGGTCTATCCCCAACTTGCGGATTGTGTCCAGATATAGCAGGTTTAAATCGCTGCCGCCATCCATTAGGACTTGTGTAAATTGTAGTCCGTCGATTATAGGATCCAATATCAGAGCAGTCCATCCTGAGTTTCGAATACTTCTGGAATAGTCCAGGTGGTCGAAAGTAATTGGTTTTGACATCCAAACTTGAGGTTCTGCTGGGGTGGACCGTGCGACACCTACTCTGGCGGGTGCCGCATTGTTTTTCCGTATTATCACGTGAAGTGAGTTTACTGTTTTGACTTCTTGTGGGAAAGTCTTTTGTTTTCCGGCGCTCTGCTGGTGGGGTTCATCGTAGTCCTCGCTTGGCGCGTCGAGCCCCTTGTGTTCGGTATTGAGTCGGCCGGACTGTTTGAAGACCCAACAATCTCGGTGGGTGTGGTTTGCAGGCCTTCCGGAGGTACTGTGGATTTGACATATCCGATCCAAAATTTTGTTTAAGTTGGATAGCTCGTCACTGTTATCCATAAGAGGCAGTGTTTTGTTCTTCGGCCGTGAGCTTTTGAATCCGGCGTTGACCGCCGTGTTCTTTGTGCTTTTTTCTTTATTTCGGCGCTGGTCCTTTCTGCACCGTGATTTTCCGCTTCCATCTCTCGATCTCGGATGTACTGGACGCTGGTGCTGCATCTTGCTAGCTACTGTCTTCCCCAGCATAAAAGCGGGTCATGAGGCTTGTTAGCGCGCCATTGTTCTCGGCTTCTCTTTGCCGAGGTTCTGGCGAGCCATTCGTCTCGTACATTATGTTTAAAAGCTGCTAAGGCTTCAAGCGTCCGGACAATGACTATTTGGTTCTTTTGGTAAGGAACCTATTCCGAATTCTTGCTACCGACTCTCCGGCTATTGAGTTATGTGACTTAAATCATCTGCATCCGGAGGGCGGACATAAGTCCCTTGAAAATTTGTTCTAAACGCGTCCTCGAGCTCTTCCCAACTTCCAATAGTATTTTCTGGGAGGCTTTTGAGCCAATGTCGTGTTGGCCCTTTGAGCTTGAGGGGTAGATATTTTATGGCGTGGAGATCATCTCCTCTAGCCATGTGTATGTGCGGGATGTAATCCTCAATCCAGACTCCGGGGTCTGTTGTTCTGTTGTATGCCTCTATGTTTACGGGCTTGAACCCCGCTGGGAATTCATGATCCAGCACCTCATCGATGAAACATAGTGGGTGTGCGGCGCCCCTGTATTTAGGTGTGCCGTTATCTTCGAACACTCGGCGTGTTGTGTTCCTTCTTGGGGTGTCCACCATATATACATCATGAGTGGGCTTCCAGTGCTCGGTAGGCTCTGGTTCTTGATCGTCTCCGGCATCGTCATCCATACCATCGATGTCTTCGGAGTCGTAGTCTAGCATGTCGGTTAGATCGTCGACAGTGGCTACAAAGTGGGAGGAGGGTGGGCCTTGAATTTCTTCGTCGTCCGTATCCCAACCATCCTGACCGCAGTCCGGCCAGGGCTCTCCTGATAACGAGAGATACTTTAGCGAATTCAGGATGTCGCCAAAGGGTGAGTGCTAAAAGATGTCCGCAGCGGTGAATTCCATGATTGGCGCCCAATCAGATTCGATCGGCAGGGGCGCAGGAGGTTCGGAGTCCGGTAAGGAGTCCGGCACCTCGGAGTCACAAGCTTTGCAAGGGACAAGGTCAGTATTCGGCTCCATCGCCGTAGAAGTTGCAGCCCCCAAGGCGGTGTCCAGCCACCTGTCCTCGATCTGCGCAGTCGGCTCCGAACTATGGGTCAGAGCGGACCCGTGTGCGGCCTCCAGGGTACTGTCCGGCGGCAGAGCTAAGTCATGCCCATCGTGACAGTGCGGCATGCTCGGCTGTGGCTCGAATCCATCGAAGATCAAGTCTCCGTGGATGTCAGCCGTGAAGTTTAGGCTTCCAAACTTGACCTGATGGCCAGGGGCATAGCTTTCGATCTGCTCGAGATGGCCAAGTGAATTGGCCCGCAGTGCAAAGCCGCCGAACACGAAGATCTGTCCGGGGAGAAAAGTCTCACCCTGGACGGCGTTGTTGTTGATTGAAGAAGCCATCATGCCTATCGGTGACGACACAGAGGAACTCTCAATGAAAGCACCAATGTCGGTGTCAAAACCGGCGAATCTCCGGTAGGGGGTCCCGAATCTGTCGGCCAAGGCGGATGGTAACAGAGACAAGGGACACGATGTTTTTACCTGTGTTCGGGCCCTCTCGATGGAGGTAAAACCCTACTCTGCTTGATTGATATTGATGATATGGGTAGTACAAGAGTGGATCTACCACGAGATCAAGGAGGCTAAACCTAGAAGCTAGCCTATGGTATGATTGTTGTAATGGCTATGTGTCCTACGGACTAAAACCCTCTGGTTTATATAGACACTGGAGAGGGCTAGGGTTACACAGAATCGGTTACAATGGTAGGAGATCTACATATCCGTATAGCCAAGCTTGCCTTCCACGCCAAGGAAAGTCCCATCCGGACACGGGACGAAGTCTTCAATCTTGTATCTTCATAGTCTTGGAGTCCGGCCGATGATGATAGTCCGGCTATCCGGACACCCCCTATTCCAGGACTCCCTCAAGGGGAGAGACATGTTCATACGTTCTGTTGTGCCTATTTGCATTAGCATGCATCAGCTCTGATCATCATTCATATCTTTCAGCTCTGTTTTCTTTCAGCTCTGATTTTCTGTTCCCTATCTTCTCCCAGTATCCCATGTTAGATTCAGGTTGAGCAAGACATCTAAGGGAAAGATATCATTTAAATTCATTGCATATCTTTACTCTTGGGGACATGTCTAATCCAATGTGGTACTTAGTACTCACTCTCTACATGTCATCCCAGTCTTGGTATTTTTGTGGTTTCTTCTGTTTGCTCTGGCTAGTAGATGCATCTGTGTTATCTAACCTTGTTTACGCAGGTTCATTCCATCCTAAGCCAACTCAAGACTACAAGGTAAGTATATGCATCACAATCATGTGTATGAGGAATTCTTGCTGATGTACATATTGTTTGCAAGAAGGACTCATGAGCATGAAGGTATTTTCTTTAACACTCTTTGCTCTGATGCATATGGCCAAGATACATGTAACACATTGCCTGCTCTCACATGCTTTTACATTCCATATTCACATGATTGCATACATGTAGGGGGGGCCTATGTTTGTTACATGTCTTTCCAAATCTTTACTTGCTATTATTTATATCTTTATCTAAAGCTTTGATGTATGTTGTCATCAATAACCAAAAAGGGGGAGACTGAAAGCACAAGTTCTCCCTAGGTGGTTTTGGTAATTAATGTCAACATATCTCTTGTTGGACTAACACTTTTATCTAGTATATTTCAGATGAGTTAAACAATGGAGTGGCATGGACTAAAGGATGTGTGAACTCCTTCAAGATGCTAAGGACAAAAGATTGTCTCAAGCCTCAAGCTCAAGACTCTTAATTTTACATTTTAGTGGTCCAAGATCACATTGAGTCTATAGGAAAAGCCAATACTATCAAGGAGGGATGAGGTGTTGCTTAATGAGCCTCTTGCTTCATGTGCTTAGTGATATCCTCCAAAACCCTCAGCTACTTTCCCACATCCACAAATGACCTAAACCTAAAGCCAAAATCGGTCACACCAATTCTTCCTATCCGGCGCCACCGATTCCAAAAGTCATAGCCACTGCCACAAACCATAAGCAAATCGGTCTTACCGATAGGGATCTCGGTCTCACCGAGATGGGATTGTAATCTCTCTGTGTATGTCCATTATCGAAATCGGTCTCACCGAGTTTGAGCAATCGGTACTACCGAGATTACAATGCAAACTCTCTAGATAACTTATTACCAAAATCGGTCCCACCGAGTTTGAGTAATCGGTCCCACCGAGTTTTCCTGACCAACTCTCTGGAAAGCTTATTACCAAATTGGTTTCACCGAGTTTGTGTAATCGGTCTTACCGAGATTACGTTATGCCCTAACCCTAACCGAATCGGTCTTACCGAGTTGCATTTCGGTCCCACCGAAAACCCTAACGGTCACATTATTTGCTAAATCGGTCTGACCGAGTTTAACGATTCGGTCCCATCGAGTTTGGTAGATTGTGTGTAACGGTTAGATTTTGTGTGGAGGCTATATATACCCCTCCACCTCCTCTTCATTCGTGAAGAGAGCCATCAGAACGAACCTACACTTCCAATTTACTATTTCTGAGAGAGAACAACCTACTCATGTGTTGAGGCCAAGATATTCCATACCTACCATATGAATCTTGATCTCTAGCCTTCCCCAAGTTGCTTTCCACTCAAATCTTCTTTCCACCAGATCCAAAACCTATGAGAGGGAGTTGACTGTTGGGGAGACTATCATTTGAAGCACAAGAGCAAGGAGTTCATCATCTACGCACCATTTGTTACTTCTTGGAGAGTGGTGTCTCCTAGATTGGCTAGGTGTCACTTGGGAGCCTCCGACAAGATTGTGGAGTTGAACCAAGGAGTTTGTAAGGGCAAGGAGATCGCCTACTTCGTGAAGAACTACCGCTAGTGAGGCAAGTCCTTCGTGGGCAACGACCATGGTGGGATAGACAAGGTTGCTTCTTCGTGGACCCTTCGTGGGTGGAGCCCTCCGTGGACTCGGGCAACCGTTACCCTTCGTGGGTTGAAGTCTCCATCAACGTGGATGTACGATAGCACCACCTATCGGAACCATGCCAAAAACATCTGTGTCTCCAATTGCGTTTGAATCCTCCAAACCCTTCCCATTACTTTCTTGCAAGTTGCATGCTTTACTTTCCGCTGCTCATATACTCTTGCATGCTTGCTTGATATGTATTGTGAATGTTAAACTTTGTTCCTAAACTCCACTTAAACTTAAAGAAACTTAAAAACTGCAACTTTGGTACTTAGTGTCTAATCACCCCCCCCCTCTAGACACCTCTTCTCAAGGTCCTACATTTTGCTACTCACGTTGATCTCCCTAAAGAGAAGTCGTTTAAATATAATCCTCATGTTGTAGTGAAAGTAGTTGCACCTATTACAGTCGAATAAAATACTATTACATATAGTGATCCTATTATTCCTACTGCTTATGTCGAAAAACCTCCTTTTCCTGTTAGGATAAAAGATCATGCTAAAGTTTCGACTGTTGTTCGTAAGAGTAATACTAGGACCTATACACCTCCTGAGCAAATTAATGTTGAACCTGGTATTGCTATGATTAAAGATCTCTTGGATGAGGACTTAGATGGGCATGTTATCTCTTTTTTGGGTGAAACTGCTAATATTGCTAGACCCAATACTAAGACACGTAGACCTGTTGTAGGCATGCCTATTATTTCTGTTAAAATAGGAGATCATTGTTATCATGGCTCATGTGATATGGGTGCTAGTGCTAGTGCGATACCTTATGATCTTTATAAAGAAATTATGCACGATATTGCACCTGTTGAATTAGAAGATATTGATGTTATTATTAAGCTTGCTAATAGGGACACCATTAAACCTATTGGGATTGTTAGAGATGTCGAAGTCTTGTGTGGGAAGATTAAATACCCTGCTGATTTTCTTGTTCTTTCTTCCCCACAAGATGATTTTTGTCCCATTATTTTTGGTAGACCCTTCTTGAATACTGTTAGTGCTAAGATTAATTGTGAAAGGAAGGTCGTCACTGTTGGCATAGATGGTATGTCTCATGAGTTCAATTTTGCTCAGTTTAGTAGACAACCTCGTGAAATGGAACCACCTAGTAAGGATGAGATTATTGGTCTTGCTTCCATTACTGTTCCTCCAACTGATCCGTTAGAACATTATTTGTTAGACCATGAAAACGATATATTTATGAAGGAAAGGGAAGAAATAGATGAAGTGTTCCTTAAACAAGAACCTATGCTGAAACATAACCTTCCTGTTGTAATTCTTGGGGATCCCCCTCCACCCAAGGGTGATCCCGTGTTTGAACTCAAACCCTTACCTGATAATCTTAAGTATGCTTATCTTGATGAGAAAGAAATATATATTGTTATTATTAGTGCTAACCTTTCAGAGAAAGAAGAAGAAAGATTATTGAAAAATCTGAAGAAGCACAGAGCTGCTATTGGATATACTCTGGATGATCTTAAGGGCATTAGTCCCACATTATATCAACACAAAATTTCAGTGGAGAAAGATGCCAAACCAGTTAGAGATCCTCAAAGACGATTAAATCCCAAGATGAACGAAGTGGTAAGAAAGGAGATACTAAAACTCCTTGAGGCAAGTATTATTTATCCCGTTGCTGTTAGTGAATGGGTAAGCCCTGTCCATTGTGTCCCTAAAAAGGAAGGTATTACCGTTGTTCCTAATGATAAAGATGAATTGATCCCGCAAAGAATTATTACAGGCTATAGGATGGTAATTGATTTCCGTAAGTTAAATAAAGCTACTAAGAAAGATCATTACCCTTTACCTTTTATTGATCAAATGCTAGAAAGGCTATCCAAACACACACATTTTTGCTTTCTGGATGGTTATTCTGGTTTCTCTCAAATACCTGTGCCAGTGAAGGATCAATCTAAAACTACTTTTACTTGCCCTTTAGGTACTTTTGCTTATAGGCGTATGCCTTTTGGTTTATGTAATGCACCTGCTACCTTTCAAAGATGCATGATGGCTATATTTTCTGATTTTTGTGAAAAGATTTGTGAGGTATTCATGGATGACTTCTCTGTCTATGGATCCTCTTTTGATGATTGTTTGAGCAACCTTGATCGAGTTTTGCAGAGATGAGAAGACACTAGTCTCATCCTGAATTGGGAAAAGTGTCACTTTATGGTTAATGAAGGCATTGTCTTGGGGCACAAGATCTCCGAGAGAGGTATTGAAGTTGATAAAGCCAAAGTTGATGCTCTTGAAAAGATACCATGTCCCAAGGACATAAAAGGTATAAGAAGTTTTCTTGGTCACGCCAGTTTTTATAGGAGGTTCATTAAGGACTTTTCTAAAATCTCTAGGCCTATGACTAATTTATTGCAAAAAGATATTCCTTTTGTCTTTGATGATGATTGTGTAGAAGCATTTGAAACACGCAAGAAAGCTTTGATCACTGCACCTATTGTTCAACCACCTGATTGGAATTTACCTTTTGAAATTATGTGTGATGCTAGTGAATATGTTGTAGGTGTTTTTTTAGGGCAAAGAGTCGATAAGAAATTGAATGTTATCCAGTATGCTAGTAAGACTCTTGATACTGCCCAGAGAAACTATGCTACTACTGAAAAAGAGTTCTTAGCAGTTGTGTTTGCATGTGATAAGTTTAGACCTTATATTGTCGATTCCAAATTACTATTCACACTGATCATGCTGCTATTAAATATCTTATGGAAAAGAAAGATGCTAAGCCTAGACTCATTAGATGGGTTCTCTTGCTCCAAGAATTTGACTTGCATATTATTGATAGAAAGGGAGCTGAGAACCCGTTCTGCATAACTTGTCTAGGTTAGAAAATGTTCTTGATGACCCACTGCCTATTAATGATAGCTTACCTGATGAACAATTAGCGGTCATCAATGCTTCTCGTACTGCTCCTTGGTATGCGGACTATGCTAATTACATTGTTGCTAAATATATACCGCCTAGTTTCACATACCAGCAAAAGAAAAAGTTCTTTTATGATTTAAGACATTACTTCTGGGATGATCCACACCTTTACAAAGGAGTAGATGGTGTTATTAGATGTTATGTGCCTGAGCATGAACAGGAGCAGATCCTACGCAAGTGTCACTCTGAATCCTATGGAGGACACCACGCTGGAGATAGAACTGCACACAAGGTACTACAATCTGGTTTTTATTGGCCTACTCTTTTCCAAGATGCTCGTAAGTTTGTCTTATCTTGTGATGAATGTCAAAGAATAGGTAACATTAGTAGACGTCAAGAAATGCCTATGAATTATTCTCTTGTTATTGAACCTTTTGATGTTTGGGGCTTTGATTATATGGGACCTTTTCTGGCCTCCAATGGTTATACACATATTTTAGTTGCTGTTGATTACGTTACTAAGTGGGTAGAAGCTATTCCAACTAGTAGTCTTGATCATAACACTTCTATTAAAATGCTTAAAGAAGTTATTTTTCCGAGGTTTGGAGTCCCTAAATATCTTATGACTGATGGTGGTTCACATTTTATTCATGGTGCTTTCTGTAAGATGCTCGCTAAGTATGATGTTAATCATAGAATAGCATCTCCTTATCATCCGTAGTCTAGTGGTCAAGTAGAGTTGAGCAATAGAGAGCTCGAATTAATTTTGCAAAAGACTGTGAATAGATCTAGAAAGAATTGGTCCAAAAAACTTGATGATGCATTATGGGCCTATAGAACTGCATACAAAAATCCTATGGGTATGTCTCCTTATAAGATGGTTTATGGAAAAGCATGTCATTTACCTCTTGAACTTGAACATAAGGCATATTGGGCTATTAAAGAGCTCAATTATGACTTCAAACTTGCCGGTGAGAAAAGTTTATTTGATATTAGCTCCCTTGATGAATGGAGAACCCAAGCCTATGAGAATGACAAGCTTTTCAAAGAAAAAGTCAAACGCTGGCATGATAAGAGGACACAAAAGCGTGAGTTTAACGTAGGAGCTTATGTGTTATTATTCAACTCTCGTTTAAGATTTTTTGCAGGAAAACTTCTCTCAAAATGGGAAGGTCCCTACGTTATCGAGGAGGTCTATCGTTCTGGTGCTATAAAAATCAACGACTTCGAAGGCACAAATCCGAGGGTGGTAAATGGTCAAAGAATTAAACATTATATTTCAGGTAATCCTATCTATGTGGAAACTAATATTATTGAAACCATAACCCCTGAGGAATACATAAGAGACACTTTCCAGAATATTCCAAACTCCGAAAAGGCGTAGGTACGTGGTATGGTAAGTAAACCGACTCCAAAACAACTCTAATGGCAATTTTTATCAGTTTTGGATTATTTAAGATTTTAGGAAGAAAGAAGTAGTCCGAAAGGGACATGAGGCTCCCACGAGAGAGGAGGCCGCGCCCCCTCTTTAGGGCGCGCCCCCTGTCTCGTGGGCACCTTGTGTGCCTCCCGGACTCCGTTTTCTTGTATGTTACGTATTTTGGTCGGTAAAAATTCATTATATATACTCCCGAAGGTTTTGACCATCATATCACGCAGATATCCTCTGTTTTCGTTTCGAGTTGTTCCTGTTGCAGATCTGGAACAAGATGTCGTCCCAAGGTTCGGAGGGAGGGTGCTACATGGCTGATTATATCGCAAACCCAAAAGTATATGGGGATGTGGAACATTATGGCTGGACCACAGAGGAAGAAAAAGACTATGATCCAAAGGGGAAGGAGCAGACAAGCTCTGATGAAGAGGACGGTTCACTACCTCAACCTGGTGATATGCATGTGGAGTTCAAGAAGTCAAGCCTCCCTAAGATTCAATCTATCCCACCACGTTTTTTGCAGGACAGCAAGGCAGCACTATGCAAAAAGATAATGAAACTTGAGCTCGAGAATGAGGATCTGAGGGAGGAAAATTTTAGCCTCAGACGCAAGCTAGAGAAGAAAAATGCAACAACTCCACCGTCATCAACAACTCGTACTTCACCACCTCCGAAGAAATAACCACATGGGTATGGGCACTCCCCTTGGCAACTGCCAAGCTTGGGGGAGGTGCCCCGGTATCGTATCACCATCACACTCCTATTTTTACTGCTTTATTTAGTTCGATCCTTTCAGTAGTATCTTGATCTAGTAGTTTGAAGTTTTTGATATCAAGTAGTTTTGAGTTTTGCTTTGTGATCCCTTTATGTAATCAAGTCCGTGTGCTATCTATAATAAAGATTAGTGTTGAGTCAAGGGCTTTGCTATGATTGCTATGATCTTGAGGAAGTAGAAAGAATAAAAGAGTTCATATTGATCTTATGGATAGTGATAACTTCACACATAGAAAGTATGAGGCATGAAAATTGTTGTGAGTTGATGAACGTAGCCTTGGTCATCATTGCAATTAATAGGAAGTGATAAGGAAAGAGGGGTTCACATATAAATATATTATCTTGAACATATTTTATGATTGTGAAGCACTCATTAAGTATGACATGCTAAAAGAGTTGATGTTGGACAAGGAAGACAACGTAATGGTTTATGTTTTCTGACATCTCAGTTAAAGTATATTGTCATTGACCTTCCAAACATGTTGAGCTTGCCTTTCCCTCTCTTGCTACCCTTAATTCTTGCACCAAGTAGAGATACTACTTGTGCTTCCAAATATCCTTAAACCCAGTTTTGCCATGAGAGTCCACTATACCTACCTATGGATTGAGTAAGATCCTTCAAGTTGTCATCGGTGCAAGCAATAAAAATTGCTCTCTAAATATGTATGACTTATTAGTGCAGAGAAAATAAGCTTTGTACGAACTTGTTGTGGAAGTAATAAAAGCGTCAGACTGCATAATAAAGGTCCACATACAAGGGGCAATATAAAGTGACATTCCTTTGCATTAAGATTTCGTAAATCAACCCTAAACACGCATGACAACCTCTGCTTCCCTCTGTGAAGGGCCTATCTTTTACTTTATGTTTTTACTTTATGCTTGAGTCAAGGTGATCTTCACCTTTCCCTTTTTCACTTTATCTTTTTGCAAGCTCTTCGTGTTTGAAAGATCATTATATATATATATATCCAATTGGATGTAAGTTAGCATGGGCTATTATTGTTGACATCACCTAAAGGTGAATACGTTGGGAGGCAACACAATAAGCCCCTATCTTTCTCAAAGGTCCGCTGAAACTCTATAACCACAAGTATTGCATGAGTGTTAGCAATTATAGGAGACTACGAGATAGTTGAGTATGTGAGCTTGCTGAAAAGCTCTATTATTGACTCTTTCTGATGTTACGATAAATTGCAATTGCCTCAATGACAGAGATTATAGTTTGTTAGTTCCCAATGAAGTTTTTGAACCATACTTGACATGGTGAATTGCTTATTACTTGAGGATAGGAAATCATATGACAAAAATCTATATATGTTGCTATTATTAGAATGATCATGATGCCCTCATGTCCGTATTTTATTTTTATCGACACCTCTATCCTAAACATGTGGACATATTTTTCGATTTCGGCTTCCGCTTGAGGACAAGCGAGGTCTAAGCTTGGGGGAGTTGATACGTCCATTTTGCATCATGCTCTTATATCAATATTTATTCCATTATGGGTTGTTATTACACATTATATCTCAATGCTTATGGCTATTCGCTCTTATTTTACAAGGTTTACCATGAAGAGGGGGGATGCCGACAGCTGGAATTCTGGCTGGAAAAGTAGCAAACGTTGGAAACCTATTCTGCACAACTCCAAAAGTCCTGAAACTCCACGAAACAACTTTTTGGATTTAATAAGAATTTATGAGCGAAGAAATAGGCCGGGGCCCACACCGTCCAGAGACAAGGCGCACTTCTATAGGGCGCGCCCCTATCTCCTGGGCCCCCTGGTGGTCCTCTGGCGTCCATCTTCTGCTATATCATCACTTTTACCCTGGAAAAAATCGTGGGCAAGCCTACGGGACGAAACTCCGCCACCACGAGGCGGAACCTTGGCGGATCAATCTAGGGCTCTGGCGGAGCTGTTTTACCGGGGACACTTCCCTCCGGGAGGGGGAAATCATCACCAACGTCATCACCGATGATCCTCTCATCGGGAGGGGGTCAATCTCCATCAACATCTTCACCAGCACCATCTCCTCTCAAAACCCTAGTTCATCTCTTGTATCCAATCTTGTATCAAAACCACAAATTGGTACCTGTGGGTTGCTAGTAGTGTTGATTACTCCTTCAAGTTTGCTAATTGGTTTACTTGGTGGAAGATCATATGTTCAGATCCTTTATGCATATTATTACTCCTCTGATTTTGAACATGAATATGCTTTGTGTGTAGTTACGTTTGTTCCCGAGGACATGGGTGAAGTATTGCTATTAGTAGTCATGTGAATTTGGTATTCGTTTGATATTTTGATGAGATGTATGTTGTCTTTTCCTCTAGTGTTGTTATGTGAACGTCGACTACATGGAACTTCACCATTATTTGGGCCTAGAGGAAGGCATGGGGAAGTAATAAGTAGGTGATGGGTTGCTAGAGTGACAGAAGCTTAAACCCTAGTTTATGCATTGCTTCGTTAGGGGTTGATATGGATCCATATGCTTAATGTTGTGGTTAGCTTTACCTTAATACCTTCTTTTGTAGTTGCGGATGCTTGCAACAGGGTTAATCATAAGTGGGATGCTTGTCCAAGTTAGGTCAGTACCCAAGTACCGGTCCACCCACATATCAAATTATCAAAGTACCGAACGTGAATCATATGAACGTGATGAAAACTAGCTTGACGATAATTACCAATGTGTCCTTGGGAGCTCCTTCTTCATCATTAGAATTTGTCCAGGCTTATCCTTTGCTACCTAAAGGATTGGGCCACCTTGTTGCACTTTATTTACTTTATTTACTTTTTTCTTGTTACTATTTATCTTATCACAAAACTATCTATCACCTACTATTTCAGTGCTTGCAGAGAAAACCTTATCGAAAATCGCTTATCATTTCCTTCTGATCCTCGTTGGGTTCGACACTATTACTTATCGAAAGGACTACGATAGATCCCCTACACTTGTGGGTCATCACGCACCATTTCGGAAGCTGACCTGTGATCCTACTAAGTTGATGCGTACCAAGGGCTTTGTCAACTTAGTCAATATAAACGATTCTACCTACGGTGACCGTACAATGTCCATCCAACGACCGTAGTGCTTCTTCAACCTCTGGTCTTCTTGCTCTAGCCGCCCAAAGCAGCGCCGGTCGTGCCGCCTGCTCCTGCCTCCCATTGTCAGTTGTGCTACCGTGGAGGCCTCACCGCCCCCACTACTCCAACCGTTGGCCAGCCATCCCTCCACTCACTGACACCCCCTGTTATTCTACAGCAACGATATCCTCACACCGCAGCCGAACCAGTGAACCCTCGTACTCCTCTCCGCGTGGGCATCCACTGCCGCGTTTTCCCCGGCTCCGCGTCGTCCCCTTCCTAGGCCTCGCCGTCGTCCACCGCCATGGTGTTCTCGGTGCGGCGCGGTCAATATGGTCAATGACCGACTTCCATCGGGAGAGTACTCTACATGGAGAGGCTGACAGTTGGGTCCACGGCAGCCGCAAGGAAGTGCCTCCTTATTACACGCAAAATAATTATTCCTCCACCTGACAGCGGGGACCCACCGGACGTGCCATCGTATTTCGCGAAAAAAACGTTTCCCCCCTGACTACTGGGACCCACTGCTACATCTTTGCACGCAAGGAAGTGTGTCCGGGCAAAAAAAATGATTCACCCCCCCTGACTGCTGGGACCCACCAGCTGCATCTTTGCACGCAAGGAAGTGCCTGACAGCCGGGACCCACCTGGTCGAAGCGTATGTAGCGTTGTCATTCTGGTCGCGAACGTGTGTGTACATACTGGTCAATGTAGAGGCGTGCACGTGTCGTAGTAGGGGCGCACACATGTCGTAGTAGAGGCGTGCACGTAGCATATACATGTACGTACAATGGCTAGGGTGCAGAAAGTAAATACGGCCACATACGTACATATGGGCGGGGTCTCGAACGCCTACTCGTGCATACGTACGGCCAGGGCTCGTGTACATGGCTGGGTCAGAACGGAGAAACAGCATCGTCATCGTGTTCATGGGGAGCCAACCGGCTGGGTCGGAACGGAATGCGTCGTCGTGTTCATCGGGAGGGCTTGGAGGGAACAACCAATGGAAACGAGGCCTATCGCACCGAAGAACGGAGGGAACGACCTTGTATTCAACCGGCCACATTCGAAACAGGATCCTGTTCATCGGGAGGGGTCTGGCGTACCGCAAAACGGAGGAAACGGACTTGTGTTGGAGCGCTACGGTCGAAATGGGGGTCCTGTTCATTGGGAGGGGTGTGGCGTACCGCCAAACGGGACTCCACGGGATATTGTTCATCTCCACCGTAGACCTCCTCCAGCCTCCACAGGCTACTATTCATCCACCGTCGACCTCCTCCAGCCTCCACCTGCGACTATTCATCCACGGGCTCCTGTTCATCGAGCCTCCACCATGCGCTACTCCACTGTCTACTGTTCAACCAGCCCTCTCCATGGGCTCCTATTCAACCACCCCTCATGGGCTACTGTTCGTCCACCCCTCCACCATCTACTATTCATCCAGCCCTCCACGAGGTCCTGATCATCCAGCCCCAACCGGCTCGATCGATCGGGGTCCTATTCATCTACAGGCAACACCACGGGGACCTGTGCATCCACCCCCACCGGGAACTGTTCATCTGAACCCCCCCTGCAATGCTCACTGTTCATCCAAACCCCCCCAGCAAATGCTCATTGTTCATCCAGAGGCAGCATCGATCGACTTCAATTAGCAGCAGTAGCGAAGGAATCACTCGGGTTCAGTAACGTAGCTAGTGCAATCACTCGGGTTCAGTTAGAGCCCAATGGCTCGCTCGGGTTTAGTTAGAGCCCAGCGCCCCAAGGCTTCGTCGACACCAGCTCAACCGTCGGCGCCGGGCGTCAAGCTGCACCAGCACCACCCCCCGGTGAGCGCGGGCATGCGCATCGCTGCCTACGGCCCGGGCGGGCTGCCGCCCTATCACCCCCATGACGGCGCGTTGGGTCAAGCCGCATAGAGCGTGGGGCACTACAGCGAAGTCTTTGGGGCGGCGACCTTGGAGGCTTATGTGCCCCACATGATGGATCGGGAATACGTGCTGGAAGACGACCCTGGCTTGTTTCTCGGGTCAGGATGGGAGGAAGAGACGCCAGAAGCCGAGCCTTTTCAGGAGCCTCAAGGAAGCCTCACCAACCGCGCTGGCAGCAGCAGCTATCGGGTACGCTAATTCCTTAGGAGCAAGCTTATGCTAACCATGGGTCGCAGGAAGTTCAGGTCACTGCAGCGGAAGGCTACCCAAGCTCAGCAGCCTTCCTTCCGCTAGGACGGGCGCATTGGGGGGCTGCAGGAGAGGGGCCGGGAGCCAGGCCCCTCCCCACGGCGCGCGGAGCAAGGTGTTTCCCGGAGGTTGGCCCTCTGCCGGGGAGGTGCTGCAAAGCCTTCCCCCGGTAGAGGACCCGTGGTCGCCAGGGGAACCGATGGCGTCCCCTTTGCCACATTGGCATCGTCCTTGGTCTCCGGCCGCCGTTGTCGGCGTTCTGGTAACGGGGGTACCCAGACTTGCCTGCCTGCGGCCTGTGGCGTGGCTCAAGGAGTGGCCCGGTACGGCCCATCTTTGTCAACACATCCTCAAGACCGTCGCGAGGGTCCAAGCCTCGCGGGGCTGACGATAGGAGGCTTCCTCAGGCACGGCCTCGTCAGGCTGGCTCACAAGGAGGCGGAGAGATCAAGGCGGGGTACCTCACGAGGTGCCCATGATGCAAGCCATGACGATTAAGCGCGCAGGGGGCGCCAGCAGCGCCGCCTGTAGAGTCCTTGTTTCCCCTTTGGTGCAAAGGGGGCAAGCGCAGGCAAGGGTATCAAGCAAAGGCAACCATTTCGGTGCAAGAAGACTAAGGCCAGCAGGACGGCAAAACGGAGGTCATCGTGGACCCAAGCCAGCGTCATCGTCAGATCTTTTGGCAAAGCGAGGACCAACTTTAGTCAGATAAGTGTACTAGATGTTCCCTTCAAATGGCTAATTGTTGGCGCCTTCCCGCCAATATTTGGGAAGAGGCCCGGGGCCTTCGCCTATAAATAGGACTAGCCACCCACAAGGTAGAGGCATCTAGAGATCGACCAGAGAGAGGGAGAGAGAGAGAGAGAGAGAGAGGCGACTGAACTCCCCTAGCAGTTCATCGCCCCAAGAGAAGACCCTCGCGAGGTTGTTCTTCCCTTGTATCGTCCCTCATCAGCCCCAGAGGGAATCCACACACCACAAACTGGAGTATGGTATTACACCACAATGGTGGCCTGAACCAGTATAAATCTTGTGTCCCTTGTGTTGTTCTTCGAGTAGTCTAGATCCTTACGAGGCGGTGAAACATGGGTAGGCTGGGGGTGTGATCTCCGCGTGCACCCCAGTGTTCAAACCTCAAGGGTCAGCCGGAACCCGAAATCCGACATTTGGCGCGCCAGGTAGGGGTGTGCCGGAATCTGCCTTCCGTCGCCTCGTGTTTTCACCGCTCATCCCATCCATGTCGACGACGTCGCGCGCCGCTAAGCACCGGCCGCTTCGCCGCCGAAGTCGCCAGATGACCCGTCTGGCGGCGCGCTTGCTGCTTTTGTCGCCGCCATCAACGCCGCCACCGCCCGGCGGGGAACGAACAGCAGCATCGCCCTCGTGATCCATCAAGGTGGCGAGAAGGTCGCACCGCCACTCCGTCGCCGACCGCCGGCTCGCCCCACGCCTGTCGCGGCCTCATGCGACGCCAAGACGCCAAGGCTGCTCCCGGGCGTGGGAGCTCTCAGATTACCATTCCGCCGACGACTTACGACGAGTGGCTCGCCCGATCACCGAAGCTCGCTGGCCATTGGGGCTCTCAGCACCGCCCCTCTTGTTGCAGATCACAGACCGCCTCGCTGGCGACGAAGCCCGGGCGCCACCCGCCTCCGCCTCAAGAAGGTGCCTTGGCTCCAAGGTGCATGGCCCGTGGGCGGAACCCGCTCCGTCCGCACCAGCGCAGCAAGAGAAGAGCTGCCAAGAGATCCTCATCCCCAAGAAGCCGCCACAGGTTTCCCGCACCGCTCGGCACGAGCGCCGCACTCTGCCCGGCGATCAAGACCTCGCTGCACCCGCAGCAAAGGCACGAGACCCGCAAGATCAAGCTTCCATCACCAAAGAGCTCCCACGCCATCGCAGTCTGCCGCGTTTTCTCCGCCAGTCTGCGAACGTGGCTCTGGCCGCAAGTTCAAGCAGACCTGCCCCAGCCGCTACGATGGCACGGCCGACCCTGCTGAGTTCCGCGAGCTCTATGAGCTGGGCATCGGGCCGCCAACATGCATTTAGAAGGTAATGGCAAACTGGTTCCCCATGGCGCCAAGGATGGCGCCCGCACTGCTCTCGAACCTCGCCTCGCACGATATCCTCCCGACGAGATGTGCACCCGATTCATCACCAACTTCCAAGGCACCCGCGACCGGCCCCCGTCCATGAGCGACTTGCGCCGCATCAAGCAGCAGCCGGGGGAGACCCTGCAGAAGTTCATCCAGCGCTTCAAAAGCCCCCGCCTTAAGATCCCAAAGGTGTCTGAGGAGGCCATCATCTCAGCCTTCTCCGACGGTGTGCGTGACGTCAAGATGAAGGAGGAGCTCGCGATCCATGAAGACCTGTGCACTTCCCTGGAGCTGTTCAATCTGGCGACCAAGTGCGCCAGGGCCGAGGAAGGGCGCCTGTCCCTCCTCGAGCTGCCAGCCGCTGACCCAGAAGAGAAGAAGCCCAAGACCAAGGACATGAAGCGCAAGTGGGCTGCCGTGCTTGCAGTAGAGCCCAACACCAAGCGAGGCAGGGATCAGCCTGAGTCATCCAAGGGCAGCCGGTACTGCGTGTACCACAACCTCCACACCCACAACACCAACGAATACCAAGAGATCAGAGCCGTGCGAGACATGTGTGCCGGCCGATGCCCCGAGCACAGCGACAGAGGCTATGGCCGAGGAGGAGGAAGAGGTGGAGGACGATGGGAAGACCGTGGCCCTCGCCAAGGGTGGCATGACCGACCTCGCGAGGACCACTGGTAGGACCAGCCTCGTGAGGGAGGTTGGAGGGACCCACCTCGCGATGGGGATTGGAGAGATCAGCCTCGCGAGGATCGCCCACAAGGCAATGCGGGACTCCCTCCTCTGCCACCACAGCCAAGGAGGAACGAAGACCATCACCAGGACGAGGGGGCTGGAGGCTTCCTAGAGCCGCACGCAATCGCTTGCATCTTGGGCGGTGCACAAGCCCCGGCCTCTCAACGCATCTTCAAGCAGTTTGCCCGTGAAGTGAATGCAGTCCTCCCCAAGCTTGAGGCCACACGCCCTCTCAGGTGGTCATCGTGCGCTATCACGTTCAGCTCAGCCGATCAGCTCAAGTGCGCGGCCACAGCAGGAGTCCTCCCGATGCTTTGTTCCCCAATCATCAGCAACGTGCAAGTCACCAAGACCCTCATCTTTGGCGGAGCAGGGCTCAATGTCCTATCCGTCGAAACCTTCAACAATCTCCAAGTGCCATACAATCAGCTGCAGCCAACGAAGCGCTTCTCAGGAGTCACTGATGGTTCCACGGTTCCGATCGGGCAGGTCCGCCTGCCTGTTACCTTTGGGACATGCGACAACTACCACACCGAGCTCATCGACTTCGACATCGCACACATCCGCCTGCCGTACAACGCCATCCTCGGGTACCCAGCCCTGGCCAAGTTCATAGTCGTGACCCATCACGGCTACAATGTCCTCAAGATGGCAGGAAGCGGCGGAGTCATCACTGTGCCTTGTGAAGAGAGAGACGTTGTGTGTTCCCTGGAACGAGCCTTTCAAGCCGCATCAATTGAAGACCCAGATCACAGGAACGGGAGGCCTCCCGAGGCTGCTCCTAAGAAGAAGAAGACATCGCCCGGTCCGACCCCTCGGGAGGCTGGCCCCTCAGGGTCGGCACCCGTTCAGGGGGCACCTCCATATGTCGCATAGGGAGGCACGCCCGGCGCAATCCTCGAGCAAGGCTCGGGGGCTCTCTCCTGGAGGGCCATCGACTATGCTAAGATTACGAGGGAGGCGCTCGGGCACCACTTGGAGGCATGCTTCAACGCACGTTTCCTTCAAGAGGAAGCAAGGCAAGGAGGGCCAAACCCTCGGGTATTCATCAACGAGATCATTCAAGAGTTGCAGGAGTCAAGAGTCATGAGTGGCAGCCGCTGCTTGCCCACTGTAGCTCCCCATCCAGGCGAGGATGGTGGGCTGCGCGTCTGCATCGACATACCAGGACTCAACCGAGCCGCCTCAGAGCGCCTGCCTCACGCTGGGGCGCCAAGGCCCACCACAGCTTATGTTCGCATGCCTTACGGCCTGCGGAACACGGCTGCAGTGCATCATCGCCTCATGAGGAGCATCTTGGAAGCTCAGGCGGTCAGGCACTTCGCAGTCCTGGCGGAGATGGAGATGGTCCGCAAGGAGCCGCCAGCGCACCCGGAGCCTCCCGAGGCCCGTGGGCCTGGGGGCTCGTGAAGATCGCCTCTGCAGCAAGACGCCGCCTATCGCTTCAAAGATCCCTCCATCTTCAGCATCATCATGTGACATCCTTTGAGTTTCATTTTTAGCTGGGAGCGCCCCCAGGGCTGCATCATTCCCAGGCTGCGTGGGTCCGTCCCTGCGGCGTGTATCCCCTTTAGTTCATGTTTTCAGCTTACTTTATCGGGGGCGCCCCTCGAGCTGCATTATCCCCAAGCCACCCGGGCTAGACCCGGTGGCACGTATCCCTCTCGCCTTTATTCAGGTCGTGCGTTTGACCCATCATGATCGTTGTTTGATGCTTGCCTATGGCACCCTTCTTTCTCCATGTCGGCATCTTGCACGTTAAAGGGGGGGTACCTAAGCATCGCGACTCATCGGCTCTTACTGGCTCTCCAGCACTCACCCTCTGGCCTTGTCCACGGCATCGCGACCTGGCATACCAGCGACGGCTGAGCCTCGCTCGAGGGCTGGGACCCGAGGACGTAAATCACCGACATCTAACCAAATCTGCAGGGACACATCACAAGTAAAGGCCCAGAGCCAGGCGCAACCCACCTTGAGGTAGGGCCCCGTGAGTCCTGCTGGGCTCACGGGTGCCCAGATACACTCATGAGGCCCCACTGCTAGCCACGTGTCGTATGGGTTAGAGAGGCCCTGTGGCTCCTCCCAAAGGGGAGCCCCTCCCACGCACTGGAAGCACCATGCTCTGCTACCGGGCCGACGACACCGCCGAGGAGTAGCTATGCCCGACACATACGGAAGCGCTTATGTCTCCAAGGCCGGTGATAAACAATCGAGGGTGGCCCCGCTGCATCAACCTCGTGGAGCCCAGAGCTCAATGTCCGCCTCATCGTAATGCCTCCTCGAGTGCCGCAAAGGGGTCACGGCACGGCGCGCCGGGTCACACCCAGCGCACTTCACCTAGCCAGCCCCTCGGCCTGGTTCGTCAGACGCCTCCCCCGAGCGGAGCTAAGGTATGAAGGCCGCTTGAACGCTAAGGGGACTCTCGAGCATCGCGACTCAGGAGCCTAACTGGTCATGTAGCCCCTCACCCCTTAGTTCCGAAAGGCGACCGACGGTTGAGGTATGCGCGGGGCCGGGCACTGCCGACGTAGAACGGTAATCTCACCCATACATTTCACCTTCCTACTTGTTGTTCGTGGCGTTAAGGGGACTCTCGAGCATCGCGACTCAGAGCCTAACTTGTCACGTAGCCCCTCACTCCTTGGTCCCGTCCTGGTTTCCGGTCGGGGCTAACGGCGGCTGAGGTATGCGCGGGGCCGGGCTCTGCCGATGTAGAACACAAGCAAGTAGGAAGGAAAAACGCAAATCTCAGGAAATTCAAAAGCAAATATTACAGTCCATAGAGTACTTTGACAACGCCAAACACAAAGTTTAAACGCCTCCAGGAGGCAGAATGCATGTTGCAGGAATTAAAAGAAGGACGGGAGCCGCGAGGGAGTCACCTTTTGGCGGCGCCATCGCTGGTGACGGAGCTGCGCTGGGCGACTTCGCATCGTGGAGCCTCAAGATCGGCAATACCGCTTCGCTTGGTGCTCAAGGCCCGAACTTTGCTGCCAGAGCCTCCGCACGACCTTCACGGCGCCAGGCGACGGCAAGAAGCTCACCGCCACAGTGCTCCAAAGAAGTTATCGAGGTCAACGCTGGGGTCGCGGAGGTAGAAGTGGGTGAAGACGCGCGTTAGCGCTGCAGAAGAAAGGGCACGCGCCTCAGCCTCCGCCGTGGGGCCAAGGCCGAGGGTGACATCTTCAAGGGCGCGGACCAGGAAGGGAAGCAGCTTGGCGGGGCCCACCTCGGCGCCGGCCAGCGGGCTTTAGGTCATGTCATAGAGCGACTTTAGCAGGTGCGAGCCTTCACCTCCAGCCAGAAGGCCACGCTGTCCTCACCAGACCCGCTTTTTGTCGCTCCAGCTCGATCTTCTTCGCCCCAACGCCTGCTTCCAACAAGATCCAGCGGCCTTGGCGTTCGTCAAGCTCGGCATCCTGGTCCATGGCGGCAGCCTCACGAGCCTTCGTGTCTTCCTCCTTCTCCTGGCGGACGCGGGCCTCCTCAACAAGCTGGTCGCACAGGCCTTGCAATTCGCTCTCCAGCACCTTGTGGCGGCCCTGGACATCCGCAACCTCACCCAAGGCGGCGTCGCGAGCGACCTTTGCCTCGAGGACGGCCTGCTTCTCCTCGTCGCAAGCTGTCACGGCCTGGGCGAGCGCCGCTCGGACTGAAGCATCGGAGTGGACACAGCCAAAGACCAACTCCAGGCGCCCAGCCACCAAGCGAGGATCGGCTCCTAGAAGATCTTTCCGTAGCCGGTCCAGCTCAGCAGTGGCATGATCCAGAACAGTAGGAGGAGCCAGAGAGATAGCGGTTGGCAGAGCAGGAGGCGAAGACGGCAGCATGATCACGGCACCAGGGGTCGACCTTCGCGCCTGGCGATCAAGGGCAAGGGCAGATCAAGCACGGACGCCTCGGGAGTCGCCTGGGCCATGGGGGTTGAGCTCGCTCCAGCTATCCCCGCCAGGCCTCACGAGGATGACCGGGCAGGAGAGGCCCGCGTCTTGTCGTCCCCTTCCCCCGAGGATGGGGGTGCTGCCTCAGACAAAGCCTCAAGAGCCCCCTTCAGCTTCTTCGCCGCAGGCACCAGCCTAGCCAAGGAATATGGACGTCAAGCCTCAACAACAAAGCAGGAAGCAAAACAAGAATCGAGCACTTACTCGTCACCGCCAGCGGGCTCAAGCAACCTCCGGCCGAACTTGAAGCCCGAGAGCCGGGAGCTGGGATCAACCTCAAGAGGCTCGGGAGCAGGAGGCGCGTCAGCAGATCGCCTCGGAGTCGGAGCGGATCCACGGGGAACCAACCCCGTCCTATCCTTCTTCGGGACCAAGGGCTAGCTCTCGCCACCCCGCTCGTCGCCGTCCTGGTCATCATCCGGCATTAGGCGAAGGGTGCGGGACCTACCCCGAGGAAGGGGCGTTCTCGACTCCCCGTCGGTCGCCTCCGAATTGAGCTCCTCGTCCTCCTCCTCCTCTTCTTCCTCCTCTCCGCCGGAGTCGCTGGAGGATACATTCACCGTCGCCAGGGCCGCCGATGCCTCAGGAACCTCCGCGGGCACAGGCCCGCCCTCGTTGAAAGCAGACATAGGGTTCACCACCTGCTCCTAGTCCTCCCGAAGGAACAAGGGCACGGGAGCATTCTCCAACCTTGCCACGTTTCCCCCAACCAAGGATTGGAGGACCGCGGCTAGATCCTCGTCAGCTAGGGCTTCAGGGTTCGAGCGGAGGGCGGCATCGGCCCTCCCAAGCTTCCACAGCGGGAGCGAGTGTTCCCGGAGCGGAGCCACCCGATGCTCCAAGAACTCCTCAGGAGCGACGCCCCGGTCAGTTTCGCTTATCGCCATGTTGTCCGGCCATAGGTCCGCGTCCATCTTCTCCAGCACCGGCCTCGCGCGGGGATCGACAAGCTCCACGCGGGACCAATCGTCAGCAGACTTGGGCTGCCCCATGGGCAAAATCAGCTAAGGGTGGGGGCGCCCAGCATCCACCATGACCCACTTGCTCTTGAAGCCCTCGATTCTCTTCCCAGGCTTCGAGATAGCATTAGAGCTGTCATGCACGATAAAGCTCACGCACGCGGTGATGGAGCCACGGGAGACCCGAAGGTAGAAGTAATGGCGCAGCAAGGCCACCGAAGGCCTCACCGCAACATGAGCCTCGCAGTAGTAGGCGAAAATCGCCAGGAGAAGAACCGAGTTGGGATGGAGGTGCAGGGCTTGCAGATTGTAATGGTTAAGAACAGAAAGGAAGAACTCGGAAAAGGGGGGCACCAGACCAGCGGCGATGGCGCTCATGAAGAGCGGGTAGAAGGTGCTCCCTGTGACCTCAGGAAGGGCGGTGCCGGCCTTGAGCGCGGCCGCCCTGTCGTGGCCTTGCGTCGCCATCATCTGGGCATTCGGGCAAGATGCTTCTCCGACACATTCAGAGGATCCAAGGCGGGCGAGTACCATGCTCCGACTGGGGTCTGGCGAGGTGCCATGCCTTTCTAGGATGCAGAGTTGGAGTGGATCTGGGGATTTCGGAAGCAAGAAGGACAGGAGCAAGAAAGGAGATCTGGGCGGTGAAGGAGAAGGCAAAGAAGGAAAGCCTGGACAGGTACCGCTCCCTTATCAGCTTATGCAGTTGCCGAGGCGTCGTGGGGGAGCCAGGAAGCCCACGTCCAATCAACCGCCACGTGGTGCCAAGGGCCGCAGGCTACTGGGGCCCACGGCCCTACGCACTTGCCTCTTCGCTTCTCTCCTAAGCCAAGTCCAAGCGCGCCTTGGGCCCGGGGGCTACTGTCGGCGTTCTGGGAATGGGGGTACCCAGACTTGCCTACCTGCGACCCAAGCGCGGCGGTTTCAAGGAGGGCCCAGACGCCCATCTTCGCCAACACATGCTCAAGACCTCGCGAGGGGCCAAGCCTCACGGGCCGACGACAGGAGGCTTCTCAGCACGGCTCGCAGCTGGCTCACGAGGAGGCGGAGAGATCAAGGCGGGTACTCACGAGGTGCCCGTGATGCAAACCATGACTACTACATGCGCAGCGCGCGCCAGCGGGCGCCGCTGTGCAGAAGTCCTTGTTTCCCTTTGGTGCAAAGGGGCAAGCACAGCAAGGGTATCGTGCAAAGGCAACCATTTCGTGCAACAAGACCAAGGCCAGCAGGATGGCGAATCGGAGGTGTTTGTAGAGCAAGGTAGGGGTACCTCAAGACTTCAACTTGTGCACGGGCAGCAGCCCCCGCTGCTAGATCTACCACATGCTTGCCGGAGACCATCCCCGCCCATATCAAGCCATTCAAGAACAAAGTGTACAAGACAGAAGATCGAGACCCCGCAAGAGAAGCTTGCCGAAGGCCGCCCCTGTGCTCAAGGTTACATCACCACGCAAGGCCCCGGCGAGAGGAGCTCGCGGGGAGACTAGAAGATTACACCAGAGAAGACACGCCTGGTGCTACCCGTCCCGGCGAGGGCCCGGGAGCGGTAAGTTACGGCCCGACAAGCCCCGGGTCCAAGAAGATCAAGACCCCGGCAAGGTATTTGCCGGAGAGCTGCGCTGTGGTGCTCAAGACTCCAGCTCATCTCGCCCACGCTGCCGCCTTGAGCCCTCTCCAGAGAGGCGTGGCGGATGGTCAGTGCAGCATGGGGGTGCGGTGCACTCCACGGTGGTGAATCCATCGCCGCGGGCGCACGGAGACGCAAGGGCAGGAGCTTTTGGGTCGACGGGCGACGGGCATTAAATGCCCTTGTCCCCCATCACAAAGTAGGTAGAAACCACTGCTCAAGCAATCGTAGCTCCACCGCTCCCGCACTGCTCCAACTACCACCTCTTTACATTTTTACCCTCTCTCCACGCTGACACCTGCCGGTGACCCCTTGCACTATAAAAGGAGGCCCATGCACAACGAGGGGAGGTTCAATCCTGGCAACTCCCACGCCGGTGTAGCTACATCGTAGCTCTTCAAGCTCCCGAGCACAATACAACACAAAGCAGCAGAGGGTTTACGCGCCCATCGCGTCCGGCCGGGTAAAATCCGCCTGCATCGCCGACCGCTTTCTTCAGGCCTCCTCCGCCTCGCATCAAGATTCACGAAGGGGCCCCGCCCCATAGGTGCTCGCGGCGGGTCTCTCTCCGTCCCCGCCCCGACATCTTTGGCGCGCCAGTAGGGGGCGCCGAGGTTGTGCGGACTGATCCAGCCGCTCACGGGCACGATCTTCATCAACCTCTCCGACTTCA
The DNA here is from genome assembly GCA_021437245.1 of Aegilops speltoides. Taxonomy (NCBI): domain Eukaryota; kingdom Viridiplantae; phylum Streptophyta; class Magnoliopsida; order Poales; family Poaceae; genus Aegilops; species Aegilops speltoides. The sequence goes on along the minus strand of CM038144.1, from coordinate 194,924,484 downwards.
TCGACAATCGCACCATGGCCCCAAGACGAGGGCTTCAAGGGTTGCAGACCTGCTCGCGTTTCACCCGCCGCCACCGAGCCAGCCGTGGGCGGAGGAGACGCTAATGAAGGGTGGACACCGCGAGGGTACTCGCGCGCCACCAGATCCAGGGACAGACGGATGACCGCGCCGGTCTCCGTGGATCCACGCCCATCTCAGCAAGACGACGACCCAGCAGCGCCATGCCACGGAGGTGGTACTCGATGTCGGGCAAGAACATGCCGGAGGATCGCGGATGCTCCGACCGCCATCCGCAAGAGCAAAGCGAAGTGCCGGGCAGGACTCGCCCTCCTATCGCTACTAGGAGTCCGAGCATATCCTGCTCGCGCTGCTTGCCCCCGCCCTCCAACACGGCAAGCGATCTCCCCGAGCGTTACGCTGCCGCCGAGGACGCGCCATCGAGCTCCGAGTCCAGCAAGGACAGCTCGTGCTCACTCCGCGAAGCGCAGCTCCTGAGCGCCTAAGCCCGGGCGAGGGCAACTCGTGCTCGCTTCGCAAGCGATCTCCCCGAGCATCAAGGCTGCCGCCGAGGACGCGCCATCGAGCTCCACCGCAAGTGCGAGGAAACAAGAAAAGAAAAGCTGTTGCTCGGCTTTTGTGCAGCACACCTTAGTTCCGCTTTTTGTGTTATATCCTCGTATGCTCGACCTTTGTGCGCAAAACCCAGCGCGGAGGAGCCTGCCCGGATAGCCGCACTTTACCTTGCTTCGAGCACACTCAATGAGTTAAAAGTGAGCCGCCACCAGCTTCACGCTCTTGTTTCGCTTCGAGTCCGCCAAGAAGTCAAGTGCGCCGCGACTAGACGCTGCAAGGTTGCTTGTCGGTAACAACACCAGCCAGCCGGCTGCTGATGTTCCGCGACTCAAGAAGTGTGTTAGCACCGCAAGTTCCCCAGAAGCGTAAGGTAAAGGCGCACAAAGGATGTAAGGTAGAGGGTGTAACGTGGCGAGCCCCGCCGTGAGATGTCCTTCAGATGAGAGACTTGTGCGCGAGAGGAGCCAAGTCGTGGTCCAGCTGCGCTTTGCCTTGTTCCCCGAGTCCGCCGGCAAACACAAGCGCTGCAGCAGTCTGGCCCGCAAGGTTGTTTGCCGTATAACACCAGCCAGCGGGTTGCTGATGTTCCGCGACTCAAGAAGCGCAGTTCACGACCGCAGTGCTCCCCGAGAACGTAGAGTGCAAACATACGAAGGGCAAAGCGCGGCATCGTATTGCAGAGTCACATAGAAAGGATTTATATGCATGTACACGTAAATGATGAAGCTGTTGCAGATCTATCTCAGCTGTTTTCATGGCTGAAATTACAGCAACAAGGAGAAACCAAAAGAGCGCACCGGCACTTGATTTTATGGAGCTGCATCGCTGGGGCTGCGAGCACCAAGATCTGCCTCCGCAAGCCAGCTGGAGCTGCAAGTGCCAAGATTCGCCTCCGCGAGCCAGCTCGCTGGGCTGCGAGCGCCAAGATTCGCCTCCGCGAGCCAGCCTCGCTGGGCTGCGAGCGCCAAGATTCGCTCTCCGCGAGCTGCCGCTGGGGCTGCGAGTACTAAGATTCGCCTCCGCAAGCCAGAGTTGCCGGGGCTGTCAGATCGATATGTTTTTCATCCTCGTCATGCATCCTCCTATGGACCGGGAAGGCAGGGCTGCGCTTTTGAACGAAGCGTGTCTTGTAAAACCCAGACGCGAGGAGCCAAGTCGTGGCCTCAGCTATGCATTTGTTTTGTTTCCGAGTCCGCTTAACAAACACAAGTGTGCTGCTGCACTTTATCTTGCTTTCGAGCCTGCCAGCAAGTTAAGCTGCCGCGAATCGCCCGGCAAGGTTGTTTGCCGGAAGCAACACCGCCAAGGGCTGTCCCAAGACTCGCAAGCGTGTTCGCCCGCAAACTCCCGATAGCGTAAGAACATACAAGACACGAAATCAAGTAAAAGACTCACCCGCAAGCTTTCCCTCTTTTCATTAAAAACATCCTAGTTTAATACAAGTCCATAGAGGATGAAAAACATGATAGAGAGGATTACAAGTTTCTAATGCAACTAAAGCCCGAGGGCTTACAAGTTAAAAAGATAAGGTGCCCGTGATCCTCTCCCTGCTTCTCCGCTTAGGAGTTCAGAGGTAGGTCAGGAGCCCCGCAAGAGAAGCTTGCCGGGAGGGCGAAGGAGCGCCTAGGAGAGCGTGGCGGTGAGCGCCACCGCGCCTGCGGGTGGCGATTTCGTGAGCTGCGCAAGGTGACGGCATGGGGAACGCGCCCGGAGAGCTACGACGCCAGAAGACACCAAGAGAACTTCCCGGGCCGCCAGAGCTTGGCGGAGACGAAGGCGCCGGAGGCAGAGCTTGAAGACGGGTGGCGGACGCCAAGACGCTGTCAAGGGCTCTCGCCTCAGATTCGACGTGAACGCCTTGCCGCCACTCCCTCTTCCTCTTCGCTGCCTTTCACGCCACCGCCCAAGGAGACGGCCCCGGAGTTCAGAGGCCGGCGACCCGATTCTGGTCGCCGGTGGCGCCATGAGGCAGCGTGTCCGACGCCTAGTCGACTCCGCCATCCTCGCTGCCGCTGCCGCCTCCTCCTCGCTACTCGCCGAGGAGGGACCTTCGCATCCGAGGAGCTGTCCACACAGATCTCACCCGTCCCGTAGTCCTCAAGACCTTGACGGCGAGAAGGTCGCCTCCATTAACTTGAAATGGAGGGTAAACCCCGCCGCCGTTGTGGATCCGGCGAACGCCTTCCACCTCGGTCGAAGAACATCACGCCGGGCTGGGACACGACACTCACTCGAAAGTGCCGCTGATCCCGCAGCCCTCATGCGCAACTCCATCACTCGGGCGGATCCGGCCGCATCGCGCCCGCGAACGGGCCGGCAGCCGGAGGCGGCGACGAGGCGCCGGGCGGCTTGATGAAGAACTCCTGTGATCGCTCTCGGTATGGACCGCATCGTGACGGGAGACGCTGGGAGACGGGAGGCACATCGCCACGACCGCCTCTCCCGACCGCCTCGCCACGCCTGCCTCGCTCACAAGCCACGCCTCCCTCTCCCTCCGCCTCCCGCCACGGGAGCAGGATAGGGAGAGGTGCGCTGCCCGAGGCGACCTCGCTGCCACCGCCGAAGAACTGGATTTCTCCTCCATGGCGTAGAAAGGAACGGAAGATGAAGACGAAGGAGAAGAGGATGAGTGTGGCCATTGTGCCCCCTTCCGCCTTTTTAAAGGGGCGAGGTGGGGACTCAACCGCCTGCCACCAATCGGGAAGCGAGGAGGCCAGAGGAGCGGGCCGACCGCCTTCTCCGCCTCGCGGACGGCCCGGTCTCCCACCTTCACCGCCCACGACCTCTGTGGCATGAGGGCTGCAGGCGAAAAAGCGGAGCCGAGCGACGGGTGAAGCGACTCGCCTCGCACCACGATCACGGGTGGATGTCTTAAAGATCGCATGCGCCGCCCACGCCTCCCACGACGCCGCAATCGACGCTGTGCCATTACGGGAGGCGGCGGATGTAGAAGTAGATTCGACGCGCCATGGGCCGCTGGTGCCTGCAGACTGCCTTGGGCCCGCCCAACAGCCAAGACTGCAGGTGGCCCAGCCCGGGGGCTCCTGCCGGTGAGCTAAGGTAGGGGTACCTCAAGACTTAACTTGTGCACGGGCAGCAGCAGCCCCCGCTGCTAGATCTACCACATGCTTGCCGAGACCATCCCCGCCCATATCAAGCCATTCAAGAACAAAGTGTACAAGACAGAAGATCGAGACCCCGCAAGAGGAGCTTGCCGAAGGCCGCCCTGTGCTCAAGGTTACATCACTCACGCAAGGCCCCGGCGAGAGGAGCTCGCCGGGAGACTAGAAGATTACACCGAGAAGACACGCCAAGGCGCTACTCCGCCCCGGCGAGGGCCCGGGAGTGGCAAGTTACGGCCCGACAAGCCCCGGTCCGCAAGATCAAGACCCGCAAGGTACTTGCCGGAGAGCTGCGCTATGTGCCCGCACTCCAGCTCATCCGCCCACGCCGCCTTTGAGCCCTTCCAGAGACGCGTGGCGGATGGTCAGGCAGCAGATGGGGTGCGGTGGCACTCCACGGTGGTGAATCCATCGCCGCGGGCGCACGGAGACGCAAGGGCGGAGCTTTTGGTCGACGGCGACGGCATTAAATGCCCTTGTCCCCCATCACAAAGTAGGTAGAAACCACTGCTCGCAATCGTAGCTCCACTGCTCCCGCACTTTTCCAACTACCACCTCTTTACATTTTTACCCTCTCTCCTACGCTGACACCGCCGGTGACCCCTTGCACTATAAAAGGAGGCCCATGCACAACGAGGGGAGGTTCAACTTGGCAACTCCCACGCCGTGTAGCTACCATCAGTAGCTCTTCAAGCTCCCGAGCACAATACAACACAAAGCAGCAGAGGGTTTTACGCGCCCATCGCGTCCCGGCTGGGTAAATCCGCCTGCATCGCCTCGATCCGCTCTTCAGGCCTCCTCCGCCTGCATCAAGATTCACGAAGGGGCCCTGCCCCATAGGTGCTCAAGGGCGGGCGGGTCTCTCCGCCCCGCCCCGACAGAGGTCATCGGGAGCCCAAGCCAGCGCCATCGCCGATCTTTTGCAGGCGAGGACCAACTTTTGTGAGGATAAGTGTACTAGATGTTCCCCTTCAAAATGGCCAATTGTTGGCGCCCTTCCCGCTCAATATTTGGGAAGAGGCCCGAGGCCTTCGCCTATAAATAGGACTAGCCACCCACAAGGTAGAGGCATCTAGAGATCGACCAGAGAGAGAGAGAGAGAGAGAGGCGATTGAACTCCCCTAGTAGTTCATCGCCCCAAGAGCAGACCCTCGCGAGGCTGTTCTTCCCTTGTATCATCCCTTATCAGCCCAGAGGCAATCCACACACCACAAACTGGAGTAGGGTATTACACCACAATGGTGGCCTGAACCAATATAAATCTTGTGTCCCTTGTGTTGTTCTTTGAGTAGTCTAGATCCTTACGAGGCGGTGAAACATGGGTAGGCTGGGGGTGTGATCTCCGCGTGCACCCCAGTGTTCGAACCGCAAGTGTCAACCGGAACCCGAAATCCAACAGCCGTCAATGGTGGTCGAGGGTGGCGCAAGGCAGGGCCCTCGTCTGGCAATATGAAGCAAGGCCGGTACCTGTGAAGAAGGCCTAGTGCATGTGAAGCTCGCCACCCGTGACACTCTCACGTAATAATGAGTTGGGGTTGTACACGCCCCGGAGTCTCCGGAGAGCCGCCCTCAGGCCTCGGGGGCTCCCTCCCACACCACTGGCAGCACTTAGCTCCACACTAGTGAGAAGACGTCGAAGACTAGACTAGGTGCTGGACGTGGCCTTTTGCTTTTTGCCTCCCTATCAGTGGTCAACTTTCCTTGCTTCGGATTTAAGTTGAAATTGAATTTATGCTATGTATGCGGGGGTGTCTTGTCTCACTCGCGTGATTTCTCATGTTCTGGTTTCTGCCCAAGTTTGGAATTTGCACCAATCGCCTCCCTCATGAGCCTCTCGCAAGGGTTGGGCTAAGCGCATGCGCCAGACAATGTCGTCTGCTGGCTCGCACTCGCTCATGAGGCCCTGACCACATGGTCAGTAGGTCCCTCAGAGGACCCTTGGAGGTTCACGGCCTTGCAAGCCTATTCAAGGTTTATCCGGGCTAAAGGTAAACCACAGCAACTAACTCATCGCAGACCAGAATATCATGCAAAGCACATTCAGCGCCGCCCTAAAAGCATGTGGACAACAATCTTTTTACATGGGGGGCTTCCCCTCCTAAAATACTCTTACAACCTTCAGGGCCGCGCTCGAGCTTTTTGTGTGCAGGATAAGCAGCAGGGGAACACAGGATCAGTCAGACATATCGCTCACCGCGCCCTCTTGGTCGCCTCCAGAGGCACCACTAGCATCGTTGTCGTTGTCACTGGCATCGCCATCACCATCATTGGCGCCGTCTCCACCACCATTGACCACATCACCATCATCCGCGGCAACTATCACCCCGTCATTGTCAGAAGCAAAGTCCCTAACAAGCGCATCCATGTTGTCCTCTACCCACCACGCCAGGTCACCCCGGATGGCCTTGGGCGCTGGGGCAATAATGGCATCGAAGTCGAAGTGGGGATCTGCATTCTAAAGGTGGCAGAAGACCCGGTAGAATGCACGCCCGAGCAGGCTGTAGCTCCTCTCCTCGACAAGCTGGCGAGCTCTCTCGGAGCGGTTCTCCAGGTGCGTCACCACATCAGTGAAGAATTGGAGATGACTGGCATAGTTGGTCACCTAAGGATGTGGGGCCTCCGCCTCAGACACATTGCCCAGGGCCGTGTTGGCCCTGTTCCTGAGCTGCTGGAGCATGGGACCATGCATGTGCTCCAGCGTCTGCCGTTGAAGAATTTCTTCTCTGTTCTGCCGCACAGTGGACTCGGCGTCATCGACCCGCTGTTGAAGAAGAAGTAGCTCGGCACGGGTGGAGATGTAACGCCCCGAGACCGATGCTCCAGAAGACTTCCAGCTTTTCCGAGATTCGTCGTGTGATTTATTTCTTTGATGCATTCATCATTGCATCATTTGCATTGCATCATGCCATCATGTCATTTAATTTTTAAAACCTCTTCTAAATAAAATGGCATGGATCTTTGATCCATTTAAATCGAGGGAATTCACATGGTGATTCTCTTTAAAACATATCCTCTCGATATTTAGAGAGCTATAGTAAATATTCCATTTATTTGGAATTTACCACAACACACTTGCATGTTAAATCCCTTGATCTTTTCATCTTCAATTTTTGACTCTATAACCTTGCCAATAATTCCTTTTCCTTTTATCGAGGCTCTTCCTAAATTCTCAACATTTTTGGACTCTTCTAAATCCTTGCCCTTGTTCAAACCGTTTGAATTAAATTCAAATGCCTTTGAATTTAATTCTTGCAATCTTGCCCACTCCATTTTTTCTTGGATCAAGCTCATTTTTATGAGTCCGGGAAAATTACCCCCATGTCCGACTTCTTTCCCTACCCCTCTCTTCTTTTTCTTCTCTTTAATTGTTTTCTGATAAAGAAAATAAGAGAGAGAGGAAGGGAGAGCCCAGCTCCAAATGGCAAAGATTGCAGCCCAAAGACCAAGAAAGAACCGGACGGCCTCTAAGGCCCAGAGCACCGCCCACCTAACCCTATCTAACCCTACCCCGACCTCTCGCTCTCCCCTTCGCTCTTCCTTCCCCGCCAGAGCGCCTGCGTCCGATCCCCATCTCCTCCTTCGCCCGACCTCTCCCTCTCATCTCAGAAGGCCAAGATGCTTCGACCAGGAGAGGAGCTCCCGTGCTCGCCTCCCTCCTCGCGCCAGGAGAGGAGCTCCTCACTCGCCGCCTTCGCTCGTTGTTGCTCCTTGCCGCCTCCGGCGCCCGCCAAGCGTTCGTCCACGTGACGCTACCTTCGCCCCGAAGGCCGCTAACTCGCCGCCTCGCCTGCCGCTTCTACATCCTCGGAATCGCCAAGTACCGACACCTTGTAATGACGCATCGTCACCAAGACCAGTGTAACGTGAACGTGAACGCCTACTTCCACTACCGCCGCCGCACTCACTACTTCCCACTACGACACGAGTACAACTCCTTCCACTACGACCGCTGCGAGAACAACTACTTCCCTCGACGCCCGAGAACGACTACTTCCTCTACGAACTCGATTCGCTCCATAAATGCACGCTTCGAAGGTATAATCCCGAGATGACGACCGCCCGTGAACGAATGCATGCTTGGTTGTATGAGATGCTCGAGTTTGCACCGTGATCGAATTGTCCTTGCGACGCTCCCTCTTTGCCATGCCATGCCATGCCTCATTAAACCGGACATGCATCATACTGGTTGTGCATCATGCCATGGTTATGTGATGGTTGTTTACTATGTTGTTTGCTTCTTTCCGGGTTGCCTCTCTCGTTAGCTTCGGTTTCGTTCCGGAGTTGCGAGGATTCGTTCGACTTCGTCCGTTTGTCTTCTTCATGGAATCGTTCTTCTTCCTTGCGGGATCTCGTGCAAGATGATCATACCTCGAAATCACTACTATCTTTGCTATGCTAGTTTGCTCGCTTTTGCTATGCCAATGCTACGATGCCTACCATTTGCTTGTCAGCCTCCCAAAATGCCATGAACCTCTAACCTTTGACACCTTTCCTAGCAAACTGTTGTTTGGCTATGTTACCGCTTTGCTCAGCCCCTCTTATAGCGTTGTTAGTTGCAGCTGAAGATTGAAGTTTGTTCCTTGTTGGAACATGGAGATGTTGTTCCTTGTTGAAACATGGTTACTTGTTGGGATATCACAATATCTCTTATATTATTAATGCATCTATATACTTGGTAAAGGGTGGAAGGCTCGGCCTTATGCCTGGTGTTTTGTTCCACTCTTGCCGCCTCTAGTTTCCGCCATACCGGTGTTATGTTCCCGGATTTTATGCTCTTACGCGGTCGGGTGATTTATGGGACCCCCGACAGTTCGCTTTGAATAAAACTTGTCCAAAGAAGGCCCAACCTTGGTTTTACCATTTGCCTCACCTACCCCTTTTTTCCCTTGGGTTTCCGGAGCCCGAGGGTCATCTTTATTTTAGCCCCCCCGGGCCAGTGCTCCTTCGAGTGTTGGTCCAACCTGAGCGATGTCCGGCGCCTGGCAACCAGTGGTCTATGCCAACCCGCTGCCTTGCTCATCCGGTGTGCCCCGAGAACGAGATATGTGCAGCTCCTATCGGGATTTGTCGGCACAGCCGGTGGCTTTGCTGGTCTTGTTTTACCATTGTCGAAATGTCTTGATGTACCGGATACCGAGTCTGATCGAGTGTCTTGGGTGAAGGTCTATTCCTTCGATGATCGCGAGAGCTTGTCATGGGCTGTTGGGACACCCCGCAGGGTTTAAACTTTCGAGAGCCGTGCCATGTTATGTGGCGATGGGAATTTGTTAATGTCCGTTGTAGAAAACCTGAAGTTGACCTTAATTAAAATACATCAACCGTGTGTGTTACCGTGATGGTCTCTTTCCCATGGAGTCCGGAAGTGAACACGGTGTTGGAGTTATGCTTGACGAGGTTGCTATAGGATCACTTCTTGATCATACTTTTATCGACCGTGCTTTTGCTTTCTTCTCGCCTCATTTATGCGTATGTTAGCCACCATATATGCTAGTCGCTGTCGCAGCTCCACCTCATGCCTTTACCTTACCCATAAGCTTAATAGTCTTGATCTCGGTGCGAGATTGTTGAGTCCCCGTGGCTCACCAGATACTTCCAAAACCAGTTTGCAGTGCCTATGTTAATGAAAGCAGGTGACGAATCAAGCTCAAGGAGGAGCCCGATGAAGATCTTGCCCTTTGTGTTGTTTCGCTCTAGTTGATCAAGAGGGAGCCCAGCTTGGGGTCGATCGTGGACCTTTGTCGATTTGGGGTTCTTCTTTTATTTTGGTTCTGTAGTCGGACCTTGATTGTATCTGGATGATGTAATGTTTTATTCATGTAATTGTGTGAAGTGGCGATTGTAAGCCAACTATGTATCTCTTTCCCTTATGTTTTACATGGGTTGTGTGAAGATTACCTCACTTGCGACATTGCTTTCAATGCGGTTATGCCTCTAAGTCGTGCTTTGACACGTGGGAGATATAGCCGCATCGAGGGCGTTACAGGAGACCAACTAAGTCTGTGCCAAGACCAGGGCGACTGCGGCGGCCTCCGCGCGCTGCACCGCTTCAGTCAGCTTGGACCTGAGAGCGGTAGTCCTGCCCGCAGCATCGGCTTCAATCAGCTCCAACCTCTGGTCATACTCGCGCACAAGATCCGCGCGAACTTCCGCCACACGGCATCGACCTCTTCTTGGATCCGAGCCTCTCGCGCGCCAACATCGTCCCCCGCCTGGGTAACCTGGCGCTCCCTCGTCTCCAACCGCTCAAGGTCAAGATTGCGCTCGGCGGCCTCCAATCAGCGCTTCCTCACGCCTTCGGAGCTCCTCCTCTCGACAGCGCCCCTTCAAAGAAAGCAAGGGCAGCCTGGCGAAGCTCCACTTGCTGCTCCAGGGAAACGCTCTAGGCTTGGAGCTCCCACGCTCGCTTCTCCGCGACCTCGTGACGATGATCTGCTTCCCGAGCCTCCTCCAGAGCACAGGAGCAGGCCTTTCGTGAGGCTGCAAGGGATGCCTCGGCCTTCGCATTGTCAAGCTCGCGCTGACAACGCGCGAGGTTGGCTGCAACCTTCAGCTTGCGTCGCTCCTCAATCAGCCACATGCCCTCAGCTTCAAGACACGCGTCCACATCCGCAAGCTCTCGACCAAGCTGGCCCATCGCGTCCATCGCCTTTCGGAGGAACTCTCGGTGAACGATGCTTCGCTCTCGCGCTTGCTTGAGCACGTCATCAATGCCGTCCTCCGCCACCGGTGCTGGCAGCGGGCCCAGAAGCGATTCGCACCCTCTCGGCAGGGGGCTGGAGGCTGGTGCCCCACGATTGCTAGACGGGCTCCGCAAGGGACCCAGACCGGCTCAAGTCCATCCCCAGAGGAAGATCAAAGGACCAACGCCAAACACTCGCCGTCCATGATCAGAGGAGGAGCCTTGGGCAGGCTGGTCACGCCCTAGGCGAGGTCGCGAAGGAAAGGCGGCAAGGGCACAGGCTCAAGACACCTCGCGGGCCGGCTTACTTCTCCGGCTGAGCTCGCATCAGGGGCAGCATACAAGCCCAGGATGCTCATGGCTAGCAATGAAGGCGAGGTCGGAGGAAGTTGCTTCTTGGGAGACTCCGCAGGCTTGGCAGGAGGGATCCTGAAAGGCCACAGTCAGGAAAGGGAGCAGCAATTGAGGAATTGCAAGAACGAGGTACTTACTCATCTATGGCGAAGTACTTCCTGTGCTTCAACGGTCGGAAGGGGTGCCCACTGCAATTCGAAGACTCCTACCTCTTATGGAGGGCGGCGAAGTCCACGAGGAACTGACCCAGGCGCTCAACATGAGGACCAGTGCATGGCGCGGATGAAGAAGCGCCCAGGCAACCAACCTCAGGGGCGCCAAGCTCAGAGGAGAGATCTGGCACCACTTCCTGATGGCCTGCCGAGGCCTCAGGGGATCCGGCCTCGGGAGCCGCGGGTTGCGTCCCCCCATCGACGACCGCCTCAGGGCGGGCTTCACAAGCTCTGGAAGATGATGTTTTGGGAGCCCCGTGCGGTGTCAGCACCACGATACCTGAGCCTCCAGCCTCAAGCGATGCTTGCCTCCCTGCACCCGCTCCTGGGGCAAGATCGGTGCTGGCGGCTAAGAAGGGGGCCATGGTGAAAGGGTTCTCGTGAGACCCCGCAAGACCAGCTGGACACAACCCCCATTCGTCAAAGAGAGGCATCTGTCTCACAAACTCAGCCCTGTTCAAGCAGAGATACAGGAGGCTACCCCCGTGCCGTATGTCGCCCGGCGAGGGGTCGCCAGTCAAGTCCTCCAGCACCTTCTTCAGCGTTTCAGGCGCCAGCTCCGTCTCCCGAAGCCTCATGCGATCCTGATCACCCGTCAGAGCCCACGTCGGTCGGGAATGGCGCTGAAGAGGAGCAATGGAACACTGGAGGAACTCCTTCTCCACCCGGGGTGCAGTTACGCCGAGCTCTCTCAACCTCCTCAGTCGGTGCCAGACGAAGGAGAACCGGGGGCTCACGAGTCTCTCATGGCCCCAGCTGGGGTTGGGGACAGCAGGGAACGTTGGAGGCGAGAGCAGAGGACTGAGCACTCCGACATCCACGTACAGCCACCGCGTCCAAAACCCACTCGTGGAAGGCGGGAGGCCAAAATCAATCCCCAAGGCGGCCATCTCTGCCACGGCATGGAAGCTCACGCACCCCGAGCGCTGCAAGGGGTCGGTCAGGCGCAAGGAGAAGAAGTGGTGCAAAAGGGCAATGGAAGGAGTAATGCCCACCATGGCTTCGCAAACAAAGGTGAAGACAGCAAGAAGGGTAACGGATTGAGGATCAAGATGCATCATATGGATATGATAGTGGGAAAGCACCGCATTGAAGAAGGCGGAGAAAGGGGTTACCAGGCCAGCCCATAGGGCGTCGACGAAGAATCGAACCTCCATGACGGTCCTGTCGACAGAGGCATGGGACGCAGGCCAAGCCATCATCTTTCTGCACTCGTTGAAGCTGGAGGCGAGCGCGGGGCAGACCTTGCCTAAGGCCTCCAGATTGAGCACCAGCGACCGGCCGACGGCGGTCTTGATTGCCGGAGGCGAACTAGATGAAGACAGAGGCTTCTTCCCCTTCTCCTTGCTAGTTGACACCATGGCGATGGAGGGGGCAGAGGCCCGAGGAAGAAAGGGGAATAGGAAGCACGCGGGCAGCAAAGAGGCAATAACTGTGTAAAGCTTCGTGGCCGCCTAGCCAGGTAGATATTGGGGGAGCGTGGGGAAGTGGAGACACCCAAGTCCAATCAGTCGCCACGCGTCGACGAAAGGCCGCAGGCTGTTGGGGCCCATGGCGCTCCGCACTTGCCCTTTGGCTTCGCTGCTAAGCCAAGTCCGAGCACGCCATGGGCCCGGGGGCTACTGTAGGCGTCCTGGGAACAGGGGTCCCCAGACTTACCTGCCTTCGGCCTGCAGCGTGGCTTATTCAGTGGCCCAGTATGGCCCGTCTTCATCAACCCTAGCTCAAGACCCTCGCGAGGAGCCAAGCCTCGTGGGGCGGACACCGCAAGGCCTCCATAGGGGCAGCCTCACCAGGCAGGCTCGCGAGGAGGCGGAGATATCAAGGCAAGGGGTGCCTCGCGAGGTGCTCATAACGCAAGCCATGACGATCAAGACCAGGTGGGCGCCAGCCAGCGCAGTGTCCTTGTTTCCTCTTTGGTGCAAAGGGGGCAAGCGCAGGCGCGGAGTACCGAGGCATCAGGCAAAGGTTTCCATATCGGTGCAACGAGACCAAGACAAGCAGGACGGCAGGATGGAGGTCACCATGGAGCCCAAGACAGCGTCATCACTAGTGCCTTTGGCAGTCGAAGACCACCTTTAGTCAGGATAGCTTGTACTAGTTGTCCCCTTTCAAAATGGCCGTTGTTGGCTCCCTTCCCGCTCAATATTTGGGAAGAGGACCAGGGCCTCTCTAAATAGGGCTAGCCACCACAGTAGGAAGGGATCATCTCATCTAGAGCCAAGAGATCAGACCCAAACCTAGCTCATCCACACCACCACAAGAACACCTCTCCTTGCGAGGCTGTTCTTCCTCTGTACAGTTCATCATCAGCCCAAGAGGCAATCCACCACACCACACACTGGATAAGGGTATTACACCACAATGGTGGCCCGAACCAGTATAAACCTTGTGTCTCTTGTGTTGTTCATCGTTCTAGCTTAGAATCGCGGCGAGGTTGTGGGCGTGTTTCAGTAAGGAGAAGACCTTCGTGCGCACCCCAGAGTTCGAACGTTAAGGGTTTTGCCGGAACCCGATATCCGACAGAATCCTAGCAAATTATTACAAACCATAATGTTCACGAATTCAAAGCAGAATTTCTTATGCCTCCACGAGGCACGTTAAATGTTTCAGGATAAAGATGGGAGGAGCCGCCTTCAGCCCTGCTTGCTGCCGCCAGACGCCTTGGGGAGAACGTCCTCGACGGTGCCGCTATCTCCTTCGCCGCCGGCCGCGGTCGCTAAGGCCTCGGGGTCAATGTAGTGAAACTTCACCACCAGGGCTTCCACCTACTCCTTCACGGCTTCAGCAGCAACGACCCGAGACTCGGGCGCCACCGGCTCCAGCAGCATGCCAAGGTCTAGGCTGAGGTACAGGAGATGAAGATGGTTGTAGACGCGCCTCGCGGCCGCAGTGAAGAGCGCACGGCACTCCCCTTCCACCATGGAGTCCAGGGCAGCGGAGATGTTCCCCAGCTCCTCGACAAGCTTGGTGAGAAGACCAGGAAGGCCACCATCCGGGGTCACCAGCAGCTCGTCGTACCCTCCCCCGTAAAGGGAGTGGATTGCCTCGCGGCACTTCCGCACGAAGGAAGTGAAGGCGTCGCGCCCGGCCTTCTCCGCCGCGGCAAGGATCTTCTCCGTGGCCTCCAACTTGGCCTTCTCCTTTGAGACATGCTTGGCGTGGGATGACTAGGTTGTGTCTACCTCCTCCTTCAGCTTCTCCAGCCGGCTCCACTCCGTGCCCTGTTCATGGGCTGCTTGCTCCAGCTCAACCTCGCGGTCAGCAAGCACGGACTCCCAGGCCGTGAGCTCCTCCTCCCTTATCTGGACCTCGCGCTCCTAGGAGGTCTGCTCCTCTCGAAGCTTCTTCAGCTCGGCCTCCACCTCGCGGCAGCGGCTTTGGGCGGATGCGGCATCGGCTAGCGCAGTGTCGTAAGCCGTTGTAGCTTTCATGGCCTGCTCCTTGGCATCCGCGGCGGCGGCTTAGGATTGGCTCCAAGTTGTCCTGACGGACGAGCCGGCTCCAAGCCACCCCGAGATCAGCTCCACGCGCCCCGTCGCCACACGCCTGTTAGCACCATGAAGATCATCCCAGAGTCGGTCTAGCGCGGCGTAGGCTTCCTCCAAAGCACCGGGCCTGGCAGAAGAGCCCTGGTACACCGGCACGAGAGCCTTGGGAGGAGGAGGCGCTCCCACTTGGACTGGCACTACTGCAACGTCAGTCGGGGCAGGGGGCTCTGGGGGCTTCGCGCCTTCCGTGGGCGCATTAGGAGCTAGTGCCCTCAGAGTCTGCTTTGCCTTGGGAGAGGCGTCACCTTCTTCTTGTTCGCCTCAGGGGCAGCCTGGTCGTCAGGGGAGCAACATCATGAGCATGGTATCGCGACGGAAGGTAAGAATTAAGTAAGGTGTTTACTCATCATCGGTGATATACGCCCTTTTCTTTCCCAGGACAGTGTCGCCCCCAACCTTCTACAGCAACGGCCTTGCCCCGGTCGAATGCCCGGCCGGGCGCGCATTGGGAAACTTTGGAGCAGCAGCAGCAGGCAACAAGGCGAGGGCGCTGCCCTGAGGCGGTGTCAGCGTTGTTCCTCCCTTCAGGCCCCCGCGGATCAGCCTTCGCAGCAGGGTCCTTCCGGACCTCATGACGACCCCGGCGGGACGCAAGGACCCCCCGATCAAGCCTTCCCTAGTGTCGTTGTCATTAGGAAGCCCCGAAGGAGGTTGCTCTGCCGCGGAGGAGAAATCTCACCTATCCCTTCCTCGGTCGCCTCTGAGTCTTCCTCCTCCTCCTCGCCCTCGACGGAGTCCTCGCTGGAGTACACCGCCAGTAGGGAGTCAGGAGGCCCGGACGGCACGAGCCCCAGCTCGTTGAAGATTGGCATGGAGGCGGCCAGCGCTGCCCCATCGTCGTGGCGGTACAGCGGAAGGTGGGACACCGGAAGGTAGCCTAGATCCTTCCCGAGCAAGACCCGCATAGCCTTGTCCAGCTCCTCATCCATCAGGTTCCCAGGGCGCAACCGGAGGTCATCCTCTATACCTTTGAGGTCCACATGGGGCACGAGTGAGCCTGGAGAGGGGCTAGTCACTGTGTCAAGAACTCACGGACGATCATGGCACCCGTCAGTGCCACGGAGCCCATGTGTGCCTGCATCTTCTTCAAGACTGGCGCTGCCCAGGGGTCGGTGAGCTTCTCGTGAGACCACTGAGGCAGCTTCTCCGGCCGACCAATCGGCAGCTCCAGCCAAGCGTGATGGCTCCGGGCGTCCTGGTAGATCCACCTGCGCCGGAAGTCATCCACCTTCTTCCCGGCCTTCATGAGCGCATTATTATCATGGAGCGCGACGAAGGAGACGCATTCTAAGCGCTCATTTGAGCCATGCGTCCGGATGGAGAAGAAATGGCGGAACAGCACGACAGAGGGCCTCACCACCACGAAGGCTCACTCTAGAAAGCAAAGATCGACAAGAGGAGGACGAAGTTGGGTTGAAGATGAAGTTTGTGGATCTGATAGTGGTCAAAAATGGCGAAGAAGAACCTGAAGAAAGGTGGGACGAGCCCCGCGAAGAGGCTGTGGAGGAAGAAAGGGAAGAACACACCCACCAAGGCTCCCTGCTCGATGGAGCCGACCCAAAGCTCAGTTGCTCCCCCTCGTTCTCCTTGCCCGCCGTCAGTGGGAGCACGGCGGCGAGGTGCTCGACTTTGGTGATGGTTGATGGGCTGAGGGCCGCTTCGACAGCAGGATCGGCGGGCGAGGCCACGCCGGCATGCTTCACCTTCTTCCCCGTCATCGGCGAGGAGCTTGGGACTGAGGAATTGATGGATCTGGAGGTGCCCTCAGCAGGAGATGGATGAGATCTAGAGCAAGATGAAGGGAAGGCAATGAAAGCTCGGCTGCGGGAGTTGGCCTTTTTGTCAGGCCGCGCCAGTTTCCGAGGCAGCATGGGGAAGCGGAGATGCCCAGATCCCTTCAATCGCCATGCATCGACTCGATCCACAGGCGATTGGGGCCTGCGGCATTCCACACTTGCCCTTTGGCTTCGCCTCGAAGCCAGGTGCGAGCGTGCCTTGGGCCCGGGGGCTTCTGTCGGCATTATGGGAACTAGGGTACCCAGACCTGCCTACCTGCGGCCCCATGGCGTGGCTCCATCGACGACCTGGTATGACCCATCTTCAACCACGACAAGACAAGACCCTCACGACGGGCCAAGCCTTGTGAGGCGGGCGACATCAAGACTTCCTCAGGGAGCGGCCTTCCTAGGTGGCCTCCTGGCGGAGTGGAAATTTCTACGCAAGACGCAGCCTCACGAGGCTGAAATGACATCAACCATGACGACCAAGGCCCGGCACGCGCCAGCGGGCGCAGAGCGGATGGTTTCCTCTTTGGTGCAAAGGAGGCAAGAACAGATGTGGAGTCCCAAGGAATCAGCCAAAGGTTGCCATTTGCATGCAACAAGACCAGGACCGCCAGAACGGCAAGATGGATGTCATCGCCGAGCCCACCATGATGTCACAATTAGAATCTATGCACGTGAAGACCACCTTCCGTCAGGATCATATGTACTTCTTGTCCCCTTTCAAATTTGGTCGTTGTGGGATCCCTTCCTGCCTATGTTTTGGAGCAAGAGGGCCAAGGCCACTATAAATATAGCCTAGCCACCACCGTAGAAACAGATCGGTCAATTCAATGATCAGTTCACCGAACCACCAAGAGTTCATCACAAGAACAAGCCTCCTGAGGTTGTTCTTCCACTTGTACTAGTTCATCCTCAACCCCCCACGAGGCTAATCCACCACAAAGTAGGAGTACGGTTTTACACCGCAAGGTGGCCCGAACCTGGGTAAACAATTGTGTATTTCTCTTTCTTGTTCATTGAGCTAGGTCGCGAGAGCAGCAGATCGATCGGCTTGAGAGGTTGAGTTCTTCGCACACACCCCTGAGTTCAAACCTTTCTTGGGTCTACGGAGCCTGGAATCCGACACAGGGCTTGCTAATAGCGTGCAACACGCATAGCAGCCCGAAGACAGTTCTCCTCGAACAGCACAACGTCATCACGCTAGTGCTGATCTTTCGCTACTTCATTGTAGGCAAGCACTCGAGGGGACCCGTAAATGAGTTATGTGGGATAACTGCTTCTGCCCCATAGACTAGGGAGAAGGGAGTCTACCCGGTAGCTCGATTTGGTGTTGTTCTGGCGGACCAAATAACCACCGACAGCTCATCAATCCATCGCCTGCTGCACTTTTGAAGCTTACCAAATGTTCTTGTCTTGAGTCCAGGTAGCACTTCAGCGTTTGCCCTCTCAGCTTGTCCATTGCTTCTGGGATGTGCAATAGAGGCAAATGAGATCTTGCTTCCGAGGCCATGAACATATTGCATGAAGGTGCGGCTTGTAAATTGAGTGTCATTGTCAATGATGATCCAGGCAGGAACCCTGAAGCGGCATACCAAATCTTTCAAGAACTTAATAGTTGACTGAGCAGTCACTTTTCTCACGGCAGCTACTTCTGGCCACTTTGTAAACTTGTCGATTGCAATGAACAAGAATTCAAAGCAACTGCAGCTCAGGGGAAAGGGTCGAGGATATCGAGCACCCAGACCGAAAATGGCCATGCCAAAGGGATTGTCTGAAGAGCTTGCGCAGGCAGATGGATGTTCTTGGAATGGAACTGGCAGGCTTCACAACTGGTGACTAACTCGACTGCATCTTGGAGGGCTGTGGGCCAATAGAATCCTTGCCGGAATGCTTTCCCAACTAATGCCCTTGATCCAATGTGGCATTCGCACATGCCTTTGTGTATCTCTGTCAACAGTTCCTTTCCTTCTTCCCGGCAGATGAACTTCAATTTCACACCATTGGGCCTCCTTATGTACAGAGTGTCATCGACAAACTGGTACATATTGGCCCTCCGGGCTACTCTTTCATCTTCATCATGCTCATCGGGAAGTTCTCCGGTTTGGAGGAAGTGGACTATGTGCCTTGCCCAAGTTGGAGCCTGGGGCTCGGCAACAAGGACTAACTGCATGCACCTCCTGTCTCGCGGGGGTGCGTTCCTCGACCGCGGGGACCGGTGGCCTGGTAAGAGGATGCAACCCGGCAAGTGATGGGGAGTTCTTCCCATTGGGGTCCCTGCCAGGAACCCCGAGGGGCTCTATCGGGAGAGGCTTACCGGAGTCCAACTTTCTCCTTTTCCGGGCCATTGTTGTCGGGGATACGAATGGTTGAGAAAGTGGAGAACAAAAGTTCCTGGTTCCATAGGAAGCTTTTGCGCAGCACACTTTGACAGATGATCAGCTATGCTATTTTCCACACGGGGTACGTGCTCTATTTGCAATCCATCAAAGCGTTCCTCCAATCTTCTCACTTCCTCAACGTATGCCTCCATCAATGGACTTTGGTAATCCTTGTTGACTTTTCTCACCACAAGTTGTGAATCTCCTCGAATGATCAGCTTCTTAATTCCCATCTCAATGGCAATCCTGAGCCCGGCAAGGGGCCCTTCATACTTTGTTGTAATTGGTTGCTTCCTCCCTGGGAAAATGCATCTGGATGACGTACTTCAGGTGCTCGCCAGTGGGAGCAACGCAAAGCACGCCAGCCCCTGCACCTTGCATGGAGAAAGCACCATCAAAATACAAAATCCATTCTTGGGGCGCTTCCTTGCCGGGAATAATTGTCTCCATCACCTCTTCGTCAGGGGTTGGCATCCATTCTGCAATAAACTCTGTCAATGCCCCGCTCTGGATTGTTGAGGTGCTCTCAAACTTCTGGCCAAAGCTAGATAACTCCAAAGCCCACTCCACTATTCTGCCGGTAGCCTCAGGGTTCCGGAGTATCCTTTGGAATGGGAAGCGGGTGACAATTGTAACCTCATGGTCTTGGAAGTAGTGGCACAGTTTCCTTGAGGCCATGATGAGGCCAAAAATCAACTTTCGCATGCCAGAGTACTCGATCTAGCCCCCTGTAGCAAGGAGATGACAAAGTACACTGGGCGCTGCACCATTTTCTTCATTGCCGCGTCCTTGGGGTCACTCCTGCTATCGTGCTCTTCTCTGTCCTGATCCTTATTTGGTCCTGTCGTACTTTGTTTATCCTCTGCTTCCTCAACTTCCCGTTGTGCCACTAAAGCTGCACTAACCACTTGATTCGTTACCGCCAAGTATAGCAGTAAAGGCTCTTGTGGTTTAGGGGCTACCAAAGTGGGCACAGAGGACAGGTAGGTCTTTTGATCCTATAGTGTTGCCTCTGCCTCTGGGGTCCACTTCATGGGTCCTGCCTTCTTCAAAATTTTGAAGAACAACAAGGCGCGCTCGGCAGACTTGGAGATGAATCTGCTAAGCGCGGCAACACATCCTGTCAAATGCCTCACATCTTTAACTGTCTTGGGTGCCTGGATCTGCTCTATAGCCTTGATCTTATCTGGATTGGCCTTGATCCTGCGATGGGACACAAAGAAACAAAGTAGCTAGCCGGAGGGAATGCCAAACACACAATTCTCCAGGTTTAGCTTCAAGTTGATCTTGCCCAGATTAGCAAAAGTCTCTTCTAGATCCTGGATGAGGGTGGATTTGTCCTTGGTCTTGACCACAACATCATCCATATAAGCCTCAATATTTCTGTGCAACTGTGGTTAAAAGCCAATCTGGACTGCCCTTGCAAAAGTAGACCCGGTACTTTTTAACCCAAAAGCCAACAAAGCAGTACATACCGCATGAGGTGATGAAGGTGGTCTTCTCTTCGTCTTCCCTGGAGATGAAGATCTGATGATATCCAGAGTATGCGTCCAGAAAATAAAGCAAATCACAATCCTAAGTGGAATCCACAATCTGGTCGATGCACGGCAAGGGAAATGGATCCTTTGGGCAAGCCTAGTTGAGGTTTGTGAAGTCAATGCAAAGCCTCCACTTCCCATTAGACTTGCGCACAGACACTGGGTTTGCCAACCACGTTGGATGCAGTACTCCTCTGACCAAACCAGCCGCCTCAAGCTTCTTAATCTCCTTGGCAATGAACTATTGCAGCTCCAAGGCCTGCTTTCGCACCTTCTGCTTGACGGGTCGGGCATGTGGGCAGACAACAAGGTGGTGCTCGATTACCTCCCTGGGAATAGCGGGGATATCAGATAGTGGCCAGGCAAACACATCCATATTCGCCCGCATGAAGGCGACGAGCACCCTTTCCTATTTGTCAACAAGGGTGGCGCTGATAGTAAAGCCCTGCCGAGACCTTTTTCACATGGGGTGCAGTAGCCTTGGCCCTCTTGTTGTTGGAACACTTCGGCACGTCATCAATGGGTGTCGTGCACTTGGTACGGGCACGCTTCCTGGATTCCTTGCCGGAGTCCCTACAATCCTTCTTCTTTCCCTTACTTCCCTTGGCGGGCACTGCTGCTTCGGCGGCCTTTGCCACAACAGCGTCCCGATACATCTTGCCCACGCATATCGTCGCGTCTTTCTTATCGGATGGGATGGAAATGACGCCCATCGGGCCAGGCATCTTCAGGGTGTTGTAGGCATAGTGGGATGCCACCATGAACATGGCCAGGGCAAGGCGCCCAAGGATTCCATTGTACGGCAGGGGGAGGTCGACCGCATCAAACACAATCTTCTCGGTCTGGTAGTTCAACTCACCCCTGAACGTTACTGGCAACGTGATCTTTCCCTTAGGATGGCTGAAAGTGCAACTAATCCCCGTGTGGTTTTGGTAATTAATAACAACATATATATCATTGAACTAATTGTT
This sequence comes from Aegilops speltoides, assembly GCA_021437245.1. Classification (NCBI taxonomy): domain Eukaryota; kingdom Viridiplantae; phylum Streptophyta; class Magnoliopsida; order Poales; family Poaceae; genus Aegilops; species Aegilops speltoides. Next base: position 194,903,322 of record CM038144.1, on the reverse strand, counting down.
TCTTGAGAATCATTTCAGAAAGTTCAGTGATATGGGTATGGCAATGATCAAGAAATGGATCCCTCAAAATGCTAAGGCAAGCATTGGCAAAAGCTCAAGACTCCATTTTTGGTTTAGTGATCCAAGATCACATTGAGTCTATAGGAAAGCCAATACTATTAAAAGGGGATGAGGTTATGATAATGATCCGTTGCTCAAAGTGCTTAGTGATACATCTCCCAAACTATCGCAATCTTTCATTCCAATATACACTCATAAGTAATCTCGGTCCCACCGATTCCATAAACTCACCACACCGAGATGAACCACCTCACCATATACCCAAACCCTAGAAATTTTGGATTTTCCGATTCCAAACTCGGTCTCACCAAACTAGTGTTGCCAAGCTTCAGAATCTTCGTCATCATATCGGTGTCACCGAGATGATAAAGTCGGTCCCACCGAGATTGGCAAACCCTAGTCTTTGGAAGAATCGGACTCACCGAGATTGTATTTTCGGTCCCACGAAAATCCCAACATTCACAAGATTTGAACTTTCGGTCTCACCGAGTTGTCAACTTCGGTCCGACCGAGATTGGTCAAATGTGTAACGGTTGGATTTTGTGTGGAGGCTATAAATACCCTCCACCCCCTCTTCATTCGTGGAGAGAGCCATCGAAAGAACTACCACTCCTACCTTACATTTCTCGAGAAGAAAACTACCTACCCTTGTGTTGAGATCAAGTAGCTCCACTCCCACCATATGAAACTTGATTTCTAGCCTTCCCAAGTTGCTTTCCACTCAATCCTTTCTTCCACCACAGCCAAATCAGTGAGGAGAGTTGAGTGTTGGGGAGATTATCATTTGAAGCACAAGAGCAAGGAGTTCATCATCAACAACACCATCTATTACCTTTTGGAGGGTGGTGCCTCCTAGATTGGTTAGGTGTCGCTTGGGAGCCTCTGTCAAGATGTGGAGTTGAACCAAGAAGTTTGTAAGGGCAAGGAGATCGCCTACTTCGTGAAGATCTACCCCGAGTAAGGCTAGTCCTCCGTGGGCGATGCCATGATGGCATAGACAAGGTTGCTTCTTCGTGGACCCTTCGTGGGTGGAGCCCTCCGTGGACTCTCGCAGCCGTTACCCTCCGTGGGTTGAAGTCTCCATCAACGTGGATTGACGATAGCACCACCTATCGGAACCACGAGAAAAATCTCCGTGTCTCCAAATTGCGTTTGCTCTTCTCCACCTCTCTTTACTACATGTGCAATTTACTTTCCGCTGCCAATACTCTAGAATTGCATGTGTAGGGTGATACTTGACTTGATCATCATTGTGAACTTGCTAAAACTTGTCCTAATTAAAAGGCTGAATTTTGTATTGTCAAGTAGTCTAATCACCCCCTCTAGACATACTTTCGATCCTACAAGTGGTATCGAGCCTTGGTCTCCATTGTATTGGTTTCCATTGCATTGACTCCATAAGCTTGGTTTCACAACCTAGGAGAGTATGGCGTCTAGTGAGGGTAATTTTCGTAGAGGTCCTTACTTTGATGGTTCAAATTTTGCTAGTTGGAAGCATAAAATGAAAATGCATATTCTTGGACATAACCCTGCCGCATGGGGCATTATTTGTGTTGGCTTGCAAGGAGAGTTCTTCGAGGAAGGAAAAGTTCCGGATCGTGAAGCTACAGAGGATGAATTGCGGATGTTGCAAAACAATGCTCAAGCTTGTGACATTCTCTTCAATGCTTTGTGTCCAGAGGAGTTCAACAAAATCAGCCGTCTTGAGAATGCAAAAGAGATTTGGGATACTTTGGTCGAAATGCACGAAGGTACCGAGTCCGTGAAGGAATCAAAGCTAGATGTTCTTCAAGGTCAACTTGACAAGTTCAAGATGAATGAAGGTGAAGGAGTCGCTGAAATGTACTCTAGGCTTGCTCTCATCACAAATGAGATTGCCGGCTTAGGAAGCGAAGAAATGACCGACCGATTCATCATCAAGAAGATTCTCAGAGCTTTGGATGGAAAGTATGACACCGTGTGCACTTTGATCCAAATGATGCCAAACTACAAGAATCTCAAGCCTACCGAAGTCATTGGAAGAATTGTTGCTCATGAGATGACACTTAAAGATAAGGAAGAGCTTCACAACAAGTCAAGTGGTGCTTACAAAGCTACATGTGATGCTCCCACAACTTCAAGTGACAAGCTAGTTTCCAATGAAGAGATAAGCCTAATGGTGAAGAACTTCAACAAATTCTACAAGAGTAGAAGCAAGGAAAGAAGCTCAAAGTCTAGATCATATGATGAAAAGAGATCTTCTAGTCGTGATCGAAACTGCTACAATTGTGGAAGACCCGGACACTACTCAAATGAGTGCTCGGCTCCCCACAAGAGAAGAGAAGAATCTCCAAGAAGAAGAAGCTCAAGAGAAGAGTCACCTCGGAAAGAGAGAAGGAGTAGAGATGATCGTTATGAACGAAGATCCTCTCGGAGAAGCAAGGATTCGGAGAGGAAAGACAAGTCATCAAGGAGCTACACAGAAGAAAACATCAAGCTCATGTAGGTGAATGGGTCTCCGGCTCCGACTCCGACAATCATCTGAAAGAAGCTATCACTCCAACTCCGACTACAATCAAGATGAAGGTGTTGCGGTCTTGCTCTCGTGTCCTCCAACTCCAACTCCTATGACTTGTTTGATTCACCAAATGAGGGAATTGGAAGATGCTTCATGGCTAAAGGCCCCAAGGTATCACACCCTGAATTTATTGACTTTGATAGTGATGAGGATGACTTGCTTGGTGAAGATGAGCTTTTACATGAAAAATCTAGTGAGCCTAGTAATGATGAACATGCTAGTAGTCTTTATAGTCGAGAAGAGTCGAATGACAATGCTATGAAGGAGATTGAGCGTCTAACTAAAGAACTAAACACTCTTAAGTTAGCTCATGAAACAACTCAAGAAGATCATAGAGAGCTCCTAAGATCTCATGAGAAGCTACGCTCGAGAAGCTCAATCTAGAGCAAGAACATGAGTTTCTAAAAGCTATCAATGACGATCTTCAAAGAAGAGTTCTTCATATCTTGCCAAACGACTTCTCTTGTCTAATTTCTTGCCACCTATTAAAACTAAGCATGACAAGCACAAGAAAAATCTTCATCTAGTAGTAACAATAACCATGCTAAATCCAATGTTGTTACTTCTAGTAGTTCTCTTGATTCCACTAACAATGTTTCAAGCCAAGTTACACTTGAGCAAGAAAATAGTCTATTGAAAGGGATTATAGAGAAAGGTGTCACAAGAGCCTTGCCGAAGCAAGAACTTTGAGGAAATTGTTCGCAAGCAAGGAAGGCACCGGAAGAATCAAGGAATTGGTTTTGAGCGAAAGTTCAACGCCGAGGGTGTTGAATGGGAAGAAGGTCAATATCCCACTCCAAAGTTTGTTTCTCAAAAGGAGAAGTATGATCCTACTTCTTCCAATGTGGAACAAGCTCAAGATGATCTTCCACCACAAGACCACAAGCTAAAAGGCAAGGACAAGCTTCAAGAGGAGATTGATGCATTTATTGAAGCACCTAAAGCCATGGTCAAGTGGGTTCCCAAGGAATCGTCAAGTTCCTCTTCGTCAAGCTCAACTTCTACCCCAAGGATTCCCATCAAGATGATGTGGATCCCGAAGAAGAAGAACTAGAGAGTTCTTGAGGGTGACTCCGCCAACATACTTCACTCACATTCATTTTGGCAAGAACTTGTGCAATCAACTTCCACATCTTGCATTAGTTCATGGAGTCACAAACCCTCTTGTTGGTAAGTCAAGGGACAAGGTAATCATTGCTCTCATGGACATCATCAATTGTGTACTTCAATCTATGTCCATGGATATCCTTGTTTGTTCCTTGTGGGACTAACCCATGTAGGTATTGAAAGTGCCCGAATCCAAAGGATTGCTCCCAACTCTTGATGATCTTCATCAACATTGAGCATCCACATCTTCAACATCTACATGAAGTCTTCTACGACAACCCAAGGCTAGTTTGACCCTTTAAAAGGGGTTCTCACATCAAGGGGGAGCTTTGCTCTAAAGAATTGAGCTAAAGCATCTTCAAATGATGTGAACACATTAATGCTTTATGTAAAAGTGGTAACCCCACTTGGGCTTAAACGATGAGTATGACCTATGATCAAATGTTTTCATTTGACTCCTAAGTCAATATACTCATATATAGATGACCTAGTCATCGACAAATTGTGTGATAGTAGCTAGTGTTTTGTTTGTGCATGTTTGACACATATTTCATTTGCTATCTTATTGTGTGAGCATGTTGAATGCATAATTTTATCCATTCAAGGACATCCATTTGTTGCTTTGGTCTTTTGGATTTTTCTCGACCAAATGGATGGACAAGAATGCCTAAGTTCCTCCCTAGCTATCTATGCTTTCTTGTCTCAAATTCTATTCATGCTTATATCACAAACTTTGATCAAGTCATTTTCGGACACACCGGTGAGGAGCACTCGAGCCACCGATCCGTCAAGGGCTAAATTTCCAAAACCTTCTAAGTATTTTCGGTCGACCAACCCACTCAAACTCGGTCGGACCGAAAGCACTTGATTGATCTAGGTTTTCACCTCGGTGAAACCGAAGTTACAAATTCGGCGTGATCAAGTGTGTAACTTGCAGCGTTATCCATCTCGGTGCCACCGAAGTTTTACAACTCGGTCCCACCGACAGCTAAAGGGTATATATATCCGAGGGCAGCGCGTTGATTCCTTCTTCAAACGCCTCACCCCAAACCCTTTGCTGCCGCCGCCGTGGTCTCCGGATCATCTCCGTAAATCGCTCAGGCGCCCTCGCCGCAGTCTCCGTCGCCGTCAACGGACATTCTCTCCACGCCGTTGCCGCCGTAGAGAAACTCCACCAAGTTAGGGTGAGTTTCAATCCCTCTCGTGCTTCAACCTCCGATTCAATGCACGATTGGTTTGCCTAGCATCTTGCCATGTTTGAGATCTTCCTATCCAGCAGATTAGTTCTTAGAACGAAATTCGAGTAAAAGTTTTAGGGTTAGGTTTCCGCGAACACATCTCGGTGTGACCGATTCTACATTCTCGGTATGACCGATTTGGCCTCTGGCCATTGCCTTTGCACTTTTCGGTCCAACCGAAGTTGTGCAAATCGGTGCGACGAAATGAGGATTTAGTGAAACCCTAGTGTTTTCGGCAGACCGAAACCCACATCGGTCCAACCGAAAGTGGTGTGAATGCTTCATTAGAACACTTGGATTCACCGAATTTTAGACTCGGTCCGACCGAAATGCATTCTGTGAAAACCTAAAACTGAAATTTGAACTCATTTTTTTTTTGCAAAATCTTCTGCAGTTTGTGATAACTCTTCTACTCTGCCTACACCTAATCTATTCACAGGTTGTCAGCCATGTCAGATGCTAGTGACAGCCAGAACAGGTCTGAATCACCAATTGCTGAGATTCCAGAGGCAGGCACTAGTCCTGAGGCTAGCAGCTTTTCAGATGATGGTGAGAGGAGCACACCAAGTGGTTTGCCTCCTGCTGCCACCAGGGCCAGGAAGAAGAAGAATTCTGATGAAGAAGATTCTGATTTTATTGCTGAGGAAGAGATCACCTCTAAGCCTAAGAGGAAAGTGGTTGCCAAAGAGCATCAAGGGCAACAAACCAAGAAAGGCACCAGTAAAGTGAAGAAGTCCACTGTTGCCAAGAAGCTGAGTATGGAAGAAGAAACTTCGAGCAAGGTGAAGAAAACTTCCAAGAGGAAGAGGATTGTGCATGATGAAGCAGCAGATGATGATGATGATGAGGAAGCACCCCAGCCTCCTCAGAAGCCTAAGTTGATGGGTGATGCCATCAGGGCAGGAGCACCTTCAAAGTCTAAGCCATCTGCTCCAGCAAAGGCAGCTCAAGCCAATCCTGCTGCCAAGCCCAAGAAAACTGTCAGGAATATCCCAGCTTCAGAGAAGAAGAAAGACAATGTGCCACCAGCTGAGTCAGATGATGAGGCACCTGTATTGCTGAAACTCCGTCAGAAACTGCCAATTCACAATGATGCTCATCCTCGAGCTGAGAACATGAAGGAAAGAAAGGATAAAGGTCTCAGGCTATGGAGACAAGCTGATCCATATGCTGTGAGGAGAAGGACTGCTGTTGACCCAAGGTTCCACACCAGAGAGCAGCATGACTTCTATGAGACTGTGCTTATGGACAAGAAGCCCATTGTTGCAGATACTAGATATGTTGACTGGGCATATATTGACAGTGAAGAGCACAGAGACTTCTTTCCACATGTGCATGAGAGCTTTACTGCATGTGGTGTTGCTGATTTCGTTGGTCGGTCGATGATTGGAATGATGAGATGATCATGCAATTCTATGCCACGACTCATTTCTATCCGGATGGCAGGATTGTATGGATGATGAAGGTCGAGATTCTCTTCAACTGTTGAAGAATGGGCAGCACTGCTGAATGCTCCAAAGGCAGAGAGAGGATGATGTTGATGTCTATGGAATTCCCAAGAAAACCATGAGTCTATGAAAATATGTACAATGAGGTACCAGCTAAGGATGTAGAGATCTGGAAGCTCGGCTCAGTGTATCATCTCCAGGCAGGTCTCCCTACCACAAACACAATTCTGAGGCATACCTTGATGCCCAAGTCTGGAGATCATCGCATGATAAGAGGCTATTCTATCAACATGCTGCATATACTAGATCAGAAGGCACCTTTCAAGGTGATGGACCTGATAGTTGAGACTATCAAGAGGACTGCAGCAGACCAGAAGAGGTCATGTGGATTTGCCCCGCACATTCAGATGCTTATCAATGCCAAGTTTGGCACGGGCACCTACTTGTTGGATAGACCACACTTGTCACTTTGCCCGAGCATGAGGACAATGAAGTTGTGATGACTGAGGATGATCCCACGTCTGTTGAAGGTCAAGCAAAGAGTGAAGCTGCCAAACAAGCTAAAGCTGAGAAGGAAGCAGCAGCAGCAGCAGCTAAACCCAAGAGTGTTGGAGAGCAGCTCCTTGAAGCTACCTGAGGATTGAACAACGCTGCCAAGATTGTGCGCCTCGGGAGAGTCTTGAGAGGATAGTTGAAGACAAGTTCCATGCTCGGATGTCAAGTCGATCAAGTGCAAGTCACTGTCAACAAGCTTGAGGCAGATATCGAGGAAGCTAAGAGGGAGAAGGCAGAGCTCATGCGAGAAGATGCAGGATGACCTAGTCCAGATGATTATGAACAGCCTGCTCGAGTTCCTACTGACCAGATCAGCTGCTATTACAAAGGATGACACGAGGCTACAAGATCAAGCACCTCCCACAGCTCCATCGGTTCCAGCTCAGCTCGGTGACCACTCCTCCAGCTCCACAGACTTCACCAAGCCTTTGCAGATGCAGCCATCTCAACTCCATCAACCTGCATAGAGCCGCCACAGAGTCCCTAGTGACGTTTAGCTCTATACCTTCGAACTTTTGGTAACTTGTTGCCAAAGGGGAGAAATTGTATAGATCATAGGACTTCGAGAGAGAGTGCCGCTTTTGCTCTTCGTTTCATTTGCGGTCTTTTGAGATACTTTTGAGTTTTTCGAGACATTCCGTGTTTGATACTACGTTTGCTCTACTTTGATGAGTGCTTGATCATACTATGCCTTAATGTGTGCTTAATGCTCATCATATGCTATTCATATCTTGTATGATCATTTACTCATGTCATGGTGATTGGGTGCATGCTATTCATTCTTATCATTTTGTGCGCTCCACCAAGGTGTATGTGACATGGAAGAGTGACCCACGATCCTAATCGATTGTGCATTTGCATTCAAACACAAATCTTAAATAATGCACAAATTTAGGGGGAGCTCTTGCTTATCACATACTTCTCAAAGCGACGATATTATTCATTGATTATATCATTTGTCGAAGTTTTGATCTATATGTTGTCATCAATTACCAAAAGGGGAGATTGAAAGTGCAACTAATCCCGGGTGGTTTTGGTAATTAATAACAACATATATATCATTGAACTAATTGTTTCTTGAGAATCATTTCAGAAAGTTCAGTGATATGGGTATGGCAATGACTGAAGAAGTGGACCCCTCAAAATGCTAAGGCAAGCATTGGCAAAAGCTCAAGACTCCATTTTTGGTTTAGTGATCCAAGATCACATTGAGTCTATAGGAAAGCCAATACTATTAAAAGGGGATGAGGTTATGATAATGATCTGGTTGCTCAAAGTGCTTAGTGATACATCTCCCAAACTACCAGCAATCTTTCATTCCAATATACACTCATAAGTAATCTCGGTCCCACCGATTCCATAAACTCACCACACCGAGATGAACCACCTCACCATATACCCAAACCCTAGAAATTTCGGATTTTCCGATTCCAAACTCGGTCTCACCGAAACTAGTGTTGCCAAGCTTCAGAATCTTCATCATCATATCGGTGTCACCGAGATGATAAAGTCGGTCCCACCGAGATTGGCAAACCCTAGTCTTTGGAAGAATCGGACTCACCGAGATTGTATTTTCGGTCCCACGAAAATCCCAACGCTCACAAGATTTGAACTTTCGGTCTCACCGAGTTGTCAACTTCGGTCCGACCGAGATTGGTCAAATGTGTGTAACGGTTGGATTTTGTGTGGAGGCTATAAATACCCTCCACCCCTCTTCATTCGTGGAGAGAGCCATCGAAAGAACTACCACTCCTACCTTACATTTCGAGAAGAAAACTACCTACCCTTGTGTTGAGATCAAGTAGCTCCACTCCCACCATATGAAACTTGATTTCTAGCCTTCCCAAGTTGCTTTCCACTCAATCCTTTCTTCCACCACAGCCAAATCAGTGAGGAGAGTTGAGTGTTGGGGAGATTATCATTTGAAGCACAAGAGCAAGGAGTTCATCATCAACAACACCATCTATTACCTTTTGGAGGGTGGTGCCTCCTAGATTGGTTAGGTGTCGCTTGGGAGCCTCCGTCAAGATGTGGAGTTGAACCAAGAAGTTTGTAAGGGCAAGGAGATCGCCTACTTCGTGAAGATCTACCCCAGTAAGGCTAGTCCTCCGTGGGCGATGCCATGATGGCATAGACAAGGTTGCTTCTTCGTGGACCCTTCGTGGGTGGAGCCCTCCGTGGACTCTCGCAGCCGTTACCCTCCGTGGGTTGAAGTCTCCATCAACGTGGATTGACGATAGCACCACCTATCGGAACAACGAGAAAAATCTCCGTGTCTCCAAATTGCGTTTGCTCTTCTCCACCTCTCTTTACTACATGTGCAATTTACTTTCCGCTGCCAATACTCTAGAATTGCATGTGTAGGGTGATACTTGACTTGATCATCATTGTGAACTTGCTAAAAACTTGTCCTAATTAAAAGGCTGAATTTTTATATTGTCAAGTAGTCTAATCACCCCCCCCTCTAGACATACTTTCAATCCTACAATGGCTCCTGCCGGGATTAACTCCTTGAAACGTGCCAGTAGCCTTAAGCTCCTCCTCTACTATCTGGAGCTTGCTGAGAACATGTGGGGAGATCAAATTCAGCCCATCCTCGCCATCAACCAACATCTTTGTGAGTTTGAGGTTGCGGATTGTTGGGGAGACCAACAACGACAGACACCCTACCGCATTGGTGCGGTCAGGGTGATCCTCCTCATCAAAGATGATGGGCATGCGTGACCATTTGAGTGGTTTACGAGAAGTTGCCATTGGCTCCACGGCATTGACCTCTCGTGCCCACTGTTTAAGTTGGTGGTGAGAGGAGTGCAAAGATGCACCCCCATCAATGCGCAGGGCGTCGGTGGCCTTCTGGAATTCCTGCTCACTGGTTTACTCTTCATCCCCTTCATCACTCCCAGCATCACAATCCTCTCTCTCTCTCTCTCTCTCTCTCTCTCTCTCTCTCTCTCTCTCTCTCTCTCTCTCTCTCTCTCTCTCTCTCTCTCTCTCTCTCTCTCTCTCTCTCTCTCTCTCTCTCTCTCTCTCTCTCTCTCTCTCTCTCTCTCTCTCTCTCTCTCTCTCTCTCTCTCTCTCTCTCTCTCTCTCTCTCTCTCTCTCTCTCTCTCTCTCTCTCTCTCTCTCTCTCTCTCTCTCTCTCTCTCTCTCTCTCTCTCTCTCTCTCTCTCTCTCTCTCTCTCTCTCTCTCTCTCTCTCTCTCTCTCTCTCTCTCTCTCTCTCTCTCTCTCTGCCCCTGGCGGGTTTCCTTTGGTTCTGAGGAGCCTTACCGGGGCGATTTACTTCACCGCCCCGGCCCTTACCGCCAGTGTCGTTCTGATCACTTTCCTTATCTCACTTCTCATACTCATCCTTCTGCTTCTTGACAAGCTACTCAACCTGATGACACTCCTCGAGATTGTGGCCTTTGGTCCGATGGATCTTGCAGTACAGCCCATCACTCTTCCCAGCTTTCTCGACAGCTGCGGCCTCCCGACAGTCAGCTGACACGTCCATTTTGCATCATATTTACCTACTGTTATTTATGTTGTTTTATTGCATATTAATGCTTTTTGGAGTAATTCTAATGCCTTTTCTCTCACCATATGCAAGGTATACACAAGAGGGGAGAATTGTGCAAGCTGGAAATCTAGACCTGAGAAAGCTACGTCAGGCTACCTATTCTGCACAACTCCAAATGAGTTGAAACTCTAAAAGGATTTTTTTTATAGAATAAATAAGAATTTTTGGAGTGAATAAGTACCAGAGGAGGCCCACCAGGTGGGCACAACTCACCTGGGTGCGCCAGGGAGCCCAGGCATGCCCTGGTGAGTTGTGCTCACTCAGGCCCACCTCCGGTGCTCATCTTCTGGTACATAAGTTATTTTGACCTAGAAAAAATAAGGAGAGGACTTTCGGGATGAAGCGTCGCTGTCTCGAGGCAGAACCTGGGCAGAAGCACTTTTGCCCTCCGGTGGAGCGATTCCGTCGGGGGAACTACCCTCCCGGAGGGGGAAATCATCATCGTCCTCATCACCAACAACTCTCCCATCTTAGGGAGGGCAATCTCCATCAACATCTTCAACACCACCATCTCCTCTCAAACCCTAGTTCATCTCTTGTGTTCAATCTTTGTACCGGAACTATAAATAGGTGCTTGTGGGTGACTAGTATTGTTGATTACATCTTGTAGTTGATTACTATACGGTTTATTTGGTGGAAGATTATATGTTCAGATCCATTATGCTATTTAATACCCCTCTAGTCTTGAGCAGGATTGTCATTTGTGAGTAGTTACTTTTGTTCTTTAGGTCACGGGAGAAATCATGTTGCAAGTAATCATGTGAACTTGATATGTGTTTGATATTTTGATGATATGTATGTTGTGATTCCCTTAGTGGTGTCATGTGAACGTCGACTACATGACACTTCACCATATTTGGGCCTAAGGGAATGCATTGTGCAGTACTTATTAGATGATGGGTTGCGAGAGTTACAGAAGCTTAAACCCTAGTTTATGCACTATTCCGTAAGGGACCGATTGGATCCAATGGTTTAATGCTATGGTTAGAATTTATTCTTAATACTTTTCTCGTAGTTGCGGATGCTTGCGAGGGGGTTAATCATAAGTAGGAGGTTTGTTCAAGTAAGAACAGCACCTAAGCACCGGTCCACCCACATACCAAATTATCAAAGTAGCAAACATGAATCGAACCAACATGATGAAAGTGACTAGATGAAATTCCCGTGTATCCTCAAGAACACCTTGCCTATCATAAGAGACCGTTTGGCCTGTCCTTTGCCTCAAAAGGATTGGGCTACCTTTCTGCACTTTTGTTGCTACTACCGTTACTTGCTCGTTACAAATTATCTTGCTATCAAACTACTATGTTACTTACAATTTCAGCACTTGTGGACATTACCTTGCTGAAAACCACTTGTCATTTCCTTATGCTCCTCGTTGCATTTGACACTCTTACTTATCGAAAAGGCTAAAATTGACCCCATATACTTGTGGGTCATCAAGGCTATTTTCTGGCGCCGTTGCCAGGGAGTGAAGCGCTTTTGGTAAGTGGAAATTGGTAAGGAAACATTATTACCATGTGCTGAAATTTATTGTCACTTGTTACTATGGAAAATAGTCCTTTGAGGGGTTTGTTTGGGGTATCTTTACCTCGGCCGGAACCACAATTAGTTGCCCCTCAACCTACTGCACCTACTAAAAATATTGAATATGAAGTTCCTTTGGGTATGGTAGAACAACTGCTAGCTAATCCTTATGCAGGAGATGGAACCGAACATCCTGATATGCACTTGATATATGTGGATGAAATTTGTGGATTGTTTAAGCTTGCAGGTTTGCCCGGAGATGAAGCTAAGAAGAAGGTTCCCCTTTATATTTTAAGGGAAAGGCATTGACATGGTATAGGCTATGCGATGATATTGGATCTTGGAATTGGAATCGGTTGAAATTGGAATTCCATCAAGATCTTGGAATTATCCTATGCATCTAGTTCATCATGATCGGAATTTTATATATATATATATATATATATTGGCCTCGTGAAGGTGAAAGTATTGCTCTAGCTTGGGGGAGGCTTATATCAATGTTATATTCATGCCCCAATCATGAGCTCTCAAGGAAAATTATTATTCAAAAATTTTATGCTCGGCTTTCTCGTAATGATCAATCCATGCTCGATACTTCTTGTTCTCGTTCTTTTATGAAGAAGACTATTGAATTTTAGTGGGATCTTTTAGAAAGAATTTAACGCAGCTCTGAAGATTGGGAACTCGATGAAGGTAAAGAGTCAGGTATTGAACCTAAGTTTGATTGTGTTAAATCTTTTATGAATATCGATGTTTTTCAAAAGTTTAGCACTAAATATGGACTTGACTCTAAGATAGTAGGTTCCTTTTGTGAATCTTTTGCTACTCATGTTGATCTCCCTAAGGAGAAGTAGTTCAAATATGACCCACCTATTAAAGAAGAAATTAAAGAACCGGTAAAAGCTAAAAAAGAAACTATCATTTACAATGTTGATCGAGTTGTTCCCACTACTTATATTGAAAAACCACCTTTCCCTGTTAGGATGAAAGAACATGCTAAAGTTTCAACTGCGGTCAACAAAAGTTATATTAGAAGACCTAAACCAGTTGAACAAATCAAAGTTGAACATAGTGTTGCTATGGTTAAAGATCTATTAGTCGATAATATTGATGGGCATGTTATTTACTTCTATACTGAAGCTGCTAGAATTGCCAAACCCAATGACAAAGATAAACATAGACAAGTTGTTTGCATGCATGTTGTCTCAGTTAAGATAGGATATCATTGTTATCATGGTTTATGTGATATAGGTGCTAGCGTGAGTGCTATTCCTTTTTCCTTAGATGAAGAAATTATGAATGATATATCACCCGCTAAAATAGAAGACATAGATGTTACTATTAAACTTGCCAATAGAGATACTATATCGCCAATTGGGATTGTTAGAGATTTTTGAAGTCTTGTGTGGGAAAATAAAATACCCTACTAATTTTCTTGTTCTTGGTTCCCCACAAGATGAATTTTGTCCCATTATCTTTGGTAGACCTTTCTTGAACACTGTTAATGCTAAAATAGAATGTGAGAAACAAACTGTCGGTGTTAGCTTTGGTGATGAATCTCATAAATTTAATTATTCCAAGTTTAGTAGAAAACCTTATAAGAAAGATTTGTGTAGTAAGGATGAAACTATTGGTCTTGCTTCTATTGTTGTACCTCCTACTGACCCTTTAGAACAATATTTTCTAGACCATGAAAATGATTTGCATATGCGTGAAAGAAATGAAATAGATAGAATCTTGTTCGAACAACAACCTCTGCTTAAACACAATCTACCTACTGAAACTCTGGGAGGTCCTCCTCCATCCAAAGGTGATCCTGTGTTTGAATTAAAACAATTACTAGAAACTTTGAAATATGCTTATCTTGATGATTATTGAAAGTTCTAAGGAAGCAACAAGCTGGTATTGGATATACTCTTGATGATCTTAAGGGCATTAGTCCCACTCTATGTCAGCACAAGATTAATATAGAACCTGATGCTTAACCCGTTTTTGATCACCAACGTCGGTTAAATCCAAAAATGAAAGAAGTGGTAAGAACGGAAATACTGAAACCTGGAAGAAGGTATAATCTATCCTATAGCTGATAGTAGATGGGTAAGTCATGTTCATTGTGTCCCTAAGAAGGGAGGTATAAATGGTGTTCCTAATGATAAGAATGAACTCATTCCACAAAGAATTATCACAGGCTATAGAATGGTAATTGATTTTAGAAAATTAAATAAAGCAATGAGAAAAGATCATTACCCTTTGCCTTTTATTGATCAAATGCTAGAAATATTATCTAAGCACACACATTTTTGCTTCCTTGACGGATATTCTGGTTTTTCACAAATACTTGTTTCACAACCTGATCAAGAAAAGACCGCTTTTACTTGTCCATTTGGAACTTATGCATATAGACATATGCCTTTTGGTCTATGTAATGCACCTGCTACCTTTCAAAGATTTATGACAGCTATACTCTCTGATTTTTGTGAAAAGATTGTTGAGGTTTTCATGGATGACTTTTCAATTTATGCGAAGTCTTTTGATGATTGTTTAAGTAATCTTGATCGAGTTTTGCAGAGATGTGAGCAATCAAATATTATCTTGAACTGGAGAAGTGCCACTTTATGGTTAACGAAGGTATTGTTTTGGGCCATAAAATTTCTGAAAGAGGCATTGAGGTGAACAAAGCCAAGGTTGATGTAATTGATAAGATGCCATGACCTAAAGATATCAAAGGTATTCGTAGTTTTCTTGGTCATGTTGGTTTCTATAGGATATTTATCAAAGACTTTTCTAAATTTTCTAGGCCTCTTACAAATCTTTTGCAAAAGGATATTCCTTTTGTTTTTTATGATGATTGCTTGGAAGCCTTCGAAACACTCAAGAAAGCCTTAATTTCTGCACCTGTTGTTCAACCACCTGATTGGAACTTGCCTTTTGAGATTATGTGTGATGCTAGTGATTATGTTGTTGGTGCTATTCTAGGACAAAGAGATGATAGATATTTAAATGTTATCCACTATGCTAGTAAAACTCTAGACAGTGCTCAATGAAATTATGCTACTACTAAAAAAGAATTCTTAGTAGTGGTGTTTGCTTGTGATAAATTTAGATCCTACATTGTTGATTCCAAATTGACCGTTCACACCGATCATGCTGCTATAAAATATCTTATGGAAAAAAAGATGCTAAACCTAGTGTGATAGCCTGGCTTATTAGGGATGATAGACTACTCATATCAATAAGGAATTCCTTCTCTTCCGGGAGCCCATTCGGACGTAACTCCAAAGTTAAGCGTGCTCACTTGGAGTAGTTTCAGATGGGTGACCGACCGAAGTTGCTCCGGTGCGCGCACGAGTGAGGACAAAGTGTGCGAAAAAGACTAGTATTGATCTGTGGGGCCGCCTAGATCCCGCCAGAGTAACGACCACCGCGGTGTGTCCGGGCGTTACAAGTTGGTATCGAGCCGACCCTCGCGGTTACACGGATGGTTGTGGACAGGTCTTGCGTCATGTTGTTCATGACGTTTGTGACCCGTCGTGGCACACGGCATGGCACATGTACCGGACTGGATGCACAGACGGTTGTGCCAAGAGGGAACGTTCCTGTGGCCCGACGAGGACGTCGGTTCCTCTGAGTGTGGGTGTATGTGATAGCCTGGCTTATTAGGGATGATAGACTACTCATATCAATAAGGAATTCCTTCTTTTCCGGGAGCCCATTCGGACAGAACTCCAAAGTTAAGCGTGCTCAGCTTGGAGTAGTTTCAGGATGGGTGACCGACCGGGAAGTTGCTCCCGGGTGCGCACGAGTGAGGACAAAGTGTGCAGAAAAGACTAGTATTGATCTGTGGGGCCAGTCTAGATCCCGCCAGGAGTAACGACCACCGGCGGGTGTGTCCGGGGCGTTACACCTAGACTCATTAGGTGGGTTCTTCTGCTACAAGAACTTGCTTTGCACATCACTGATAGGGGAGCAAAGAACCCCGTAGCTGATAACTTGTCTAGGCTTGAAAATATTCTTGATGACCCAGAACCTATTAATGATAGCTTTCCTGATGAACTATTATCTGCAATAAATGTTTCTAATAGTACACATTGGTATGCTGACTATGCTAATTATATTGTTGCTAAATACATACCACCTAGCTTCACATACCAACAAAAGAAAAAAATCGTGTATGATTTAAGACATTACTTTCGGGATGACCCACATATTTATAAAGGAGTAGATGGTATTATTAGACATTGTGTACCTCAGCATGAACAGGAACAAATCCTACAAAAATGTCACTCCAAAGCTTATGGAGTACATCATGCGGGAGATAGAACTGCTCATAAGGTATTGCAATCTGGGTTTTGTTGGCCTACTCTCTTCAAGGATGCCCGTAAGTTCGTCTTATCTTGTGATGAATGTCAAAGAATAGGTAATATCGGTAAGCGTCAAGAAATGCCTATGAATTATTAACTTGTTGTTGAACCATTTGATGTTTGGGGATTTTATTTCATGGGACATTTCCCTTCCTCTAATGGGTATACTCATATTTTGGTTATTGTTGATTATGTTACTAAGTGGGTAGAAGCTATTCCAACTAGTAGTGCCGATCACAACACCTCTATTAAAATGCTTAAGGAATTTATTTTCCCATGGTTTGGAGTCCCTAGATATTTAATGACTAATGGTGGTTCACACTTTATTCATGGTGCTTTCCATAAAATGCTTGCTAAGTATGAGGTTAACCATAGAATTGCATCACCTTATCATCCTCAGTCTAGTGGTCAAGTTGAAATTAGCAATAGAGAAATAAAACTAATCCTACAAAAGACTGTTGATAGGTCTCGGAAGAATTGGTCTAAGAAACTAGATGATGCACTTTGGGCTTATAGAACAGCATATAAAAATCCTATGGGTATGTCTCCTTATAAAATGGTTTATGGAAAAGCTTGTCATTTGCCTCTTGAGTTAGAACATAAAGCATATTAGGAAATTAAGGAACTCAACTATGATCTCAAACTTGCTGGTGAAAAGAGGTTATTTGATATTAGCTCATTAGATGAATGGAGAACACAAGCTTATGAAAATGCAAAGTTATTCAAAGAAAAAGTTAAAAGATGGCATGATAAAAGAATCCAAAAGCGTGAGTTCAAGGTTGGAGAATATGTTCTTTTGTACAACTCTCGTTTCAGATTCTTTGCAGGAAAACTCCTCTCTAAATGGGAAGGACCCTATGTTATCGAGGAGGTTTATCGATCTAGAGCTATCAAAATAAATAATGTTGAAGGTACTAACCTGAAGGTTGTTAATGGGCAACGAATAAAACATTATATCTCAGATACGCCCAATAATGTTGAAAGCAATATTATCCAAACTATGACACTGGAAGAACACATAAAAGAAACATTCCGGAACACTCTAGAATCGTGAAAAAGGAGGTACGTGATATGGTAAGTAAACGGACTCCAAAAAATCCGCAAAAACATTTTTTGTCAGTTTTGCCAGGCGCGCCCAGGTGGGTTGTGCCCACCTCGGGTACCTCACGGACTCCGTTTTTCTTCCGTTTGCTTGTTTCCCAAGTAAAAAATCTTTATATACCCCCCCCCCCCGAACGTGTCGACCTCCGTATCACGGAGAAATCTCCTGTTTTCTTTTCTCATTGTTTTTTGTTAGATCTAATCCACCATGGCCGCTTCAAGCTCCTCCAAGGACAAGTTCTTTGAGAACGTCGTCAACCCATATGTGCGGGAGGTGATGCAACACCCTCAAGCTATCCAGATGCGCGATGGGGTGCTCCACATCCACGATGTGCAAGGCCCCAAGGGAACTGGATCTGCGGAGGCCGGGCTTGAAGCTATGGAGCAAGAAGTATTCCGGTGCAAGGGGATGGTGGAACATGGACTCAATGACAATCACCTCATGATCGCGGACTACGCCCATGATATCAAGGTGGATGGCAAGTCCATGAAGGACATCATCTTCTCCTTCAACGAGCAAATGAACTTCCTCCAAAGCCAGACCTACGACCTTCAAAACCAAGTCTTTGAATATGAGGCAAGGTTTAAAGGTATGAGTTTGGCTGCCAGTTGCAGGACCCGAGAGACTCACTCTTCCTCTTATGATGGTGAGCCTATGCCGTGGAAACCTGAGTACAAGATCGCTACTACTTCATCACCACCACCTCCTTCTTCGTCACCAAAAGAAAATTGAGATCGGGTATGGGCACTCCCCTTGGCTTTCGCCAAGCTCGGGGGAGGTGCCCGGGTATCGTATCACCTCCACTACCTTTACTTTTCTTAGTTCGATCCATACTTATTTTTTGCTTTAGATGAATAAAAGTTTAGTTCGATCCTTTCTTTTTGAGAGTTTGCTTAGTGATCTATCTTTGTAATTGTGTGCGAGATACATAAAAAAGTTTAGTTTGAATTTTGCTTCTTTTACTTTCATGTTTCAATAAAAAGAAAGGAAATAAATGAAAAAGATCATATGCTAATCTTATGGTATGTGATTACATAACACAAGGAAAAGTATAAGTAGAAAATCTTATTGTAGATTGACAAACATAGCATTGGTCGATGATGCAACTCATGAAAGAATTAATAAGGGAAGAGAAGGTTCACATGCAAATACACTATCCTAGAAATCGCTTATGATTGTGAGCACCCAGCAAAATATTTTATGCCAAAATTGTTGACGTTGGACAAGGAAGACAACATAATGATTTATGTTTGTTCATATTCACGTAGAAGTTATATTGTCATAGATCCATCAACATGTGGTGTTTGCCCCTATCTTTGCTAGCCAAAAATTCTTCACTAAGTAGATATACTACTTGTGCATCCAAAACACTTAAACCCAAATCTTGTTTTGAGAGTCCACCATACCTACCTATGGATTGAGTAAGATCCTTCAAGTAAGTTGTCATAAGTACAATAAGGCAATAAAAATTGCTTCTAAAAGTGTTAGATCATTTAGTGTAAGAGAAAATTGAGAGTTGTACGAACTTGTGATGGCGAAGAATAAAAGAGACGGGCTGCATAATAAAGGTTGCCATCATAAGTGGCAATATAATGTGACGTTCTCTTGCACTAAGGGGTTGAGCATACAAACAAAAAGCGCATGGCAACCTCTGCTTCCCTCTGTGAAGGGCCTATCTTTTACTTTTATGTATTTACTTTCATGCAAGAGCCAAAGTTTGTCTCTCTATTCCCTTTCATTTTCTCCTTTGGCAAGCATCATGTGGTGAGGAAAGATCTAGGCACATATATCCAGTTGAATATGGGTAGCATGAGTTATTATTGTAGACATCACCCTAGAGTTGAATACGTTGGGAGGCGAAACTATAAGCCCCTGTCTTTCTATGTGTCTGGTTGAAACATTTTGCTCATGTGTACACGGTGAGTGTTAGTAATCATAGAAGACTAAATGATGGTTGAGTATGTGAACTTGCCAAAAGGCTTTGATACGTGACCCTTCCTGAAAACATGATGAATTGTAGTTGCAAAGTTGACTCAGAACATAGTTTGTTGGTTTCCAATAGAGTTTATACTTTATACTTCGATGTTGTGATGAATTGTTACTTTTTCCTGAGAAGTCTATGATAAAAGTTCTATGATAAAGGTTTTATGTTAAAGTTTTTTTTTTGAGGAATTGACAGTGGGAGAGAACTCCCACTGTTTTTCATATAGCTATATAAATGGGATGTTTACATAGACATATACAGACACATCAACCCCACCACTCTTGGTTTAGCACCAGAGAGGGAGGGGCAGCTACTCCATACAAGGTGGTAAGTGGTGTACTAACTGTTTACAACCAGGATAAGAGGAAAAAGAAGCGGTGACTCAACCAAGCGCGTCACAATACGAGAGCAGGAACGTTCGACGTGCCACCTTAACTCTATGTTGCAGAAGCCGTAAATCGTGTTTGAACCGAGCAGACCAGGAATCTACGCTGGGTACAACACCCCTGAAGTGCTTGTTATTTCTCTCCTTCCATATGCTCCATGCAGCGGTGTAAAATACTTCAACAAAGAACGCATTCGGCCAACCTGCTTGTTTGTCGTGGAGCGCAGAAAGCCTATCATGGAAATCACCCCAATCAATGTGTATTTTGTCCCAGCACATCTTGCTAAAGTGGCACGTGAAGATCATATGGTCAAGTGTCTCAACTTCTTGCCCACAGAGGAGGCAGGCAAAGTCATCTCCGATGTTATAGTGTCATCTTCGCAGCATATCACACGTGCTAAGCCGATCATGAAGGAGAAGCCACCCGAACACTTTGATTTTCATTGTGTAGTTGATTTTCATGTTAAAGTTTGTTGCTGCCATAATAAGTTACATGATGCTGATATGTCCGTATTTTTGTCTTTATCGACACCTCTCTCTCTAAGCATGTGGACATGTTTTTCGATTTTGGTTTTCACTTGAGGGCAAGAGAGGACTAAGCTTGGGGGAGTTGATACGTCCATAATATTGGGTTGTCTCCCAAAAAGCGCTTTTCTTTAAAGCCTTTTAGCTAGGCATTGATAATTTTAATGATGCTCACATGAAAGACAAGAATTGAAGCGCAAAGAGTGCATCATGAAACACGTCACAAACACATCTAAGTCTAACATACTTCCTATGCATAGGCATATTATAAGCAAACAAATTTGCAAGGCAAGCAAAAACTAGCATATGCAAGGAATAAGAAAGAGACGATAGCAATCTCAACATGACGAGAGGTAATTTAGTAAGATAAAAATTTCTACGACCATATTTTCCTCTCTCATAATAATTACATGTAGGATCATAGGCAAATTCAACAAAATAGCTATCACATAACATATTCTCAACATGATCCACATGCATGCAAGGTTGACACTCTTCCAAAATAGTGGGATTAACATTAACTAAAGTCATGACCTCTCCAAACCCACTTTCAATACTATTGCAAACATTATTATCAATCTCATATTCTTCATGGGGCTTAAATAAATTTTCAAGATCATAAGAAGAATCACCCCAATCATGATCATTGCAACAAGTAGTAGACATAGCAAAATTAGCATCCCCAAGCTTAGGGTTTTGCATATTATTAGCACAATTGACATCAAGAGAATTGATAATAACATCATTGCAATCATGCTTTTCATCGAAGGAACTATCAAGTATGGGTGCAATAGCAACGATCTCATGTTTAACATAAGGAACTATAGCAAATTCATCTTCATAAATGTTGGCATCATGGCCACAAGAATAGCAAGCATCATGTTCATCAAGGGATATTTCAATCAAATCATTGGAATCATAATTATCTATAGATTCATGCATATCATTATTTTCTTCCAAAGCAACCGTCATTCTTTCAATAAATTCTTTGACATAGACATTATGAGCATAATTTTCATAGCAATATTTAAGTATGTCAAAATTTTCAGATTCGTAGAGAGTAATATCATACTTTTCAATCAAAGAAGCAACTTCATAAGCACCCTTAAAAGCAACAAATTCTTAAATTTGTTCGATATCATAGTAACTATAAACACCCCTTGAATAAAAAGATAAGATTTCATTTTCATTAAACTCACATAGGTAGGGAAGGTGTTTTTTAGGGTTCTTAGAGCAACAAGTAAAATCATTAATTTCACAAAGATTCCAAGCATAACACGGCAATCTGTTTATTTGATCCCATAAGAGAATCCCTTTTTCAGACAAATGGTGACGCAAAAAATGAGCACGCTCATCTAAATATTTCCCATCAACTAGGCTAGTTGGGGTTTCAGCACGAGCGCATAAGGATTGAAGATGGTCCAAGTAGAACACTTTAAGTGGATCCATATCAATAGATTTTTAGCAAGCAAAGATGCAAGCAAATAGAAGGCACGTGGAAACACAAACAAAAAGTCATACGGGAAGAAGGCAAAGAAAAGGCAAAGGTGAAGTGGGGAGAGGAAAACGAGAGGCAAATGGCAAATACTGTAATGCAAGGGAGATGAGTTTGTGATGGGTACTTGGTATGTCTTGACTTGAGCAAAGACCTCCCCGGCAACGGCGCCAGAAATCCTTCTTGCTACCTCTTGAGCACTGCGTTGTTTTCCCCTTGAATAGGAAAGGGTGATGCAGCAAAGTAGCATAAGTATTTCCCTCAGTTTTTGAGAACCAAGGTATCAATCCAGTAGGAGGCTCCTCAAAAGTCCCACGCACCTACACAAACAAACAAGAACCTCGCAACCAACGCGATAAAGGGGTTGTCAATCCCTTCACGGAAACTTGCGGAAGTGAGATCTGATAGAGATAATATGATAAGTGTAGCGACCCGACCTCAGACGGTCAAGTCTCTATGCTCCGATGTCATCCCTGGATCAGTAATGCTGACACCGCACAATACTTCGAAGGATTTATAACAGAGTAGCAATCACACACTTATTACATCGTTTGTCCAAAAGAGGACTTATTACAATAATCATGGCTTAAGGCCATCTAATAACGATAACAGCGGAAGACATGGAAGATAAGTGAGTCCATCAACTCCAACGGCATCACTGAGTATAGAACCACGACCTAAAAGCACCTTACTCGTCGTCTGAAAAGTCTGCAACATGAAAGTTGCAGCCCGAAAATGGGTCAACACATGGAATATGCTGGCAAAGTAACACATAGAGAATGATGAACAATAAGCCTATACTACATGCATATATGGCTGGTGGAAAAGCTCTATGGTTACAGTTTTTGCATAAAGCCGCTTTTCCCTCACGCAAAGGAATAAAATTTATTTAACTATCATGGTGGTTGTTAAACATTGAGAATGGTTGACAGCATCCTCAATCCCAATTAAAAGTACTCATTAACAAACCCATCAATATTAAATTAGGGTAACATGTTGAGATACAAATGATATTTCAAGTACTAGATACTCAAGATGTCCATAACCGGGGACACGGCTAATCATGATTAGTTTGTACACTCTGCAGAGGTTTGCGCACTTTTCCCCACAAGACTCGATCGCCTCTGTTTGGTTTCTCGCACTACATGGCGTTTGAGAATCGATGACCGAGACATAGTCTTCGAAGCGCTAGCACCTTACGATGGGTAGACCGTACACCTACATCCCCTACATCCGTTAGTCCACCACTATAAGAGTTCGCACGACTTAGTCAACTATGCCAGAGCCCATAATGGCTTGTGGCTGCACACGAAGTTACTAGTATGAATTATCTTATGATCCCTTTGAGCACTGGTGGCGGTCCATAGGAAAATCACACGGTACCCCGGATTTCCAAAAACAGGCAAGTCTGGTAACTCCAGTGCCTCAATCCACCCAGATGTGTATTTAAGTTGCCACCTTAGATAAACCATTAATTATCAAACTCACATCTGTCATGGATAATCACTCACCCAATCCACGTCTACTAGCATAGCATGGCATAATAAGCAAACGCAGAAGTAACTCCCAAAGGTTTCATAAGTAAAACAGGTAATAGGTACTACCCTCATCTACTTCCCATCCCACAATTTAATTAGATCCTAATCATGCAATGTTTGAGGATTGATCTAATGCAATAAAACTTGGTAGTAGAAAAGGTATGATCAAGTGTTACTTGCCTTGCTGATGATCCGCGAAACCTAGAGATTCAAAGTAACAAGCGGCGCACTCCGGGTGATCTATCGCAGACAAACAACAAGCATACAATAAGTACTCATCTAATGCACGGGTAAATCTCGAATAAAAGATCTAACCAGAAAGTCCAACTTAAGAACCCTGGTTGCAAAAGATTCAAATCGAATAAAGCAACAAAAGTCAACCGACGAAAGAAAACAACTCGGTTTCTAGCAAGTTGAAACTAAGTCAAATTTTACAGTAGCAAAACTTAGTTCAAGTTGATTAGTCAGAACGGCGGTTTCGAGACGAAACTCCAGGCGCTTGAATCACCTGATTCCGATAAACGAGCGAGAAGATAAGCTAGAACGAAGATCAGATCTGAAATCGCTATCAGAAAAATAGCGGAATAAATCCGATGAGAAAGAAAATGACGAACGGTTAAACGAACGGACGTTCGTTAACCGGAAATAACCGGTGATCACGTTCGTTAGGACGAACGGTCCGGCGAATGCTCGCTAAACAAAACCGGAAATAAAAACCAAAGAGAAAAACCGATCTAGGGTTTCAGAAAGAAAACCGAAACGAAAAACCGATCTAGAAAACCGGAACAGAAAAACCAGAACGATTTACGAAAAATCGAACCGAGAGGAAAAGATGACGCGGCGTGGGGCTAGTACCTCGAAGAGGCGAGGGGCTCCGGCGGCGGCGGCGTTGGGCGGCGGCGGCGGCACTTGGCGGCGGTGGTGGCAAGCGGCGGCGGGCGGCGGCGGTGAGGGCGGCGACACTGGTGGCGGCAGCGGTGTAGGGCGCGGTAGCATGGTGGTGGTCTTGCTCTGCTGCTGCGGAGAGGATAGGAGAGGGCTTTGGTTTGATGTTTAGAGGGGGTGCTTGGGTATTTATATTGGGGAGGGAGGGTTTTGCTTGGAGTAGGGGACAAGAATTAGACTAGGAATAGGAATCCTAAAACAAAAACGGAATAACGAACGGGTCCAAATCCTACTAGGATTTGTAAAAGAAAAGGAAACCAGGGCGGCTCCTGGCTCCTTGAGCGGCGGCCTTCTTGCACAAGCTGCCTGGCCAAGCGGTCGGCTCGGCCGGCTGGGCCTTTAGGCCCATCAAGGCAACTGGCTTTTTTTAAATCGGTTTCGCGCGCAGAAAAATACAGAAAAGAAACTCTAAACGAACTCCAAAATTAATAAAGTAAATTTTCCCCGACTCCTAAAAATGAGTCGAACAAAATGAACTTTTACTCGGGGCCTAAAATGCAATTTTTGAAAATACGCATTTTTCCCTAAGGCAAATAAACTCCGAGAAAAATCCAAAATTTTGATTTATTTATTAAATCCTCATTTTTCCTAAATTTTGGGAAAGTCATATTATTCCCTCTCTTATTTTTGACATAGGAAAAATATATTGAAGATAAAATAAATAAATCCAAATGATCCTCTTTTCAAAATTTGAAAGAACTCAAATATGAAAATTTCGAAACCTCCAACTCTCTCCGTGGGTCCTTGAGTTGCGTGAAATTTTTAGGATCAACAAAATGCAAGAAAATATGATATGCATGATGATCTAATGTATAACATTCCAAATTGAAAATTTGGGATGTTACAAACCTACCCCCCTTATGATGAATCTCGCCCTCGAGATTCGGGTTGGCTAGAAAATAGGTGAGGGTGGTCCTTGGGCAAATCTTCTTCTCTCTCCCAAGTGGCTTCATCCTCTGTGTGGTGGCTCCACTAAACCTTACAAAACT
Organism: Aegilops speltoides; assembly: GCA_021437245.1. NCBI lineage: Eukaryota > Viridiplantae > Streptophyta > Magnoliopsida > Poales > Poaceae > Aegilops > Aegilops speltoides. The sequence continues at coordinate 194,877,945 of CM038144.1, read as the reverse complement.
TGATAACCTTGTTGTGAGTAACTCTGCTGGCATAATCAAGAATCTTGACTGGTTTCTCCTCATATGTTAAATCATCCTTCAACTGAATTGCTTCAAGTGGCACTGTATCTCTTAGCGGTACCTCTGCCATCTCGGCGTGAAATTTCTTCAGCTGGGAAACATGGAATACGTCATGAACTCCTGACAGTCCTTCCGGTATTTCCAACTTATAAGCGACTTCTCCCATGCGTTGCAAGATTCTATACGGTCCAACAAAACGTGGTGCTAATTTTCCTTTAACTCCAAAACGCTTAACTCCTCGAAGTGGGGATACTCTAAGATAAACTCTGCCTCCAACTTCATATTCTATCGCCTTGCGTTTTGAATCCGCATAGCTCTTCTGCCTGGACTGGGCTACCTTGAGCCTGTCGCGAATCAGCTTAACTTTCTGTTCAGACTCCTTAATCAAATCTGGTCCAAACAACTGACGGTCTCCAACTTCGTCCCATGACAACGGTGTCCTGCACCTCCTTACACATAAAGCTTCGAAAGGTGACATCTTCAAGCTGGTTTGGTAACTGTAGTTATAAGAAAACTCCACATACGGCAAATTATTGTCCCAACTAGATCCATAATCTAGTGCACAAGCTCTCAGCATATCCTCCAAAATCTGATTGACTCTCTCAGTCTGTCCATCCGTCTGTGGGTGAAAAGCTATACTGAATTCCAGCCTAGTCCCCAATGTTTCGTGCAACTGATTCCAAAACTTTGAGGTAAATTGGGTTCCTCTATCTGATACGATACTCCTCGGAACTCCGTGCAAACACACAATTCTGGTCATGTATATCTTTGCCAACTTAGCACTACTATAGGTAGTCTTAACTGGAATGAAATGCGCTACCTTCGTCAAGCGGTCAACTATAACCCAAATCGAGTCATAGCCTGAACGAGTCTTTGGCAAACCCGTGATGAAATCCATGCCTAGTTTATCCCACTTCCATTCGGGTATCAGCAATGGTTGCAACAATCCTTCTGGCTTCTGATGTTCTGCCTTTACTCTCTGACATACATCACAAACTGCTACATACTCCGCAATATCCTTCTTCATTCCGGTCCACCAGAATGTTTCCTTCAAATCCAAATACATCTTGGTATTACCTGGGTGAATCGAATAAGGTGAATCATGTGCCTCTTGCTGTCACGTCCCTAGTCTGGTATGACCTAGACTAGCTAGTCATTTGTGCATCATGTTTATATTCCATTTAAATTTGAAATGGGGAATTGTAAAACCCTCAGAAATCATTTCTGGAAATGACCCAGATAAAAATTGCTCCAAAAAAAGGGTCCAAGAAAATGTTCATGTCTCTCTCTGAAAATATTGGACAGAGATAAAAATCAACCAATATTTTTAGGAGCTCATAAATATTTATTTTGGGCATTTGGAATTAATGCAATAGTTATTTACTTTGGATATATATTATTAAATATATATAATGTTGTCCAAAAATTATGCCACTTGCTGAGGAGCTCGAATAATATAGTTAGCTCCTGCAAAATGGGCATAAAGAAATAAAATGATTTAGTATTTTAACTAAATCAAAACAAATGTCAGAAATAGAAAACAGAAAACAAAAGAAAGGGAAAAGCTTACAGGCCTCCTCCTGTCTTGGCCCAAAGATCTTGTGTGCTGGCCACCACCGGCCAGCCAGCCCGCCCAGCCCCCCCTCCTCTGTCGTCTTCGTCTTCGACAGGGGAGGGGCGCGTGCCAATCTTGCGCAAGGCCCGCCGCCGCCACCTCCACCCTCTCTGCCTGCCTGTCCTCCCCTTGTCGCTCTGGACGGCCCGAACGACGCCACGCACGCCCCCGCACCTCTCTCACTCTCTCTCGTTCCTCCCCCTCCTCTGGTTTCCTCTCTCTCACCGAAGGCCCTTGAGCGCGCCGCTGCTCGCCGCCGTGGCCATAGCCGCCCCTCGCCCCTCCGTCGTGCCCAGAAGAACCGCAGCGCCGTCCTCGTCCTCTCCGCAGAGCCACGCATCGCCGGAAGCAGTGGAGCCTCGCCATCGAGCTCGACCCCGCCGCCTCTGCACCGAGATCGCCGGCGACCGTACGCCGTCCCCGACGCCTCCCCGAGCCGTCTGAGCCTCTCTGCGTGACCGCTGTGAGCCTCCGCATCGAATCCCCCTCTTCCCCGCCTCGATTTCTTGCAGAGCCGCCGCCCTTGAAGATCGAACCACGCCGCAAGACGGGTTTCGCCGCCGGCGAAGCCCGTGACCAAATGGCCCGTCGTCGTCCCATTGCACTCGCAACGACCCATGGAGCAACTCTAGCACGACAACCAGTCTGTTTGCAAGCTGCAGCACTAACCCCGCTCGAGCCCGAGCTCCGGCCGCCGCCCCGAGCTTTGCTCCGGCGAACTCCGGCCTCCCCAGCTCCTCCCCCTGCCACCGTTGGATGCGCGCGAGCCTGGGCTCCTCGCAGATGGTCTCCGCGGCCCTTTTGGTCGCCGGAGACGTGATTCCGAGGCCCTCCGCCGCGTCTGGCCTCGCCGGCGTCGAGTCGCCGCTGGTTTGACCTCACGACCAGGGTTTGACCTCCCACGGTCGCTGACAAGTGGGGCCAGGCCCCTGCTAATTTTAGTTAGGATTAGTTTAGTAACTAATTAACTTTGTTAATTAAACTGTGTCACTGACGTGTGGCCCCACACGTCAGGTTTGACCCAGGTTGACTGCTGACGCAGTGCTGACGTCATGCTGACGCAATTAACCATTTTCTGGAATTAAAATAAATCAGGAAATTCCAGAAAATGATTTAAACTTCAAAAATTCATAGAAATTCAACCGTAGCTCAGATTGAAATAATTTATATATGAAAAATTATCAGAAAAATGCAATCTTTCCATCTGTACTAGTTTCATGCATGACAAACCAACTTATACATGCTGAATATAAGGAAACACATTATGGCATATTAAGAGACTTAATTTAGAATTGCATTCGAGCTTTTGGTTCAAATGGACTTCAAGCCAAATGATTACTAGTTGCATTAGCTCAAACAACATCACATCTTCATGCCATGTTCATGCATCATATTGTTGCATATGTTTGTGTATTGATTGCCGACACTGTTCCTTCTCGATAGGTCCTGCTCCGGAGACCGTTCCAGAGTACCTGTCTATGAAGCAGTGCCTCCCTTGTTGATTTACCAGGCAAGCAAACCCCCTTGTTCATTCCGATAAAATCCTACTCTCTCGCTCCTGCTCTCAGTTATTGCATTAGGACAACAACGATTCATCCGCTACGTTGTCTTTGCGGTAGTTGAACCCATTCCTCTGCATGACTGTCATTGCCACAAGAAATAGTTGAAACCCACTAGCATGTGTAGAAGTTGATTGAGCCATGTTGTGTTCCTACCATGCTATGCCTGCTATTGCTTAGAGTTGTGTCAGGTCTGGTTCATTGGGAATGAATTGGAGTGTTACGATATGTTCTGATGCTGAGAGTGAACGTGTGAACACGATTTGGTAAAGGTAGCGGTGAGAGGCCATGTAGGAGTACATGGTGGGTTGTCTCACTGAACCGTCCTTAAACACTTGAGTTCTATGTATGTTGTCCAATGACTCGATACTACCACACATTGGGTTCGGTAACTCGACCCTCTCGACTTATTAACCAACTTGGTCTCTGTCCGAGAGTCGCAACTAGTTTACGTGTTTGTAGGTAGTGCTATTTTTCTACCAAGTGGCACCCGGCGGTGGGCTTGGGATAGACAGAGGCACAAGATGCACGGTGTACCAAGTGGCACCGGATGGTGGGCTTGGGAACCCTGCTCACATCGTTTGGGGCCGTGGCGACACCCGGCCGGATCTCCTTGCGGATGAAACCGAATAGGCGATAAACCAGGCTAGAGTCTTGTGTGGTTTGTCGGTCGTGGCCGACACCCTCGCCAAAGCTTCGCTTGAAGGTTGCCGAGTTACATGATGTGTACATGGCGGTAAGTGGCGAGAGTGTGTGAAGAAGTACACCCTGCGGGGTTAACATGATCTATTGAATAGCGGGTCCGCGGATATGGACTTCTTGGATGCTTACATGGTACATAGATAACTTAAAGTGGATACAATAAAATGCTCAAGAAAAGTGTGAGTACTATGGATGGTCTTCTCGTGAGGGAGGCGGGATGAATCCATAGTAGTGTATTGTGTGGTGATTAGTGGACTGTGTGCGCCTATATCACCTCAAAGAAGTTCTCGTAGTCGAGAACAGGATAGCCACAGAGTCAAAGCTGGCTCTTGCAACTAAACCCCACATTACCCTCTTGATACAAGTGCATGTATGATAGGATCGATGTAAGTCTTGCTGAGTACCTTTGTACTCATGGTGCTTTATTTATGTTTTTGCAGCGGAGACTTGGTCTTACTAGTGTTCTCGTGGACTTGACGAGTAGCTTGTACCTCAGCTACGATCTTGATCGGATGTAGTAGATAGTCGCTCTTCACCTTTTTCTTTTGTAGATGTCTGCACCTGCACATGTAATGCTTCCGCTTGTTGCTTGTATGCTCTGTATGATGGGTCTTGTGACCCTGTTTGCAATAATGCTATGATGGCTCTTCCGAGCCTTTATCTATATGAGTTGTCGAGTTATGCTTGTGATGCCATGTTGTACAGCACATACTTGCATGTTATGCGTCGTGTAATGTGTATTGCTATGTGTGGGATCCGACTATCTAGTTGTTTATCTTTAGTAGCCTCTCTTACGGAAATGTCTCCTAGTGTTTCCACCGAGCCCCGGTAGCTTGCTACCGCTCCGAACACTTAGGCTGGCGGCATGTGTCCTTCTTCGCTCACGTATCCATCCCTTCGAAATGTCACGCGATGAATACCGGAGTCCTGCTAGCCTAGTGCTACAGCCCGATTCACTCGGCGATGACCGACACGCTCGATCTTTGGGTCATGGATGCTGTCCTGTAAGTTTGTGCCACTTTGGGTTTACGACTAGCCATGTCAGCCGGGCTCCTTATCATATGGATGCTAGCGACACTATCATATACGTGTGCCAAAAGGCGCAAACGGTCCCGGGCAAAGGTAAGGCGACACCCGTGGGCATACCGTGCGTGAGGCCGCAAAGTGATATGAAGTGTTACATGCTAGATCGATGTGGCATTGAGTCGGGGTCCTGACAGTTTTGGTATCAGAGCCTGACTGCCTGTAGGATTAGCAAGCCAAACTGGTCGAAGTTGAGTCTAGAAATTCTTTAGTTATATAGGGGATTGATTGTGGGAAGGAACGTAAGGCTCTTTTTACTCCTTATACCTCATGGCCTTCTGATCTGAGTCATCATATCTCTCCTGCGGGGTTAAGGAACTAGGCTTCTCTTCCGTCTATCAGGATCACGTGTTACTACTCCGTAGTACTTAGGATTGGTTGATCAGAGTCAAACCCCAGTTTCGAGTACCTCCGGTGTAGCCTGTTTAGTATGACCTTAGAACCTTAAGTGGTGATGTAGAGTATGTTACTACCCCATTTTAGCAGGATGTCTCATTTTGAGCATTTTACTGCCGTTATGCTGCCGGAATTGCCCTAGGAGTTCGAGGGATACTAATTTCCTTGTCCTACATTCTGTAGCCTATAGTTGATGCTGATTCCGTCCTTGGTTTCGTTTCTCAGGATGTCATCAGCTAAGCGAAGTTCTGTTGCTCGTAGTCAGAACCACGGAGATGGTAGGGATGAGGATCCTCCCGACCAACCTTCGTTGACAGAGTTCATGTTAGAGATGGAGAGAAACAAGCGTGAGTCTAACCGCTTGTTGGCACGTATTGAGGAGAACACCGCACATCGGTTCAAAGGGTCTGCAACCATTCATGACTTCATCCGCTTGCACCCACCTACCTTTCATCACTCCATCGAGCCGCTCGATGCAGATGACTGGCTCCGTAGTATCACACACAAGCTCCGTTCTGCGAATGTAGCTGAAGATGACAAGGTCACCTATGCCACATACCATCTGGAAGGTCCTGCTAGTCTTTGGTGGCAGAACTATGAGGCTATGCTTCCAGCTGGCCAGATTCCTATCTGGAGGGATTTCACTGAGGCTTTTCGCGAGCATCACATTCCTCAGGCCCTCATCGATCGCAAGAGAGAAGAGTTCTGTAGTTTCACCCAGAGTAAGATGGCTGTTGATGCTTACAGCCGAGAGTTTGAGAACCTCGCCCGTTATGCCACAGAAGAGGTGTCCATGGACGCCAAGAAGCAGGCTAGGTTCCGGAAGGGTCTCAACCCCAAGTTGCGTCGTGATCTCCACTTGCATCATTGTGATACGTTCCAAGCTCTTGTGAACAAGGCCATCAATGCAGAGACAGCTCAGCTCACTTACGAGGAGTCCCGTAAGCACACCCGTGATTTGGGATCTTCTTCCGGCTCTGGTTCTCAAAAGCGCCGGATTTGGGTTCCAAATTCCGCTCTTCCTCCCGGATATTCACCAAGGCCATCTCATGTGATGCCTTCCCCAGCTCAGTCGTATGTTCCACCCAGGCCTACGGGTAGACCGCTTGTCAGTGCGGGTCCACATCCAACTTCAGGGACTTGCTTCACATGCGGGAAGCCAGGACACTATGCACGTGACTGCTCTCAGACTAGTTATGCTCCACCCTCGCCTGACAAGTCTGTTGGCCGTGGTAAGCCATCACGCAAGATGATCAGTGTCAAGTCAGCTCCCACTGAACGTGGACGTGTGCATCACGTCTCAGCTAGTAACGCTCATGATGATCCGGATGTCGTTCTTGGTACACTCCTTGTCAATCGTCATCCAAAGATCGGTTCATTCGACATCGGGCGTCTCACTCCTTCATTTCTGAAAGCTATGCTAATTTGCACAACATGTCATTTTGTGATATGCCCTCTCCACTAGTCATTCAAACTCCTGGATCCAAATGGCAAACTTCTAGTGTAAGCCATGGTAACGAAATCCTTGTTGACAGACTTGTATTCCTTGCATCACTTATAGCCCTCAAGTCTACAGATATTAACATCATCTTGGGTATGGACTGGATGACAGCTCATTATGCCAAGATTGATTGTTACACCAGGTCTGTTCAGCTTACCCACTCATCTGGCACGATAGTCACTGTCTCCACTAGAGTTGCAAGGCGTCAGCTCTATTCTCTTAATGCCAGCCCTCTTCCAGACCTTGAAGATATCCCGGTAGTCCGTGACTTTCCGGATGTCTTTCCAGAGGAACTGCCAGGTGTTCCACCTGACAGAGATGTAGAGTTCGTCATAGACCTTATCCCAGGAACTGCTCCAATCTCTAGGAGACCTTACAAGATGGCACCCTTAGAACTAGCCGAGCTTAAGAAACAACTTGATGAGTCCTTGCAAAAGGGTTTCATCCGTCCTAGTTCTTCTCCTTGGGCTTGCCCCGTCCTCTTCGTCAAGAAGAAGGATGGTACGGACCGGATGGTTGTAGATTATCGTCCCGTTAATTTGGTCACGATAAAGAACAAGTATCCGCTTCCCAGGATCAACGATCTGTATGATCAGCTCGCTGGATCCTCAGTCTTCTCCAAGATGGATTTGAGGTTAGGCTACCACCAAATCAAGATCAGAAACGGGGACATTCCTAAGACAGCCTTTGTCACTCGTTATGGCGAAGACGAGTACACCGTCATGTCCTTTGGTCTAACCAACGCTCGACTACATTCTCCGCTTGATGAACTCGATCTTCATGGAGTACTTAGATAAGTTCAATCGTGGTTTACCTCGATGATATTCTTATTTACTCAAGAACAAGGAAGAGCATGCCAACATCTTAGACTTGTATTAGAAAAACTCGAGAGCACCGCCTTTATGCCAAGTTCTCCAAGTGTGAATTTTGGTTGCGGTAAGTGACCTACCTAGGCCACGTAATCTCTGGTAAGGGCATTGCTGTCAATCCCGAGAGAGTTAAGGCCGTTCTTGATTGGACTCCACCTGAAACCGTTAAACAAGTTAGGAGTTTCCTTGGTCTAGCCAGCTATTGTCGCCGCTTTGTTGAAAACTTCTCCAAAGTAGCCAAACCCTCACGGAACTTCTCAAGAAAGATAAAAAGTTTGAGTGGTCCCCACAGGTGAGTACAGTTTTCAAGAACCTAAAAGACGCTCGACTTCTGCTCCCATACTTGTGCCACCGGTTTCACTAAAGACTTTGTTATCTCTCGGCGCCTCACGACAGGGACTAGGTTGCATTCTTATGCAGGATCGTCATGTGATTGCCTATGCATCTCGACAGTTGCATCCACACGAGGAGAATTATCCTACACATGATCTAGAGCTTGCAGCCGTAGTCTATGCACTCAAGACCTGGCGACATTACCTCCTTGGTAAACGTTGCGAGATCTACACCGATCACCAGAGTCTCAAGTATATCTTCACCCAACCAGATTTGAACCTTAGGCAAAGACGTTGGTTGGAGTTGATCTCAGATTACGACTTAGGGATTACCTACACCCCAGGCAAAGCCAATGTCATGGCTGATGCGCTAAGTCGTAAATCCTATTGCAACAATCTCATGTTGCAGCAGGGTCAACCACTTCTCCATGAGGAATTCTGTAAGCTTAACCTTCACATTGCTCCTCACGGATTCCTTTCTACCTTGGTGGCGAAACCTACTCTGGTAGATCATATCATAGAAGCCCAGAAGCATGATACGGGGATTACCCGGATCAAGAGAAACATTGCCAAGGGTATAGCTGGTAGTTTCTCTATAGATGATCGAGGTGTCGTTTTCTTTGGGAACCGCCTGGTGGTCCCCAAGAAGCGAAGATCTTCGACAACCGATTCTTAAGGAGGCGCATGAATCTCCTCTCACGATTCATCCCGGTAGTACTAAGATGTATCGGGACCTCGCCGAGATTCGGTGGACTAGGATGAAGAGAGAAATCGCTGACTTCGTTGCTAATTGCGGCGTGCGTCGTCAAGCGTTAAGCGAGCATCAAAGACCTCTTGGCACCCTTCAGCCTTTAGCTATTCCCGAATGGAAATGGGATAAAGTTGGTATGGACTTCATCACCGGTTTTCCGGGACCAAGAAAGGAATAACGCTATCTTCGTAGTCATTGATCGTCTCTCCAAAGTGGCTCACTTCCTTCCTGTTCGAGAGACTATCACTGCTAGTCAGCTCGCTGACTTATATATTTCTCGAATAGTATCACTTCATGGTGTTCCACTAGAGATTAATTCAGACCGTGGCAGTCTCTTCACTTCTCATTTCTGGGAAAGCTTCCAATCTGCCATGGGAACCCATCTTTCCTTTAGTACCGCTTTCCACCCTCAATCAAGTGGTCAGGTGGAACGGGTCAATCAAATTCTCGAAGACATGCTTCGAGCTTGCGTTATCTCATTCGGTATGGATTGGGAGAAATGTCTTCCTTTCGCCGAGTTTGCTTATAACAATAGCTATCAATCCAGTCTCAAGAAAGCTCCTTTTGAGATTCTCTATGGACGAAGATGTCGAACACCGTTGAACTGGTCAGAAACCGGTGAAAGACAATTCTTTGGACGGACATGGTCCAGAGGCGTAAGAGCAAGTTCGCATCATTCGTGAGAATTTAAAACAGCCCGCCTCGTCAAAAGAGCCAAGATGATCGTCATCATAAGGATATGACTTATGAAGTTGGCGACAAAGCTTACCTTCGGGTTACTCCTTTGAAGGGTACCCATCGTTTCGGTATCAAGGGCAAGTTGGCTCCTCGTTACATTGGCCCTTTTCGCATTCTCGCTAAACGAGGAGAGGTTGCCTACCAGCTGGAACTACCCCCACATCTTTCTCGAGTTCATGATGTCTTCCACGTCTCTCAACTCAGGCGTTGCTTCTCGGATCCTATCCGCGGAGTGGACCACGAAGCGCTTGATCTCCAAGATAACCTTACATACCGAGAGTACCCAGTTCGCATTCTCGATCAAGCAGAGCGTGTCACTCGACGTCATAACATCAAGTTTCTCAAGGTTCAGTGGTCTCATCATTCCGAGAGAGAAGCTACTTGGGAGCGAGAAGATCGTCTTCGACTGGAGTACCCCACCTTCTTTCCGTCGACCCCCGAATCTCGGGACGAGATTCTTTCAAGTGGGGGCGAGTTGTCACGTCCCTAGTCTGGTATGACCTAGACTAGCTAGTCATTTGTGCATCATGTTTATATTCCATTTAAATTTGAAATGGGGAATTGTAAAACCCTCAGAAATCATTTCTGGAAATGACCCAGATAAAAATTGCTCCAAAAAAAGGGTCCAAGAAAATGTTCATGTCTCTCTCTGAAAATATTGGACAGAGATAAAAATCAACCAATATTTTTAGGAGCTCATAAATATTTATTTTGGGCATTTGGAATTAATGCAATAGTTATTTACTTTGGATATATATTATTATATATATATAATGTTGTCCAAAAATTATGCCACTTGCTGAGGAGCTCTGGAATAATATAGTTAGCTCCTGCAAAATGGGCATAAAGAAATAAAATGATTTAGTATTTTAACTAAATCAAAACAAATGTCAGAAATAGAAAACAGAAAACAAAAGAAAGGGAAAAGCTTACAGGCCTCCTCCTGTCTTGGCCCAAAGATCTTGGGTTCGGCCAGCCCAGCCCAGCCCGCCCAGCCCACCCCTCCTCTGTCGTCTTCGTCTTGACAGGGGAGGGGCGCGCCAGCGCCAGCGCCCGCCACGCCACCTCCACCCTCTCTCTGCCTGCTGTCCTCCTTGTCGCTCTGGGCGGCCCGAACGACGCCACGCGCGCCCCGCACCTCTCTCTCTCTCTCTCGTTCCTCCCCTCCTCTGGTTTCCTCTCCCTCTCCTCACCGAAGCGCCCGAGAGCGCCGCTGCTGCCCGCCGTGGCCATAGCCGTCCCTCGCCCCTCCGTCGTGCCCGGAAGAACCGCAGCGCCGTCCTCGTCCTCTCCGCAGAGCCACGCGCGCTGGAAGCAGTGGAGCCTCGCCATCGAGCTCGACCCGCCGCCTCTGCACCGAGATCGCTGGCGATCGTCGCCCCCCGACGCCTCCCGAGCCGTCTCGAGCCTCTGCGTGACGGCTGTGAGCCTCCGCGCGAATCCCCTCTTCCCGCCTCGATTTCTTCTTTGTAGCCGCGCCCTTTGAAGACCGAACCACGCCGCCGACGGGCTCGTCGCCGGCGAAGCCCGGTGACCAAATGGCCCGTGTGTGTGTCCGTGCTTTCATAACGACCCATGGAGCAACTCTAGCACGACAACCAGTCCGTTTGCAAGCCGCAGCACTAACCCCGCTCGAGCCCGAGCTCCGGCCGCCGCCCCGAGCTTTGCTCCGGCGAACTCCGGCCTCCCCAGCTCCTCCCCCTGCCACCGTTGGATGCGCGCGAGCCTGGGCTCCTCGCAGATGGTCTCCGCGGCCCTTTTGGTCACCGGAGACGTGATTCCGAGGCCCTCCGCCGCGTCTGGCCTCGCCGGCGTCGAGTCGCCGGCGGGTTTGACCCCGCTGACCAGGGGTTTGACCTCCCCTGGGTCGCTGACAAGTGGGGCCAGGCCCCTGCTAATTTTAGTTAGGATTAGTTTAGTAACTAATTAACTTTGTTAATTAAACTGTGTCACTGACGTGTGGCCCCACACGTCAGGTTTGACCCAGGTTGATCACTTGACGCAGATCTTGGACGTCATCTTGACGCAATTAACCATTTTCTGGAATTAAAATAAATCAGGAAATTCCAGAAAATGATTTAAACTTCAAAAATTCATAGAAATTCAACCGTAGCTCAGATTGAAATAATTTATATATGAAAAATTATCAGAAAAATGCAATCTTTCCATCTATACTAGTTTCATGCATGACAAACCAACTTATACATGCTGAATATAAGGAAACACATTATGGCATATTAAGAGACTTAATTTAGAATTGCATTCGAGCTTTTGGTTCAAATGGACTTCAAGCCAAATGATTACTAGTTGCATTAGCTCAAACAACATCACATCTTCATGCCATGTTCATGCATCATATTGTTGCATATGTTTGTGTATTGATTGCCGACACTGTTCCTTCTCGATAGGTCCTGCTCCGGAGACCGTTCCAGAGTACCTGTCTATGAAGCAGTGCCTCCCTTGTTGATTTACCAGGCAAGCAAACATCCTTGTTCATTCCGATAAAATCCTACTCTCTCGCTCCTGCTCTCAGTTATTGCATTAGGACAACAACGATTCATCTGCTACGTTGTGCTGCGGTAGTTGAACCCATTCCTCTGCATGACCTGTCATTGCCACAGTAAATAGTTGAAACCCACTAGCATGTGTAGAAGTTGATTGAGCCATGTTGTGTTCCTACCATGCTATGCCTGCTATTGCTTAGAGTTGTGTCGTCCGGTTCATTGGGAATGAATTGGAGTGTTACGATATGTTACGATCTTTGAGAGTGAACGTGTGAACACGATTTGGTAAAGGTAGCGGTGAGAGGCCATGTAGGAGTACATGGTGGGTTGTCTCACCGAACCGCCTTAACACTGAGTTCTATGTATGTTGTCCAATGACTCGATACTACCACACATTGGGTTCGTAACTCGACCCTCTCGACTTATTAACCAACTTGGTCTCTGCCCGTGAGTCGCAACTAGTTTCGGTGTTTGTAGGTAGTGCTATTTTTCTACCAAGTGGCACCCGGCAGGTGGGCTTGGGATGACAGGCACAACCTGGCACGGTGTACCAAGTGGCACCGGATGGTGGGCTTGGGAACCCTGCTCACATCGTTTGGGGCCGTGGCGACACCCGGCGGATCTCCTTGCGGATGAAACCCGAATAGGCGATAAACCTGGGCTAGAGTCTTGTGTGGTTAGTCAGGTCGTGGCCGACACCCTCGCCAGGCTTCCGCTTGAAGGTTGCCGAGTTACATGATGTGTACATGGCGGTAAGTGGCGAGAGCGTGTGTGAAGAAGTACACCCCTGCAGGGTCAACATGATCTATTCGAATAGCCGGGTCCGCGGATATGGACTTCTTGGATGCTTACATGGTACATAGATAACTTAAAGTGGATACAATAAAATGCTCAAGAAAAGTGTGAGTACTATGGATGGTCTTCTCGTAGGGAGACGGGGATGAATCCATAGTAGTGTATTGTGTGGTGATTAGTGGACTCGTGTGCGCCATATCACCTCAAAGAAGTTCTGGTAGTCGTAGAACAGGATAGCCACAGAGTCAAAGCTGGCCTGCTGCAACTAAACCCCACATTACCCTCTTGATACAAGTGCATGTATGATAGGATCTGATGTAAGTCTTGCTGAGTACCTTTGTACTCATGGTGCTTTATTTATGTTTTTGCAGCGGAGACTTCGGTCTTACTAGTGTTCTCGTGGACTTCGACGAGTAGCTTGTACCTCAGCTACGATCTTGATCGGATGTAGTAGATAGTCAGGCTCTTCAGCCTTTTTCTTTTGTAGATGTCTGTACCCAGACATGTAATGCTTCCGCTTGTTGCTTGTATGCTCTGTATGATGGGTCTTGTGACCCCTGTTTGCAATAAATGCTATGATGGCTCTTCTGAGCCTTTATCTATATGAGTTGTCGAGTTATCTTTGTGATGCCATGTTATACAAAGACATACTTGCATGTTATGCGTCGTGTAATGTGTATTGCTATGTGTGGGATCGACTATCTAGTTGTTTATCTTTAGTAGCCTCTCTTACGGAAATGTCTCCTAGTGTTTCCACCGAGCCTCGGTAGCTTGCTACCGCTCCGAACACTTAGGCTGGCGGCATGTGTCCTTCTTCGTTCGTTATGCATCCCTTCGAAATGTCACGCGATGAATACCGAGTCCTGTTAGCCCGATGCTACATCCTCGATTCACTTTCGATGATGACCGACACGTTCGATCTTTGGGTCATGGATGCTGTCCTGTAAGTTTGTGCCACTTTGGGTTTACGACTAGCCATGTCAGCCTGGGCTCCTTATCATATGGATGCTAGCGACACTATCATATACGTGTGCCAAAAGGCGCAAACGGTCCCGGGCAAAGGTAAGGCGACACCCGTGGGCATACCGTGCGTGAGGCCGCAAAATGATATGAAGTGTTACATGCTAGATCGATGTGGCATTGAGTCGGGGTCCTGACACTTGCAGAATTAGCTTCCTGATCTCCGGGTCATTTGGCACATAAACACGGTCCTCAAACCATAGGGTATCGTGCTCATCCTCACAAAATCCCTTTGCTTTACCTTTGCTTATTTTCTTCTTTATATCCGCAATCTCCTTGTCATTTTTTTGAGCTTCTCTGATTTTATCCATCAAGGTAGACTGAATCTCCAATGCTACTACATAGCCTCTCAGAACTATTTCCAAACATAGCTCACGAAGATCTTCTGCTAACTCCTTAGGTATTTCTCCAGTCATTAGCGTATTGACATGGCTCTTGCGGCTCAATGCGTCAGCTACTACATTAGCCTTTCCGGGATGATAATGCAATCTCATATCATAATCCTTGATGAGCTCCAACCATCTCCTTTGTCTAAGGTTTAACTCCTTCTGCGTGAAAATGTACTTCAAACTCTTGTGATCCGTGTACGCCTCACAATGATTTCCAATGAGGAAATGTCTCCATGTCTTCAATGCATGCACTACGGCTGCTAACTCCAAATCATGTGTGGCATAATTTAATTCATGAGGTTTTAGTTGTCGTGAAGCATACGAAACAACTCTTCCTTCCTCCATAAGCACTGCTCCAAGTCCTCGACGTGAAGCGTCGCAATACACCTCATAATCCTTGGTCTGATCTGGCAAAATTAACACTGGTGAGGTAACCAATCTTTTCTTCAACTCTTGAAAACTTGCCTCACAATCCTCAGTCCATATGAACTTGGTATCCTTTTTTAGCAACTCCGTCATAGGCTTTGCAATCTTTGAGAAGTTCTCAATGAATCTCCGGTAGTATCCTGCGAGTCCCAGAAAACTCCGGATCTCTCCAACTGTCGTTGGTGCTTCCCATTTGGTTACGGTCTCAACCTTTGTGGGGTCAACTACTATACCTTCTCCGGATATAACATGTCCAAGAAATCCTACCTCCTTTAGCCAAAACTCACATTTGCTGAACTTGGCGTATAACTGATGTTCCCTCAGCTTCTCCAAAACCAATCGCAAATGTTCCTTATGTTCCTCTTCATTCTTCGAGTAAACCAAAATATCATCAATGAACACCACGACGAATTTATCCAAAAATTCCATAAACACTTTGTTCATCAGGTTCATAAAATAGGCATGTGCGTTAGTCAGTCCAAATGACATAACGGTATACTCATACAGTCCATATCTTGTGGTAAATGCTGTCTTCGGTATGTCCTGCTCTCGAATCTTCAACTGATGGTACCCTGATCGCAAATCGATCTTGGAAAACACTTTAGCTCCTTGCAAACGATCAAATAGATCATTTATCATTGGTAGTGGGTCCTTGTTCTTGATTGTTACTGCATTCAATCCACGGTAATCAACAACCATCCTTAACGATCCATCCTTCTTCTCCACTAAAAGTACGGGCGATCCCCAAGGCGAAGAACTTGGGCGTATATACCCTTTATCCAATAGCTCCTTAATCTGCTTCTTGATTTCCGCCAAATCCTGTGCGGGCATCCTGTATGGTCGCTTTGATATTGGGCCTGTTCCTGGCAAAAGCTCAATAAAAAACTCAATGTCTCTATCCGGTGGCATTCCTGGCAATTCCTCAGGAAATACATCAGGATAATCCTTCACTACTGGTACCTCTTCCTGCACAACTCCTGATAAGCAATTTACTTGATTCCTCTTTGATCCATGTCGTGACACATACCTGATCCTTCTTCCTTCTGGTGTCGTGAGCAAAATCGTCTTACTTGCGCAATCGATGTTTCCTCCATACATCGACAGCCAATCCATACCTAGAATCACATCCAATCCTTGGGATTCCAGAATGATCAAATCCGTCGGGAACACATGCCTTCCTATACTCAATGGCACTTGAAAACATCCTTGTCTGGTCGTGTACTCTGCTCCTGGTGAACTTACTAGCATAGGGGTTTTAAGAATCAGAGTAGGCAGACTATACTTTTCTACAAATCCCCTTGATATGTATGAATGTGATGCACCAGTATCGAAAAGAACAAGTGCGAGAAATGACTTAACCAAAAACTTACCGACATCTTGCATCGGGCTGAGCTTCAACCTCCTCCACATCAATGTGGTTCACCCGTCTGTTGAAAGGGTTTGGCTTCTTTCGAGCTTCCATTTCCACCTTGGCCTTGGGACAATCACTTGCATAATGTCCGGTCTTGGAACACTTGTAACAGGTGACATGGCTCAGTCTTTCTTGGCTGGGGTTGATGGTGTGGTCCGTTCGCCGTTGTTTACTCCATTCCCATTACCATTCTTGTGGCCATTATGGTTGTGCGAACTACCTCCTCCATGGGTATGCTGAAACTGAACTCCCTGTTTAGGGGTATAGCGGGGCTTCTGCTGGGCTCCAGAGTTATACTTCCCCTGTGCATACTTCCTCTTACGATTTTCAATCTGCTGCTTTCCTTCAATCATGAGGGCGCGGTCTACCAACTCCGGTAGTTATTGAATCTTGCTACCATCAATCGCATGCTTAACTCATCATTCAGTCCTTCCAAACTTCTCCCCTTAGCTGCATCCGTAGTAACGTCATCCGGGCATAACGTGCTAACTTACTAAAATCATCCACATATTGCCAACAGTCCTTCCTCCTTGGCGTAAGTTATAAACTCATGCTTCTTCATGGCCATAGCTCCTGCTTTGAAACATGGGCGGTCTTGAAAGCTTGCTGAAACCGATCCCATGTGGCAGTGTCTATAGGGTAAGTGGTGTGAAATTCTCCCACCATGTCTTTGCGGGTCCGCTGTCGATGTGCAGCAAACTTCACCTTCTCACCATCTGTGCATCCTGCAGTGGTCAACTCCCTTCCTATCTTGTGGAGCCAATCATCTGCTACAATCGGCTCGGTGCTACTGGAATACACCGACGGATTCAGCCTAAGGAAACGAGTCAAGTGATCCGCAGGTGGTGGTGGTGGGTTGTTGTTATTGTTGCCTTGGTTCTGTACCAATGTCTGAATCAAGGTATTCTGCTGCTGAATCAACTGGGTGATCTCTGGCAGAAAAACAAACTCGGGGTCGTGTCTCGGAGGCATCTGAAGGGTTTAGAAAAGACGAGAAATTAAGAGTAGAATGAGGTCTAAGGAGAAAACACTACCCAAATGCTCATGAGACAAATGCACACAAAATCACTTCATTCATTCAAACAAAGGGATTACAACGGTCTAACTATCGCAAAAGTGTGTGTACTATAATGATTACATGGAGGGATCACTACTAATATATGGTGGTCATCTATTAATTTGAACCGGTGGAAGACTCCATGATGTCTGCTCCAGCTTCGTCTTCAAAATCGGGTTCACTTGGATCCGAATCGGTGTCGTCGATGATGATGTAGTTGCTCGGACAGTCGTCGTACTTGTCTTCATTCTTGAGCTCCAACTTCTTCTTGAGTTCCGCAATCTCGCACTTGAGATCGCTATTTTGCCTTGCTACGGCTACGATATCATCCAGGTATTCCTTGCGTTTAGACTTCATCTCTCCTTCAAGTTCGATGATCCTTCCCTTCGCATTCTTCAAGTCTATCATATCATGGCACATTTGGTTCTCCTGGCGTCGAATGTGCTGGTTTAACTCCTGGATGTAAGCTGCAATGGATCTGTCCTTCTTGGTGCTGACTATCTCCCAGTCTTCATTCAGGCGTCCGCAAATCTAGTAGATAGTGTCCTTGAGGTCTTCTTGATAAACTTCTCCAATGCGTCCCATGGTGATATGAGCTGCCATGCTCTTTCCTGCACTCGTGTTGGTGCACTAAAACACTATCTATGGGCTTGGTGATTGGGGCGAATGTCCTTCCGGAACGTGAGCTTGAATCTTCCAAATGTTCCTCTTGAGCAGTGGCGTTGAAAGTCCCGGTGAAGCTTGGTAGTCCAATGTTCAAGTACTTGGCGACTTCCTTCAAGTGGGATCCAAAAGGTGTGCCTTCATCCGGTTGAGCGTACTTGATCCTTGCGTCCGTCATCCTAAAAGAGTAGAAAAGATGAGGAGTTAGAAAATGAGAAGAGAATAGTGATCTATGGCTTTAACTTATTGGTCGTGTCCTACAGTCAGCGTGTGCTCTGATACCATCTCTGTAGCGACCCGACCTCAGACGGTCAAGTCTCTGTGCTCCGATGTCATCCCTGGATCAGTAATGATGACACCACACAACACTTCGAAGGATTTATAACAGAGTAGCAATCACACACTTATTACATCGTTTGTCCAGAAGAGGACTTATTACAATAATCATGGCTTAAGGCCATCTAATAAGGATAACAGCGGAAGACTTGGAAGATAAGTGAGTCCATCAACTCCAACGGCATCACTGAGTATAGAACCACGACCTAAAAGCACCTTACTGTCAAATGCGAAAAGTCTCGCAACATGAAAGTTGCAGCCCAAAAATTGACACATGGAATATGCTGGCAAAGTAACACATAGAGAATGATGAACAATAAGCCTATACTACATGCATATATGGCTGGTGGAAAAGCTCTATGGTTACAGTTTTTGCATAAAGCCAGTTTTTCCCTACTGCAAAGGAATAAAATTTATTTAACTATCATGGTGGTTGTTAAACATTGAGAATGGTTGACAGCATCCTCAATCCCAATTAAAAGTACTCATTAACAAACCCATCAATATTAAATTAGGGTAACATGTTGAGATACAAATGATATTTCAAGTACTAGATACTCAAGATGTCCATAACCGGGGACACGGCTAATCATGATTAGTTTGTACACTCTGCAGAGGTTTGCGCACTTTTCCCCACAAGACTCGATCGCCTCCATTTGGTTTCTCGCACTACATGGCGTTTGAGAATCAGATGACCGAGACATAGTCTTTCAGAAGCGCTAGCACCTTACGATGGGTAGACCGGTACACCTACATCCCCTACATCTGTTAGTCCACCACTATAAGAGTTCGCACGACTTAGTCAACTATGCCAGAGCCCATAATGGCTTGTGGCTGCACACGTAAGTTACTAGTATGAATTATCTTATGATCCCTTTGAGCCTGGGTGGCGGTCCATAGGAAAATCACACGGTACCCCCGGGATTACCAAAAAAACAGGCAAGTCCTGGTAACTCCAGGTGCCTCAATCCACCCAGATGTGTATTTAAGTTGCCACCTTAGATAAACCATTAATTATCAAACTCACATCTGTCATGGATAATCACTCACCCAATCCACGTCTACTAGCATAGCATGGCATAATAAGCAAACGCAGAAGTAACTCCCAAAGGTTTCATAAGTAAAACAGGTAATAGGTACTACCTCATCTACTTCCCATCCCACAATTTAATTAGATCCTAATCATGCAATGTTTGAGGATTGATCTAATGCAATAAAATTGGGTAGTAGAAAAGGTATGATCAAGTGTTACTTGCCTTGCTGATGATCCGCGAAACCTAGAGATTCGAAGTAACAAGCGGCGCACTCCGGGTGATCTATCGCAGACAAACAACAAGCATACAATAAGTACTCATCTAATGCACGGGTAAATCTCAAATAAAAGATCTAACCAGAAAGTCCAACTTAAGAACCCTGGTTGCAAAAGATTCAAATCAAATAAAGCAACGAAAGTCAACCGACGAAAGAAAACAACTCGGTTCTAGCAAGTTGAAACTAAGTCAAATTTTACAGTAGCAAAACTTAGTTCAAGTTGATTAGTCGGAACGGCGGTTTCGAGACGAAACTCCAGGCGCTTGAATCACCTGATTCCGATAAACGAGCGAGAAGATAAGCTAGAACGAAGATCGGATCTGAAATTGCTATCAGAAAAATAGCGGAATAAATCCGATGAGAAAGAAAACGATGAACGGTTAAACGAACGGACGTTCGTTAACCGGATATAACCGGTGATCACGTTCGTTAGGACGAACGGTCCGGCGAACGCTCGCTAAACAAAACCGGAAATAAAAACCGACGAGAAAAACCGATCTAGGGTTTCGGAAAGAAAACCGAAACGAAAAACCGATCTAGAAAACCGGAACGGAAAAACCGGAACAATTTACGAAAAACCGAACCGAGAGGAAAAGATGATGCGGCGCGGGGCTAGTACCTCGAAGAGGCGAGGGGCTCCGGCGGCGGCGGCGTTGGGCGGCGGCGGCGGCACTTGGCGGCGGTGGTGGCGGCAAGCGGCGGCGGCAGGTGGGCGGCGATCTTTGGCGGCGGCGGCGGCGGTGTAGGGCGGCGGCGGCGGTGGTGTAGGGCGGCGGCACGGTGGAGGTGATGCGCTGCTGCTGCTGCGGAGAGGAGAGGAGAGGGCTTTGGTTTGATGTTTAGAGGGGGGTGCTTGGGTATTTATATTGGGGAGGGGAGGGTTTTGCTTGGAGTAGGGGACAAGAGTTAGACTAGGAATAGGAATCCTAAAAACAAAAACGGAATAACGAAACGGGTCCAAATCCTACTAGGATTTGTAAAAGAAAAGGAAACCGGGCGGCTCCTGGCTCCTCAAGGCTGGCTGACCTTCTTGCAGGCGTCTTGGCTTAGGCGGCTGAGCTGGCCGGGTGGGCCTTTGGCCCACCACGCCATGATTTTTAAATCGGTTTCACGCGCAGAAAAATACAGAAAAGAAACTCTAAAGGAACTCCAAAATTAATAAAGTAAATTTTCGCCGACTCCTAAAAGTGAGTCGAACAAAATGAACTTTTACTCGGGGCCTAAAATGCAGTTTTTGAAAATACGCATTTTCCCTAAGGCAAATAAACTCCGAGAAAAATCCAAAATTTTGATTTATTTATTAGATCCTCATTTTTCCTAAATTTTGGGAAAGTCATATTATTCCCTCTCTTATTTTTGACATAGGAAAAATATATTGAAGATAAAATAAATAGATCCAAATGATCCTCTTTTCAAAATTTGAAAGAACTCAAATATGAAAATTTCGAAACCTCCAACTCTCTCCGTGGGTCCTTGAGTTGCGTGAAATTTCTAGGATCAACAAAATGCAAGAAAATATGATATGCATGATGATCTAATGTATAACATTCCAAATTGAAAATTTGGGATGTTACAATAAGATAAATATTTTTGGTATTTTTATGATACAGATTGGAAAGTAAAGATGCAAATAAAAGTAGATGGAAAACTTCTATGATAAAAGATAGACCCGGGGGCCATAGGTCTCACTAGTGGCTTCTCTCAAGATAACATAAGTATTACGGTGCGTGAACAAATTACTGTCGAGTAATTGATAGAAAAGTGCATAGTTATGAGAATATCTAGGCATGATCATGTATATAGGCATCACGTCTGCAACAAGTAGATCGAAATGATTCTGCATCTACTACTATTACTCCACACATCGACCGACTCCTGCCTGCATCTAGAGTATTAAGTTCAAGAAGAACAGAGTAACACATTAAGAAACATGACATGATGTAGAGGGATAAACTCATGCAATATGATATAAACCCCATCTTTTTATCCTCGATGGCAACAATACAATACGTGCCTTTCCGCCCCTGCTGTCACTGGGAAAGGACACCGCAAGATTGAACCCGAAGCTAAGCACTTCTCCCATTGCAAGAAAGATAAATCTAGTAAGCCAAACCAAACTGATAATTCGAAGAGACTTGCAAAGATAACCAATCACACATAAAAGAATTCAGAGGAGATTCAAATATTTCTCATAGATAAACTTGATCATAAACCCACAATTCATCGGATCTCGACAAACACACCGCAAAAAGAGTTACATCAAATAGATATCCAAGAAGGTCGAGGAGAACTTTGTATTGAGATTCAAAGAGAGAGAAGAAGCCATCTAGCTAATAACTATTGACCCGAAGTTCTGTGGTAAACTACTCACAACTCATCGGATAGGCCTTGGAGATGATGTAGAGGCCCTCTGTGGTCGATTCCCCCTCTGGCGGAGCGCCGACGAAGGCTCCAAGATGGGATCTCGCGGATACAGAAGGTTGCAGTGGTGAGATAGTTTTTCGTGGTGCTCCTAGATGTTTTCAGGGTACGTGGATATATATAGGAGGAAGAAGTAGGTCGGTTGAGCCACGAGGGGCCCACGAGGGTGGGGGCATGCCACCCCCTTAGGGCGCACCGGGCACCCTCGTGGCCGCCTCGTTTGCTGCTTGACGTCCACTCCAAGTCTCCTGGATTGTGTTTGTTCCGAAAAGATCACTCCGAAGGTTTCATTCCGTTTGGACTCCGTTTGATATTCCTTTTCTTTGAAACACTGAAATAGGAAAAAAACAGCAATTCGGGCTGGGCCTCCGGTTAGTAGGTTAGTCCGAAAAATGATATAAAAGTGTAAAGTAAAGCCCATAAACATCCAAAATGGGTAATATAATAGCATGGAACAATCAAAATTATAGATACGTTGGAGATGTATCAGCTACCTATTCTGCACAACTCCAAATGAGCTAAAACTTTACGAGGATTTTTATAGAATAAATAAGAATTTTTGGAGTCAATAAGTACCAGAGGGGGCCCACCAGGTGGGCACAACCCACCTGGGCATGCCAGGGAGCCCAGGCGCGCCCTTGTGGGTTGTGCTCACCCAGGCCCACCTCCGGTGCCCCTCTTCTGGTACATTAGTCATTTTGACCTAGAAAAAATAAGGAGAGGACTTTCAGGATGAAGCGCCGCCGTCTCAAGGCGGAACCTGGGCATGAGCACTTTTGCTCTCCGGTGGAGCGATTCCGCCGGGGGAACTTCCCTCCCGTAGGGGGAAATCATCGTCATCATCATCACCAACAACTCTCCCATCTTGGGGAGGGTATCTCCATCAACATCTTCAATAGCGCCATCTCCTCTCGAACCCTAGTTCATCTCTTGTGTTAATATTTGTACCGAAACTATAGATTGGTGCTTGTGGGTGACTAGTAGTGTTGATTACATCTTGTACTTGATTACTATAAGGTTTATTTGGTGGAAGATTATATGTTCTGATCCATTATGCTATTAAATACCCTGTGATCTTGAGCATGATTATCATTGGTGAGTAGTTACTTTTGTTCTTGAGGTCACAGGAGAAATCATGTTGCAAGTAATCGTGTGAAATTGATATGTGTGTTCGATATTTTGATGATAAGTTGTGATTCCCTTAGTGGTGTCATGTGAACGTCCACTACATGACACTTAACCATATTTGGGCCTAAGGAAATGCATTGTGGAGTAGTTATTAGATGATGGGTTGCGAGAGTGATAGAAGCTTAAACCCTAGTTTATGCATTATTCTGTAAGGGACCGATTGGATCCAAAAGTTTAATGCTATGGTTAGAATTTATTCTTATTACTTTTCTCATAGTTGTGGATGCTTGCGAGGGGGTTAATCATAAGTAGGAGGTTTGTACAAGTAAGAACAACACCTAAGCACAGGTCCACCCACATACCAAATTATCAAAGTAGCGAACATGAATCGAACCAACATGATGGAGGTGACTAGATGAAATTCTGTGTACCCTCAAGAACAGCTTGCCTATCATAAGAGGCCATTTTGGCATGTCCTTTACCTCAAAAGGAATGGGATTCCTTGCTGCACTTTTGTTACTACTACCATTACTTGCTCGTTACAAATTATCTTGCTATCAAACTACTCTGTTAATTACAATTTCAGCACTTGCAGACATGACCTTGCTGAAAACCACTTGTCATTTCCTTGTGCTCCACTTTGGGTTCAACACTCTTACTTATCGAAAAGGCTACAATTGACCCCACATACTTGTGGGTCATCATCAAGGCACTTGGAAACTTCCTTGCCGGGGGCTTCGGCTTTTGCCTTCTTGCCAGTACTAGGTGTGCCCAATCCCTCGGCAGTCATCACTGCTTTATTCTTGCTCTTCCTGTTGTGCTTCTTATTCTTCTTCTTCTTGTAGGACCTTGAAGTATGTCTAGAGGGGAGATGATTAGACTACTTGACCAATTAAAAACATAACCTTTTCCCAATTTTAGAGTTTGGCAGATTTTAGCTATCTTAGGACAAGTCAAGCAATCATCACACAATTCAAGCAAGCATGCAAAGAGTATATAGGCAGCAGAAATTAAAGCATGCAACTTGCAAGAAAGTAAAGGGAAGGGTTTGGAGGATTCAAACACAATTGGAGACACGGATGTTTTTAGCGTGGTTCCTATAGGTGGTGCTATCGTACATCCACGTTGATGGAGACTTCAACCCATGAAGGGTAACGGTTGCGCGAGTCCACAGAGGGCTCCACCCACGAAGGGTCCACGAAGAAGCAACCTTGTCTATCCCACCATGGCCGTCGCCCACGAAGGACTTGCTTCACTAGCGGCAGATCTTCACAAAGTAGGCGATCTCCTTGCCCTTACAAACTCCTTGGTTCAACTCCACAATCTTATCGGAGGCTCCCAAGTGACACCTAGCCAATCTAGGAGACACCACTCTCCAAGAAGTAACAAATGGTGTGTTGATGATGAACTCCTTGCTCTTGTGCTTCAAATGATAGTCTCCCCAACACTCAACTCTCTCTCATAGGATTTGGATCTGGTGGAAGAAGATTTGAGTGGAAAGCAACTTGGGGAAGGCTAGAGATCAAGATTCATATGGTAGGAATGGAATATCTTGGCCTCAACACATGAGTAGGTGGTTCTCACTCAGAAATGATAAGTTGGAAGTGTAGGTTTAGTCTGATGGCTCTCTCCACGAATGAAGAGGAGGTGGAGGGGTATATATAGCCTCCACACAAAAACTAACCGTTACACACAATTTACCAAAATCGA
Organism: Aegilops speltoides; assembly: GCA_021437245.1. Lineage (NCBI taxonomy): Eukaryota > Viridiplantae > Streptophyta > Magnoliopsida > Poales > Poaceae > Aegilops > Aegilops speltoides. The sequence goes on along the minus strand of CM038144.1, from coordinate 194,853,168 downwards.
TGGGACCGATTCAACAGACTCGGTCGGACCGATTTAGTAAACCTAGTGACTGTTAGGATTTTCGGTGGGACTGACATGCAACTCGGTGAGACCGATTCGGTTAGGGTTAGGGAATAACGTAATCTCGGTAAGACCGATTACACAAACTCGGTGAGACCGATTTTGGTAATAAACTTTCCAGAGAGTTGGTCAGGTAAACTCGGTGGGACCGATTTGCTCTTTTCGGTAAGACCGAAATGTTACAAAAGGGAAACAGAGAATTTACATTGCAATCTCGGTGGGACCGATCGCTCACTTCGGTTAGACCGAAACGTTATGAAGGGAAACAGGGAGATTACAATCCCATCTCGGTGAGACCGAGATCCCTATCGGTAAGACCGATTTGCCTAGGGTTTGTGGCAGTGGCTATGACATTCAAACTCGATGGTGCCGGATAGAAGGAATCGGTGTGACCGATTTTGGCTTTGGGTTTAGGTCATTTGTGGATGTGAGAAAGTAGTTGAGGGTTTTGGAGCATATCACTAAGCACATGAAGCAAGAGGTTCATTAAGCAACACCTCATCCCTCCTTGATAGTATTGGCTTTTCCTATAGACTCAATGTGATATTGGATCACTAAAATGTAAAATGAAGAGTCTTGAGCTTTTGATCTTGAGCCAATCCTTTGTCCTTAGTATTTTGAGGGATCCACTTTCATCATCCATGCCATGCCATTCATTGAGCTTTCCTGAAATAATAGTCTTGGAATAGCATTAGCTCAATGAACTATATGTTGTTATGAATTACCAAAACCACCTAGGGATAGTTGCACTTTCAATCTCCCTCTTTTTGGTAACTGATGACAACATATAGATCAAAGCTTCGACAAATGATAATAGGATTTGAAAAACATCGTCGCTTTGAGAAGTATGTGATAAGCGAGAGCTCCCCCTAAATTTGTGCATAGTTTAAGATTTGCTTTGGACTGCAAATGCACAAGGAATTAGGCTCATGGGTTACTCTTCCATGTCACATACATCTTGGTGGAGTGCTCAAAATAATAAAGATTGAATACATGCACTCATCACCAAGAAAAGTGAATGATCACATAGGATAGATAAGATAATATCATCAAACATGCATAAGTGTAGCTTATGATCAAACACATGATCATCAATGTCTCACAAGCATAGCATAGTATCTCAGGCAATCAAAATCAAACAAGTTTAACCACCAACTCAAAGCAAGAGAGAACAAAAGCAACACTCTCTCTCTCTCGAAGCCTATGATCTATACATTTTTCTCCCCCTTTGGCAACAAGTTACCAAAAAGTTCATAGAAAATGTGTAGTGCTAGATTGACTCTCTGGCTTGATCTTCAGGTGGTGGTGTCCGGATAACTCCAAGAACGAAGGCTTCAGTTGAAGTAGACGGTGCTGGAGTTGATGCTGGAGCTGGTTGCATTGGAGCTATAGGAGCTGTAGCTGGTGCAGATGATGTTGCTCAAGTGTCTGTCACAGGCACTGCAACTGATCTCTGGGCTCTAGGCACTCTGGCAAACACATTAGTGGTAGTCTTGCCCTGCCTCTCCTGCATGGCATCCTGTAGCTGCTCCACAACTGACTGAATCTCAGTAACTTTGACATCTAGGTCATGGATTTTGAGTTCCATGATTCTTTGCAAGATCTCCTGATTCTGAGTGAGGGTGGCCAATCCCTTCTCAATCCTCAGTGTTGATGCTATTAAGTAACCAAGCTGCTCCTGATTGTTCTTCAACAAATACTCAGATGCCTCCTCTTGAGTTGGCATCTTGGCAGCCTTCTCCTTCCTTGCCTTCTTCTTCTTCTCTTGAGCATGTACTGATGATGGATCATTCTCATTCATGACATCCTGATTGTCCTCAAAGTCTGGATAGAGAGGAAAATGTTCCTTATCCAATAGATATTTGCATGTACCCATCTTTGAGTTAATAAACTCCTGAATCTAAGGGGCATATCCACAACTCCTCTTCTGATCTGCTGCAGTCCTCTTAATGGTTTCAACCATAAGGCTCATGACCTTAAATTCCTGTGGCACATCAAACAAATGCAACATGTTGATTGCATGCCCTCTGATCATGTTGTGGTCACCAGACTTAGGCAATAGAGTGTGCCTTAGGATCCAGTTGATAGTTGGCAGCCCGGACAGAAGGAAGTGGACTGATCCAAACTTATGTGTCTCAACAGCTTTGTCTGGGATCTCCTTGTACATGTGTGCCATGGAATTGTGGTCCATCTTCTTCTTGGCATAAATATCCAAGTCATCTTCACTTTCCTTTGGGGCATTGATCAGACTTGCCCACTCCTCAACTGTTGACTGGTACCTTGTGCCTTCTGACATCCAAACTATTCTTCCATCTTGATAGAAGTGTGCTGTGGAGTAGAATTGCATGATAAGTTCATCATTCTAGTTGGTGAGTTTTTGCCCAACAAAATCGGCAACTCCACAAGCAACAAAGCTGTCTTGCACTCCAGGATAGTGTTCTTCATTGTCTTTCATGTAGGTCCAGTCGACCCATCTCATATCACATACTATGGGCTTCTTATCCAACAAGATTGTCTCATAGAACTCCTGTTGTTCCTTTGTATGGAACCTGTAATCAACAGCAGTTCTTCTCCTTGTGGCATATGGATCTGTCATCCTCCATAGCCTCAACCCTGAGTCTCTTCTGATGTTCATGTCCTCAGCCACAGGATGGGTATCATTCTAGTCTGGTATCTTGGGCTTGAGCTTCCTCAGAACTTGTCCTTCTTCATCTTCCTCTTCAGCAACTTCAGGCACTGGGGCCTTGTTCTTCTCAGCAGCTGGAATACTCCTGGTATTCCTCTTTGGTGCAAGCTTGGGCTTGGGGGCAGCTTTGGTTGCTTCCTTGGGATTTGATGTTGCAGCCCCTGATCTAATAGCATCACCCATAAGCTTTTGTGCCTTGAGTGCTGGTGCAGCAACCTCTTCTTCCTCTTCAGAGTCTCTTCTCATTGAGGGATTTCCAAGAACCTGAGCAGTAGTGGTTCTGACTCTCTTCTTCTTCTTATCCTGAGCAGCTTCATCCTCTGATTCAATGGCAAACTTCATAGTTTCTCCAGTGGGAACCTTCTTGGGTTTGGAAGTTGTGACTCTCTTTGCAGGTGCCTCTTTGGGTTCAGTCTTTTCAGGCACTTGAGTGGACCTTCTGACCTTGGGCATGGGTGTCCTCTTGGCAGGAACCTTCTTATTCAGTCCAGGCTTTGTGCTATGTGCTGATCCATACTCCTTTTTGAGAACTACCTTCTTGGAGGTAGCCTCATCCTCTTCAGCTCTGTAATCCTCAGCTTCAGAATCTGAGGTTCTTTTCTTCCTTTGCCTGGTGGCAGCTTTAGGCAGATTGCTAGGAGTGCTTCTGCTGCCTTCATCTGAAGTGCTAGAGGGACTAGTGCCCTCACTCATCTGAGCCTGCTCCTCTGACCTGTTCTGGTTGTCACTCTGGTCTGACATGCTGCAAACACTGACTGCTGACCCTGTGAACAGTTATAGATGAGGTAGAGTGGATGAGCATCACAAAATGCAGAGATTTTTCAAAAGAATGATTCAAACATTCAGTTTTAGTTTTCCACAGAAAGCATTTCGAATCAACCGATTTTCAAACTCAGTGATACCAAAGCAGTTTTGGAACCTAAACTGATGAACTCGGTTGGACCGAGTCACAGTTCGGTGGCACCGAGACTGCTAGGGTTTCACCAGGTCCTAAAATCGGTCTCACCGATTAGCAATTCTCGGTCAGACCGAGAGTTACTAGTGCAATGGCATAATCCAAATCGGTGGGACCGAGTTTTTCAACTCGGTAGGTCCGAGATGGTTTCGGCGGAAACCTAACCCTAAAATTTCGAATCACATCTAATCTACGGATTGCATTGACTGGATAGGACTGTTTCAATCGTGGCAGGAATCAGTAAGAACACAATGTGCTAGGAATCAGACGAGGATAGCACAGTGATCGAGTCCATACCCTAGCTTGGCGATGAACTCGCTACGGCAGCAACGACGGGGTTGAATTCCGTTGACGGCGGCGGAGACCAGTGACAGGAGGCGGCTGGCGACGAGGAGACGATCCGGAGACCCTGATGGCAGAGCGAGCTATTGCGCAAGCGAAGAGGTTCGGAGATATTTCCAAATTTTTGCCCATGACTATATATAGCCCGACCCTGTCGGTTTGACCGAGTGGACCAACTCGGTGGCACCGAGATGCATAACTGTGTACAGTTACAGCAACTCGGTGTGACCGAAAAGTTCAAATCGGTTGCACCGAGATTGAAAACCTAGATCAACTTAATGATCTCGGTAGGACCGAAATGGAGGAATCGGTCAGACCGAGAATCACAAAGAAGTTTTGGAAGTTTAAGTCTATGACTTAATCGGGACTCGAAGTGCTCCTCACACAGAGTGGTTCGAATCTGACTTTATCAAATTTTGTGATGTAGCATGAATAGAGTTTGAGACAAGAAAAGCATAGATGGCTAGATAAGGTTCTTAGGCATTCTTGTCCATCCACTTGGCAAAAAGAAAAAGAAGCCAATCAATCAAAACAACAAGTGGATGTCCTTGAATGAGTAAAATATGCATCAACATGCTCACACAATAAGATGGCAAATGAAATATGTGGCAAAACTTGCACAACCAATTCTAGCATCTATCAACCAATTGGCGATGACTAGGTCATCTATATATGAGTATATTGACTTAGGAGTCAAATGAAAGCATTTGATCATAGGTCATACTCATCGTTTAAGCTCAAGTGGGGTTACCACTTTTACATAATGCATTGATGTGTTCACACCATTAGAGTTGCTTTGACTCAATTCTTAGAGTTAAGCTCCCCCTAGATGTGAGATCCCCTTTTAGAGGGATGAACTAACCTTGGGTTTTGTCGATGATGACTTCATGTAGGTGTTGAAGATGTGGATGCTTAACGTTGATGTAGATCATTGGGAGCAATCCTTTGGAGTGAGTTGCACTTTCAATACCTACATGGGTTAGTCCCACAAGGAACAAACAAGAATATCCATAGACATAGAGTGATGCACACACAATATGATGTCCATGAAATCATTAGGTTACCTTGTCACTTGCCTTACCAACATGAGGGTTTGTGACTCCTTGAACTAGTGCAAGATGTGGAAGTTGATTGCACTTGTTCTTGCCATAATGATATGAGTGAATAATGTTGGCGGAGTCACCCTGAAGAACTCTCTGGTTCTTCTTCTTCGGGATCCACATCATCTTGATGGGAATCCTTGGAGTTTTAGTTGTACTTGATGAAGTAGAACTTGACGTAGTCTTGGGAACCCACTTGAACGAGGCCTTAGGTGCTTCTTCAAATGCATCAATCTCTTCTTGAAGCTTGTCCTTGCCTTTGTTCTTGTGGTCTTGTGGTGGAAGATCATCTTGTGCTTGTGTTCCCATGAAGGAGGTAGGATCATACTTCTCTTGTTGAGGAACAAACTTCGTGTTGGGGTATTGATCTTCTTCCCACTCAACTCCATTGGCATTGAACTTTCGTTCAAAACCAACACCTTGATTCTTCCGTGCCTTCCTTGCTTGCGCATAATTTCCTCAATTGCTTACTCCCGGCAAGGCTCTTGAAAACACCTTTCTCTATAATTCCCTTCAATAAGCTATTTTCTTGCTCAAGTGTAACTTGGCTAAGAAAATCATTAGTGGAATTAAGAGAACTACTAGAAGCAACAATATTGGATTTGACATTGTTATTGCTACTACTAGAGGAAGGATCTTTCTTGTAATTGTTACTAGACTTGACTTGAGGCATGTAAGTAGATAAGAGTAAATGCTTGGCAATGTAAGAAGAACTTTTCTTATGGAGATCATCATTGATTGCTTTTAAGAACTCATGGTCTTGCTCAAGATTGAGCTTTTCAAAGCATAACTTCTCATGAGCCCTTAAAAGTTCTCGATGATCTTCGAAGATAGTTTCATGAGCCAACTTAAGAGTGTTTTGTTCTTTAGTTAGAAGCTCAATCTTCTCCTTATCATTGTCATTCGTTTTATCTTGATTAGCATGATTAATTGACGTTTCATCATAGTATTCATTACTAGAGTTGTCAACAAGTAAATCATCATCCACAAGCAAGTCATCTTCATCACTATTGAAATCAACATACTCAGGATGTGTTACCTTTGGACCTTTGGCCATGAAGCATCTTCCAATTCCTTCATTTGGTGAATCAAATATGTCATAGGAGTTGTTTGACACAAGTGCTAGACCGGCAACACCTTCATCTTGATTATATTCGGAGTCGGAGTGATAGCTTCTCTCGGAGTGATTGTCGGAGTCGGAGCCGGATACCCATTCACCAACATGAGCTTGATGTCTTCATTTTGTGTAGCTCCTTGATGACTTGTCCTTCCTTTCTGAATCCTTGCTTCTCCGTGAGGGTCTTCGTTCATAACAATCATCTCTACTCCTCCTCTCTCACGATGGTGATTCTTCTCTTTTGCTTCTTCTTCTTGGAGAATCTTCTCTTCTTTTGTAAGGTGCCGTACACTCATTGGAATAGTGTCCGGGTCTCCCACAATTGTAGTGTCGTGGGAGATGGGGGAGCACGAGCACCTATGGGGCAGGGGGCCCCTTCTGGTCCGGCAAGGGAGCGGAGGGCGCACGCAGAGCAGATCGAGGCGGGAGCACACGGGGGATTTTTACCCAGCTTCGGAGCTCTCCGGAGAGATAAAACTCCTACTGCTGCTTTGTGGTGGTATTATGTTCTTTCTCAAGAGCGTGAGCGTGTTGTGGTGTTGAATGCGTCGGATGAACCGAACCAACTGCGGAACCCCTTCTACGTGTGCATGGGCCTCCCTTTTATAGTCTAAAGGGGGTCACCGACAGGTGGCAGCGTAGAAAGAGGGGTAAAAAGGTAAAAACGCGGGTTGGTACAACCACTATCAACAGTGTCCTCTTCCTAACTCTGACGGCAGGGGACAAGGGCATTTAATGCCCGTCCGGTCGCCCCAACAGTGTAGGAAACGACCGTTAGAGGCGCCACCGATCGCCACGATGGCCTCCTTGTCGGCTTTCGCACACCGCACCGCATGGTCTGCAAACTACCCGCCACGCACGACCAGAGCGATCCCGTGGCGACACGTCGTCGGATGTCTTTGGAGCTTGGGTGCAGAGTGGCAGCCTTGCCGCGCAAGCGCCTTTCATGACCGTTGTCTTGCCGCACCAGCGAGCTTGCCGCCCGCTGGGCCTTGCCGGGACGCACGGGGCGTCGCGGCAAGTCTTCTGAGGCGCCTTGGTTGGCCTTCCCGGCAAGCTCCTCTTGCCGGGGTCTTGTCCTTCCCGGCAAGCTCCTCTTGTCGGGGCCTTGTTTTCTCAATTAATACTTTGTTCTTGAATGGCGTAAGTAGGAATGGCGGAGGATCTTGGCGGACGCCTCGCAAGCCTTGCCGCAGGGCGCTGCTGTCGCCTGCAGACAAGTTCGGGTACTAAGGTACCCTACTTTAGTACACCGACAGAGCCCCGGCTGGGCCATACACGGTGCCGAAGGCTGTTGGGCCAGGCCCAAAAGCGATTGCACGGCACACGCGCCTGGGTCCACACAAAATCGACTCAGACTACCAAGCGCCTCCCCGCAATGGCACGCCAATCAATCAAGCGTCGTGGGAGAGATCGTGGGCTATACTTCAATCCAGGAAATGCGTAACGTTCGCCTCCCCTATTTATAAGCAGAGGTCGCCACTTGCAGTTCCTTCCTCCGAAAGCTCCGCCGCTCCCCTCCGCTTCCCAAGCCGAAAGAGAGCAGCGCTCCGCCGCCCATCGCCGCCGTCGCCCTCAACACCTCCGCGCCTCCCCGCTGCTTCCGCCATGGCTCCGAAGACCGGCAAGGGCTCAAAGTCGAGCACCAAGTCGGCCGAGGCGTTACAGCTCGAGGCGCTTCGCAAGAAGCGAGTGCTTTTCCTTCCTGAGCTCACCCCGAAGGCGCTGCGGGAGGAGTTCTACCTCTTCTGGTTGACGGAGACGCGGGCGCATCCGCGCACGCAGGCGCTTTCCGCTGAGGCTTCCAAATCGAAGCGGTGCCCAAAGGGGTACTATTTCTTCCCTGTGTTCTTCTATTGCGGGCTCTGCCCACCTTTTTCTGATTTCTTTTGCGACATCATGAATACCTATGGGTTTCATCTTCTTGATTTCACCCCCAACGCCGTTCTGACAATGGCGGTTTTCGCACACCTCTGCGAGAACTTCGTTGGCATCCTCCCGAATGTCGCCCTTTTTCGTCATTATTTCACCCCCCGGGCCGAGAAAGGGGAGCCACTGGCTGGCGGAATCGCCTGGACCTCCCGGAGTGGCATGAAGGAGGTGTACTTGACGGGCGAGCTCCGCAACAAGTGGGATGAGTGGAGGGCGGAGTGGTGCTGGATCTGTGATGCCAATCCGCAGCCATTCACCAACCTGCGCCAGACCCGGGTAGTGCGTGGCGGCGATCGAGCGCCTGTCGCGGACGACGCCAAGTCAAGATTGCCACCACCCGAATCCTCCGGCTCAGGCATGCCGGGCTCACAGCAGGGGCGGTTGGCGCGGATTTCCTTCGCCGTCGCATCGCCCCTCTGCAGAAGAGGGGGAGGCCCGCCTGGCTGTTTGGCGGCCCGGCGGATATCATGAGGCTGCGTCCAGGCCTCAACTTCAACCTCACCATTCTGGAGCTTGATGGGATGCTGAGGGAGCTGTTCAAGCATGACGCCAACCATCCAGAGTGGTTCAGGTTGTCACAGGGTGTCGTCCCCTTGTGCAACAACTCCCAGCGCGATCGCATCTGCGCAATGATGCCAGAGTGCGACTCGCACGGGATAAGTGCAACTTGGATAGAGCCCGCAGTCGAGGTCGTGCAGCAATTCTTTGATAACTTGACAGAGGTAGCGATCAACTCCGACGAGCAGAGGCTCTCACCCGCCACCACCCGACAACGAGATGTTGTACATCGCCACTGGGGCAAGAGGCGGCAGCTGCGCGCTGCGGCGCGCTCGGCTTCACGTTGAGGAGGCGGAGGCGGCGAGGCGGCAAGCCTTGCCGACCGGGAAGACCTCGCGGAGAGGTCGCCGGGCGAGGGGAGCCCGAGGCCGGCGAGCGAGCCCGCCGAGGGCGCGAGCGCCAGTCTTCAAGCAGCTTGCCGCAGCGGAGCCCCAGCGCAGCCCCAATTCCAACCGAGAAGGCGCCTCCGCCGAGTTGGAGATACGGCAAGGAGCAGGCCGACCAGCAGCCGCGGCGCCAGGGGACACGCTCCACATGGCAAGTACCGTTGCTGGAGGGTCCAGCTGTGCCGGCAATCGAGGCGGGTCTTCCCGGCCGCCACGCCCGATCTCGCTGGCAGACCGGCAACGCCGGAGGGAGCCTACCTCCGCCACACGCGCAGAGAGGGTACCGGACTTCGACCTCTCCGTGCTGAGCTCCGATGACGATGAAGAGGAGGAGGAGGAGGAGTAAGACTTTCTTCTCACTGTCCTTGATTTTCTTTGATCCTTGTTGTTTCTTGTCTTGCATCTGATCTGCTTCTCCCTGAATCTTGTTCTGTTTCAGGACTCTAGCCGAGAGAGCGGCGAAGAGGGCCAAGGTCCCTATGGTTTTCATTGAGGACGATCCTGCCGTGATGGCAGAGGACACGTCCGAGACTACCTTGACGGACCCGGTTCCTTCCCCTCGCAGCAGCCCCCAGCACAGCCCCCAGCGTAAGTGTTTGGTTCACTTCCTGTTGTGGGGCGCACATGGGTGCTTCTTCTTTTGCTGACATTTTTGGTTGCTGATTCATTCGTGTAGGAGCAGAGCAGGCCCACCAGGAGCAATCAGAGACCACCCCGGAGGTGCTGTCTGCTTCGACTACGCCGCCAAGGGGCAATTCCCTGACAAGGGAGCGCTCCCCGACAAGGGAGAGGTCCCCGGCAAGGGGCGGAACCAGCGAGCCCTTGGTTGAGGAGCCCATAGTCACTGAGCCCAGCACAGGTAACCTTATTTGTCGGAAATCTTCCCTTGGGTTCTTTTTCTGATCTTCTTTCTTCTTTTTTGGATATTTGCTTGACTTTTCCTTCCTCTTCCTATCCTCGATCCCCTCTCGCAGACCCGATGGAGACCGAGGCCACCGGCGGAAGGCGACGCTGCAACATCAAGATGCTGCACTGGCGAGGAAGAGGCCGGCGCTGATGAGCCCGCCGACGAGGAAGCCGCCAAGGCTGCTGGCGCAGGAGCCGGCGAGGGGTCCGGTGATCGCACTGACGACCCGGAGGACGCAGGAGCGCAAGGTGCTGCACCGCCCACCGACCCTCCGCCCGTTGATGCAGCGGCCTGGCCCGAGGAGCCCCAGCCAGCGATACTTGAAGGCCGGGCGAGGGCGATACATCAAGCTTCCACAGGCGCCGAGCCTGTGGCGCCGTGGAAGGAGAGGAGTTTGACAGGAGGTACTCGCCTCTGCTGGGTTGGCGATGGTTGACAAGCCAAGCAGCAGCAGCTGAGTCCGAGGAGGAGCAGCTTGCTCGGGTTAGTGTCACTCTACCGCGCCCGGCAAGCGAAGTTGGAGTCCCGGGAGGCACTTGTCGCGCGGGCGGGAGTTGACATGGAGAAACACGCGGAGGAGCTCCGAAGCCGCAACCAGGAGGCCCTCCGGTCCATTGCTGAGGAGAGGGCGCAGCTCGACGAGGCGAAGAAGGCGTTCATCCTGGAAAAGGCTGAAGCCGAAGAGCAGCAGAGGCTCGCCGCCGAGGAGCTGCCCAAGCGGGATGGTGAGCTGATACAGAAGAAGGTGAACTTGGACAGCCACGAAGAGGAGCTCGCCGCCCGGGAGCAATCACTTGGCGGGGCACTCAAGGAGGCGAAGGATGCCGCTGCGGCTGCCGAGGCCGCCAAGGAGTTAGAGGTGAAGGTGACGCAGCTGGAGGCGGACATGAAAAGGAAGAACGAAGAGGTTGCTGCACTCCAGCGCGAACGCGAGAAGGATGCACGCGCCCATGGCGATCTGCAAGTTCAGCTCGCCGAGAAGATCAAGGAGCTGAACGCTGCCAAGGACTCGAGCGCTGATCTGGAGCTGAAACTGGCCACCTTGGCGGGGACGCTGGACGCCGCCAAGAAGCGAGAAGATGACTTGAGGAAGGAGCTCAAGGGCAACGAGGAGTTGCTGACGAGGGCCGCTGAGACCCAGAACACCTTCAAGGCCACGGTGGAGCTCTGGACGGAGGGCCTCGTCAACATTGCTGCATCCATCGACGAGGAGCTGGCGGAGCTGGACTTGGCGGGCTTCGGGTACTCCACTGAAGAAAACCTCCAGCCCAGCGCCAAGCTTACGCTTTTCTTCAAGGGTGTGGTGACGGCTCTCCAGCAGCTCCGGGAAAGGATCCCAAAGAAGCTGGCCGACGAGTCGCGCGCGATCTGCGCCAAGGTCTTGGAGAAGGTGTTGGTGAAGATACTCTTTCGCAACCCTGGCGTCGACCTCACCCGCATCCTCAAGAAGCTGCCGGCGGGTGCTGACCTTGAAGAACTCAAAGCCATCGTCGCACCCATTGTGGACAAGGTGAATGAGGTCAGGAGGATTGACAGCGAGCGCGTGGATTAGGCCGCCCTTCTTCTTCTCCCTTCCTTCTTCTTGCCGCTCCTAGATATGTCATAGGAACAATCCATTAGAGCGCGGCAAGTTATTTATTGTAATATAACTTTATCCTGGGTACTGTCTGCTATGTTACTTCCTTTACTTGATTCCATCCCTTGCATGTTTTCACCCTACGCTTTGAGGGAACTTGCCAGCGCAAACACGCTTGCTGAGTGCGGAACATCAGCAGCCTGCTGGCGGTGTTGCCTCCGGCAAGAAACCTTGTCGGGGCTAGTTGCAGCGCACTTTCACTGTTGAGCGGACTCAAAACAAAGTAAGGGCGCAACTTAGCCACGAGCCGGTTCCTCTGCGCACAGGTTTTCCATACAAGGCACGGTCGTTCAAGGAATATAACTTAAAAAGATTTAAAATTGACTATGCTCAAACTTTTGCAACTTAGCTTTTCTGTCGTCTGTGTCCCGGCAAGGCTACATTCCTTTGAACGACGCCTGGCCCACATCCTTATCTTCTCCTCCCCCCCCCCCCGGTGAACTTGTGGGTGGAGGAACCTTCTTTTTGAGAAGAAAGAAGAGAAAATAATGATATGGAACCTTAAGGTTCGCTATTGCTTACCGGGGGCAAGTGCTGCACAAAGTGTCAGTGTATACATGCTAAAAAGAAAAAGGCATGAAATTTGACAACTTTTGGCATAGCATACAATCTATATTTATGCACGGATCTGCGCTACCGCTTTGTACAAAGGGTTACATGCAACAGCTGCAAGGCTTGTATAAAGGTGGTTGCGGAACGGGTCCGGCAACCGCGCCTTATGGGTACAATTTGCGAAGATGCTCTATGTTCCAGGAGTTACTCACCGGAAAGACATCTTCGGTCTCAAGGTGGACAGCGCCGGGCCTAGTGTCTCGCTTTACCTGATAAGGGCCTTCCCACTTCGGCGTCAACTTGTTGGAATTCTTGGCGGATTGAACGCGCCGAAGAACAAGGTCGCCTTCCTCGAAGCTTCTGGCATTAACTTTGCGGCTATGGTAGCGACGCAAAGCTTGCTGGTAACGAGCAGCTCGTACAGCAGCCTAAAGACGATCTTCCTCGAGGAGCAGCGCGTCATCTTGCCGCAGCTGCTCTTGCTCAAGCTCATCGTAAGCGAGCACTCGAGGTGATCCGTATACGAGTTCCGTGGGGAGAACTGCTTCTGCTCCATAGACAAGAGCAAAAGGTGTTTGGCCAGTGGCTCGATTTGGCGTCGTTCTGATCGACCAAAGAACCACCGGTAGCTCCTCGATCCAATTTCTTCCGCACTTGTGCAGCCTGTCGAAAGTTCTGGTCTTGAGCCCGCGCAGCACTTCAGCGTTTGCCCTCTCCGCTTGACCGTTGCTTCTCGGGTGAGCAATGATGAAGCGAGATCTTGGCGCCAAGATCTTGGACGTCTCGCATGAAGGTGCGGCTCAGGAATTGTGTGCCGTTGTCGGTGATGATCCTATTAGGGACTCAAACGGCAAACAATTAACTGAAGAACTTGATCGCCGATCTTTGTCACCTTCCTCACTGTTCCACTTCAGCCACTTTGTGAACTTGTCGATTGCAACGTACAAGTACTCAAAGCCCCCGACAGCTCGGGGAAAGGGGCCGAGGATGTCGAGCCCCCAGACCGAAAATGGCCAGGATAAAGGGATTGTTTGGAGATCTTGAGCTGGTTGATGAATCTGTTTGGAGTGGAACTGGCACGCTTCACACTTGGTAACTCGTGCAGTTGCATCCTGGAGGGCTGTCGGCCAGAAGAAAACTTGCCGGAAGGCTTTGCCGGCAAGCGCTCTTGCGCCAATGTGGTGACCACATATGCCTCCATGTATCTCCGCCAACAGCTTTTGTCCATCTTCCCGGGAAATGCACTTCAATTTCACTCCGTTGAATCTTCTTACATGACAAGATGTCATCGACAAACTGGTACATACTTGATTGCCGGGCTACTTTCTCCGCTGCTTCTTGCTCCTCGGGAAGTTCTCCTGTCTGAAGGAAATGGACTATCTCTTGTGCCCATGTTGGAGCTTGTGGCTCGACGACAAGGACTAAAGGCGCAAATGCTGCTGCGGGAACATCCGCTTCTACGGCAAGAATCTGGGATCCTGCCGGAGCGTGATGCTCCCCGGCAAGTGTGTCGGGACACAGCTTGTCGGGAGCGTCTGCTTCAACGAAACAAACCCTAGGGCTTGTCGGAGCAGACTGCTCCTCAAAGACTTTCTCGTGTCGATCCTGGGGACCTTCTTGGCGGCGGCTTCGGGGAGCTCTGCCGGAAAGTAGTCGCCAATAACCAACTTCCTCTTCTTACTCTGTCCAGTTGATGGTGTTACAGATGGCTGAGTCAGCTTGAGCACAAAAATCCTGGTTCCACAGGCAACTTAAGTGCAGCGCATTTTGACAGGCCGTCTGCAATGTCATTCTGAGCCCTTGGAACGTGTTCCATTTGTAGGCCGTCAAAATGTTCTTCTAGCTTTCTCACTTCATCAATGTAGGCTTCCATCAATGGAATCTGATAATCTTTGTTAACTTGGCGGACAACAAGCTGTGAATCACCCCTGACAATAAGCTTCTTGATCCCAAGTTCTGCCGCGATCCTGAGTCCGGCAAGCAAGCCTTCATACTCTGCAGATTGTTTGTTGCTTGTTCCTTGGGAAAGTGCATCCGATCACGTGCTTGAGGTGCTCTTGATTGGGTGCGACAAGTAGTACGCTTTGACGGGCGCCTTTGCAGCGAAGGCACCATCAAAGTACATGATCCATTCTTTGCTCGCTTCCTTGACGGGGATGCTCCTCTCCGGAGTTTCTTCATCAGGCGTTGGCGTCCATTCTGCTATGAATTCTGCCAATGCTCGGCTCTGAATAGTTGAAGTACTTTCAAACTTGAGGCCAAAGCTTGACAATTCTAGTGCCCACTCGACGATCCTGCCTGTTGCTTCTGGATTCTGCAATATCCTCTTCAACGGAAAGCGAGTGACAACTGTGATCTCATGTGCTTGAAAGTAATGGCGCAGCTTCCTCGAGGCCATGAGTAGGCCGAAAAGCAACTTCTGCACACCAGAATACCTTGATCTAGCCCCCTGCAGAAGGGAACCGACAAAGTAAACCAAGGCGCTGCACCATCTTCTTCGCTTTCTTCCGCAACTATACAGATCCATCCTTGCCGGAGCGAACTTGTCGGGAAGCCCCCGCTTGTAGCTGGACTCGCTTGCATGATTTTTGCCTCATCATCTGCTTCCTCTCCGCAATTAACGCAAAGCACTAACCACATGATTGGTTGCCGCTAGATATAGCAGCAACTTCTCTTGTGGCTTAGGTGCGACAAGTGTTGGAGTAGAGGATAGGTATCTCTTCAGTCCTTGCAGTAGCAGCTTCCGCCTCGAGTCCATTTCATTGACCTGCCTTTTTCAAAACTTTGAAAATGGCGGGCGCTTCAGCAGAACTTAGAAATGAACCTCACCGAGAGCAGCAACACAGCCGGCAAGTCTTCGCACATCCTTGACGCTTGATGCTTCGATCTATTCAATGGCTTTGATCTTGTCGGGTTGGCTTCAATCCCCTCGGATACAAAGAATCCAAAAGCTTGCCGGAAGGAACTCCAAACACGCACTTCTCGATTCAACTTGAGATTGACCTTGCGCAGATTTGTGAAGGTCTCTGCCCAAATCTTGGATCAAATTTGCTCTGTCCTGCTCTTGACCACTATGTCATCCATGTAAGCTTCTACATTTACGTGCAACCGTGGCTCAAAAGCATGACCGACTACTCTTGCAAATGTTGAACCGGCATTCTTTAGTCCGAAGGCATCCGTACAAAGCAAAGACATGCCACATGGAGTAATGAATGCGGTTTTCTTCATCCTCTTCGCCATGAAGATCCGATGATATCCTCGAGTATGCATCAAGGAATGAAAGCAGATCACATCCTGCCGTGGAGTCGACAATCTGGTCAATGCGCGGCAAGGGAAATGGATCCTTGGGACAAGCTTTATTAACATCGGTGAAGTCAATACAAAGCCTCTACTTCCCGCTTGCTTTATGCGCACGACGACTCACCGGATTGGCTAACCACGTTGGATGGAGTACTCCTCGGACCAGGCCTGCTGCTTCCAATTTCTTGATTTCTTCTGCAATGAACTCTTGACGCTCCATTGCCTGTTTCCTAACTCTCTGCTTGACGGGCCGTGCGTGAGGACAAACGGCAAGGTGGTGCTCAATTACTTTCCTGGGAACACCGGGGATGTCAGATGGTTGCCATGCGAACACATCGACATTCGCCAGAGGAAAAGCAACGAGCGCTTTCCTATTTAGGATCAAGCGTGGCAATCGATGGTGAAGGTACCACCAAAGGCCCCCTCCTTGGCGGCCACTTTCTTGGTCTCAGGTGAAGTTGTCTTCGCCTTCTTGCACTTGCTGGTGGAGCTCGATGGTGCGTCCTCGGCGGTAGCGCAGCACTCCGAAGAGGTGCGCTTGCCGGAGTGGGCATGAGAGCTGCTCTTGCCGGACTTGGTCTTCTTCTTCCCCCCGGGAGCTTCAGCGGCAAGTGGCTTGTGTTCTGCTGCGGCTGCTGCTTCCCGGTAGATCTTGTCGGTACAGATAAGTGCATCCTTCTTGTCGCCTTGGACAGAAATGACACTTATCGGACCGGGCATCTTGAGCACATTGTAGGCGTAGCGAGAGGCTGTCATGAACTTGGCAAGCGCTGGACAGCCTAGTATCCCATTGTAGGGCAATGGGAAATCAGCAACATCAAATGTGACCTCTTTGTCCTGAAATTCAGCTCGCTGCCAAACGTCACTGGCAGTGTGATCTTCCCCTTTGGCTTGCTCCTTCCCGGGTTGATTCCTTGAAAGGTACCAGTTTCTTCGAGCTCGCTGTCGGGGATCTGGAGCTTCTTGAGCACCGCTGAAGAGATCAGATTCAGGTCGGCCCCACCGTCAACCAACATCTTTGTGACCTTGAGGTTGCGGATGGTTGGCGAAACCAACATCGGCAAGCACCCGACCACAGTGATGCGATCAGGGTGATCCTCAACATCAAAAACGATGGGCGTGCTGGACCACTTCAGGGGCTTGCGCGATTCGACGGACGGTTCTGCTGCGTTCACTTCCCGCACCCACTGTTTGAGTTGACGGTGCGAGGTGTGCAGAGAAGCACCGCCGTCAACGCACAAAACCTCCGTCGCCTTCTGAAACTCTTGGTCGTCGGTCTCATCTTCCTCCATCTCATCATCCTCATCTTCGTCTTCGTCCTTGTCGCGGCCGGGGGGAGGTCTATCTCCTTGCCGCTGCTTGGCCTTGCCGCGGCGCCCTCCCCGGGCGGGAAGCTTCTTGCCGGATCCTCCGCCACCTTCCCGGGCCTTCTCCTTGTCGCGACGCTCATATTCAGCTTTCTGTAGCTCTGCCATCTGCTCAACCTTCTTGCATGATTGGAGGTCATGGCCCTTGGTGCGGTGGATCTTGCAATACTGCTTGCCAGAGCCATCCTGCTTCTCGGCGGCCACCACAGCCTCGCCGGAGTCACCAGCTTTGGCCTTGTCGGAGCCGCCTCCGCTGCCGGACTGCTCGACAACTAGCACATCCTTAGCCTTTCTCTTTCTGTTATTCCGCCTCTGGTTCTTCTTTGCCGGAGGGGCATCCTCACTGTCAGATCCTTCTGCTCCTGTGTTCTCTCCGGGGAGTCTCCTCCCCTCCTCAGCCCGTGCACACTTGTCGGCCAGAGCGTATAGCTCGCTGACATCTCTGATCTTGCACATCACCATCTCCTCCTCATCCTGCGATTACGCACGTTTTGATGGAACGCGCTAATAACCGCGGCAGGGTGGACGCCTCGATGTTGCACCGCACTGGCTGAATCTCTCAGATATACTTGCGCGGGTTCTCCTTCCTTCCGGGCGGCGCAGATGAATGTCGCTTTCGGCCATGGGGCTTGTGGCCACCCGTGAAGGCGCCGACAAACTGATGGCACAGGTCCACCCACGAAGAGATGGAGTTGTCCGCAAGTGCATGAGCCAAGATCGGCGTTGGGCTTGAGCACCAGCGGAAGTAGTTGGCGAGATCTTCTCGTCGCGCCCGGCAGCTTTGCACCGCGATAGTGTAGACGCCGAGGAACTCCGACGGATGTATCCTGCCATCGTATTTCTCGCACGCCGGCTTGAAGTTCTTAATCTTGGGCCCCGGACTTGCCGCAGCTCATGGGTGAACGCAGGCAACCTACCACGCGTCTGACAAGTCGCCTGGTTCTCTGGCGCATGCATATCGACAGATGGGCCCAGCGCGCTGGTCAGATTGACGTCGCGCTTCTCTTCGACGCTCGATGCGATCACGAAAAGGCGTCTTCGTGTCGTCGTTCTTGGAGAACTTGGCGTTGATCGCGGCGAGCTCGTGGGTCCGACGACGCGGTGGAGTCGGCGTCGAGGTTGGCCCGGCGAGTCGGCGATCTTGGCCTTCGGGGCGGGGAGTGCACGGTGGTGGCACCCCCAGCGGTCTTGTCGGCGTCGGCTTGCGCCTGGGCGTCTTGCCGAGGCTTCGATGTGCTCGGTTGCCGGGGCTTGTCGCCGTTGGCGAAGCCAATGAGGCTATAAATGGCAGCCCTCCAGTCGTCGATCTTGTCTGGCGCTGGAGGGTAATCTAGAAGCAGCTGGGCTCGGGCCAGCGCTTCCTCTGGAGTCTTGGGTGGTGGTGGTGAGCGACGCGAGGTGCGAGACATGCTCAAACTTCTAACAGTGTTAGAAGGAGCAGCATCCCGTCCAGGCGACCGTACCGCGCTCGTGCCAGCGTGCTGGCGTGCATGTTGGCCTTGAGCGTCCCGTGACCCACCAGCTTGGCCTTGTTCCAACGCGAGTACGGTGCTAGGAGCACCGTGGCGTTGTCGATCCTGCACCTCCTGGGAGGGGTGCGGTGGATGTGCAGACGCTGAACCTTGCGGGGCCTTGTCCTTGGGCCCCCCGCTGGCGCCCGCTCCTCCGCCGGCGTCCACCCCATCGCCCGTTTGCTCCGGTGGTGGTAGGATAGTCGCAGACGGAGTGGCCACCTCCGAAGTCTTCTTCTTCGGTGGCATGTCGATGAAGATGTTGGTGTAGCGCGCGCAAACGCCGGATCAGATACGCACGACCTCGACGCCCCCCTACCTGGCGCGCCAAAGATGTCGTGGGAGATGGGGGAGCACGAGCACCTATGGGGCAGGGGGGCCTTCCGTCCGCAAGGAGCGGAGGTGCACGAGAGCGATCGAGGCGGGAGCACGCGGGGGATTTTTACCCAGCTTCGGAGCTCTCCGGAGAGATAAAACTCCTACTGCTGCTTTGTGGTGGTATTATGTTCTTGCTCAAGAGCGTGAGCATGTTGTGGTGTTGAATGCGTCGAATGAACCGAACCAACTGCGGAACCCCCTTCTACGTGCGCATGGGCCTCCCTTTTATAGTCTAAAGGGGGTCACCAACAGGTGGCAGCGTAGAAAGAGGGGTAAAAAGGTAAAAACGCGGGTTGGTACAACCACTATCAACAGTGCCCTCTACCTAACTCTGACGGCAGGGGACAAGGGCATTTAATGCCCGTCCGGTCGCCCCAACAGTGTAGGAAACGACCGTTAGAGGCGCCACCGATCGCCACGATGGCCTCCTTGTCAGCTTCGCTTGCCACCTCGCACCGCATGGCTGCACAGCTGCCCGCCACGTTGAAAGCACATTTGCTCCTCGGGTGGTTTTGGTAATTAATGACAACATACTTTGTGGTTGGACTAATGCTTTTATCAAGTATGTTTCAGGAAATTCAATCACATTGGCATGGCAAAAGGACTAAAGAGGTGGACCCCTCAAAATGCTAAGACAAGCATTGGCAAAAGCTCAAGACTCCATTTTTGGTTTAGTGATCCAAGATCACATTGAGTCCATAGGAAAAGCCAATACTATTAAAAGGGATGAGGTTATGATGATGATCTGTTGCTCAAGTGCTTAGTGATACATCTCCTAAACTATCGGCAACTTTCACCGCCATATACACTCATAAGTAGTCTCGGTCCCACCGATATTCCAAACCCACCACACCGAGATGAACCACCTCACCATAAGCCAAACCCTAGCAAACTCGGATTTTCCGATTCGAACTCGGTCTCACCGAAACATGAGTTGCCAAGCTTCAGAACATTCATCATCAAATCGGTGTCACCGAGATGATGAAGTCGGTCCCACCAAATTGGCATGCTCTTGTCATTGCACGAATCGGACTAACCGAGATTGTATTTTCGTCCCACCGAAAATCCCAACGCTCACATTATTTGAACTATCGGTCTCACCGAGTTGTCCACTTCGGTCCCACCGAGATTGCTCAAATGTGTGTAACGGTTGGATTTTGTGTGGAGGCTATTTATACCCTCCACCCCTCTTCATTCGTGGAGAGAGCCATCGAAAGAACTACCACTCCTACCTTACATTTCGAGAAGAGAACTACCTACCCTTGTGTTGAGATCAAGTTGCTCCACTCCCACCATATGAAGCTTGATCTCTAGCCTTCCCAAGTTGCTTTCCACTCAATCCTTTCTTCCACCACAGCCAAATCAGTGAGGAGAGTTGAGTGTTGGGGAGATTATCATTTGAAGCACAAGAGCAAGGAGTTCATCATCATCTACAACATCTATTACCTTTTGGAGGGTGGTGCCTCCTAGATTGGTTAGGTGTCGCTTGGGAGCCTCCGTCATCGAGATGTGGAGTTGAACCAAGAAGTTTGTAAGGGCAAGGAGATCGCCTACTTCGTGAAGATCTACCCCGAGTAAGGCTAGCCCTCCGTGGGCGTGGCCATGATGGAATAGACAAGGTTGCTTCTTCGTGGACCCTTCGTGGGTGGAGCCCTCCGTGGACTCTCGCAAGCCGTTACCCTCCGTGGGTTGAAGTCTCCATCAACGTGGAAGTACGATAGCACCACCTATCGGAACCACGAGAAAAATCATTGTGTCTCCAAATTGCGTTTGATCTTCTCCACTTCTCTTTACTACTTGTGCAATTTACTTTCCGCTGCCCATACTCTAGAATTGCATGTGTAGTGTGCTACTTGACTTGTGTGTTATGCAAAATCTGCAAAATCTGTCCTTGATAAAAGACAGAATTTTTATCTTGTCGAGTAGTCTAATCACCCCCTCTAGACACTCTCACCTTCTTCGATCCCACAATTGGTATCGAGCTTTGGTCTCCATTGCTTTGGTTTACACACCATTGGAGGAAGATGGACGTGTTCACGCTTGGGAGTGTTAGCCATAGAGTGCCTATTCTTAATGGAGTGTCCTATAACTCGTGGAGGATTGAAATGCTTATTATCTTTAAGACGTAAAATTTATGCAAATATGTTGAGACCCCTATGTGCCTCCATTTGACCCCTTGCACCCTACCATGGATGAAGAGCTTGATTTGCTTCAGAACCTTAGGACTGTAAATCTTATCATTAGAGGGTTACCCGATAACTTGCTTAAGCTCGTTACAAACTTTGAGTGCGCCTATGCTATGTGGAAGTTCTTGGAAGAACTTTATCCGACTACTCTTTGAGAGGTCTTGATGAAATTCTATACAAGACTATTGAATTTGATATGATGCTTAATGATCCCAACTTTGATAAATGCTTCTTTGAGCTTTGTGATCTTATGAAAAGAAGGGTGATCCGGTCTTATCAATGTTCTAATTAGAAATGCTCTTGTATTGCATTCCGATGATTATTGTCACATTGACAAAACTAATGCAAGTAGTTATCAAATTGACCTAGGTGTTGATGATGAACAATCTATGGGTCAATATGATGATGAGCATGAGCATGATGATGATTACTCCGATTCGGACACCGAGCTAGACAAGATCATGAAGAGTCTCAATCTTATGGCAAATCGAGAGACTACATGTCCGTGGAAAAGAGTGGATTCTTGATAGTGGATGCACCGACCACATGACCGGAGACAAAGACATGTTTCGAGAGCTTGCAAAGAACGATGGTCCATGCAAGTATGTGACTTTTGGAGACAACTCCAAGGGTAAGGTACTTGGCCTTGGTAAGGTGGCCATATCTCATGATAGCTCTATTCAAAATGTCATGCTTGTAGAATCTCTTGGATACAATTTACTTTCCGTGTCTAGATTAGCTGACTTTGGATTCAATGTGCTATTCATCGAAGTAGATTGCCAAGTCTTTCGTCGTGACAATCATAACATGGCATTTACCGTATCCGTAGAGGTGATCTATATATTGTTGATTTCACTAAGAAAGCCCAACCTAGAGCTTGCTTCATTGCTAAATCCTCTAAAGGTTGGTTATGGCATAGAAGGCTTGGACATGTTGGTATGCGTAATTTAGACAAGCTGATCAAAGGTGATCATATTCTTGGCGTTAAAGATGTTTTCTTTGACAAAGATAGACTTTGTAGTGCTTGTCAAGCAGGAAAACAAGTAGGTGGAAGTCATCCCGTGAAGAACATCATGACCACAAGGAGACCGCTTGAGCTTCTTCATATGGATCTCTTCGTCCCAATGCTTACAAAAGCCTTGGTGGTAACTCCTTTGGTCTAGTTATAGTTGATGATTATTCCAGATTTACGTGGATATTTTTCCTTGATGACAAATCGCAGGTTCAGAGAATCTTCAAAACCTTTGCCAAAAGGCCCAAAATCAATTTGAGGTGAAGATCAAGAAAGTTCGGAGGACAATGGAACGGAGTTCAAGAACGCCAATGTAGACTCTTTTCTCGATGAGGAAGGGATTCTACATGAGTTCTCGGCTACGTACACTCCTCAACAAAATGGAGTTGTTGAGAGGAAGAACCAAACGCTCATAGAGATGGCGAGAACGATGCTTGATGAATACAAGACACCGAAGCATTTTTGGGGGGAAGCGGTCGAGACAGCTTGTCATGCTATCAACAGGCTTTATCTTCATAAGCTCCTTGACAAGACATCATATGAGCTCCTCACCGGTAACAAACCCCAAGTGGGATACTTTCGTGTCTTTGGTTCGAAATGCTATATCCTTGATAAGCATCGTCGGTCTAAGTTTGCTCCTAAAACTCATGAAGGCTTTTTTCTTGGTTATGGATCAAACTCCCACACCTACCGTGTCACAATAATTTCACCCAAAGGTTGAAGAGATGGTAGACGTGAAGTTTGATGAATCTAATGGCTCGCAAGTAGAGCAAATGCCTATTGATGTAGGAGACAAGGACCCATCGGAAGTTATCCAAGATTTATCTATTGGAAAGATCCGTCCCATGGAAGTGAAGGAGAGTACCTCATCTACATATGTGGAGCCCCCTACCTCATGGCAAGATGAACCTCAAGGCAACATGGAGGCCTCCACAAGTGGAACTCACCAAGATGAGGAAGTGCAACAAGAAGATCCACCACAACCTCCTTCTTCACCGCCTCAAGACAACACCAACAACAATGAAGAAGAAGAAGAGGAAGATGAAGATGATGAGGAAGCTCAGCCACAACCTCAACAAAAGCTATCCCGAGTCCGAGCAAGAGTCAAGAAAAATCATCCTGTGGAACAAATGATGAACGACATCAACTCCGGAGAATTACTCGCCTAAAACTCGCTTAGCTAACTTTTGTGAGCATTACTCATTTATCTCTAGTATTGAACCTATGAAGGTAGAAGAAGCACTTGAAGACCCGGATTGGGTGAACGCTATGCACGAAGAATTACACAACTTCGAGAGGAACAAGGTATGGACTTTGGTAGAGAAGCCCAAGGATGATCAAAACGTCATTGGAACCAAATGGGTGTTTCGGAACAAGCAAGATGAAGATGGACAAGTCATCCGCAACAAGGCTCGCCTCAGAGCTCAAGGTTACACACAAGTCGAAGGTATGGACTATGGTGAGACCTATGCCCCGCTGCTAGACTTGAGTCCATTCGCATTCTTCTTGCTTATGCCAATCACCATGATATTACTCTCTATCAAATGGATATCAAAAGTGCTTTCCTAAATGGTGAAATTGAGGAGGAAGTATTTGTGAAACAACCTCCCGGATTTGTGAATCCCAAAAAGCCTAATCATGTTTACAAGTTGCACAAAGCTCTTTATGGTCTTAAACAAGCTCCTAGAGCTTGGTACAAATGCTTGACTAGCTTTCTTCTTGAAAAAGGCTTTGAGATTGGAAACATAGACTCAACACTGTTCACTTAAAAGGGTTAATGGTGAACTATTTGTGTGCCAAATATATGTTGATGATATTATCTTTGGTTCAACTAACCCTCATTTTAGCAAGAAGTTTGGAAAGCTCATGTCGGAGAAGTATGAGATGTCCATGATGAGTGAACTCAAATTCTTCCTTGGGTTGCAAATCAAGCAATCTAAGGAGGGTACCTTTGTCTCACAAACAAAGTACACCAAGGATCTCTTCAAGAAGTTCAACATGCAAGAAAGCAAGGTATGAGAACCCCATGCCTACAAGTGGACATAATGACTTGACAAAAGATGGAGAACCCGTTGATCAAAAGGTTTACCGATCTATGATTGGTTCTCTACTATATCTTTGTGCTTCTCGTCCTGACATAATGTTGAGTGTATGCATGTGTGCTCGATATCAAGCAGCCCCTAAAGAATGTCATCTTAAAGCTGTTAAAAGGATTGTGAGATATTTGATACACACACCAAACTTTGGCATTTGGTATCCTAAGAGGGCCTCTTTCGACCTTGTTGGCTATTCCGACTCGGACTATGCCGGTGACAGGTTGATAGAAAGTCAACTTCGGCACGTGTCAATTCCTTGGTCGATCCCTTGTATCTTGGTCCTCCAAGAAACAAAATTCGTATCATTATCCACCGCCAAGCGGAATATATTGCTGCTGGTTCGTGTTGTGCTCAATTGCTATGGATGACACAAACGCTTAAGGATTATGGGATACATGTGAGACATGTTCCCTTGCTTTGTGACAATGAGAGTGCGATTAAAATTGGACACAATCCGTGCAACACTCTCGAACTAAACATATTGAAGTTCGTCACCATTTCATTCGTGATCACATTGCCAAGGGTGACATCAATCTTAAGCATGTTCAGATCGACAAACAACTCATCGATATCTTTACAAAACCTCTTGATGAGAAGGTGTTTTGTCGCTAAGGAGTGAGTTGAACATCATTGATGCTTCAAACTTGGAGTGAAAACTCCATTGATGCATGCAAGGCATGAGCCCACTTGACTAATCCTTGATATTTCTCTTATGATGATGATCATATGTCTTGGACACATTTGCCTCCTTGTATTGCATCTAACTCCTTGCGTACTTGGATGATCTACATTCCACAAGATTACCACACACTCAAATCATGAGTAATCTTGTCATTGACCAAGTATCTAGCTCTTTGGGATGTTGAGTTCAAGGAACAAAATTCCACATATCCTTTTTGACACCTTATACATCTAGTATTTCACTCTTGTCATCTTGGATATCCTTGAGTATTTCCTTGCTTGCCTAACCCATGTAGGAAGATGAACTACACAAGTGGAAATGGCGCTCCAACTTCACATTCAATGAGCACCTACATCAAGTTTACCTACATAAAGCAACAACAAGCCCAAGGTATGTTCTTCACATCTTTAAGGAGCTTTGCTCAAAGTCATGAGTACAAGCAGCTTCATAAGATGTGATCACATCGAATGCTTAATCGAAAAATGGCAACCCCATTTTGAGCTTAAATGATGAGTATGACCTATGATCAAATGTCCTCATTCGACTCCTAAGTCAATATACTCAAACATATGTGACCTTGTCACGACCTTTATCTAGATGAAGTACATATGTTTTGGAGTCTTTCTATTTTCTCTTATGTTCTCTCATTGAGTTTTCATTAAAAAAACTTCATCTAGGAATCTTTTCATTTCTATTCTTCCGCCTTTGTGAATATCCTTCTGCTCGATCAATTCCTCGAAAATCATTCACAAATTCATTGCAAATCCTTTGAAACATTCCTCGCAAAGTGAGCTGAATTATTTCAGTATTTCCTTGAATTAAACTCAAGGCCACCGATTTAAATATTTCGGTCTAACCGAAAAGGATCTACCTAAGTCCTGACTTTCGGACCCACCGATCCATCTTAATTCGGTGTCACCGATTTATTTCTTCCAGGATATCATCTTCTGCAGCTCCACTCAATGATTCTCTATGCATGTTCTTTTTTTTGCCCTGTTGTGATTCTTAAGGATCCCACTTCTTTCTTTCCATCTTCCCTGACCTTCCTAGTTTGCTGTCCTTTTCGGCACTTGATGTCAAAGGGGGAGAAGACTTAGGGGGAGAAGAGAAGATTTAGGGGGAGAAGAAGAGCAATCTTACCTTAAGGGGGAGAGAATCACATCAAAGCTTTGCCGTGTTTTTCCTTATAAGAGAATTTCTTGCCGTGTTTCACATTGGACATTACAATTGGCGTCATTCTCATTTGGCATCATTCTTCTTGATCTGAGAAAACTCAAAGGGAGAGGAATCTTCACAATTGATATCTTATGGAAAGCAAAATCTCTCGAGTTCATTGAAAATCTTTTAGTTTCGGAGACATGTTTGCTTGATTCAAGCTTGTGCTCAATATGAGACACTCTTTATACATGTCATCCCTGGCTTGGTACTCTTGATGTTCTTGCAGTTGGTTGAAGAAATACTCTTGTGTTATCTAACCTTGTTTTCCCAAGTTTATCTCTTCGTACAATGCCAAGGAACCTCAAGGTAAGTATATGCACTTTGCGTAATGTGCATGATGGTGACTTGCTTGTGAATACTTGTTTGCAAGAAATCACCATGCACATATGCATTATCACTCACTTCTTTTCATCTGCTCGATGCATATAGCCAAGCTGCATGTAGCACATCTTGCCTTTCTCTCTTGTGTGCTTGTGGTAGTCCAAAACCATAATTTATGAAAATCTTGCACACTTGTAGGGGAGCCTGTGTACTATGTTTGTCAAAGCTTTAGTGATAATTCTGTCTTTCTTTCAATAAGCTTTGATGTCTTTTTAGTGTGTTGCCATCAATTACCAAAAGGGGAGATTGAAAGCACATTTGCTCCTCGGGTGGTTTTGGTAATTAATGACAACATACTTTGTGGTTGGACTAATGCTTTTATCAAGTATGTTTCAGAAATTCAATCACATTGGCATGGCAAAAGGACTAAAGAGGTGGACCCTCAAAATGCTAAGGCAAGCATTGGCAAAAGCTCAAGACTCCATTTTTGGTTTAGTGATCCAAGATCACATTGAGTCCATAGGAAAAGCCAATACTATTAAAAGGGATGAGGTTATGATGATGATCCGTTGCTCAAGTGCTTAGTGATACATCTCCTAAACTATCAGCAACTTTCACCGCCATATACACTCATAAGTAGTCTCGGTCCCACCGATATTCCAAACTCAGTCACACCGAGATGAACCACCTCACCATAAGCCAAACCCTAGCAAACTCGGATTTTCCGATTCGAACTCGGTCTCACCAAACATGAGTTGCCAAGCTTTTGTAACCTTCATCATCAAATCGGTGTCACCGAGATGATGAAGTCGGTCCCACCGAAATTGGCATGCTCTTGTCATTGCACGAATCGGACTAACCGAGATTGTATTTTCGGTCCCACAAAATCCAACGCTCACATTATTTGAACTATCGGTCTCACCGAGTTGTCCACTTCGGTCCCACCGAGATTGCTCAAATGTGTGTAGCGGTTGGATTTTGTGTGGAGGCTATTTATACCCTCCACCCCTCTTCATTCGTGGAGAGAGCCATCGAAAGAACTACCACTCCTACCTTACATTTCGAGAAGAGAACTACCTACCCTTGTGTTGAGATCAAGTTGCTCCACTCCCACCATATGAAGCTTGATCTCTAGCCTTCCCAAGTTGCTTTCCACTCAATCCTTTCTTCCACCACAGCCAAATCAGTGAGGAGAGTTGAGTGTTGGGGAGATTATCATTTGAAGCACAAGAGCAAGGAGTTCATCATCATCTACAACATCTATTACCTTTTGGAGGGTGGTGCCTCCTAGATTGGTTAGGTGTCGCTTGGGAGCCTCCGTCATCGAGATGTGGAGTTGAACCAAGAAGTTTGTAAGGGCAAGGAGATCGCCTACTTCGTGAAGATCTACCCGAGTAAGGCTAGCCCTCCGTGGGCGTGAGCCATGATGGAATAGACAAGGTTGCTTCTTCGTGGACCCTTCGTGGGTGGAGCCCTCCGTGGACTCATGCAGCCGCTACCCTCCGTGGGTTGAAGTCTCCATCAACGTGGAAGTACGATAGCACCACCTATCGGAACCACGAGAAAAATCATTAAGTCTCCAAATTGCGCTTTGATCTTCTCCACTTCTCTTTACTACTTGTGCAATTTACTTTCCGCTGCCCATACTCTAGAATTGCATGTGTAGTGTGCTACTTGACTTGTGTGTTATGCAAAATCTGTCAAATCTGTCCTTGATAAAAGACAGAATTTTTATCTTGTCGAGTAGTCTAATCACCCCCCTCTAGACACTCTCACCTTCTTCGATCCCACACACGTGCACCAGGAGCGATCCTGTGGCGACACGTCATCGGATGTGCTGGAGATTGGGTGCGGAGTGGCAGCCTTGCCGCGGCCGTTGTCTTGTTGCACCAGCGAGCTTGCCGCCCGCCGGGCCTTGCCGGGACGTGCGCGGCGTCGCGGCAAGTCTTCTGAGGCGCCTTGGTTGGCCTTCCCGGCAAGCTCCTCTTGCCGGGGTCTTGTCCTTCCCGGAAAGCTCCTCTTGCCGGGGCCTTGTTTTCTCAATTAATACTTTGTTCTTGAATGGCAGTAAGTAGGAATGGCGGAGGATCTTGGCGACGCCTCTAAGCCTTTGCCAGCGCCCATGATCGCTGCATGCACAAGTTCGGGGTACTAAGATACCCCTACTTTAGTACACTGACATGTAGCAATTGCGCTCTCGACTAGAAGATCTTTTGTCATTGTAAGACCTTGACTTGGAGCTTCTTTCTTTGCTTCTACTCTTGTAGAATTTGTTGAAGTTCTTCACCATTTTGCTCAATTCTTCATTGAAGGTTTGTTTCTCACTTGATTATGTGGGGGCTTCACTTGAGTCTTTGTAAGCACCACTTGGCTTGTTGTGAAGTTCCTCCTTATCCTTGAGTGACATCTCATGAGCAACAATTCTTCCAATGACTTCCGTTGGCTTGAGATCTTTGTAGTTTGGCATCATTTTGGATCAATGTGCACACGGTATCATACTTTCCATCCAATGCTCTTAGGATCTTCTTGATGATGAATTTTTCGGTCATCTCTTCACTCCCTAAGCCGGCAATCTCATTTGTGATAAGAGCAAGCCTAGAGTACATTTCAGCGACACCTTCACCATCCTTCATTTTGAACTTGTCAAGCTGACTTTGGAGCACATCCAACTTGGATTCCTTGACGGATTCGGTACCTTCATGCATATCAATCAAAGTATCCCAAATTTCCTTTGCATTCTCAAGACGGCTGATTTTGTTGAATTCTTCGGGGCATAATCCATTGAAGATGATTGTCGGTGTCAAAACAGGCGGATCTCGGGTAGGGGGTCCCGAACTGTGCGTCTAGGCGGATGGTAACAAGAGACAAGGGACACGATGTTTTTACCCAGGTTCGGGCCCTCTCGATGTAGGTAAAACCCTACTCCTGCTTGATTGATATTGATGATATGGGTAGTACAAGAGTGGATCTACCACGAGATCAAGGAGGCTAAACCCTAGAAGCTAGCCTATGGTATGATTGTTGTAATGGTTGTGCGTCCTCTGGACTAAAACCCTCCGGTTTATATAGACACCGGAGTGGGCTAGGGTTACACGAGTCGGTTACAATGGTAGGAGATCTACATATCCAGACGCCAAGCTTGCCTTCCACGCCAAGGAAAGTCCCATCCGGACACGCCGACGAAGTCTTCAATCTTCTATCTTCATAGTCTTGGAGTCCGCCGATGATGATAGTCTCGCTATCCGGACACCCCTAGTCCAGACTCCTCGGTAGCCCTCGAACCAGGCTTCAATGACGATGAGTCCAGCGCATATTATTCGGCATTGCAAGGCGGGTTCCTCCTCGAATAATTCATAGAAGATTGTGAACACCAGGATAGTGTCCGCTCGCAAAATAAATTCCACATTCCACCATAGATGTAATAATATGTACACAAGTTCAACTTTGTTGACGATTTTGTGGCATGACGTCACAACACCACCAAGCCTTTACTTGAATCGTTTTTATTATACCACCTCGGTAAGCGTTTAGTGAAGCGGTTTCCTTGGCATGTCTTGTCAAGGCAGATCGTGTTCCCCTTATTCCGGGATTCCCATCAATACGGACGTGGGTAACCCAACCGTGCCCGTCGCCACGCCTCCTCTATCGGAGGCGAGTCCCGAACGGTCACGGGGACGGCTCTTGGTATTCTCCCTCTTTATAATGGAATCAAGGCTCATTTCTTTTCTTCAATCCTTAATCGAGTCTACTCCTCGCCCCGAGTTCCAACACCCAGAGCCCCAGATTCGAGCGCTTCGGACCTTTGACAATGTCCGGCTCCGACCTATAGGGCCGGTGGATGCCCTCTTCCGTCGCGAAAGAGGACGTGCTAAAGCTACGAGAGGCCAAGTACCTGACTTACGAGATTTCCCATAGGTTGCCCGCCAAAGGGCAAGTCATTCCCACCCTCGAGCCCGGTGAGTATGTCGTGTTCATGTCCCACCTCCGTCGGGCTTAGGCTTCCCGATGGATCCTTTTGTGAGAGGGCTCATGTTTTACTATGGGTTGGAATTCCACGACTTGGTTCCGGAGTCCATCCTCCATATCTCTTCATTCATTGTCGTTTGCGAAGCCTTCCTCCGCATTACCCCTCACTTCGGCTTATGGCTTAAGTCCTTCAACGTGGAGCTGAAGATGATCGAGGGGCGTCGAGCAGAGTGCAGCGGGGTGGTTGTAAGCAGAAGGGCCAACGCTCCATGGCCCAAGGGCTCTTTCCAGGAGGAGCTCGGCTTGTGGCAGCAGGAGAGGTTCTACATAACCGCTCCCAGGGGCAACGGGCAGAAGCCGCCGCCCATCTTCCGCTCGGGCCCTCCACCGCGGCTGATGTCATGGGTCAGCCAAGGGCTCAACTGGGGGCCGTCAAAGGATGTACCCCTATTGCAGGACCGGATTCGAGACCTCCAGGAGAGGGAGATCAATCTGGTCGTGGTGATGCAGGTTATGCTGATTCGCGCCTCGCCTCGCAAGCGCCGCCTCCGTGCATGGGAGTTCAATCTCTCAAGGGCCGCGAGCTCTCCAACACTTCATGGGTACGACACCCGTGGAGATGTATAAATTGTTCTTCGGGTCACAAGAGATGTGTCCGGAATTGACCAAGGATTTCGGCCTAAGCTGCAACCGCCCGGATTCTCAGGTAAGTGACCATGCGTCTGAACACACCGTTTGTTTACGCCTTCTTGAATTTGCCTTTTAACCCATCGTCTCTTGAATAGGAGTGGATAGCGCCAGTTTAAACCGACACGGTGTTCGCCCTCCTCCGAGACCGTGCCGGATCCGTCTTTGGTCGGGGATGTTGAAGGTTGCGCCTTCAGAGGAAGGCGAAGGGGCGAACAGGGATACCACCGCCTTTACCGAGGAGGCTTTGGAGGAAGGGGGAATCGAGAATCCCTCCTTCCAAGGGGAGAAGAGGACCGCCTTCGAAAACCCGGAGGCCAAGGCCTCGAAGCGGGGGAAGAGATCTTCACCAGAGGGTCCTGCGTTCGGGGAGGCCCCGGCCGCACCATCTCCCCTAAGGAATCAGCCCTCCAGCGAGCCGTAAGTAGAAAAAGGGGGGTTCTATAATAAGAGACATCCCTATGTTTGCTTCTGAGGATAACCAAAGTTTTTACCTTGTAGTTCGGATCTCCGTCCTTCTCAAATGAGCTCGTCTTCGGGGGACCTTCGTCCGGAGATGGTGGAGAGCGAGACACCTCCATCCGTCGCACCATCAGGCCGGGCGGACGAATCTAAGGTGTCATCGCGGAGGGTGTCCCTAGTCCGGCGGGGCCGGAGAGTTCGGCACCGGCTGGTGTGCGGCCGGGGGAGCTGAAGGATCTGTTTGAGAGGGCATCTATCTCAGAAGATCACCGTACATTGATGAGTTATGTGATTGGAAGAATTTCGTCCGCCGAAGGCGGGTTGCATGATGCCGTCAAAAGCTTGCTGGCGGGGTTTGAGGTATGTAAAAATGACATACCTTTTGACAACTTTGCACATAAAGTGCGCCCTGTATAGATAGTAGCCCCTGGGACTCGGTAGGTTGTCGAGAGCGACAGCGTGCCGAGGATCAAAATCGCAGGTATTGATTTTCGCCTCTCCTATACAGGTGGCGGATAGTCCGGCACAGTCGACTGATGGGGTTGCGAACTAAAGCGGCAACTCGACGCTATGGATGCGACATCATTTGGTCAATAAGCGACTTGACGAGTCACAAGGTAGGAGGTTTTCTCCGCGGTCACCTGGTAATGGGGCCGAAGCCCTACTTCTTACAACATAGGTGCTTTATGCGGTCGTCGTATATCAAGCTATGGAGAGCCTTCAAGCAGAACTTGCTCAAGCTAAGGAGCAGGCCGGAAGGAGTGATATGCTATCTCGAGGGCGGTGGCAAGAGCTAGAAGCCAAAGGCATGCTCACTTTCACCGGCAAGGAGGAGATGGCCGAATGGCCGAAGTTGAAAGATGCTACCGACCGCAATGAGGTTCTTGAAAAAGAACGCCTAGCAGAGCAAGAAGGCCTGAGGAAGGCCACCGCCGAAGCCAAGGATGCCCGTTCTGCGATGAGGGCGATAAAGGAGGAGCTGCGCCAGGCCGGAGATATTGTGGCTGGCAAGCCCTTTCTGCTGCGCATGAGGTTTACAGATCCGAAGTACGCTCAGCTTGGCCAGCTGTGGGGTCCGGAGGATCCGTTTATGGACTTAGCGGCGAAAAGCGGCAATGCTGTCGTGCACTTCAAGTCGGAAGGATCACGAGACAAGAGCTTTTTGGTCTCAATTCCATAGTCCGAGCGTTCACCTGGCGACCGATCGGTTGGCCGAGTGGGCTGAGCTGAATAGACTGTCCGGACTTGCCATGACGGATATCGTGGCTCATGTCTGGCCGGATAGGCCCAAGCCGAAGAGTTATTTTGGCTTATTACAGCAATTCCTTGGGGCGGTGCCGCATATCAAGGCGATGAAGCGGTCGGCCTGCATAGAGGGTGCGAGGATGGCCCTCGCCCGTGTGAAGACACACTGGACAGAGATGGATGCCACCGTTGTTGCGACCTAGGGTTCGGACGAGAGCCGGTTACCCGCCGAGCACTATTTTGGGGAAGTTCTGCGTGGTGCTCGTGTAATAGAGTCAAAGTGCTCAAAGAATGTCACGTTCAAATGAACTTTATCGTTTGTAAAACGATGTTTATGTATAAGCGCTTTTTGTACTTGTGTGTTCAAGTATTGAAATATCTCCTATGTGGCCGTTAGTGTATACTTGTGTATAACCGGAAAGATGGCAGTCTTCGGCTTCAGCCCCTGTCGGTGTACTAAGGTAGGGGTACCTCAGTACCCCAACTTGTGCACGGGCAGTTGCAGCTCCCCGCAGCTAGATCTACCACATGCTTGCCGGAGACCATTCCTGCTCCATATCAAGCCATTCAAGAACAAAGTGTACAAGACAGAAGATCAAGACCCGGCAAGAGGAGCTTGCCGGGAGGGCCGCCCCAGCTCAAGGTTACCTCGCTCACGCAAGGCCACGGCGAGAGGAGCTCGCCGGGAGACTAGAAGATTACATCGTAGAAGACATGCCTCGGCGCTTATACGTCCGGCGAGGGCCCGGAGCGGCAAGTTACAAAGCCCGACAAGCTTCCGGTCCGGCAAGATCAAGACCCGACAAGGTACTTTTGGGAGAGCTGCGCCTGCGTGCCCGCACTCCACTCATCTCGCCCACGCGCCGCCTTTAAGCTCTCTCCGAGAGGCAGCGTGGCGGATGGTCAGTGCTTTGCTGGGGGGTGCGGTGGCACTCCACGGTGGTGGATCCATCACCGTGGCAGACGGAGACGCAAGGGCGGGAGCTTTTGGGGTCGACGGCGACGGGCATTAAATGCCTTTGTCCCCCACTATCAAAGTAGGTAGAAACCACTGCTCAAGCTAATCAGAGCTACACTTGTTCTCAAGACTGCTCCAACTACCACCCCTTTTACATTTTTACCCCTTTCTCCTACGCTAACACCTGTTGGTGACCCTTGGCACTATAAAAGGAGGCCCATGCACAACGAGGGGAGGTTCAAACTTTGAACTCCCACGGTGTAGCTACTCTTGTAGAGCTCTTCAAGCTCCCGAGCACAATACAACACAAAGCAGCAAAGAGGGTTTCTGCGCCCATCGCGCCCGGCTGGGTAAACTCCGCCCGCGTGCATCGCCTCGATCTGCTTCTGTGCCTCCTCCGCCTCGTATCAAGACTTCACGAAGGGCCCCCTGCCCCATAGGTGCTCAAGGGCGGGCGGGTCTCCTCCGTCCCGTCCCGACATCTTTGGCGCGCCCGTAGGGGCGCCGAGGTTGTGCGGACTTGATCCGGCGTTCGCGGGCGCGTTCTTCATCAAGAACTTATCGACGATCGCGCCATGGCCTCAAGACGAGGGCTTGAGGGTCGCAGACCCGTCTCAGATCTCACCCGCCGCCACCGGAGCCAACGGTAGGCGGAGAAGACGCCAGCGAAGGGTGGACACCGGCGAGGGCACTCGCGCGCCACTCAGATCGAGAGATGACGGATGACCGTGCCTCGGTCTCCGTGGATCCACGCCCATCTCAGCGCCACGATTTACCAAAGCAGCGCCATACCACGGGAGGTGGTATCCGCCATCGGAGCGAGGACGCACGGGGTCGCGGGATGTTCCGACCACCGCCCGCACACGAAAAGCGAAGGCGCCGGCAGGACCTCGCCTTCTAACACCGCAGAGTCCGAGCGCGTCCGCTCCCCACACCACTCGCTTCCCGCTTCTCCACTTCTCGCCAAGCGCTCACAAGAGCGCAATGTTTCGATTTCTCCAAAGAGCGGACAAGGTCAAGACGGGAGGGCTACCATCGAGCCTGGTCGCCGCCAACAACAATCTTCCACGGCAGCGTAGGCTCGCTGCCGCGTAAGCCGAGAAGTCAAGGCCGACGCGACAAGACCACCGGGTGCAACCACCGGCGCGCCCCGACGCGAAGCGAAGACGCCGCTTCGCCGAATAACGCCGATGACGGGCTCCACGGCATCATCGGATCCGCGGCTCGCCGGGATCAACGCCGAGTCCTCGACGATCGGCGACATAAGAAGATGCTCGGACCACGATCGAAGGCCGCCGGAGAAACTCGCGATAATCGATTCAGAGCCGGAGCATCGCCGACGCTGCGGGCGCTACCGAGAGCCTGCGACCTGCCATACGCGTGCTGCCCCGCGCTCACCCGCGAAGCGCGGGCAAGGCCCAGCGGCTCCAAGATGAAGAATTTC